>JAJHZJ010000326.1:2217682-3417682 GCA_023548195.1 Bettongia penicillata ogilbyi | reverse complement strand
TCTGGCCTAAGAAAAAAATTACTGAGTACTTCCCTCCAAAGAGCTCTTGTTTCTGTGTTTATACACATAGATATTTACCACATTAAAAATTTTAATATTATTATGAAAATAATTTTAACCTCAAAGACATTCATGAGGATCTCAGGGATATTTAGGGCTCTTCAGATCACATATTAAGAACTGATGAACAAATGGGGGTGGGGAGAGACCCAAGATGGCTGAGTAAAATCAGGGACTCACTTGAGTCTCCCGCAAACCATTTCAAACACCTGTAAAAAAAATTACTCTGAACAAATTCTAGAGCACCACAACAAAAAAAAAATGACAAAGTCAAACAAATTTCCAGCCCAAGACAACCTGGAAGGTCAAAAGGAAAGGTCTGTTTCATTAAGCTGAGACAGGAGCACAATCCAGCACAAAACACGTCCACAGAGACCCGGTTCCAGCAAACCCAGAGCAGGCCTCAGGGGACTTAATCACTGGCATCTGTGAAAGTTTTCAGACTTCTCAACCCACAATCACTAAGAGGAACTTGTAAGATCAATAGTAAAGTTTGGTCAGATATGGGTGAGAGACCCTCAACCTTGGGATGACAGCAATGGTGGCAGTGGCAGCTACTTCCAGAGTTTCAGGTCCACACATTGTGGAGAGGTCATGCACCTGAACAGAGCAGGGTTGCAAGAATCTCTTTGCTGGTGCTGAAGCAGGATTCTCTTGCTTTGTCTGTGCTTAGATCTGGGTTGCATACCTGTGGCATGGAGGAGTGCTAGTGTGGCAGCAGTGGAGAGGGAATCCTCACAATTCTAAGGCAGAAAAGAGTGCTTGTGGTCACTCAAAGTTAAGAGCACAGGCCAGAAGAGGAGTAGCTATCTCTCCTTTCATCATAACACCTTGGAAGAACTGAAAATTTGCATGTCCCTAGAAGTATCCCTGAAAACAGCTCCACAAAACTCCTAGAAATTGGGAAGTACACCCTCTGCACTGGAAGCAAAAACTTACCTTACCAAAGCCTCAAAAAGTGAAGTAACTGGCTGAGAAAATAAGCAAAGAGCAGAAAAAAAAACTCTCACATCTTACTTTAGTGGCAAGGAAGATCAAAACATGAAATAACAGGAAGAAAACAAAGTCAAAGTTACTATATCAAAAGCCTCCAAGAAATATATGAATTGGTCTCAGGCCATGGAAAATTTCAAAAGGATTTGGAAAATCAAATGGAGAAGAAGAGGAAAAATTGAGAAGAGAAACGAGAGTGATGCAAGAAAATCATGAAAAATCAGTCAACAGCTTTTTAAAGGAAACCTCAAAAAATGGTGAAGAAAATAGTACCTTAAAAAAGACTAACTCAAATGGAAAAGAGGTCCAAAAAGCTAATGAGAAGAAGAACCCTTTAAAAACAGAACTGGTCAAATGGAAAAGGAAGTCCAAGATTTCACTGAAGAAAATAATTCCTTAATAATTAGAAAGGAGCAAATGGAAGCTAATGACTCTTTGAAAAAACATGAAATTATAAAACAAAACCAAAAGAATAGAAAAATAAAAGACAATGTGAAATATCTCATTAGAAAAAACAACTGAAGGGGTGGAACCAAGATGGTAGAGCTGCAGCACAGTCTTCTTAGAATACTCTCCACTAAGCCCAGCCAGATACCTGTAAAAATAGCTCTAAACAAATTCTGCAGCTATAGAACCAACAGAATGAAAAAGTGTAGCAAATCTCTAGCCAAAGACAACCTGGAAGATAACCAGGAATAGTCTATCACACCAGGCTGGGAGCAGAGCACGGTCCAATGTGTACCGCACAGATTGGACCTGAACAGGCCTTGAGGGGACTGAATCCGGGCACCTGTGGAGATTTCCAGACTTCAAGACCCCAAAACATTGAGTAAAAATTGGAAAGTCAGTGAAAAGCCTGTGGGACCAGGTGTGAGAGAGTAGTATGGTCTGGTCCCAGCCTAGAGGGAGGTAGGGGCAGCAGACCCCACAGTAGCTGCAGCAGCAACTGCTACAGCCACTGTTTATGGAGGTCTAGGCCCACAGATTGTGGGGGAATTGGGTGACTGACAGTATGCCCCCTACCCCCAGTTGAAACAAAGAACTACCTTATGAAAGAGCTCAGAAGTCAAGTAATTGGCTAGGGAAATGAGCAAAAAAAGGAAAAGGAATTAGAGTATAGAATCTTACTTTGATGACAAAGAAAACCAAAGCATGCAAACAGAACACATCAAAGTCAAAGCTCCTCCATTCAAAGCCTCCAAGAAAAATGTGAATTGGTCTCAGGCCATGGAAGAGCTCAAAAAGGAATTTGAAAATCAAGTAAGAGAAATAGAGCAAAAATTGGGAAGAGAAACAAGAGTGATGCAAGAAAATCATGAAAAATAAGTCAACTGCTTGCTAAAGGAGATCCAAAAAATTTCTGAAGAAAATAACACTGTAAAAAATAGACTAATGACAAATGACAAAAAAGATCCAAACAGCCAATAGGCAGAAAAATGTCCTAAAAAGCAGAATTGGCCAGATGGAAAAGGAGGTCCAAAAGCTCAATGAAGAAAATAATGCCTTAAAGATTAGAATGGAGCAGATGGAAGCTAATGACTTTATGAAAAATCACGAAATTATAAAACAAAATCAAATGAATGAAAATATAATGGACCATGTGAAATATCTCATTGGAAAAAACAACTGACCTGGAAAATGGATCTAGGAGAGCCAATTTAAAAAGTATGGGACTATCTGGAAGCTAGTCCTAGAAATCATCTTTCAAGAAATTATCAAGGAAAACTGCCCCGATATGCTAGAAGGAAAGGATAAAATAAATATTGATAGAATCCAATGACAGCTTCCTGAAAGAGATCCCAAAAGGAAAACTCCTAGGAATATTATAGCCAAATTCCAGAGCTCCCAGGTCAAGGAGAAAACATTGCAAACAGCCAGAAAGAAATAATTTGAGTATTGTGGAAATACAATCAAGGTAACACAAGGTCTAGTAGCCTCTATATTAAGGGATCACAGGGGATTGGAATATAATATTCCAGAGGTCAAAGAAGCTAGGATTAAAACCAAGAATTACCCAGCAAAGCTGAGTATAATATACTTCAGGGGAAAAATTGGTCATTCAATGACACAGAAGACTTTCAAGCATTCTTGATGAAAAGACCAGAGTTGAATAGAAAATTTGACTTTCAAACACAAGAATCAAGAGAAGCATGAAAAGTAAACAGCAAAGAGAAATCATAAGGGAATTATTAAAGTTGATCTCTTTAAATCCCTACATGGAAAGATAATACTTGTAACTCATGAGACTTTTCTCAGTATCTGGGTAGTTGAACGGATTATACACATATAGACAGAGGAAACAGGGTGATTTGAATAGGAAGGAATGATACCGAAAATAATAAAATTAAGGGGTGAGAGAGGAATATATTGGAAGGAGAAAGGGAGAAATATAATGGGGCAAAATATCTCTCTCATAAAAGATTCCAGAAAAAGCTTTTTCAATGGAGGGGAAGAGCAGGGAGGTGAGAAGGAAAAAGTGAACCTTACTCTCATCACATTTAGCTTAAGGAGGGAATAATATGCACACTCAATTTCTTATGAATATCTATCTTACACTATAAGAAAGTAGGGGAGAAGGGAATAAGTGTGATGTTGGGGGATGATAAAAGGAAAGATAAATAGGAGGAGAAATAATTAGAAGTAAGTATTTTTGAGAAGGGAAAGGGTCAAAAGAGAATAGAATAAATGGGGAGCAGGACAGGATGGAGGGAAATGATTTTCATGGAAGTCTTTTGTATAACTACACATATATAGCCTATATTGAATTGCTTGCCTTATCAATGCGGATGAGTGGGGAGGGAGCAAGGGAGAGAAATTGGAACTCAAAGTTTTAAAAACGAATGTTTTAACATGCAACAGAGAAATAAGATATATAGTTAATGAAGAATAGAAGTTCATCTTGCCCTAAAAGAAAATAGAGGAGATGGGGACAAGGGAAGGGAGAGGTGTAATAGAAGGGAGGGAAGATTGGGGGAATGGGGTAATCAGAATGCATGCTGTCTTGGTACAGGCAGAGAGGAGAGATGAGTAGAAAACTTGGAACTCAAAACCTTGGAGAAATGATTTTTGAAAACTAAAAATAAATAAATATTTTTTAAAAGAAAAAAGAAAAAATAACATGGAAAATTGATCTAGGAAAAATAATTTAAAAATTATTGGATCATCTGAAATTCATGATCAAAAAAAGGCTAGACATCGTCTTTCAAGAACTTATCAAGGAAAACTGCTCTGACAGTCTAGAGCCAAAGGGGGAAATAGAAATTGAAAGAATCCATCAATTATCTCCTGAAAGAGTTCCCATAAAGAAACCTCTTAGGAATATTGTAGCCAAACTCCAGAATTCACAGGTAAAGAAGAAAATATTCCAAGAAACCAGAAAGAAATAATTCAAATATTGTGAGAACACAATATCTCTCTCATAAAAGAGGCAAGAAAAAGCTTTTTCAATGGAGGGGAAGAGGGGGAGGTTAGAGGGATTTAGTAGTTTATCCATTAAAGGATGGGAAAGCTTAGAATATGAAATTCTGGAGGTTAAAGGAGCTAGAATTAAAACCAAGAATCATCTATCCAGCAAAATTGAATATAATCCTTCAGGGAAAAATGGTTATTATATGAAATAGAAGACTTACAAGGCATTTTGATGAAAAGACCAGTGCTGAATAGAAAATTTGACTTTCAAATATAAGCCTCAAGAGAAGCATGAAAAGGTAAAAAGAGGAAAGATAAATCATAAGAGATTTATTAAAGCTGAATTGTTTACATTTCTACATGGAAAAATGGTATTTGTAACTCATGAGACTTTTCTCAGTATTAGGGTAGTTGGAGGTAATACATACATACACACATATATACATACACAAATACGTGTATAAGAACATATATATGGGCATATGTGTGTGTATATATATATATATATATATATATATATATAGTCAGAGGGCACAGGGTGAGTTGTATATAACGGGATGATATCTACAAATAAAATTAAGGGGAATGTACTGGGAGGAGAAAAGGAGAGGTAAAATGGAGTAAATGATTTCACATAAAAGAGGCAGAAAAAAGTTTTTAAAGTGCAGGGGAAGAAGAAGGAGTTGAGAGGGAATAAGTGAACCTTACTCTTATCAGATTTGACTTAAGGAGGGAATAACATACACACTCAATGGGGTATGGCAATCTCTCTCATCCTACAGGACAGTAAGGGGAAAGGGGATAAGAGAAGGGGAAATGACAGAAGGAAGGACAGATTGGGGGAGGGGGCAATCAGAAGCTAACTCCTTTGAGGAGGTAAAGGGTAAAAGGAGAGCATAGAATAAATGGGGGTGGGATAGAATGTAGGGAAGTATAGTTTCATAACATGATTATTCTGGAATTATTCCCCATGATACCACCTACATAACCTATATTGAATTGCTTGCCTTCTCAAAGAAGTTAGGTGGGGAAGGAGGAAGAGAGAGAATTTGGAACTCAAAGTTTTAAAAATCAATGTTAAAATTGTTTTGACATGCAACTGGGAAATAATATACAGGCAATGGAGTACAGAAATCTATCTTACCCGACAGAAAAGGAGAAAAGGGATAAGAGGGGGGAATAATGGGAGGAGAGAAAGGGGGAGGAGGTAATCAGAATACACTCCCATATTTGGGTGGGGGCAGGAGAGACATAGGGAGAAAATTTAGAACTCAAAATCTTGTGGAAGGGAATGTTGAAAACTCAAAATAAATAAATTTTTAGAACTGGTAAACAAGTGCTTCTCATCCACCCATTCCACCAGGACATAAGTTTTCACACACTTGGGGTAGACATTCCCCTAACTTGCTGACAGGCTTAAATCCTGTCCATTACTCTCAACTTAGTTTTAGCCTGTTTGCTGTGATGATTTTACTTAAGTGTGGCCACTGCACACGCTACAGTTTCTTGGAGCCACAGAAGAGAGTTGGTTGAGAAACGAATACTAAATGTCTATGAGAAGCCCTGAAAAGGATTCAGAAAGCCTCCACACCATTCAGTGGCCATGAAGGTGACGAAAGCAGGTGCTACATAGTATTTAGAGCTTGGTTAGACATTGAAGATGCCAAGGTCATCCACTGCATCCTTGGCCACTGCCAGCAATCTTGATTTTAGTTCTATCACTGGATTTTGATGACTGGAAAGGAGAGTGAGGCTGATGGTTTTGCACAAATTTGCCTCAAATCTAGTTTACACACAAGTCAAGATATCACCTATGATGTCACTGATCCTCTTCAACAACAAAGGGTAAACAACAAGATTTGTTGATTTAGGGAATTGCTGGCACCAATAACTGTATTAATATACTTTTTTGTGCTAAGCGTATTTTGTGTTATTGGTCATATGTCCCAACCTCTGTCTATCTTTTCCTACTTTGAGTTCCCAATAGAAAACATTTGCTCCAAATGGAAAAACATACATTTGTGGACAGGAGAGCATCTGTAGGACAATCCTTTTGCATTATTAAGGCAAATTTAAAAAAAAATAAAGCTGCTTCATGAGTTTCTGCCTTATGAGAATTATTACAGATTATCCAGAAAAAAATGTGCACCTCTTGGCTTTGCCCAAGGCTGCTGATAGACTAAGCTGCACTGTTCTCTTTGTATCTTCACATAGGGCAAAACCTCACCCCTCACTAATTCAATAAGATGTAAATCCCTTTGAAGGATGTAATAGCTTGATTATCCAGCACCCTGGAGTCTGGCACTGTGGAGAACTCAAAGTAAGTGAACAATAAAACATGTTAAAGATTCATTTATGCCTATAGACAGAACACAACAACTTTAATTATCTTTAGTAGTGAATCCCTAAAAGTCTATAAGACTGTGTTTCTCTCCTCTTTCAAAAAGTGTCATTAAAATTTGCATTGATACGCATTTGTTTTTACACCAGTTTTATTCCCTAATGCAATTATCCCTTATAGCAAAGAATATAAAAAGGAAAGAAAAAAAGTACATTAACTAAATGACTCATCAGTTGAGTCTGACAGCACATGCAGCGTCCCATATTCATAATCCTTCACCTTTTCAGAGAGAGAGAGAGAGAGAGAGAGAGAGAGAGAGAGAGAGAGAGACAGAGACAGAGACAGGGAGAGAAAGAGACAGAGAGAGAGAGAGAGAGAGAGAGAGAGAGAAGGAGGGAAGGAGGGAGAGAGAGATTTTTCTTCAGTGGACATATCAAAGTGAATGTCTCATAAATATTTTAAACTCAACATGTCTAAAAATGAACTCATTAAATTTTGTCTCAAACTGTCCCATCTTTGCAACATTCCTGTTACTGTAGGGGGCACCACCATTCTCTCACCCACTCAGGTCAATGTGTGAACCTCAACTCCTCAGTCTCTCTCACTCCCCATAGCCAATTAGTTATCCAGTCCTGCCATTTCTACAGTCACAGCTAAAACTATAGCTGTATATATACATATATATGTATGTATGTATGTATATACACACACAGCTACATATATACACATATATACACACATACATACATACATACATATATAGATATATGTCTATATATACACACATATGCATGCACATATAGATATAGATCTATATCTACATATCCCATTCTCTCCTCTTACATTGCCACCATCCTGGTGCAGATCCTCATTACTTCACACCTGATTTATCACAATACCCTTCTGACTTCCTTGCCTCAATTAGGTCTCCATTCAGCTGTCAAAAATTTTATTTTCCTAAAATGCAACTGACTGTGGTATCTATGCCTACATTGAGTAAATTCTAGTAGCCTCCTAACACTGACAAGATCAAATATAAAATATTTTGTGTCTTAAAAGGCTCCATGTACTCTGTGATACAATGACACTGGTTTTTTTTTTTTTTTTTTTTTTTTTTTTTTTTTTTTTTTTTTTTTTTTTTGCTATTCTTCAACAAACAACACTCCATCTCCCAACTCCATGCCTTTCCACTGCTTGTCCTCCAGGTCTGCAATGCTCTTCCCCAGCTCAGTCTTCATCTCTACTTTCCATATTCATTAGACCTCTTCAAGTCGCAAAGTATCACCTTCAGCATGAAGTCTTTTCTAGTCCTCCTGAATCTTAATATCTTCCCTCTGAGGTTATCTCCAATTTTTCTAGTATGTACAGAGTTGTTTTCATGTTATCTCCCCCATTATACTTTTTTGCTTTTCCTTATATCACCAGTGTTTAGCATAGTGCCTGGTATGTAGTACATGTTTGATACATGCATGCTGACTTTTTCTTTGGGGCCAAGCTTGGTCATTATAATTACATAGAATTCAGTTTGCTATTTGTTCTCATTCTTTCCATTTATGTTGTTGCAAAAATTGTGCATATTGCTTTTCTGATACTGGTCACTTTTTTCAATAAAAAGTACATGAATGTGTTGAATTTGGCTAGAATAAAAAGAAACCAGCAAAGACAGAGAAGTTAATATCTGGATTTATGAGGAAAGATGCCTCAATTTGTGATTCAATAATCTATTTTCCATAAAGATAGTCATGTCATACTGGCTGGTAAGTTGCATATGCTGTAAACCATATATTCTACTTTTATTAGAAATAGTTGAAATACAAATAAATTGGAATTATTTCAAAAAGGCAAATTCTAAAGATTATGTTGTGTCCTAAGAATTTAGCTCCATATTCTAAACCATCTCATTGGGTCTCATTGAATCTCATTGATCCACTGAAAACCATCTTTCTGCAACTCTGTTTCCATGCTATTCAATGAACACAATCACTTTCAGCTTGAAGTCTGCAGAATAGTTTTTATATTTGCCCATAATCAGAAAGAAATGCTTCACACATTAATGTATCACTGTCAGACAAACTGTACAGTTTAGCTAGAGTGGCAAAGACACAAGCCTTACCATATCATGTGACTTACGCATGGCAACTTTGCCTGCCTTCCTGTTTCCCTTGAACCTATTAGGTTTTACTGGTTTGAGTAACAATACCTTTAGGACTGCAGTGCTCTAAACAAACCATGCAAGTTGGCTTTCAGAAATATATTAACAATGCATGTGAGTTTTTAATTCTAGGCTCACAATTCACAATGTGTGAGAGATAAATGTGTTTCCATATGCCACTGGTGAATACTTTGCTGCTCTGTTTACCTTTTAAGCAGGATGATGAACCAAATTATGTTGTACACCAATTATGCGATGAAATGTTATAAACCCATTTTTGGACTGAAAAAAGCAGAATGTGGTGGTTATGTGATGGCAACAATTATGTGGTGAAATACAGGAGGCAAGAAACAGCTGAACTAAAATTCAAACTTAGGTCATCTGACTCCAAATCAAACAGTCTTTCCATTACACTGAGTTGCCTATTATAGAAGATATCTAGAATATTTCACTGCTTAACAATGCAGTCAGTCTAAATCATTACTGTGTGTATGTATTTTATTTTGTCCAGATGACTGATAGTTGAATTCAAATATGTTGATATGACCAAAGGCTATCCTCTCTACCATGAAGTTTATTGATACAATCACATATAATTCAGAAAATAAAATATTAGAGTTAAAAGGGAACATATAGGTGACTTAGTCCAACTACCTCATTTTCTAGAGTTCCACAACTACTTGTCCAAGGTCACATATCTAACCAGAGACAGAGCCCAGATTTGCACCTAGGCTTACTGCCTTCCAAGTACAGTGCTCTCTCCGTTAGAGCATGCTTTGGTTTGAAGCTGCTGTTTGTAACTCTGAATCTTAATTAGGCTGGAGAATCCTCCTTCTCTCCCACACAGTATTTAATTGCTGCACACAAGGAGATAGATGGTCTCCCTGCTGCTGTTGTTTCCCCACATTTCTATGTACTTTATGTCTAAGGATAAAGGGAAGCAAAACCAGGACATAAACTCACTGTGAGTAGAGGTTATTTCATTCTCTGCATTCTATCCTCAGCATCTACCATATTCCTTAGCAAATAGCACTTAATAAATTCTTGTTCATTAACTAATTGAAGCAACACAATTTCTTATTTCTTACTTCCATGGCATTACTGTATTCCCATTCTACTTCACTATAAATCAGGTTTTTGGTTCATACTATTTTCATTCATTCCCATAAATAAACCTCAGTAAACTTGGATCACAAACAGTCATCTTCAGGACTAGAAGCTTGGTAACAACCTAACTATGACAACCATAGAATTGTGACATTTCAGAAGAAGAAGAAATTTTAACTATTGTCTAGGTGGCATAGTGGGCCCGAAGTAAGGAAAATCTGAGTTCAAATAAAGCCTTAGGTATTTACTAGCTGTATGACGCTGAGCAAGTGATTTAATCTCTGTCTGTCTTAACTATAAAATATGCAGCATAAATATGATAATAGCAGTTATCTCCATGAATGTTGTAAGAATCAATTGAGATTTGTAAATTTTTAGCACAGTGCCTGGTATATGGTAGGCACTTAACAAATGCTCATTCCTTTCCTTCTTTCCTTTCTTTGTCCTTCTACCCTTTCTTCCTTCCTTTCTTTTTTCTTTCCTTCCTGGTCTAATCTCCTTATTTTACAAAGGTGGTAACTGAAGCACAGAGAGGAAAAACAACCTACTTCATGTTAACTTAAATGAATGTGAAGGTATCTTGAACAGTTACCAAAATTATCGTCATGGTGCTTAGGGAAAAATAAGAATCCTGGACTTCTGGGAACTTCTAAACAAAGACAGGCTTCCAGCTTCCACATAGCTACTTTAGCAAAAATACGAAATTCACACTGGACTACATAACAATCAAGAAATTCAATGAAAAATTATGGTAAGTGACACCTTTCATAAGAAATTGGAATAAGGGTTAGAATTGGGGAAAAAATATATTTTATATAAAAAACTGATTTTGAAAGTAGGTCAAAGAAAGACAATTTAAGAATAACTGAACTCCCTAAAATTATGAGTAAAAAATAACCTGAAATTTATATAAAAAATTAAATTTCTCCAGAAAGAAAATGAAAGATAGCAATAATCTATCAATTTCCTTTCAAAAGAGACCTCAAAACAAAAAGTCCCAAGAATATCATAGTCAAAATCCAAACCTGTTAGATAAAAGGAAAAATGCTGTAAGCATCCACAAAGAAACAGTGCAAGAGCCTACAATTAGATCTACATAAAACCTAGTAGCTTCTACATTAGATGAGACGGATCTTGGAACCATAATTTCTTCAAAGGGAATTAAAGGAGTTGAATAAGAAAAAAAGAGGACTGGGGATGAGTGGGGAGTGATTTGATTGTATTCTGAGGGTTTTTTTAAGGGAGGAAGAGAAGAGAGACAAAAAAGGAATATACTACATGAAAAAGAGATCGGATCTTATTATTTTTCATAATTGGGCTTGTGTAAGAAGGAGAATATACAAACATGGAGGCAGGGTTTGACAAATTATCATCATATAAAACACACTCAAACACATACACATGAATAAGTATTTTGGTGTAGAAATAAATAAACTTAACATGGGAAAATGTGGATAGGAAGACAAGGAAAGAGAGAAATGATGATAACAGACAAAGAGCAGCTGACATCTAAACAATTTTCTGATCGTAATGAGGAGATTAAAAGAAAAAAATGAAAGAACTGGAATCTTACTGTGGTGTCTATCAGTTGAGTAACTGTTGAACAAATTGAGGTATATAAACATAATGTAATTATTGTACGGGATCATGAGTAAAATGACCTAATGCAGATCAAAGACAGCACAACCATGTGAGCAGTGTATATAAGCACAACATAGTTTAAAATAATCTTTAAAACATTTAGAACTTTGAACAATCCACTGATCAACTGAGTATCCAAAAAACCTATAAGGTTTCCTATCTTCTGATAGAGATATTATAGATTCAAGGTACATACAAGATTTACATTTTTTTTGGATGTGATCATTCTGTGGATTAATTTTTTACTATTTGATTATGGTTATTTCTTATAAAGTTTATTTTTTCTTTGTTTCAAATGGGGAGAGAGAAGTTGGCAGGATGATGACTCCACCCCAAAGAGAGTCATTGAAATATTCTTTTGATAAATAAAAATGCATAAAAGAAAGCACAGAAAGGACATTTTAACATAATTTATTGATTCAAAAAGTATATAAAATGGAAATTCAGTTTCATATAAAACTCTTTTTCTGTGTTCTGTTGATCATATGGAAATGCTCTTTGGGGGGATGGTATGTTTAAGTTCAAAATACCTGTTTAAAATACACAATAATTCAAATGAGATATTTACAAAGCACCTACTATGGTGCCTGGCACATAATAGGTACTTAATGTTTTTCTCCTTCCTCTCTATATCAAGAATCAATTAAACAAATATTTATTGCTTACTTTGTAAAGGGTCCTGTGCTAAGTAGTAAAAATATAGAACTGAATGATACACTCGACTTAAATTCTTCTTTCTTTAATTCTATATGTCTATGCTTGTCATCTTCTATGTCAATTTCAGAAGTCATAGAATCACAGGCCCATAATATTTCAGAGTGGGGAGGTACTTTAGAAATTTAGTTCACCCACATAAATTTCATTTATAGAAGATACTGTCTTTCTATGAAACATTTGAATATAACTCATCAGTAACTCATATGAAACTGATCACAAAGTCAGAATTATTATATGTCAGGATCAGATCTCAGAGTTAAATAGGCTGAATATATTCATCTAGAAAGATTTACTAATTGCCTACTGTGTGCAAAGCACTGTGCTAAGTGCTGAGGATAGAAAAAGAGGCAGAAGACAATTTCTCCCCTTAAGTAGCTCACAATCTAAAGTGGGAATACAACAAAAAAAAACAAGCTATGTTCAGGAAAAGCAGAGAATAATTAAAAGAGGGAAAGCACTAGATAATTAAGAGAACTTAGGAAATGCTTTCTGTAGAACATGGGATTTTAGTTGGGAGTTGAAGCAACCTAGGGAAACCAGTAGACAGAGATGAGGAGGGAAAGGATTCCTGCAAGGAGGACAGTCAGAGAAAATGCTGATAATTGATAGACTATCTCATTCCAGGAACAAAGAGGCTAGGGTGACTGGGTCAAGACATTTTTGGTGGCTAGTAAAATGAAAAAGACTAGAAAAGTGTTTTAAGGTGGACTTTGAACACCAAACAGAAGATTTTGCATTTGGCTCTTGAAGATGATGGAGTTTATTGAATACAGGCATGATATAGACATACCTATGCTGTAGAAAAATCATTTTGGCATGCAAATGAAGGATGGATTGGAATTGGGAAGGAACATAAAGCAGACAGAACCTCCAGCAGGCTGTTATAATAGTCCAAGTATTAGATAATGAAGGTCTACACCAGAGTGGTGGCTGTAACAAAGGGCATATTCAAGAGATACTGCAATGGTAAAATTGAAAGGTCCTGAAAATATACTGGACATGAGGATCTAGAGATAGCAGTCAAGGATGATACCTAGATGGCAAACCTGAAGGCTGAAGAAATGGCATTGCTTTTGACAATAACAGGGAAATCAGAAATGAGGGAGAGTTTAAGGGGGAAGTAATACATTCAATTTTGCACATTTTGAGTTTCAGGTGTCTGTTGGATATCCAGTTTAAGGTAACTGAAAGGCAATTGAAGACACAAGATTGAAGGTTGGAAGGTATGTTATGGCAAGACAGATTTGAGAATCATCAGTATCAAGGCAATAAATTAAATCCATGAAAGTTGATGAGACCACTAAGTAAAATAGTAAACAGAAAAGAAAAGAAGGCTCAGGAAGGAAGCTTGTGAAACATCTATGGTTAGAAGGTATCACCTTGATGAGGATCCAGCAAAGGAGACTAAGAATGAGTCATCTGATAGGAAGAGAAACAGGATAAAGTGGTGTCCTGAAAAGCTAGAGAAAAGAGAGTGTCAAAGAGAAGAGCAAACAGGCATCACTGCATTACAGATCTTCATTTAATTTGGTGTTCCATGCATCCCAAAGGATGTGTCAGGCACAAATCATTCTCCATTCCCCAGTTACTATTATATCAATATATTTTGAGTTAGATGCTCATGACAAAAATCTTAGTATCTAGAGTCCACTTAGTTGACTATATAACTTTAGTCTGTCAAGATTACAAAAAGGGGTGGGAGGAGATGCAGTATATGCCAGATTGTATACAGTATTCCAATGTACAGCTCTATGTTGATTCTGCAAAGTAGCAAAAGTGTGTGTGTGTGTGTGTGTGTGTGTGTGTGTGTTTCAGAAGCCCCATATGAGCTCATGCTCATCTATATAGAGGAATAAGTTTGAGATGTGAAAATGCTTCACAGAGTGCTTTCATTGTGAAAGTCAAGGCCAAAAGTAAGGCATGGATTGAGTCAGACCATTTTTGGTTTTCCTTTATCCTTTATCTCCTTTATCCTGACTACCTGTTATAATACTCAAAGATTCCAAAGCATATATCTTAGATATAAGGAAGTTACAAATAACATTTTGCTTCCCCTTTAATCATGACCTTAGAAGCCTAAAATATGCCAAATGGGGAGCATGGTACATAAAAAGGAAAATTGGGAAATCATCTTTGAAGCTGCTAAACCTCCCCTAATCTTCCAATGTTGTTATGAAACAAATCTGAATATTTTCCACTATCAGTTGACTAAAAAGAATATCACTCAGTACATTTCATTTAGATATATAAGTTTTGTGCATGAGCTCTGAAAAGCAACTTTTCTCTTCCTAGCACAGATGATGCCTTACCACAAAATCAATCATCTGGAGAAGTATTTACAGTCAAATGTTGAATTTTAAAAGGGTAGGAGAATTTGATCAATTCTTTTCCATCTAAAAGAAAACAAATCCTAACAATTAGGAAAAAACACTACTTCATACCCAAAGTCCATCCCTCTTCATAACTTCCTTATTTCTATTGAGGTTCTGTCACCCTTCTAATCACCCAAGATTGCAAACTCAAAATCATCTTTGACTCAGCACTATCCTGTAGCCCTTTTGTTTAATAACATGCCAAGCCACGTTGTAGCACCTACATAGTGCTGCTATGGAGATGAGAGACTCGAACAAATGCATCCAAGAGTTCACCAGTTGGCAATATATTTAAAATTTGATTTCTGAGATATTGCTTTGGAGAATTCTGGGTAAGAGAAGCTGGGAGAATAGAGTTTATTCTTTATCTTGGACCCACTGTCATGACAAATGATTGAGCACTGGTCCTGAACTGAATATTACAGCACTGGAGAAAGTATTACAAGTCTGAGATATTTGGAACTCCTGGAGTACAGGTACATATGGCATGCAGAAAAATGAGTGGTGCACCTGATCTCTCTGTGGATCTGAGACTTGTGGGCTGGACAGAGTGACAACAGCTGAGGTGCCAGAGATTTAGACATAAAAGAGATTGATTCTGACTCAGCTTTCTTTCATGTCTCCAGAATGTATTTGATATGCAGGTCACTCTAGAATTCCTCACCCTACCCAGAGAAAATAAATGTTGCTTGTATGTGGTTAAGTAGAACATGAGATTGAAGCAGTGAGCTTAGGTCTGGGATTTGGGATTCTTTTTCTGCTTTATGTTTGTTTTATTTTGTTTTTTTGTTGGTTTTGCTTTTCTTTTGATCAAAGATGATTAAGCAGCGATCCTGAGACTGGCATTTTCAGTCTTTAAGGAAGCATTGCCAAGTTTGAGAAGTTGAAAGCCCCTTGGTTGTCAATCCTATGGCATTGCCATCTGAACTACAAGAGATGCTCTTGACAACTACCACAGTGTTTTTTGGAGCAGAAGAGGGCTACTGAGACAAGATAGAGTACCTGGCTTGCCAGAAGTCATGGGCTTTGACAGAGGCCAATGCAGCACTGAGGAAGAATGAATTTCTCATAGGAAAACAAGAGACAAAACTTGAAAAAAGTTGAACGATTAGTATGAGCTACTCCCTCCAGAGACAGGGTGGAGGTAACAACGTGCTGATAGATGTTTAACAGTCAGCTCTCCTGAAAAAGAAAATAATAGTACTCATGGCACAATTTTAAGTTTAATCTGTATCATTAGCATTTTCTCCATCACTTTCTTAAATCTAGACAATCAAAAAACAACTGTAAATCAAGTCATAATTTATACTATTTGCTAATTTCCAAAGGTAAATGTTTATACAGAAAAGTTAATAACAGCTCTGGTTCCAGCATATCCTTAGGTGAAGAAATGAGAGAGAGGGGAGATGTCTAAGTAAGGCATTTGCATTGTCTAACCTTATCTAACTGTCACTCTTGGCTCTCAGAAGTCTCTCCGGAACCTCATTAATTTGATCATTCAGTATCAACCCACCAAAAATCTCAGATTTAGAGAGTGTAACAGGTTCCAGAAAAGGTTTTCCTTTTGAACCTGCCTGTCTTTATGACTCCAAAAAGGAGAATACCTCCTTTCTTCTGGTTTCTCTTTCTAAAAATTCTCCAAAATATTCTCCCAGAAATGCAATTTCAAATATATCATCATCTAATAAACTTTAGGATAGCCTGTACTCGAATTTCTTATTCAAAGCAGTACTCACAACAAAGATACATCTTGGGCATCCATCCTATTTTTTCCCACTTACATAGCCACTACTCAATTCTCAGTCTTCTATTGTGACATCATTCTTGCCTGGAATATTTCAATATCATCCTAATGGTCTTCCTGTCTCAAGTCTCTCCCCTCTTCTCCAAATAGATATGAAATTGACATTCCTAAAGATCTAACCATGTCACTCCCCTCTTCAAGAAGCTCCCTATTGCCTCTTGGAAGAAATATAAACTCTTGTTCGGTATCTAAAAACTTGTACAATATGTTTCCAACCTATCTTTCTATATTGATTTCATATTACTCCCTCTCAAGGATTCTTTGTTCCAAAGAAAATAGTTAACTTGCTATTTTCTATTTATGTACCATGTTCCATCTCTTACCTTCATGCTTTGATATAGGTTTTCTCCCACACATGAAATTTCCTTTGGAATTTCTAGCTCTCTTCAAGGTGTTATATTCTGAACAATTTTCCCCCTAAGTCCTGCTAGTTTAGACTTGCTTTGTATATTTTGCATTTATTCATTTATGTACATCTTTTTTCCTGGAAACTAGATGACACAGTGAATAGAAAACTGGGCCTGGAGTCAGGAAGACCTGAATTCAAATCTCCCTACTTACCCATGCGATTGATTTACTCTTTTCTCTGTCTCAGTTTCTTCAAGGGTACAATGAGAATCATAATAGCTCCTGCCTCTCAGGGTTATTGTGAGGATCAAATATGATACTATTTTAAAGTGATCAACACAGTAGGTATTAAACAAATGCATGTTCCCTTCTGCCTCCCCTCCCTGATGGTAGGTAACATTTAATTTTTGTCTTACTATGCCTGGAGTTTGTCATAGTTCTTGGCACATGGTAGACACTAATAGAAGCTCAATGAATGAATGAAAGTACCTTCATTTTAAAATATGGAGAAGAGTACTATGAAATAAAAATGATCTATAATATGTATGGCAAAGAAAAGGGGGAGACAGTTTGCCAAATTAGTCAAGTAAGTGATCCAAAAAAATCACAAGTGACAAAGTAAGAAATACCTATACACTTGATTTAATGAAGAACTGAAGTAATTGACAAAGTATTCTATAACTTATTCGTGCTTAAAAGTCAGGACACTTAACAGTCAGCCATAATTCAAAATGCTGTGTCACACACACACACACACACACACACACACACACACACGCATGCACGCACCAACAAACCAAATACCTAGAGGAAAATCAAAAATAAGGAAAAGTCAATAAAGCATGTTTTTTGATGACCACATAGACAATTAGACATCACTCATTCTCCAGAAGACAAAGTGTAATAGACAGTCAATTATGTAGTATATTTGTAAATGTAGTAGGTGGGTAAGATGGATCTTTATCAGAGTGCATGCTAGTTTATGCTGAGAAGCTTCTAGAAGAAATAATCATTTCTGAATGTTATAAAAATTGATTAACCACCAGGACAGACAAAGATTGAGCTCTACCTTATAACAGGGTAAGTAAGGTAATAACCTTTGCCTAAAGGTGACTCAGTCCACTAACAAGACCCAACTTTGGATTTAAAATATAGCGCCAAAACATGAAACTGATAACTTCATAACCTGATACATTCATCAGTATGCCCACTCAAAGGAGTTGCTGCCTTCTGTCTACCTAATGAAGCACTTTCCTGGAGTATGGCTGTTGCCTACCATCCAACTCCAAAGAGAATCCCAAATGTATATTTACTGTACAAGAATATTGGTAGCATACTGCACTCTGGGCAAAGATCAGCTTTTGTGATCACAGAGTTTCTTTATTAAAGAACAAATCATGCTGGACAGACATGATTGCTTTTTGAAGCAGCTTGTAAAATAAGGGGGCTTGGTAAACAAAAGTGTGAAATGTAACTGGATTTTTAAATAAATCACTGAAGTGCCTTCATTTGAAATCACACTTCGAAAACCTATTCTTTCTGACTTCAGAATGAAATCTAGATAGAACTTATTAGTAGGCATCTCTATCAAAAAGAGGAAACAATTTCTATTCTGAAGATCAGCTGTACAAATGTAATGGGAATAGGAAAGTTGTATGTGAATGTGAGATTTTTAAATATATTTTTATTTAAAATAATTTTATTTAAAATATTTTAATATAATTCAGAAATATTTATTAAGTGCCTACTATGTACAAGACTTTGTGTTAGAATGCTGGGGATATACACAAAAAAATTCCTCAAGAAGCTTATATTATTGAGGTGCAGGCAAATCTATAGAGAATTTAAAATAGGAGAGTTGTGGGAAAGGGATAGCACTAACGATTTGGAAGATCAGGATATGCAATCACCTTCATGGAGTCCTAAGGGAAGTTAGGGATGCCAAAAGGAGTAAAAGAGGGAGTACATTCCAGGCATGAGAGACAGAATGTCCAAAAGCACAAAGATAGGCGATAGAATGTCAAGTTAGGAGAACAGAAATGTTCTAGTTTGGCTGGAACACAGAGTTTATGTAGGAGAGTAATAAGAAATATGTCTGGAAAGGTAGGTGGAAGCCAGATTGTGGAGGGCTTTAAATGCCACACTGAGGAGTCTGTAATTTATTCTAAAGACAACAGGGAGTTATTTGATCATGAGAGTGACATGGTTAGGTCTGTATTTTAAGAATATTAATTTTGCAACTCTTTTTGAAGATTTATTGGAGAGGGGAGAGACCAGAGGCAAGGAAATCAATTAGAACATTACTGGAATAGTTCAGAAGATAAATGATAAACCTGAATTGAAACTGAGGACAGTCGCAAAAGATGAACCATGGTTCAAAAGATAGGAATGTTAGGCTGCTATCCAGGGATGGAGTTCATCTAATCTAAGACTGTTTAGAATATATTTGATAATTGTTTTGCAAATCTGATTTAAAAAAAAACCTTAAAAAGGATGGGAGAAATTTTTTTTTAAAGAAATCTATAATTTAGAAAGAAGAGTTGTTGAGACACTCAAAGATAACAAGGTAACAAAATCCAGGAAATAATCAAAGATTTACACATAGAAAATGTGATACAATTTATTGCTGTATTCTCCTGGATATTATCAAGTTTCTATCCCCAAAGCCCCACCAGGGGACCATGCTCTTTCATCCTCCTTGGAAACAAACCCCAATATATATTGTCTCCTCCTATGAGAATGTGAATTCCTTGAAAGTAGCAACTGTCTCATTTTGAAATTGTATCTTAAATACTCAGCACAGTGGCTGGCACAGAGTAAGTGTTTAATAATTCTTATTTATTCTCTCATTCATTCACAATGTTTAGACAATAATATTAGATGTTTTAACATAAGGAAGGAAATTTAACATCATAGATATTATAGATCAGAGGGAGTATGGCAATATGACTGACAGAGAGTTGGCTTCAAATTCAGGAAATCATGGATTCATGTCCCACCTCTGTTATTCCCTGGCCATATAACTCTGAGTAAGTCACTTAACCTTTCAGTGGCCCCAGGCAAATTTCTACAAGATGCAGAGAAGGTAGTGGGCCACATTGGTAGAGACAGTTCCAATGTAGGGAATCTCCCTACATTGTTGAAACAACATATCCAATTTTTTTAAAAAAAATGTTATCATTGAGAATTGTTGCAGTGAGGCACATGGCTAAAATATGGTTCTAGACGGGTATGTTTTACTCAAAAGAAATCAGATGGGCAAAAAGCATTTGGGAAGCTGGAGAAGAAGATAATTAGCATTTTAGTGGTATACTTGTATTAGGCACAAGAAGCCTGGATATTATGATGGAAAACATTTGGGTAAAGATTGAAGAAAAAAGAAATAAAAGAGACAGGGACATGTCAATCATCAAAAGGGGAGGAGTCAGAAATATAAGATAATATAAGGAAAAACATTTAAAATCACTAAAGACTTTAAGAATAGGAAAATTAAATTATAAACATAGGATACAAGCAAATAAATCAATAGATAAGATACTAAAATTAGGATGATGTTTAACAAAACCTCAAAATGATAGTTACAAGAATTTTTTTCCAATGAAAGTGATAAGAGAGAGAAAACTTAATTGTTGTTAAAGAAAATTAAAATTAAAAAAAAAGATTTTGAGAATCAAAATAATGTCTACTTAATGATAACAATATCCAGGAGCAAAAAAGAGAAAAGGAAGTGGCATTCAAAATAACTACAAAATGAATGAATTATTTGAGAAGCAGCCCACCAAAACACATTCAATATCTGTATAGATTCAATTACAAAATTCCCCTTAAAGAATTAAGAACAGTTTAAATGGATGGAGGAATATTAAGTATTCATAGATGAGCTGTTTCAGTATAATGAAAATGACAATGCTATCAAAGTTAATTTTTAGATTTAGTTTTATGCATATCAAACTACCAAGGGGATATCTGCAGAACTAAATAAAAATAATAACAAACCTTATTTGGAGGAAATCAAAATCCAGATTATAAAGGAAATAATGGGTATATGTGGGGAGGATAAGAATGACAGAGGAAGAACATTTCCAACCTAACACTATATCAGAAGCAGTAGCCATCAAAACCATCTGATTCTGATTAAAAAAACTAAGTAGTAGATTGATAGAATAGCCTGGACAAGGTAAAATGACAAATAATGGCACATGGTAAGTCAGTGTTCTATATATGCCCAAACATTAATCCAAAACAATAATAAGAAAAAGTTAAAATAAAAAAAAGCTGAGGTCTTACTTCACAATCAGAAAACTGGAAAAGATGACAGAAGACAGAAATAGGTCTGCTGTAAGGGTTGTGAAGAGAGTCATGATGGGTAGAGCTGTGAATTACTATGACCATTTGGGAAAGCAATTTGGGATTACTCAAAGAAAGTGAACAAAATATACATTCCATTTGGACCAAAGATTTCACTCCTAGGCGTATGCTCTGAAGATTTCAGTGGTGAAAAAGAAAATCTCTATATCCCCAAAATATTTGTAGCAACCCTTTGTTTGGTGGCACAGAATTAGAAACAAAGTAGATGCCAAAAGGGCTAATGACTTATGGTATATAAGTATAATGGAGTATTATTATGCTTTATGAAATGGTTGGTGTTGTTAGTCCTTCCCTGCTGAAAAAGACCAGGCCATCAGAGAAATGATGACATGACTTGCACTTGACTTTATTTCGAAGGAGGGAGGGCTGTGCAAGGTCACCAGCCTCACTTTCTCCTCCAGAACCATCTGGATCCAGTGACCAGACATTCATCAGGATGACTGGAGATGGCCCAGCATGCAATGGGAGACCTTGGTCCCTTTAGGCCAATGCCTACTCAAGCACTCATTTAGGGTGAGGTAACACCATTCAGTGAATAAGGCTGTTTAAGAAGTAGTCAGAGGATGGCCCCTTTAATGAGGTAAAGAAAAATAACTAAACATGTATATTCATACTAGACACATTTGCACATTAGTCATGTTGATGAATATCATGATGCAAGGAAAGACATATAACATGATACAAAGTGAAGTAAGTAGAACCAAGAAAGCAATAAATATAGTGACAACCATATAAATAGGAAGGGAAACAAACAAGCAAAACTGATTGCTAAAAAATTATAAAGGCCAAGTTTGAACCTAAAGTAGAGATATGGGAAAAAAACACCTTCTGTAAATCACTTTTAGAGGTAAGAATACCTGGGGTATAGAAGACTGCATGTGACAATAATAGAGAGATTTATCTTATCAAAGAATGCCCTAGGATTGATTAAAATGAATAACTACCCACTTCTGGCGATTAATGAATGCAGAAATGATAATGTCAGGAGGAACCCAGAAAGCACTGCCAAAGAGCCTCCAAAGTCTTAGGCAAGGGAATTTTGTAGGGAAAGAAAATGTGTTTTCATCATGGACATCCATCGAAGCTGACAGTTGCAGAAGAGGAAAAGTGACAGGATTTGGATAAAAGATGGCATCTGAGAGAGGGATTTAGATTTGGGAAACATGGGGTAAAATAGAGGAATGACAGAGTCCTGCCCATGAACAGTTCAGTTAACAAAGGTTAGTAGAAATGTACTAATATGGTATATTCAAAATCTAATGAAGTGAATTGATCCAACCATTCTGAAGAACAATCTGGAATTATGCCCAAAGAGTTATTAAACTGCCTATACCCTTTGGATCAGCAATGCCACTAGTAGGTCCCAAGATGATTAGGGAAAAAAGATGAAGAACCTATATGTTCTAAAATATTTATCATAGTTCACTTTGTGGTGGCAAGAAAATGGAAATTGTGGGGATGCTCATCAACTGGGGAATGACTGAACAAGTTGTGGTGTATGATTGTGGTGAAATTCTTCTGTGCTATAAGAAATTATGAGCTCAATGATCTTACAACATGGATAGACTTGCACAAAATAATCAAGAGCAAAATGAAGAGAATCAGGAGACCACCGCATACAGCAATGGCCATATTGTTTTAAGAATACCTTTGAGTGAATAAGTCATTTTGATTATTACAAATACCCAAATTAACTTCAAAGGAAGATGCTATCTACATCTAGAGAAAGAACAGATAAACAGAAGTATGTATATGACTTTACATGCAAACATATATACATACATATTTGTATATGATGATATCCATTTCTAGGGAGGGGAGAGAAAGGAAGAAGAAAAAGGAAAACAAAGAAATTTATGAGATTATTTTATTATTGCAGTTTCATGTGTCATCATCTTTTTTTATTCTACCATGCTATGGAAATGCTAGTTTTATCTCATAAATTAAAAATAAAATAAATATATTTTAAAAAATCCGATGAAATGTTTTAAAATAAAAGTAAGAGAGGATGGAGAACACTTCACTTATGTATTACTTATCCGAAACCACGTAGTTGCTACATTGAAGAAATAATAGCAATTGAAACATAGAGAAATTCATAGAAAATGAAATCCAAGAAAGTATCACAAAAAAAGCACAACTGATCATAATACTTACTCCAGAGGAGTTCTCAATAGGGCAGTGCACAGTGCCTCAAATGGGCCCTTGCTGCTGTTAGGCAATGGTACTATACCTTCCTCATCAATTCATGATCCCACTTTCCACAGCACCTCTTCCAAACTTTTATATGTCTCCTTAAATCTCCCATGGCTCACCTTCACCCCATTCTCTCAGCTGAGAACTTTACCTCATACTTCAACAACAACAACAAAAAAATTGAGATCACTCACTGAAAGCTCCTTCTTTTTCTCTCTTCCTCATGTCATATTATTCATATGCCTTCTGCTACAATTTCCTCTTTCACCTCAGTTTCATAGGGTGAGCAGCCTTACTCCTCACCAAGGCTAACCCTCTACCTTCTCAAATGATCCCACTTGATCTTATCTCATCCAACAGATTGCTCTCTGTGTCACCCCTACACTCTCATTTATCTTCAATCTCTCTCTCTGTTGATTGGCTCATTCCTGTCTACAAATATGCCTGTCTCTGCTATCCTTAAAAAAATTCTCACCTGATCATTCCACCTCTACCAACTATCTACTTGTATCTCTTCTGCTCTTCATGACTAAACTCCTTAGAAAAGTCATCAACAACAGGTGCTTGCACTCTTTCTTCTCACTCCCTTTTTAGTCTCTTCACAGTCCTGCTTCTCATGTCATCATTCCACTGAAACTGTTCTAACCAAAGCTATCAATGGCTTTTTCCCAGTTCTCATTCTCCTTGACTTCTTTCCAATCTTTGAAACCATTGATCACTACTTGCCCCTTTTCTCTCTAAATTTTTGGAACACCACTCTCTCCTGGTTCTCCTCCCACCTATTTGACTGCTCCTTCTACATATCCTTTGTTGAATCTTCATCCAGATCTTGCTTTTTAAGCATAATTGTCCTGCTATCTTTCCTATTACTGTAGCAGATAATCCTACTTTCCTTATCCCTCATGTCTGCAAACTGTTATCCTTGACCAATTATTATCTCTTACTCCCCATAAACAATCTGTTGCCAAGACCTGTCCATTTCACTTTTGCAATATGCTACCTTCTTTCCTCTGACACTGCCACCACTCTGGAGCGTAGCTTGTGCCTATACTATTGCAACAGTCGGCTGATAGGTCCGCCTGCTCCATCTCACCCCACACTAATCAATCCTCCATTGAGCCATCAAAGTGATTTTTCTTAAGCACATTGTCCACTCAAAAAACAAAACAAAACAAAACAAAACACCAGTGACTTTCTACTCCATCAAAGATAAAATGCAAAACCCTTTGCCTGGTATTCAAAGCCCTTAATAACCTAGCATCTTCCTACCTTTCCAGTTTTCTTACACCTTTTCATCCCACTGTGTACTCTTCAATTTAACAATTCTGACTTCTGACTTCCTTGCACTCCCATGAACAAGATGCTCCATCATTCAGCTCTGGATATTTTCTCTGGCTGTCAACTACTCCTGGAATGATTTTATTCCTCATCTCTGCTTACTGGCTCCCCATTTTCCTTTGAATCCCAATTATAATCTCACTTTCTACAGGAAGTATTTCCCAACTCCTCTTAATTCTTATGCCTTCCCAATCTTATTTACTTCCTATTTATTAGGTATATAGCTTGTGTGTACACATTTGTTTGCTTCTTGTCTCCCACATTAGATTTTAAACTCCTTAAGGGCAAATATTGTCTTTTGCTTATTTGTGTATGCCCAATACTTACACAGTGCCTTGCACATTATACACACTTAATAGCTATTTATTACTGATAACTGACTAAGAATGTCACTTTCCTATTCTTAGAAGCTATTTCCCTCTTCATGAAATTCAAGAGCTTTTTGGAATTGTCACATCATACTGATGACTTTATTCAATTTACAATCCACTAGAACTTCCAAACTTTTTTCAAATATGTGCTGTTTATCAATGCCTCTCTTATAATGGTGAAGTAGATTTTTGTACCCAAGTACAAGACTTTACACATCTCTAATTGAATTACATTTTCTATTAATTTTAATGTCTCACTTTTAATTCTTTGCAGTCTGGCTTCTACCCTCATCATTTAACAAGCTGCTGTCTACAAAGTTATTGATGATGTCATAATTGCCAAATTTAATGGCCTTTTCTCAGTTCTTCTCTTTTTTGATCTCTCTACAGCCTTTGAAACTGTTGATCACATTCTTTCCTTTGATATTCTTTTCTTTATAGGTTCCCAAACACTATTGTCTCCTACCTACCTTACTAGTCTTTTCCTTTATAATTTTCTGAATCTTCATCCAGTCACACACAACAACCACTGGTATCCCCTAAGATGCTGCCCTGAGTCCTTGTCTCTCCCTCAAAACTAGTTCACTTGGTGATCTTATGAGCTCCCATGGTTTCAGTGACTATATCTATAGAGATGATGCTCAGATCTACTTGTGTAATCCTAACCTCTTTCCCAACTTCTAGTCTCATATGCCTATTAGGCATCTCATTTGAATTTCCCGTTTTAAACTTGACATGTCCTAAACAGAACTTACTGTTTTTGAGTTTCCTTTTCTTTCTCATTAATCATATCAGACATATAAGCATGAATGTGGTATTTCTTGGTCAAAGTTTAGTGGCAGCTTAATGACATTCAAGGCATAGTTATAAATTGCTTTCCAGAATGTCAAGACATGACAATTTTATCAACAGTGCATTTGCACTTGTTTTCCCACAGCCTCTCCAACAATTTCTATTTTCTTTCTTTCTTCAGGGTGGGGCACCTTTACCAATTTGATCTGGGAGGTAGAATCTCAAAGTTGTTTAATTTTCATTTCTCCAACTAATAGTTATTTGGAGTATTTTTCATGTGCTTGTTGATAAGATAGATTTCTTCCTACGAAAACTCACTCTTTATATACTTCACCCATTTATTTCTGGAGAAATGGCTTCTGCCCTTACAAACTCAAACCAGTGACTTGGAGATCATTGGACACAAAATGTTTAACAAAGAAACTTTTTCCAAAGATTGTTTTGTTCAAGTTAACAATTTCCTTTGGAACTTGAACTGCATTCGTTTTATTTGTGTACAGCCTCTAACTTTACATAATCAAAATTGCTCATTTAATTTTCAGTAATCCTTTCTGTCCCTAACTTGGTCAACAACTCTCCTTCCATTCATAGTTCTGAAAAGTAATTTTGTTTTGTTGATCTAATTTAAGATTAATCACAGCTATCTATAGTGATATGAAAAAATGCTCTAAATCACTATTGATTAGAGAAATGCAAATTAAAAAAACACTGGGGTACTCCCTCACACCTATCAATTTGGCTAATATGACAAAAAAGGAAAATGATGTTGGAGTGAATGTGAATCTCAGTGAAACTGACATACTAATGCACTGTCAGTGGAGTTGTGAACTGATTCAACCATTTTGGAGAACAATTTGGAACTATGACTAAATGGCTATAAAACTGTACATATCCTTTTTTCCAGCCAGACACCAAAAAAGGGGAAAAGATCTATTTGTACAAAAATATTTATAGCAGTTCTTTATATGGTAACTAAGAATTGGAAATCAAGATGTAATTGTGATGGAATATTACTGTGTTACAAGAAATGACAAACAGATGATTTCAGAAAAACAGGGAAAGACTTACATGAACTGATACAATGTGAAGTGAGAAGAATGAGGAGAATATTCTACACAGTAATGGTTATATTGTACCATGAAGAACTTTAAATGATTTATTCTCAGAAATACAATGACCCGAGACAACCCCAAAGGATTAATGATGAAACATGCTATTCATCTTAAGAGAAAGAACTGATACGTCTGAATACAGATTGAAACATACTATTTTCACCTTTTACTTTCATTTTTTTAATTTGTCTTCTTGTACAAAATGACTTAATATGGAAATGCTTTGTTTGGTTGCATGTGTATAAACTATTTTGAATTGCTTCCAGTTTCAGAAAGGGGAAGAAGCAATGAAGGGAGGGAGAGATAGAATTGGAACTCAAACCTTTTTATAAATGTTAAAAATTATTTTAACATGTTATTGTAAAAAATAAATTATTATTTTAAAAAGATATGACATGCATTGTCTGTATTCATCTGGTTTTTATCTTGCTATGTGGTTCAAGATGTTGGTATGTATTTAATTTCTGAAAGATTGCCTTCCAGTTTTTGAACAGTTTTTGTTAAATAGTGAATCTTTACCTAGGTATATAGGTAAAGGTATATAGGGTTTTCAGTTTATAGAACACTATGTTACCATGTTTCTGCATCATACTTTATCTGCTCCACTAATTGACCTCTCTATTATTTAATGAATTCCAAATAGTTTTGATGATCACTGCATTGCAGTACAATTTGAACTATGTTATTACTAGTCCCCCTTCTTTCTTAGTTTTAAAAATTATTTTCCTTATGATTTTTGACTTTTTTGTTTCTTCAGATAAATTTTGTTACTATTTTTTAACTCTGTAAAATTAATATTGTTTGGTAATTTATAGGGCTGATTAAATAAATTATTTTGTACAGTATTGTCATTTTTAATCATCTACCCACAAACATTTAATATTTTAATTATGTTTGTCATTTTAAATGAGTATTTTGTTCATTTTACATTTTAGTCATATAGCATTTTATATTCATATAATTCTTGAATATGTATTAATAGGTAGGCTACCAAATGTTACACATTTTATGTAATTATTTTGAATAGAGGTTTTATCTTTCTCTTTCTGGTGACAAACAGAAATGCCAATGATACATGCTGATTTAGTTTGCTTCCTAAAGCTTTCCATAAATTATTATTTCAATTATTTTCTTAGCTGATAGTCTAGTAACTCAACTATCACATCATCTTCAAAAAATGGCAACTTTGGTCCCTCTTTGCCTAGGGTTATTTCTTCTTTGCCTATACTTCCTCATTTTGTTTTCCTTATCTTTTCACTATAACTAGCATTTTGAGTACTATATCAAATAATGGTGATGATACTCTACCCTTGTTTTGCCCTTGATCTAATTGTGCAAGCTTCTGGTTTATTCCCATTGCATAACACCCCGGCTCTTGAATTTAGACCAAATAAAACAGTAATTGCAAAGTGCTTAGCACAATATCTGGTACAAGGCAGACACTTAATAAATGCTTGTTCCTGTCCCCTATGTTTAAATATGTTTTACTTACTTAATTAAGGAAATGTCCTTTTACATCTCTATTTTCCACTTGTTTTTGGTTAACATACAAGGACATTATATTTTGTACTCCCCTGCATCTACTGATATAATCATATGCCTTTTATTGTTCTTACTGTTAATATCTTATTATTGTTACAATTTTCATAATATTTTAACAACCCTGCATTCCTTGTCTAAGATCAACTTGGTCATACTGTATTTTTTTTGTCACTGTAGCCTCTTTATAAACATTTTATCGATTGTAGCATCTCAATGTCCAATAATGATATTAAGTCTACATTTTTCTTTCTCTATTTTGATTCCTTCTTTTAGCTATCAAAACCACATCGAAGAAGGAATTTTTAGAGTGTCCTTTTCCTATTTTTTTTCAAAAAGCTTATGCAATGTGGGAATTAATTATTCTCTGAATGTTTGTCATAATTTCCTTCTTAATTCATCTAGTCTTAGGTTGTGTTTTGTCCACTTTTGAGAGTTCATTTATGACTTGTTCTTTTCCTGAAATCTGATTAATTCTCTGTCCTTTGTTCTGTTAGTAAGTATATTTTATATAATTGTAAAATTTTTGTATTCTATTTGAGTTTTTGCTTTTATTTGGCATATACTTGGGCAACATGATTTTTTTAATTATCTTTTTTCTTTATTTTTATAAATTTTTTTCTTTTTGATATTCATAATTGCTTTTTATCTTTATAAAAAAAACTAAATATCTTACTTTTGCGTTTAAAACATCTACATTTATTTATTCATCTAATTTTTTCTTTTAATTTTATTGATCCATTTTTTCCCAAAATTTATTTTTCAGTGTTTAATTCAGATTTTGCCACTTAATGGTTTTCTAGTCTGTCTGTTGTATAGTTGCATGTGAAATTCATTGATCTGTTCTTTCTCTCTTTGTTGATAAAAATAAATTTTCCTCTAAAAAATATTTTGACTGCATCCCAAAAATGGAATATTGTCTCATAATTTTCTTTAATATTTTCTTTATTACTTTTATGACTTCTTTAAACCATCAATTCATTAGATTTAAGTTATTTAGACTCCAATTAATTTCAATCCTTTCTTAGTGGTCCTTTATTAAATATAATATAAGTATATTTCTTGCACCATGTCAAGAAAATATGTATTTAATAATTCTGATTTTATACATTTGTTTGTGAGGTTTTTATGCCATAATAAATAATCAATTCTGTAATGCTGTCATGCATGGTTTAGAAATTCTCTCTCTCTCTCTCTCTCTCTCTCTCTCTCTCTCTCTCTGTCTCTCTCTCTGTCTCTCTCATATTCCCATTCAGTAATAATGAGAGAGCTATTCTGTTCAGATCTTGCTGACTGACCTTACAGAAGGTCTGATCTTAACCATATCTTATTAAAAAGAACATGTTTCTTTTGTTACATAACTAGGGAGGCATCTTGGGAATATTTAAATCTAGTTTGATGACTTCTTCACTCATCATCTTCACCTCTATTTTCTTTACCAGCTATATCAACCTTGTATTATAGGGAGAATACCCTAACTACTCACTCAAAGATGAATGCAATCTTAGATTTTTGTCAAACCTTTGATTCCTTGGGTCCATTTTGCAGTATTCTATGGGTACTCACTCCATTCTCTGAAGCAGAATTGAAGGTCAGTCAATAATGTGATATAAAGGCCCTAGGTACCTTTGGCTTTTGAAATTGTCCATCCAGCATCTGTGAACATTGGTATACTGTGATCTCTTGTGATACATTGTCAAGGAGTTTGTGAGATTAAAATCAGATCTCCCAATGGTCTCAATTTTTGTGTGTCTATGATTTTATTATAGTAGGGAACTCTTACTGTGGAAACTCCCTCAATCAAGGTATATTGGCAACTTATTTCAAACTCATAGTTTTAGACAGCTGTCTACAGCACTTAGAGGTTATATGACTTGTCCCAGGTCATACAGTCCATATATGGCAAAAGCAGGGCTTGAACCCAGATTTTTTTCTCTGAGTTCAGCTTTTTATATACTCTATCGTTCTATCTTTCATTAGTTTTCTATATTGCCCTGTTTCAGCCTACATGACACTTCCGCATTACATTAGTGATATGTCCTAAAAAGGATTCCTCTCAAATTGGACAGGGATCTCAACCCCACATCCCCAAGAATGAATGAAACCTTGTCTTTCAGAGACCTATTCATCTCATTCTTTAGTATGTCTTTTTTAAAAAATACCTCAAAGCTCCCATTGGTTGTCATCTATGAAGACCCTAAGATAGTTGCTATGAGGCTTAATCTTGTTCTGGAAAGTAACATTTTAGAAGTTTTATTAGAATGGCATTAAATAAGTTTATTTAGATAGTACTGTTGTTTTTACAATGTTGGCTAATCTTACCTGTAAGCAATTAAGATGCTTCCATTTTTGTCTGTATTTCTGTAAACATTTCTTTATAGTTCTATTGATATGGTTCTTGTGTTTATTGTGAGGTAGACACCCAAGTATTTTATACATTCTGTAAGCAAGCTCACACTAAAACTGAATTAACAATTGCTTCTGGGCATACAGCCCAGAATGTCTGGTAACAGGCAATAAGCAATGGTGTTGACTTCAGGTTGGTTGGACAGTTACAGTGGTAAAGTTTGGTAATCAGTGATAGAAGAAACATTGGGACATACTAATAGCTGAGGAAACAGATCTTCAATGACAGAAGATGAAGATGTGGCTTCCAGGACAGATTTATGACTATAGAGGTTGAGTTAATTATGACTAACAGTTGTAGAGGCTGAGGTAAAGCAGCTAATAACTAGGAGAGAGAATTAAGCATGATTAAAATTAATGAATGTAGAACTTTGTTTAGTGACAGCTAAGGAGTTTAGAAGCTGCCTGTTGAGCTCAGTAGAGACCGGAACCGATATTTTTCCAATATGTTCACAGTTTTCTGTTAGGAGGCAACACAACTGTTCAGAAAGCATGCGTTCAAGGAATTCCTTATTATTATTGAATTGAATGTGTTTTTGTAGCTTTCCCTTGCCCCAAGTAGAGATTTGCTCCATCTTCTCCACTAGCACAACAGTCTATGGAAAGAATTATATTCCATTGACTTTATTATTAAGAACAACTTCATTGCATAAGTTTTCCTGTTAGTTGTATTTTCTTTATTTTTTTATCCCTCCACCAAAAACTTGAGCATGATGTAAGAAATTCAAGGATAGAATTTAAGATACCCTATTACAACTCTGTGGAGTTCACTTATCCTTTTATTTCTATTTTGAGATTGTGGCCAGGGTTACTAACCAGTGTAACCCTTGGCTTAAGGGTTAAAGGCCAAGAATATTTGCATAGGAATGTCTTTATTGGTACAGATTAATTACTCAATGTTCTGAGCCTGCTTAAGGATAGAGTTGGTGAAAGCTGGAGAGAAGAAAGATTCTGGTTTTCTGGATTCCAGCTGAGAAGGGAGTCAAGCCTTGGATAGATAGCTTGAGGTACTTCTTCCCTTGTATTGGATGGTGAAAAGGAATATAGCTTGAATCTACAAGTTAATTCCTCTGGATTAATAATATTCAAGGGAGCAAATAAATATAATTCCAGCCCATTACCCCTTTCTCTGAGGAGAAGAATGTGGCCAGTTTCTGACCCTACTTTCCCTCCTGACTGGAAGCAAAATCTCCTTTGGAGAAGAGTGAGGAAAATAGACTCTAAAGATATCAATTTTTACTTCCATGCAAGACATATCTTAGACCCTATATGGATGCATATATCTTACAAGAACAAAACAGAGTATAATATACACTCTCTTACATAAGCATGAGTCAGGACAGATCTTTATTACAATCTCCTTCCTTGACTGTAGCTCCATGTTAGAAAGGATCTTTTTAATTACCTCTGTGTCCCTTCAATACATGAAAGCATATGGTAGGCATTTAATAAATGACTGTGGAATAAATGCATTAGATTGATTTTAGAGATAAAATGCTGTCATAGAGAACTCTAAGGAATATGCAACATTTGTTTTGGAGAAGCAATTCTGTTAAAATCAGCACAGTGTTCAAAAGGTCCTCTCTGCAGTGAGTTAGAAAGTGAAATGAAGCACTTTGAGCTTAATAGAAGAAAGGTGGCAGCACACACTCTACCCTAAATGTTCCTTTTTTTCTTTCTTCCTGTTTCTGTGTGTTCATATGCTCTATGTACATATGCTGTTTAGTTTCATTCAAAACCTAATAATTCAGAACTTTGGCTTGATGTATCATTTTAATTTGTAGGTCAGAGAATTATGAATAATGAGGAGTATCTCAGAGCTCCTATAACTTAATTCTTTCATCTCATAGATGAAAAATTTCAAGCCCAAGAGGATGAGTGAAGTCACTCACCTATGGTTACCAACAACTCATTGGGAGAATGGCACTTGGAAAAACTTGTTCCAATTAAAGTGTCTAACCACTGTAGCACCCTGTCTATTGTATAGAATTTTGAATGAAGGTGGTTGGAATGTATGAGGAAAGAATAGCTAAGGAGAACTTAAGGGTAATTCTGAACAAAAAAAATGTATATACTCTTTTTCAATCTTTGCTTAACTATAAACAAGACAGAGTTAGGTGCTTCCTTTTGCCTATTGCATGACATTAGTTATATTGATTGCCCCTTGGAAAGTTTTTCCACTCAATCAATATAGCCCTATATCTATGAGCGCTTTCATTGTCTATATCAGAAAACAAAATCTGAAAGGGGTGAAGTGGCTTGTCCCAGTCAGATAACTAGTTAATGGCATAACAAGAATTAGAATTCAGATCTTCTGACTCATCATCCAACATCTTCTTCTTAAAACTCAGTTCTCCACTTCTTTGTCTTTTTAAAACATTGTTCCTATACACTTCTAAGGGGATAACCATCCTTCCTATCATTATGCCTTCTTTTGTTCAGTGTGTATACATACACATATGGGTACACACTTATGTGTGTACATACATATACATATATGCTTCTTGATAGAGTGCTAAAGAATTCTTTGGATTATTTCATAATTATTTTCACAAAATCAGATAAAGTCCAAGAGATATTCCTCCATATTGTGTAACAAAATTGGCATTTTCTTTATTATTCCTTGAAGTTCTGAGCTAATAGGACCTAAAATTGCGTCTATTTCAATAATTATCTCTTTTGATTTTTCTGTCAGAATTCGGGAAGTTCATTATTTTAATTCAATAAGCATTTATTAAGCTTTGTGCTTTATTAAGTACAAAGCACTGTGCTAAGGATTAAATGCTGACTGAAGCTTTTGAAAATGTTGATATTTTTTGTTTCTGTGTGCATTCAGGGTGGTAGGAGTAGATGTGGAACTGTGACTTTATCGGTGTAGAAAAATCCATAAGTGAAAACTACCTTCACTCAGATGGATAGGCAACTCATTTGAAACTTTGAAGAACTGTCTAGAAACAATGAGAAGCTAAATGATTTTCATTTAATTAAATGACTAGTACTGGTCAGAAGTAGGACCTAAACCTAGGACTTCCCCATTAAAACAGGCTGTTGGAAGAAAAGAATATTTTCACTTTTGTCTTTGTATCTCTGGCCCTAGTGAAGATACACTAAATTATTTTTCCTAAAGAAATCATACGGTGAATAAGGTTCTTGATGGGCATTGAAAAGTAAGGCCATAGTCATAGTTCCTTTTCTTTTCTAAATATTTACTGTTCTTGACCTCAATCGCCTTTCTTGTAAGGAGAGAAAAAAGTAGAGATGACAGGAAACACTGAGTAGACTGAGATAAGTTTTGGGAGGGTTTTTTTTTTAACTTGTTTTTCTTTTTTGAGATTGAGTCCCCCATCCCCCTGAAGCTGGACGTGAAATGGTCATTCATGGGCCTGATCTCAATAAAGATCAGCACAGAAGCTTTAATCCATTATATTTTTTTTCAACCTAGGCCAATTTGCTCTTTCCTTGGAAGTCTGATGTATCTCTACTTCAAGAGGCTTACCATATTGGTGCCAGACCTAGGGGAAATATGTGACCAACTTTGGCCTCACTGAATCTCAGAACTCCCAAACTTACACAAGCTACTAGATTTAGCCGCAGTGGCACTAAAGATGTGGCACCTCCACACCCAGCCAGACTTATAGATTTGGTGAAATGTTTCTCTAATAGATTCTTAGAGTCACTGTGAATCTTATGTCCTTCTCAAAGAATCACAAAAACTCTAAGTTAGAAGAAATTTCTCATTCTTGAAGAGGAATCTTCTTTGTAAAATCTCCAAAAAGTAATGCTCTAGGCCCCACCAAAAGATATTCAGTGAAAGGTATTGTGCCTCCCAAGGTCTTACATTTCAACTTTGGTGGGCTCTAGTTGCTAGGAAGTTATTCTGTGTATCAAACTGGACTCTTCCACTCAGCAACTGCCAACTAGTACTCCTGGTTCTGGCATAGCTCTTGGGCAAATGAGACCAACTCTAATCCTTCTTCCATATGACAGACTTTTATATACTTGAAGAAAGCTCTTTGTATACACCTTACTCTCTCAGGCACTGTGTTAAAAACTGAGGGTACAAAAACCAAAAGCATGACAGTCTCCTCCCTCAAGGTTCTGACAATCTAATGGAGTCAGACTACACATAAAAGGAAGCTGAAAATGAGGGAAGTAGGGTAACCAGAGTAGGGGAATGATGAAGTCTTACAGCAAAGGTGGGAAAACATTAGAGGAAGTTGAGAATTTCAGAGTTGATTTTATCTTGCAGAATGATAATTGATTAAATCCAGGAAAGCAGCTGGGTGGAAAATGATGAAGAAAATTCCCCAAGTGACCTCCAAATGACGAAGGATAAGAGAGGAGCTTTATAATGTCCACCTGAACCCTCTCTCCAATTAGAGAGAAGAAGGGGTTTCAAGGACAAGGTGTGGAGGTATGTGTTTTGGAGTTGAGTGCATCTTGCAGAATAATGAAGTTTCAGAGATGATGAAGTCCAGGAAAACAGTCAAGTGGGAAATGGAGAGAGATTTGTGATTTTGGTTTATTTTTCCCTTCTTTCTGTGAAGAAGAATTCCTCCATGAAAATCTTATTATAAAATGGCTCAAAAATTCTCCACAGGACCCTGCACCCCCATGTAATTAGGACCTCATTGGATATGGGGCTCATCATCCCCTGATTCCACCATATCATTCTACCCACCTATAGCTTTCTTCAACAGAGGTTCAATTTCCTTTCCTTTAATTATTAAAGGGAACATAAGGCCACATTTATTAAAGTGCAGGTTTATCAATAGATCATCACAGATCTAAGCTGCAGTGATAAATCCCTAAGCTAAACACACACAATGGAAAATATGGGGCCTGAATACAAATCAGAATAAAGGAGCTAGGAAGGGACAAGTATTGGCACTATTCCAGGAACTTGCTACATTCCCTGTTTTTAAAGGGGCCTCTAACACAGGATGCATACTCTTAAGCAGAAGGAGGTTAGTATTGTACCCCAGTGGAAGAAACATGGGATTTAAGTCATGTCCATGGAGAAAAATATTCCAGATAATTCAAGGGAAAAAATCCTCAGAATTTACTATTCAAAAAGAAAGATATTACATATGTATTTGAATTTTTAAATTGAATGATCAAATTTATTGTCTAAATTGATCAAATAATTTAGGTAAATGTTCCACTTTCCATTTCATGATGCTATTAAAAGAGTAGGAGACAGTCCTATGGGCCCTGACACAGTATAATTGTGTGATATCAGGTGAGTTATTTCCCTTTTGGTGGACTCAGTTTTGATATACATAAACAGTGATGGGAGAGATAGGCTAGATGTTTTCTAAATCTGTCATTCTATGGTTCTATGATTTGTTTATCTCTGAGGACCAGGCTCAGATTAGCTTTTGCCACTGACTCCATGGGCATATTGTTTTCCTTCAGAAATTCTTCAATGTAATCTTTTGGCTCTATGTCAAGCTTGGTGAGTGTTGCCATAGAGATGTCAGACCCAGAAATGGTAGAACAGAACTTGTCCTAAAAATCATCTTTTTGGCACTGTTTTTCAACTTGTCATCAACACTTCTAGGAAGGAGAACCTAGAAAATAATTTCAGTAATGTGGAAGTATAGATCTGAAGCTAAGAATTCCTTTGTGCTGTCTCCCCCCAATTAAAATTTGAAATCAGGAATAATTTGAATTCAGGAATTGCCTATTGTATTTGTACCTCTAGAACTTAACATAGTACTTGACTCAAAAGTGAATACTTAATAAATGCTTTTTTGAAGAAAAGATTAAATCATTGGATATAGGGATCTATCTATCTCCCTCTCTTGACTGATAGCCAGAAGAAACCAATGTCAGGTAAGGAAATAGAAAAAAAAACTCAGATTTTTTTCTTTTATTCATGAAAAGGAAAAAAAAAGTATTGAATCTGGAATTGTAAGATGTAGATTAAGACCAAAGAGGGAGGAAGATATTCCAATAATTATCTAGCACAATGTGAGTGTGGTACGTGTAGTAAACACTTTAATGCGCTGATATCAGTTTATATGAAGCTTCAAAATTGAAACCAAAGAAACCATATGTTGAGGAGCAATCCCTAAATACATTTGCTTGTTTGGAGCACACAAGTTGGCAGTGGTGAGATTAGGGCATAGAAAATCTGGATGATGAACTGAGACCTATCGTTTGGAATCACCTAGCTGCCCCCCATCGTCTTTTGTTCTTGATACACATTTTAAACTGATTTCACCTAGAGAGAATAATTTGAATAGAGGAAGAGTATACACACAATAGGGTCATGTTCTTGCTTCCATGCTTACGTACAGAATGTGTGTTGAAAGGAGTAGTTCATCAAAGTAGAATTAGAGTGACTAGGGTACGTTAAATGAAGAATTGATTAACAAATTACAGAATACATAAATGTGATGGAATACTGATATAGTATCAGAAATGACAAAAAAACAGGTTAAGAGAAAACTTATATGAACCGATAACAGCGTACAGTGAACAGAATGGGAACAATTCATAAAACTGAGGGTCAAGAAAATAGGACTGAAAAACAAAAACTCTTATCAATGCAATAATCAATCATACCTTTGGAGCACTGATGATGAAACATGTTTAAGTATCTCTTGAAAGAGAGATGATAGACTAGAAGTGTAGAATAAGATACAGACACAGACAGTATACCTATTTGTTATAAGGGAAAGACTTCTATTTGGGAGGAGGGGTTTAAGAGGTTGATGGACACTTTGGTGGATAGTGAAAATAATTCCAAAAAAAAAGAAGAAAGAAAAGAGAATAATAAAAAATAAATATGCAGGAGTATACAGAAGGAAATCCAGAAGGGAACACAGATAAACAGAGTTTTATTACTATTGTGTTAAATTTAATATACATTTAAAAACAAATTATGTAATAGAAATTTACAGCTTCATATACAGACAAGGAAGGAAAGAAAGAAGGAAGGAAGCCTTCAATGTAAAAACAAAGAAGAAAATAATATGGACAGATAGAGGGCAATTGACCAGTACAAGATCATAATAAGGTAGAAGAATGTAAGAGAGAGTAAAAGGGAAAGACAAGTGAAATGTTCGAGATAGGAAACAAATGCAAACTCTTTTTCCCATAGTGGAAAGATATAGACATTTTAAAGAAGGAACACCTACTTTTTGGCAAAAACAGTATTATTTATCCACAGGTACCATCAGGTAAGAAATCATACAATAAGGACTGGAAACAGAAGAGCTTAGTCCTGACTCTGGGCTAGGCCCTACTGAGGAGATTTGAGACAACCATTTATTTGTCTACCTGTTGAGAGAGAGGCCTGCTGTCTTCCTGGGACAGTTATCCAAGCCATGACAGAGAAGCTCTCAAGACTTATTAAACTAGATAACTACTACTTACTTGTGGTAGTAATATTTACATTAAGGTGCAAATGGTGCTGAAAGAAAGCAACCACTAAATATTATGAAGGGCAACATACTCATTTAGAGGAACAGATGCTTTTTTCAGGACTGTTGCCCATGAAGGCAAGGGATTCAGAAGACAAAGAGAGTCTTAGAAAGTGCACAGTTGGCTATGGTTCGAGCAATTTGGGTTTCTGGATTATGGCTTAAAACACAGAAATGACAGAATTCCTTGTCACAGCCCAGGTGAATCTAAAACACAGTAAATAAGAAACTATATATTTGTCAGAATTTTTGCAAACCTAATCAAAAGAGCTTTAACTGAAAAGAATGGGGGAGAAAATTGCAACCAAGCTAGATACCATAAAGGGTAGGTGGTATACAGGAAAAATAGTAGCAGAGATACTAGGAAGGACACAATAAACAAAATGCAAGAAATAAATCAAGAGCAAACCCCATTGCCTTAGATGTTTATGAGTCTAGTTTCCAATTAGTGTAAATTCCCTGAAGCGGTCCTATGTATCTGAATGTGCACTATTTCAAGGTAGAATTATGTAAAATATAACTGGTTCAGCCAAATGGGATTATGCAATCACTTTAGAGGATTTGTTATTCACATTAATCAGGAGCTAGCTGTACACAATTACATAGAATATGGGTGACAAGCAAGATGAACTAGAGATATCAACATAAAGAGGTAAATTTCGTCTCCTAGGTAGCACTGAGCTGTGATGTTACTATGCCAATGCATGATATTGATGTCTAGAATATGGAATTGGTAGAATCAATCAACAAGTATTGGTAGGAAGGGACAAGGTTGTAAACAGGTAAATATCAATGCAAAGGTAAAAGGGGGAACATTATGTAATACAAAGATATATTTGTATATGGGAAATCCCAGGAACCAGAAGGGTAGAGACCATTAAGCTGAAGATCAGCAGAAACATTTACAACTCAAAATTCTGATTTATTACACGTCATCTGGACAGAAATAGGAATAGATATAAAGAAAATCAACTACTAGCCTAGAGAAGAAGCATCATAGAACTTTGATGACACTGCTCTTTCTTTATTTTCCTACTGCCACTTCTCTACTTCCTTTTCTGAATTTCAATTCATGTCATGCTCATTATCAGAGGTAGTTTTAATGCTAGCATTCTCTTAGTTCAGTTTCAATTGTGGGATGAAAGAAGGCATGCACATGTAAATGAACATTTTTAACACAAGGAGGTTTACTTCACCCTAATACAGCAAATATATGCAACAAGGATACTTCACTTTTCTAGATACAGCCCTTATTTCCATATGGAAATGCATCTGATCACAAAGACAAGATAATATTACTTGAGTGGTCTTCAAAAACTCCAAGTCCAAAGAGCCTAGATTCCATGTGACTAGGACTTTTTATGACCTAAGGTGAACAGGAAACTGTACCAGGGAAGTAAAGGCTAATTAAATTTCAGGGATAATTTTGTCCTAGACCTACCCCAAGTTGATTGGAAGGAAAGAAGATGGGCAGGGAAAAGAGTTGCATCAAGGATACTGAGGCCAATAAAATAGGCCATTCAGGTCCCACAGGCAGCTTTACCTTCTTTTAGGTAACCTCTCCATATTGTGAGTGAGAACAAAGAAGTTGAATCAGGGAAATACTTACTCTATCACATCCATTAACTAGAGCTGCCTCCAGAGGCTCTGTCCTCAGTCCTTGTCTCTCTATATTCTTTCCCAGTTACTTTATCAGCCCCAGTGGGTTCAATTACTATATCACTGCAGAAGACTTCTATGCTTATATCAAGCCCAACTCATTCCTAAGCTGTAGTCATGCATCACCAACTGCATTTTGAAAATCTCCAACTAGATTTCTCATAGCCATCTCAAATTCAAAATGTCAAAAACAGAACTCATTATCTTCCTCCCTCCACAATAACAAAAGAAACCCTTTCGAAATATTTGTATTACTGTCAAGTGCACTATCTTCCATCCAGTCATACACCTATCTGTGTTGTTGCTGACATCCCCTTTCACTTAACTCCCAAGTTGTCAAATCTTGTCTTACCAAATCTCCATGATATCTTGTTCTATCTTCTCATACAGCTACCACCTTAGTTCAGACATGTATCATCTCTCACCTAGTTTGATGCAACAGTCTTCTAACTGGCCTCCCTACCTCTCTAACCACTCCAATCTATACTCCACATAGCTGCTAAAGTAATTTTCTAATGTGTAGATCTAAGCATGCTACACATACCCCAACCCTAACTCACTAAACCTTATTATCACTGGGATTTAAGAAAAACCCCCTGATTAGCACTGAAAGCTCTTTACAATCTCTTCACAAACTTCTCTGTAAAATTGAGATAATTAATAGCACTGACCTCACAGAATTCTTTAGAGGATCAGATGATATGGCATAAATAAAGCACTCTGCTTTATCTTAAAGCACTATAAATGCTAGATGAGTGCTATTTTTGTTACTATTATCACTATCATCTTCATTACCATTATCCAGATATCCAAGGACTTTTGAGGAATATGTGGACCACATAAGGACTAGTTGAAGGAATTACAGATGTTTACTCTGAAGAAAAGGTCAGAGGATGAAGGGGATATGATAGTATTCTTGAATATATGAAAGACTGCTAAATGGGAAACAAATTAGACTTTTTTTTTAAACTAAAAGGAGAACTGGAAATGGTGGGTGGCAGTTTCAAAGAAGAAAATCTAAACTTGAGCTTTAAAAACATCCTTTATTAGCAATTAAAGTATCAAAAAACAGCGTAGATTACTTCAAGAGGTAGCCAATTCTTTCTGACTCACTCTTGATCAAGAGACTTGATGACCACTTAGTTTGTGGAGGGTATTTTTTATCATGTGTGGTTTTGACTAGATGGAATTTTAGTTCCCTTCCTAATCTAAAATTCAGTGATTGTCTGATTTTTTTTTAATTCATCATGATGACTCTGAGTCAAGAAGAAAAATTTAAATTATATCTGATAAGCTCAATTTGATAAGATCAGGAAAAGGGATGTGAATTACGGAAAAATTTACAACAAAATATTTTAAAATGAAGTTTTTTTGCATTTAAAAGGGTGGATTTCCATTAATTTGATTATACATTCATTAATTTTATTAGTCTGGACCATTTCATTCCCAGAAATTCCATGCAGTTGGGGAGTTATTGTAAAAGTTTAATTGCAATGTGAACATTAATATCCATGTTTTCTAGAAGTAGCCTTTGACTTAGTAATCTCCTGAAACATACCACCTCCAACTGGTGAAAGATCATTCTTCCTTTGATTCCTTTCAACATCCTTCCCCAGACATAGTGAAACGTGGCCTCCCAAATCCTAGTACTATATTCATATTCTTGTATACAGAGTTTATTGGAAAAAATTGATATAGAGGGAGTAGCATGTTGAGGACACTTATGGGCAATTTCCTCAGAGGGAAATGAATGACATGTAAGAACAGAGACACACAAAGAAGCTTTAGAGAGAGCTTGGAATCTTTGCAGAAATTAACAACATTCACCTTTGGAAAATGTAAATTCGAGTCTGTTTGGAGAATGTTCTGAAAAACAGATACTAGTTTAGGAAAAGAATTATTCCTCACTGTGGTTTCACCTCATACCCAGCAAATTGTGGAAAGACAGACACGTTAAAGCATTGTTCATGGAACTGCAAATTAGTACAACCATTCTGGGAAGCAATTTAAATATGTGAAAGGGGTTAAAATGTCTATACCCTCTGACCCAGAGATTCCACTGCTAGGATTATATCTTAATAAAGTCTATGTCAAAAAAGGAAGACCCCAAATACACCAAAATATTTATAGCAGCACCTTTTATTGTAGCAAGAAATGGAAAAATAAATGCTCATCAACTGGAAAATGACTAATCAATTGTGGTACAAGAGTATATGTGATGGACTATTGCACTGTAGTAAATGATGAACAAAATGGATAGAAACAAGCATGAAAAGATTTACATGAACTGATGCAAAGTGAAGTAATCAAAGTTAGAAAAACTATCTATATATATACACATACATAGGTATATAAATGTATATTCATACATACATATATGCAACATTATACACACATAACTAAAAAAATATACATTGAAAGAACAATAAAAACAAAACAACTAAAGATGAATGGTGTGAAATTATAAAGAACAAAGATGGCACCAAGTAAGAGATGTAACCAACTATCTTCCCACACACACATATTCTTTTTCAGGTGCAGGGGTTACATGGTTTGAAACACTGAACCTAAGAAGATTATTTTGATGGGCTGATTACTTTTGCTAAATTTTTTTCTCTTCTTTCTCCTTAAAAAAATGTCTTTATTAAAAGGGCCAGGGAGAGATATAAGGAGAAATCTAAGTGATATAAAAACAAAAGATAATAACAAAAATCTATCTTACTTTGAATACTGTCCCAAATATACTATTCCTTCTAATTAGTGAGAATTTTTTTTTTGTCCCTTCAAAGGGAACACTGATGACTTAGTGGGACAAGCAGTTCTCATTGTACTAATATGAAAGTTCAAATAGTCTAAAGAGAAATACGCTAGCAGCAAGGGGCTTAAGAACCGTTTAATTTCAAGTTATTATAGGAATTGCATAAAATTGGCTTCTAAGTCAAGAAGATCTGGGTTCCAGTCATGCCTCTGAGACATATTGTCAGTGTGATTCCAGGGAAGTCATTTAACTTTTTAGTGCTCTAGGCAATTCTCTTAGGTTGGAGAGAAGAAGCAAACCTGAATTGTTCTGAGGAATTTACTCATTCTGGAGTTTCTCATAAGAGAAAAAGTCAGAAGTTCAGTCACCACTCTTATCTATATAAGAAGCCTAATTCTCTTACCTTTTTGAATAGTAAGAAGATGTTTCTTCCGTAACAGTATTAAAAGATAGAGGTATACATTGCTAATTGGTTCTGAAAAAAATTAAACTGGGGCATGCTACTAAATTAAATGTGTTCAATAGAACAATAATAAATAGGCAACTCAATGATGTTAGAGCAAGTTTTAAAGCAGTGTTTAAATCAATTTTGGGGATAAGACCAGGGATGAATGAAATAGCTATTAGTAAGAACAGATAACTTAAACAAATCATCATAACTCCCTGAAAGTTAGTTTTCTTATCTGTACAATGGGGATAAAAGGGATGAGCAATGAGAGCGGGTCTTCATAATGTTACGATAAATTTTCTTATAATATAATAACATTAGTAATGTTACACATTAATCAGGGTAAAATAATAGGGAACACATATGTAGTGGGAAGGAAGCCATAAAAGACAGATCTTTTAAGAACTAGATACCAGATATCACAAGGTATACTATTTCTGCACTGCCACCATAACCGGCAGACAAGGGACAGAAATGAAAATTTTAATTAATATAAATATGAAAGATTTTTTGCCAAATTAGTCAATAATTACCAAGGACCTGTGATGTGCACATCTCTTAGAAAAAACATGATCTCTGCCAATTCAATTCAATAAATATTTAGAAAGTACCTATTGAATTCAAAGAACTATGCTAGGTGATAATGCAGGCAAAAATAAAGCCATCTGGGGAGGTAGAGCAAAGATAGTGGAATAAAGGCAGGGCCTCACCTGAGCTCTTCCCTAAACCCCTCCAAATATACTTTAAAAATGACTCTAAACAAATTCCAGAGCAGTAGGACTCACAAAAAGATGGAGTGAAACAAATTTCTAATTCAAGACATCTTGGAAAGTCAGCAGGAAAGGTCTGCTGTACCAGGGTGAACAAGGAGCACCGTTCAGTTTGGACCATAGCAGGGCACACTGGGCCCCCTGAAACCTGAGCAATTAAATCATAGGCAAAAATGGTGGTTTCCAGATCTTTCAGTCCATAGACACCAAGAAGGTCAACAGGAAAAGGCTGTCACACCTGGATCATAGTGCAGTGCAATTAGTGCAAGCTGCAACAATTCAGCCACTGCCACAGCAAAGTCACAGCAGGCCTTCAGAATAACTGAATAGGCCAGGGCAGTGGCAGGTGGCAGCAGCAGTGACTGCTTCTGGAGTTCTAAAAGCCACAAATGGTAAGGAGGTCTAACAAATGGTCAGGAGGAGATTACAGGAATCTTTTTGCTAACACTGGAGTAGGACTTTATTGTTTTGCCCTTATTCAGATCTGGGTTTCATCTTGAGTGTGAGTCCCAGGGTGATTAGGAGCACTAGAATAATAAAGCTTGCAGCAACAGAGGAGAGGGGATGCTCCTCACAATTACAGGGCAGAAAAAATGTTTGTGGTCCCTTACAGACCAGACCACAGACCAAGAGTAGCAAACACCTCTCTTGGAAGAACTCAAAACTTACAGATCCCTAGAGGTATCTCTGAAAACAGATGAAGCTGGAGACAGTGTACCTTCCACCCTGAAAGAAGAGCACTGCTTTAACAAAGAGTTAAAATTCAAATAATAGACTGCGAAAATGATCAAAGGACAGAAAAAAAAACCCTCCAATTATAGAAAGTTACTGTGGTAACAAGGAAGATAAAAACACACACTTAGAAGAAGACAACAAAGATAAAGCTCCAATATTTCAAAGTCTCCAAGAAAAAATATGAACTGGTCTCAGGTCATGGAAGAACTCAAAAAGGATTTTGAAAATCAGGTTATATAGGTAGAGGAAAAATTGGGAAAAGAAATGAGAGTGATGTAAGAAAATCATGAGAAAAGTCAATAGCTTGGTAAAAAAAAATACTAAAGAAAAATAACACCTCAAAACATAGAGTAGGACAAATATAACAGAGGTCCAAAAAGTCAGTGAGGAGAGCAGTGCTTTAAAAAGCAGAATGGGTCAAATGGAAAAGGAGGTCTAAAAGCTCACTAAAGAAATAATTCCTTAAAAATTAGACTGGAACAAATGGAAGCTAATAACTTTATGAGAAACCAAGAAGCAATAAAACAAAACCAAAAGAATAAAAAATACAAGACCGTGAACTACCTCACTGGAAAAACAACTGACTTGGAAAATAGATCCAGTAGAGAGAATTTTAAAATTATTGGACTATTTGATCAAGTTATGATCAAGAAAAGAGCCTAGATACCATCTTTCAAAAAATTAGCAGGGCATACTGCCTAGAACCAGAAGGTAAAATAGAAATTCAAAGAATCCAGAAAGCAATCCCAACATGAAAACTACCAGGAATACTATAGCAAAACTCCAAAGTTCCCAACTCAGGGGAAAATATTTCAAATGGACAGAAAGAAACAATTTGAGTGTCATGGAGCCATAGTCCGGAAAGCATGAGATTTAGCAGCTTCTACATTAAAGGATCAGAGGGTCTGGGATATGATATTCCAGAGGCCAAGGTAAGTAGGATTACAACCAAGAATTATCTACCTTGCAAAACTGAGTAAAATCCTCTAGAGGAAAAATAAGTATCCAATGAGATAGAGGACTTCCAAACATTCTTGATGAAAAGAACAGAGCTGAATAAGAAAATTTGATTTTCAAATACAAGACTCAAGAGAAGCATAAAAAGGTAAACAGAAAAGGGCAATCATAAGGCACTTACTAAAATTAAAATATTTATATTCCTACATGGGCAGATGATATTTGTAACTCATAAGACCTTTCTCATTATTAGGGTAGTTAGAAGGAGTATATATAGACAGAGGGCACAGGTGTGAGTTGAAAGTGAAGGGATCATATTTAAAAAATAAAATTAATGGGTGAGAGGAATATACTAGAAGAAAGAGAAAAGAAGAGGAAAAATGGAGTGAATTACCTCTCATAAAAGAGGTAAGGAAAAGCTTTTATAGTGGATGGGAAGAGGAGGGAAGTGATAGGGAGTGAGTGAACCTTACTCTCATCAGAACTGGCTCAAAGACAGAATAACATACACAACTCAGTTGAGTCCAGAAATCTATCACACTCTGCAGGAAAGTAGGAGGGGAAAGAGATAAGATAAGGGGTGATTACAGAAGGGAGGGCATATAGGGAGAGAGTGTGGTCAGAAGCAAATACTTTTGAGGAGGGACAGGGTGAAAGGAGAGAGAGAATAGAATAAACGGGAGGAAAGGAATATAGTTAATTGCAGCTGTGAAAAGAAATTTTGAAGCAAGTTTCTCTGATAAAGCCTCATGTCTCAAACATAGATACTAAGTCAAATTTATAAAAATAAGAGCCATTCCCCAAATGATAAATGATCAAAAGATATCAGTTTTCAGGTGAAGTAGTCAAAGCTATCTATAACCATATGAACACTATTTCACTATTGACTGGAGAAATGCAAATTAAAACAATTCTGAGTTACTGCCTCATACCTTTTAGATTGGCTAATAGATAGAGGTAAATGACAAATGTTGGAGAGGATGTGGAAAAAATGAGATATTAACTCAGCATTCAATCATTCTATAGAGGAATTTGAAACTATATCCAAAGGGCTATAAAACCACGCATAGCCTTTGACTGAGCAATACCACTACTAGGTCTGTATCCCTAAAAAGATACAAAATAAAAAGGAAAAGGATTTATATGTAGAAAAATATTTACAGTAGCTCATTTCTAGGGGTAAAGAATTAGAAATTGATGGATTGTCCATCAATTAGGGAATGGCTGAACACGTTGTGGTACATGATTACGATGGAATACTATGTACTCTAAAAAATGATGAGCAAGATGCTCTCAGAAAAACCTGGAAAGTCTTGCATGAAATGATGTAAATTGAAATGTACTGTATACAAAATAACAGCAGTACTGTAAGATGATTAGCTATGAATGATTTAGTTATTCTCAGCAAAACAATCACCTAAGACAACTCCGAAGGACTTGTGATGAAAAAGGTTATCCATCCCTAAAGGAGAAAATATTGGTGTCTGAATACAGATTGATGCGTACTTTTTTTACTTTATGATTTTTGTCTATGTTTTCTTTTACAACATGAGTATTATGGCTATGTTTTGCATGACCACACATGTACAGCCTATGTTGAATTGCTTGCCTTCTCAGGTGGAGAATGAGGGAGAGAATTTGAATCTCTAAGTTTCAAAAATGAACGTTAAAATTATTTTTGCATGTAACTGGGGAAACATAAAATACTCAAAAAAAATCTCACACTAGAAAGTACAGAAAAGTTCATCTGAGGAAAGTTAACAATGTGAGTGAGGGATGTATTATCAAAGAAGGAATGATAAAGAAAGTTGTACTGAGCCTCAATGGAAGAAAAAGTACTCTAAAAAGGCAAAGATAACAGGAGGAAGGGGTATTTGTATTCCAGATGTAGGTTACCACCCTTTTAAGATGTTAAGTATTTTGACTGCTAAAGAGAACAAAGAAAATGCTTTTGCATGAAAGAGAAAAATACAATAACTTTGGAAAAATGTAAACTGTTTTCCTTTTCACAGGTGAATAGTTTGGTGGCTGAAATGGGCAAAAAAAGACCTTTTGTTTAATTAATAACTGCAAAAAATCCATTTGTAAAAAAGATTTTTCATAAGGGATATAAGTAGCTTAGTTGGGGGGAGGAGCCAAGACAGTGGAGTAGAAAGACTCACGTATGCTAGCTCCGAATCCATAGCCCATAAATTTCCTGTAAAAAGAACTCCCCACAAATTCTGGAGCACTGCAAGCCGCGCACCAACGCAGTGGAAGAGATTTCCATTCCAGAGAGCCCTGGAAAGTCGTCTCCAGGGGTCTGTTGGGCTCCGCATAGCGGAGCCCACCCCTGCGCTGCCCTGGCTGTGCAGCCCCAGAGGAGCAGATATGAGCAGGCTTCAGGGACGGAACCTCCAGCGGCTGCGAAGGTCCCTCCAACCACAGGCGCTACAGGTCAGTGAGAGAGACTTCTGGGCTGGCCGAGAGGAGAGCGAGGGGGGGGGGGGTCTCTGTGGCTCAGGCCCCCTCGGGAGGCAGCCGCAGAGGCAGCGGTGGCCCAGAGCTCCCGGAGCAGACAGGGGCTCCATTACTGAAGGTCTCTGCATAAACCCCCTGCCCCGACCCAAGCACCAGAACTTAAGCTCACATTAAATAGCAGCCGCTCCTGCTGTGGAAAGCCCTGAGGCTGGGAAGCAGCATTTGAATCTCAGACACCAAGCACTAGCTGGGTGGATCTAGGCAGGGGTGGAGAGGAATCTCAGAAATCAAGTAACTGGCTGGGAAAATGCCCAGAAAAAGGAAGCAAAATAAGACCATAGAGAGCTACTTTCTTGGGGAAGAGATGTTCCTTCTTCCTTTCATTTCTGATGAGAAAGTACAATGCTTGCATCAAGGAAAGACATGGGGGTCAGGGCCTCTCTATCCCAGACATCCAAGGTGGATGTCCGGTGGGCTCGGGCCATGGAAGAGCTCAAAAAGGATTTTGAAAATCAAGTTAGACAGGTGGAGGAAAAAATGGGAAGAGAAATGAGAGGATGCAAAAAAAGCATGAAAAGCAAGTCAGCATCTTGCTAAAGGAGACCCAAAAAAATGCTGAAGAAAATAACACCTTGAAAAATAGGCTCACTCAATTGGTAAAAGAGGTTCAAAAAGCCAATGAGGAGAAGAATGCTTTCAAAAGCAGAATGAGTCAAATGGTAAAAGAGGTTCAAAAGCTCACTGAAGAAAATAGTTCTCTTAAAATTAGAATGGAACAGATGGAGGCTAATGACTTTATGAGAAACCAAGAAATCACAAAACAAAACCAAAAGAATGAAAAAATGGAAGAGAATGAGAAATATCTCATTGGAAAAGCAACTGACCTGGAAAATAGATCCAGGAGAGACAATTTAAAAATTATGGGAATACCTGAAAGCCATGATCAAAAAAAAGAGCCTAGACATCATCTTTCATGAAATTATCAAGGAAAACTGCTCTGATATTCTAGAACCAGAGGACAAAATAAGTATTGAAGGAATCCATCGATCACTGCCTGAAAGAGATCCAAAAAGAGAAATTCCTAGGAACATTGAGGTCAAAGTCCAGAATTCCCAGGTCAAGGAGAAAATATTGCAAGCAGCTAGAAAAAAAACAATTCCAGTATTGTGGAAATACAATCAGGATAACAAAAGATCTAGCAGCTTCTACATTAAGGGATCAAAGGGTGTGGAATAGGATATTCCAGAAGTCAAAGGAACTAGGACTCAAACCAAGAATTACCCACCCAGCAAAACTGAGTATAATACTTCAGGGGAAAATATGGTCCTTCAATGAAATAGAGGACTTCCAAGCATTCTTGATGAAAAGACCAGAGCTGAAAAGAAAATTTGACTTTCAAACACAAGAATGAGAAGCATGAAAATGTAAATGGCAAAGAGAAGTCATAAGGGACTTAGCAAAGGTGAACTGTTTACATTCCTACATGGAAAGACAATATTTGTATCTCTTAAAACTTTTCAGTATCTGGGTAGTTGGTGGGACCACACACAGACGTACACACACACACACATGTACATGTGTGCACGCACACACACACACACATGCATGCACACACAGAGACAGAGAGCACAGAGTGAATTGAATAGGATGGGACGATATCTTAAAAGAAATTAAGGTAAATGGTGAGAGAGAAATGTAGTGGGAGGAGAGAGGGTGAAATGGAATGGGGTAAATTATCTCTCATTCAAGAGACAAGCAGGAGACTTTTTAGTGGAGGGAAAAAGAGGAGAGCTGAGAAAAAAACATGAAGTTTACCCTTATCACATTCGACTAAAGGAAGGAGTAAAATGCACACTCATTTTGGTATGAAAACCTATCTTACAGTACAGGAAAGTGGGGGAGAAGGAGATAAGCAGGAAGGGAGGGATGATGGAAGAGAGGGCAATGAGAGGAGGGAGCAATTTGAAATCAACACTCTTGGGGAGGGACAGGATCAAAAGACAGAATAGAAACAATGGGGGCAGGATAGGATGGAGGGAAATAGAGTTAGTCTTACACAACACGACTATTATCGAAGTCATTTGCAAAACTACACAGATAGGGCCTATAACGGGTGGGGAGGAAGGGATGGGGAGAATTTGGAACTCAAAGTTTTAGGAACAAGTGTTGAGTATTGTTCTTGCTACTAGGAAATATGAAATACAGTTAATGGGGAATAGAAAGTTATCTGGCCCTACAGGGCAAAAGAGAAGATGGGGACAAGAGAAGGGAGGGATGATAGAAGAGAGGGCAGATTGGTGATAGGGAAAATTAGAAGGCTCGGTGTATTGGGGTGGGTGGAGGGGATAAATGGGGAGAAAATTTGGAATCCAAAATTTTGTGAAAATGAATGTAAAAAGTTAAATAAATTTATATTTTAAAAAAAATAAGTAGCTTAATTCCTAAAAGGGTTAGAGAACAGACTTTCACAAGAAAATAATAAGGTTTAAGTATCATTTTAAAGAATTGAAGTGATGTCTCTTGTAGGTGGATAGTTTAATGATTGAAAAGTGTAGAAAAAAATTTCTGGTAAAAATTTATAAAACATAAATGTGAAGAAATAACTTTCAAAAACAGAATATTATGGGGACTGATTTGAAGACTGAGAAAAGAGTAAGACCATAGGGCATTGTAATTCCTCAGTTCATTGACATGAAACTATTTTTAAGTTTACTCATATAAAAAGATGAAGAAAATAACTGAAGACTAAGGAATGATTAGGTCATGACTTGGTTTTATAACTAAGAGATAAAGGAAATTCATTCTATTTTTTAACATCAGAAGGGAAAAGGGGGACATTGATTTGAGAAAGTAAAACTGGTGGTGAAAAAATTGGCTGGAGTGGCTAAGCACAAGAAAGAAAGAAAAATTCTTCAAGGGGCAGAAAAAAGTTAGCACTAATAGAGCTTTTGTGAAATAACTGGTAACTGGAGAGTTAGCTGACAAGGATTGGATTGTGTATTCCTGATTGGCTGGAAAAATCTCAATCTTTTTGGAAGACAATGGAGCTGCCTTGTAACACCATTGTATGTTGTCAAAGAGGTAAAGATTCTCAGATGCATTAGAAGAAAAATCAGAAAGAAGGAATACAGGCTTTGCAGTTGATTTATTTTCAGGTCAACTGAGTGAAAATTGATTGGACAAAATCCTGGTGAGTGAAAAGCCAGCTGAGATTGTCTCCATGTCCAGGAAGTGGCAGGCTAATGAGCTTTGCAATTTTCTGCCTAAAGGGAGCTGTTAACCAATTCAATAGAGTAACATTTTCCAAGATGATTGTTGTGACTTATCCATGCCTCCTCAGTTCACCAGTAGAAGAAAAAGATTTGTCCAGCATGAGAAATGTAAGAATCAGAATGAAAGACGAATAAAAATAGATTCATGTGGCACATCTATTCTGACACCATACTATAAATAAATGACATGAAGTAGGAAGTTCAGAGTAATAAGTTGTCCCAAACATATGTTGTTTTTTTTTCCTTTCATGTGTTTCCTTGTCAAGTTTATGTATATGATTATTCTCCTTTCAATATTAACTGTATTTAGTGGGAATATGTGACCTGGGTTTATGTATGAACTGGCTTTTCCTACATTTGCTTATTTTGAATACCTGTGACACATTGATAATCATTGGTTTTGCCTTGTTAAATGCTTATATGTTCTTATTTTGAGGATCTAGTTTTGCATGATAACAAGCAGGGGACTGAAACTGATACTGATGAATAAGATGAGTGGTTTTGGGTCACAGTCCCTGGGGTGGAGGAGCATTAGCACACAAGAATATTAGACTTCATGGGAACAGGACCCTGGTTACAGTTCCAGGGCAGAAAAGAGTTCTTGTGGTCACTCACAGACCAGAGCACAGAGCAGGAGAGAACTTACCTCTTCTCTTCTTATATCATACCACTTGGAAAAACTAAAAACTTACAAAGTCCCAGAACTAGCTCTGAAAACAGAAATGCAAAAAAAATCTTGAAGTATGGGATAGTGTCCCCTACACCCCAGGAGCAGAGCCCACCTTTAACATAAATTTAATATCAAGAAATAGACTAGAAAAATGAGCAAACAACAATAAGAACAACAGAACCTGATCATAGAGAGTAACAATGGTAACACAGAAGGTCAAAATACACTCAGAAGAAGACAACAAAATCAAAACAGCTACATGCAGAGTCACAAAGAAAAATGAATTAGCCTCTGGCCAAAAAAAGAAATACTAATTCCTGGAGGAGATCAAAACAGATTTTAAAACTCTAATAAGTGAGATAGAGAAAAACTGGGGAAAGAAATGACAACAAAGCAATAAAATGATAAAAAAACAAGTTGACAGCTTAATAAAGATAGCCCAGAAATCACTAAAATAAGAACACCTAAAAAACCCAAATAAGTCAAATGGTAAATGAGATAGAAAAATTCATTGAAGAGAAGAATTCTGAAAAAAAGTAGAATTGAGGAGTGGAGCCAAGATGGCCAAGTAGAAAGACACATACACTCTAGTGCTTGCCCCACAGTCCACAAAATACCTGTAAAAAATGACTCGCAACAAAGTCTAGAGCAGCAGAAGCCATAGAACAGAGTGAAAGAGGTTTCCAGCCAAAGGTAACCTGGAAAGTTGGCAGGAAAGGACTATCTCACCAGAAACTGAGTGGAGTGGAGCCCAGCCCTGGCCACGTAAACCCAGGAGGAACAGGATCAGAACAGGACTCCAGGGCAGAATCCCCAGCAGGGAGAGTTGCATATACCTCAACCCACAAGCTACAAAGAAAGCTACAAAGGTCAGTGTGGGAGGTCTTTCCCAGCTGGGCTAGAGGGGTAGGGGTTTCTCCAGCAGAGCCATTGGACAGCAGACTGCAAGGAACTACACTGGCCAGGAAACAACCTGGGTCCATTGTCCAGGCAGCTCATCATAAAGCCTCAGGCAGTAGGGAGTAGCTGATCTAAAAGCCCAGGGGTACCTAGCAGCTGAGTTGAATCTCTTGACAAAGGATTCAGAAGTCAAGTAACTGGATGGAAAAATGCTCAAAAAAAGGGGGAAAAAATAAGACCATAGAAGGCTACTTTCTTGGTGAACAGGTGTCTCCTCCCATCCTTTCAGATGAGGAAGGAGAAGGTTTACTGTCACAGGACGTTAAGACCCCTGCGTCCAGGAGCTCCAAAGTGAACTTAAACAACTTCTCTCTCTCCTTGTTCATATATTGCAGAATTCCAGTCAGCATACACAAAATTTAGCATTTTCTATATTAAGGGACTGCAGGTCTTTGGGTATGATATTTGAGAGGGCAAAAGAGCTGGGATTACATTCTATCTAGCAAAACCAAGTATAATCCTTTGGGGTAAGGGAAGAGGAATGGACATTTCATGAATGAAAGGATTTTTAAGTATTCCTGATGAAAAAAACAGAGCTGAATAAAAAATTTTCAAATAGAGAACTCAAGAAAAGCATAAGAAGGTAAACAGAAAAGAGAAAACATAATAAAATAAGGTTAAACATTTTTATATTCCTACATGGGAAGAATAATTGTAACTTCTAAAAACTCTATCATTATTAGGGCAGTTAGAATGAGTATACATAGACAAATGGCATGGATATGAGTTATTATGATGGGATGATATCTAAAAATATACAATTAAGAGGTGAGAAAGTGGGATGCATTGAGAAAAGTAAGAAGGGAGAGGTAGAATGTAAGAAATTATCTTACATAAAAGTGAGGCAAAAGCACTTATACAATGGAGGGGAAGCTAGAGTGGGGCAGAAGAGGACAATGTTTTAAATTTACTCTCATCAGATTTGACTCAAAGGGAGAATAACAAAATTTACCCTACAAGGGAAGGGCACAAGAAAAGGAGGAATGGGGGGTGGGGGAGGCAAGATGGCAGAATAGAAAGACATACTTTTTCTAGCTCTTCCTTGACAGCCCATAAAATACTTGTGAAAAATGACTCTAAACAAATTCTAGAGCAGCAGAAGTCACAAAACAACAGAGTGAAAGAGATTTCTAGCCCAAAGTAGACTGGAAGGCTAACAAGAAAGCTATATTGCATGAGGTGCAGAATCAAGCGAAGTACAGCCCTGCATGGTCCACATAGTGTGCCTTGGGGGTGGAATCTCCAGCAGCAGTGAAGGCTCAGATCCCTCAACCCACAATCACTAAAGACAATTTCAAAGGTCAGTGAGAAAGCTTTTTCAACTGGGTGACAAGGAAGAAGGGTCCACCCCTAACCCCAACCCCAGGTGGCTGCAGGAGGGGAGGAGGCATCATCAACAGCATCTATTTTTGGAGTCCTCTGTCTAAAGACCCTTGGAGTATTGAGCTGCTGAACTGGATCTCAGCCCTGAGTGGAGCTGGTGGAGGCTCTGGAAAGGGAATTCCACTTGCACATCCTGGGTGGAAAAGCTTCGGTAGCTCCCACCTTGGAGGAACAGAGAACTTACAGGACCCAAGAGTGCACCCTCCTCTTGATAAAGGACTCAAAAGTCAAGTAACTGGCTGGGAAAATGCCCAAAAAAGTGAAAAAAATAAGACTAGAAGGCTACTTTCTTGGTGAACAGGCATTTCCTTCCATCCTTTCATATGAGGAAGAACAAAGCTTATCATCAGAGGACTCCAAAATATATATGCAATGGTTTCAGACCATGGAAGAGCTCAAAAAGGATTTTGAAAATCAAATAAGAGAGATGGAGGAAAAATTGGGAAGAGAAATGGGAGAGATACAAGAAAATCACGAAAAGAGAGTCAACAACTTGCTAAAGGAGACCCCAAAAAAATGCTGAAGAAAATAACACCTTGAAAAAAAGGTTAACTCAATTGGCAAAAAGAGGTTCAAAAAGCCAATGAGGAGAAGAATGCTTTAAAAAGTAGAATTACACAAATCAAAAAGGAGCTTCAAAAGCTCAATGAAGAAAATGGTTCTTTAAAAATTAGATTGGAACAGATGAAAGCTAATGACTTTATGAGAAACCAAGAAATTACAAAACAAAAACCAAAAGAATGAAAAAATAAAATATAATGTGAAATAACTCATTGGAAAAACAATTGACCTAGAAAAGGATCCAGGAGAGACAACTTAAAAATTATGGGACTACCTGAAAGCCATGATCAAAAAAAGAGCCTAGATATAATCTTTCATGAAATTATCAAGGAAAACTCCCCTGATATTCTAGAACCAGAGGGCAAAATACGTATTGAAAGAATCCACTGATCAGCTGCTGAAAAAGATCTGAAAAGAGAAACTTTTAGGAATATTGTAGCCAAATTAGGTTCCCAGGTCAAGGAGAAAATATTGCAAGCAGCAAGGAAGAAACAATTCAAGTATTGTGAAAATACAATCAGGATAACACAGTATCTGGCAGCTTCAACATTAAGGGATCAAAGGACTTGGAATATGATATTTCAGAAGTCAAAAGAACTAGAATCAAAACTAAGAATCACCTACCCAGCAAAACTAAGTACAACATTTCAGGGGAAAAAATGGTCGTTCAAAGATATAAAGGACTTTCAAGCATTCTTAATGAGAAGACCAAAACTGAAGAGAAAATTTGACTTTCAAACACAAGAATCAAGAGAAGTATGAAAAGGTAAACAGGAAAGAAAAATCACAAAGCACTTTCTAAAGTTGAACTGTTTAAATTCCTACTTGGAAAGATAATATTTGTAACTCTTGAGACTTTTCTCAGTGTTTGGGTAGTAGGAGGGATTATACACATACACACACATGTATGTAGACAGTACAGGATGAGATGAATAAGAAAGGATGATATCTAAAAAACATAAAATTAAGGGGTGAGAGTAATATATTGGGAGGAGAAAGGGAGAAATGGAATGGGGTAAATTATCTCTCATAAAAGAGGCAAGAAAAAACTTTTTCAATAGAGGAGAAAAGAGAGGAGGTGAGAGGGAAAAAGTGAAGCTTACTGTCTTCACATCTGACTTAAGGAGGGAATAACTTGCTCACTCAGTTTGGTATGAAAATGTGTCTTACACTACAGGAAAGTAGGGGAGAAGGGGACAAATGGAGTGGGGGAAAAATAGAAGGGAGGGAAAATCAGAGGAAGGTGTCGTAGATGCAAACCCTTTTGGGGAGAGACAAAGTCAAAAGAGAGAATAGAATAAATGGGGTGCAGGATAGGATGGAGGAAAATATAGTCTTACACAACAGGACTATTATGGAAGTCTTTTGCAAAGCTACACATATATAGCCTATATTGAATTGCTTGGATTCTCAGTGGGGATGGGGATGGAGGGAGGAAGGGAGAGAAGTTGGAACTCAAAGTTTTAGGAATGAATGTTGAGAACTGTTTTTGCATATCACTGGGAAATAAGAAATACAGGTAACAGGGTATAGAAATCAATCTTTCCCTACAAGAAAAGAGAGAAGATGGGGATAAGGGAAGGGAGGGGTTGTGATAGAAAGGGAGGTCATATTGAGGGAAGGAGTAATCAGAATGCAAAGCATTATGGTGTAGGGACAGAGAGAATGGGGAAAAAATTTGGAACTCAAAAATTTGTGGAAACAAATGTTGAAAACTAAAAATAAATAAATAAACATAAAAACAGAAAGTTGTATTTCAAAAAAAAGAAAAAGAGAAAGGCTGATAAGAAGGAAGGCCGATTAGGGAAGGGGATGATCAGAGCAAAACATTTTGAAGAGTAACAGGGTGAAAGGAAAGAGAGAAAAAGATAAACAGGGGGAAAGAGAATAGAGGGAAATGAGCAGTAATCATAACTGTGAATAAAATTTTGCAGTAAGTTTCTCTGATAATTACCTCAATTCTCAAATACTGACAATCAAGCTATCTATAGTCAAAATTTCTGGACCAACTCCACCAATATTGCATTAGTGCACCTGTTTTCCTACATACCCTGCAACATTTGTCATTATCCTTTTCTGACATGTTAGCCTATCATATGATAGGTGTAAGATGGTTCTTGAGAGTTGTTTTAATGTGCATTTTTCTAATCAATATTGATTGATTTCTAATCAAATTAATCACAGTTTATGTGATTATTAATAATTCTGATTTCTTCTTCTGAAAATTGTCTGTTTGTATTTTTTGACCATTTATCAACTGAGCAATGATTCCTTTTTTTAAACATCTGGCTTACTTGCCTGTATATTAGGGAACTGAGGCCTTTGTCAGAGAAACTTGTTATAAAATTTCCCCCAGTTTCCTCCTTTCCTTCTAATTTTTAGTAACCTTGGTTTTGTTTATGCAAAACCTTTTTAATTTCATGTAATCAAAATTGCCCACTTTACTTCCTATGATCCTCTGTATTTCTTGCTTGGTCGTAAATTTTTACTTTATTCATAGATCTGACAAATATTGTTTTCCCTGGTCCCCTGATTACTCATGACATCATCATCCTTTCTGTCTATATCATTTATCCTTTTGACCTTATGTAGTACAAGATATTGGTGTATGCCTCATTTCCTCCAAACTGCTTTATAGTTATCCCTGCAATTTTGTCAAATGTTGAGCTTTTACTACAAAAGACTGGAGCTTTGGGTTTATCAAACACTAGATTACTATGTTAATTTACTTCTGTGTATTGTATGCTTAATCTATTCCACAGATCCTCTACTCTATTTCATCCAGGATTTCCTGATTACTGCTTTGTGACATGGATTGAAATCAGGCATGGCTAAGTTGTCATCCTTCACATTTTTTTTTTCATTGATTCCTTTGATGTTTTTTTACCTTTTATTCTTTCAGTGAAGGTAGACTTGATAGTTCTATTTTAAGTAGAACTGTCAATGTTATTATATTTACTTGGCCCATTGGTGAGCAGTTAATATGTCTTATTTAGGTGTATCTTTATTTGTGTGAAGATTGTGTTCATAATAGTTTTGTAATTGTGTTCATAAAGTTGCTGGGTTTGCGTCATCAGGTAAACTCTCAAGTATTTAATAATGCCTGCCATTATTTTAAATGGAAATTTTCTATCTACTCCTGATGGGATTTGTTGGTAATATATAAAAAAACCAATGATTTATGTGGGTTTATTTTATATCCTGAAACTCTGCTGAAGTATTTAATCATTTCAACTAAATTTGTAGTTGATTCTCTACGATTCTCTAAGTATACAAAAATATCATCTGCAAAGAATGATAGTGTTGTTTCCTCATTGTCTATTTTTATTCCTTTAATTTCTTTTTCTTATCTTACTGCAATAGCTAGCATTTCTAATATAATATTGAATAGTATAAGTGATAATGGACATCCTTGCTTCACCCCTGATCTTATGGGAAAGGCTTCTGGTGTATCACCATTACTGATAATGATGGCTCTCAGTGTTAGATAGGTACTACTTGACATTTTTATAAAGACTCCATTGATTCTTATACTTTCTACTGTTTTAATAAAAGTGAATACTGTATTTTGTCAAAAGTTCTTTGTGAATCTTTTCAATCATGTAACATTTTTGCTGTTGATATGGCCAATTATGCTGAGTTTCCCTAATGTTGAAGCAGGCCTGCATCCTTGGTATAATTTCCACCTGGTCATAGTATATAAGATCTTTGTGACATATTGTAGTAATATACTTGATAGTATTTTATTTAATTTTTGTCAGTAATATTCATTTAGGGAAATTGGCCTATAGTTTACTGTTTTTTGCTCTACCTGGTTTGGGTATCAGTACCATGTTTGTGTTAGAGAAAGAATTTGGTAGGACAGTTTCTTTACTGATTTCTTCAAATAGTTTACATAGTATTGAGATTAATTCTTTCTTAAATATTTAGTGGGAATTCATTGAGTAAACCCATCTGTTCCTTGAATTGTTTCTTTGGGAGCTCATTTACAGCTTGTTCAATTTCCTTCTTTTATTATAGAATTATTTAGGCATTTTAATGTCTTCTTCTATTAATCTGGACAATTTATATTTTGACAAATATCCATAAATTTCTCTTAGATTTTTAGTTTTACTGGCATGTAATTGGTCAAAATGATTCCTAATAATTGCTTTAATTTCATTTTTATTGGTGATGTGTTCACTCTTTTCATTTTTGATACTAACAATGTGGGTTTTTTCCCTTTATTTTTTAAAATCAAATTAACCAATGACTTGTCAATTTCTACTTTTATTTATAAAATTCGATGCTTATTTTATTTTTAATTTTATTAATCTCTCCTTCAATTTTCAAGATTTCCAATTTGGTGTTTAATTAGAGATTTTTAATTGGTTCTTTTTCTAGGTTTTTTTTAATTGCATGCCTAATTTATTGATTTGCTCTTTTCCTTTTTTTATTGATGCCTGTGTTTAGAGATATGAAATTTCTTCTAAGTACTACTTTGGCTGCATCCCACAACTTTTGATTGTCCAACTCCTTCATTTTATAGATAAGGAAATAGAGGCCCAAAGTGACCCGCCTGAATATACAAAGCTAATTTGCAGCAGAACTGGAACTCTAACTCAGATTTTCTAACTGCTAATCCTCCTAATACACAATACTCCCACATAAACCAGAAATTTAATGATACCATCCAGAAAAAAAAAAAAGTAGCATGAAGCAACCTCACATTGAAATTACTTAAATGAAAATCATATTAGTAACTCAGAGAAATTCAGGTGAGTATGAAGACAAATTAGTTACTTCAGTTTCTCATAGATGGATTTTATTAACAAAGCTTGGGTAACTTCTTAATTATTCTGTTAAACTCCTAGTAGCAAGAAGTTTCTAGCTGCTGAAGGAGGGTGCATGTTAAATTTGCACTCTGGAACATATCCCTGCTCTAGGATTGAACCATTTCCACATTTTCCCACCACCCAGGAACTTTCTACCACTACTCTTCTAAAAGCATCCGTTTATTGAGATGATAATCATGAGTACCTGTAAACATTTATTTTAAAACTTTTTCTGCTTGAATTTTTATTCAAAAAGAAAAATTCTGTCCTAAGGGATAGAAAATATTTTAAACTGGAGTTGTATTTTGATGAGATGGATAAAATGTGCAAAAATGAATTATCATATTTAAATTCATTCACAGCCACTAAAACAAAATACCTGATAGGAGAGAAAAAAGTTTTTCCTTTTTCAAGAGGACAGTGGAAAATTACCTATTTGGACTGGGTTTTTTTCTTTAGCCTATAATTAAGTTTTGGGTACAGGCTAACTATGAAAGAACAGAAAGGACAAACAAACAGAAAGGTTACAAAGAGTCAGACATGACTAAAAATAACTGATCCCTTTAGGTAGCATAAGTGGACTAAGGAAAATAGTCTGTTAGTCAGTCAATCAACATCTATTTATTACCTATTGGTTATTAGTCACTATGCTAACTAATACTGGATACAAAGAGGAAAGGGCAGACACTAAGCAGAAGAAAGAAAACAACTTAAATACTGACCACAACAATGTAAATGGAAAGAACAACAAAAAAGGAAATTGAATGCCTTATAATTGCCACAACTAAGCTTGATCTAAAGAAAAAGCATGCCAGAAGTATACTGTTATAAACGCTGGGGATACAAAGAATAATAAAAAACAGTCCTTGCTTTGGGGAGCTCTCAATTTAATGGAAGAAATAACATGCAAACAAGTTATTCACAGAATAAATTGAAGATAATCTAAAGGAAAGCTCTGACACTACGGATAAGAGTGACATTTGCTAAGACTTGAAGGATGTCAGGAGGTAGAAATGAGGAGGAGGAAGGGTAAGTAGTATTAAAGGTATAGGGGATAATCAATGAAAAGGCATGGACTCCCAAGATGGAATGATTTGGGGAGGAATATCAAGGAAGCCAGTATTAATAGATAACTGAGTTACTGTAAGAAAACTGGAAAGGTAAGAAAGGGTCAGCTTTGAAAGGACTTCAGGTGCCAAAGAGAGGATTTTACATCATGAAGGTAATAGGAGGCCACTAGAATTTATTGAATGGGTGTGTGTGTGACATGGTTAGACATGCATTTTACAAAAATCAACTTGACAGCTGAGTGGAAGATGGCCTGGAATGAGGAGAGACTTGAGACAGGGATACTGGACAGCAGGATATTGCAGGCATGAGGTGACTGGAGACTTAACTTTAGTTGTGTCAGTGTCAGAGAAAAAAAACTTGCAGCGGCCAAAGCCTGACAACAAACCCAAACTTTTGATACCCAGCTTTCCTAAAGTCTGAGCCTTGAACAAGCTCTAGAAAAGGATCTAACTTCAAGATAAGGCTTTAGAAAGAATTTTAAAGAAGTATTCATGTCTGAGAATAAAACTATCATTAAGTTGAGTAGTGATTTACATCTTACCTATACCACTTATACCTTATCTATACCATTTTATATCTATACCATTTTATATCTTATCTACATCACTATACCTTATCTATTCCACTACTGGGATAAAACACAGGCTCCTCTGTATTTTAAAACCCTTTACAACCCATCTCCAACCTATTTTTCCAAATTGACTTCATATTCAGTTATTCCACCATTAGACAAATTGGCATACTTGAATTTCTCCCACACAAGATCCACATCATCTCTAGTTGTCCCCACCATGGTGCAAATACTCTCTTTCCTCACTTTTGCCCTTTGGAATCTCTAGCTACCTACAAGTCTCAGTTCAAATATCTACGAAAGGACTTTCTTGATTCCCCATTTGTTAGCACTTTCTCCATCCACTCCTGTAAATTATTTTGTATTTATCTGTATTTTGTTTATCTATACATGTGTTGTTTTTCCCCAGTAGAATGTAAAATCCCTGAAGGCTGGAATGGTTCTTTTTCTGTCTTTATAACCCCAGTACTAGGCACAGTGCCTCCCCTATTTTAAGGGCTTAATAAATGCTTGTTATTAAATAACTGTCAAAGTATTTGGGAGAATCATTTGTTCTCTCTTGTCCACATTTTTCTTATTTATAAATTAAGGATAGTTGTCTTGCATATTCACAAAATTACTTAGTGATCAAATAATTTCTGCATGTAAGGGTAATTGAAAACAGTGAAGTACTACAAAAATATGAAGTATTATTATAATATGGAACATTAATTACTTTATATTTTTCCTTAAACTAATTACACAGTAATATGATTGACACAGATCTAGCTTTTTTTCATTTTTAAAAGGGAAATCAAATATCATTCAAAATCTCAACTTATTCCATCTATTTCTTAGTACAAATCACCCCTCTTTCTTCTGGCCAAGGTATACCTTAACTACTGATTCAGTTCACCTCCCTCATTCTCATGCATACCTAAGTTTAAATTGTTCACAGGATGCAGTTCACCATATCAGAAATAAGCTCTCTCAAAATAAAAGTCTCCGGCGTCGAGGTCACCACCATGCTCTCACACACTTATTGATCATACCTGAGCCATACTTAAGAGATTTTTTACTGCTCAGACATTCAGCAGTTTTCTCTCTGGGCCCACATCCTGAACTGCCTAACAAGAGGCTCAAATATTTTTCAGCCATTCTCCAAGTTGTACCTGGGTGTCTGCAGGGCATTAGCGTACAGGCTCACAAAGAGAAACAGATCCCAGAGTTTACAATCTAACCTGTAGGTCATGACGCATTCCCCAAGTGACAAGATGCGCTGAATAGTCTGTATAGACTCTAACAGAAGTTTCTTTTTTCTTTTTTTTCTCACATTTCCAGCAGCCAAGGTCAATATTTCAAACACATAAATGAACATGTAATTGAGTGTAGCCTTAAGCAATGATTATGGCTACCTATAGCAGTTATTACAGGTTATTTCTTGTGACATACTTTCCGGTTGCTTGTTACAGTGTAATCACTAAATCACACTTTCTTTACATTTACAGAATTTGCCAAAGGCCATCTTGTCTACCTTTCTTCCTCTTATAAGGATTGTGTCTTGCCCAGCTCAGAAATTGATGAAAATTTCTCCTACTCTGAATCATCTCCAGGCAAAGCAACTCTCCAATCTTGTCATTCATCCCAACGTCTGACAGTTTCATCTGTCTAGAACATCTATCTTATGCCACATCCAATGTCAATATCACTCTCCCCTAGAAAGGCCTGGGAGATCACTCAACTAATCCATCATCCTCAGAGGAAAAGCTTAAGGATGAACTTACCTGTTGCAGGTTTAGCTGTGCGCACTGGGGTATAGTGGTTTTTTGAGGAAGATCTGACTGGTGTGTTCTCTTTGGGAGAGGTATCAATAGCTGAGATAGTCTCTCTTTCACAGTGTGCTATTGGGATTGGTCCCTGCTGCCTCAAGATATCAGCCAGAGCTCTGAAACAACAGATGGATCACACAATTAGATTTAAAAAGCAGATGAATGTAATATGCTAGAACTTCTTTACTTTTCATCGATATGCTGATTAAATGAAGACAGATACTAGATGCGTAGTCTATTTCTTAGTATTCATTGCGTCATCCTATACAGGGACTGCTGTTCAGTCATTTTTCAGCTGTGTTGGACTCTTCATGACCCCACTGGGGTTTTCTGGGCAGATATACTGGAGTGGTTTGCCATTTCCTTCATTTTACAGATGAAGAAACTGAATTAAATAGGTTTCAGGGACTTGTCCAAAGTCACATAGTAAGTAAGTGTCTGAGGTTAGATTTGAATTCAGGATGAACTTCCTGACTTGAGCCCTGGCATTCTATCCACTGTGCCATCTAGCTGTCTTGTACAGGAATTGACAAGGGGTAATGGTGTTAGTCTTAGCCAGGGAACATGAGAATGGGAAAGGCAAGGTTCCTGTAGACCTGATTTGTTCATCTTTCATTTAACTTTAATAGGTTCTACATATTCTTTACACTCTATGCCCATGCCAATCTCTCATTTCTCCATCCTGAGTTACAACAGTTAGCCAGAGGACTGTCAGTGAGCTGAGACATTAATGAAGCAATCAATCAAGAAGCACTGATTAAATTCCAAGTTCCACACACTATGGTAGGTGTCTGAGGAGATAAAGGCAAAAAAGAAAGAAAAAAGAAGAAAACGTCCCTGCCCTCAAGGAGTTCACATTAATTCCATAAAGGAAATAACAGGTATGTATACAAATATATATAATTAAATGCAAGGCACTTAAGTGGGGCAGATACTAATAAATAAACTTTAAAATATTATGTCAGTTATTTATCTAGACTTCCTTATTCAATTACTTTCCTGGCAAAGGCCAGGCCATGGTCCTAATTGTAGCTCATTTAGAGTTCTCGGCACTTAGTCTCCATCTCAGACAACTCCTATTCTTGCCCATTTCCTTTAAAAGTGGTATATTTTACAACATCTTGCCTTCCGTATTTTGCTTACTCACTTTCATCATCACTCGAGGGTTGTTCTCTTCCAGCATCCTCCTCCATCCCCCAACCTTCCCTCTGGACCACATTACTTTCATGGTTTGTGACCAATATTCTTGCTGTATAAAATAGCTCATACCTTAACCCATTTCCTCTGGCATATCCAAATTAATTAGGTGAGAATGAAAAAGACCAGTTTAGAATTAACATAATATTTATTAAATGCCCTGGAGAATGAAAATGGAGAGAGACAGAAGAGAAAGGTTATGATGCTGGCAACAATATTGTTATTTTTTTCCTATTTTTTTCAGAAATTTCCTATTCTCTTTAAAAAATCATGTTAGGAAACTGTTTTGACCACGTAAGTGATTGGGTGTTAGGAAGTCGTGAGCAAGAGAAAAATTTCTGACATACTTTTTTATAGGTCTTTCTTTATTGAGGAGTAGGAGATAGAAAATATACATGGTGACAAAGTATATGTTCCTTGAGTGCCAGAAAGTCACCATAATGACAAAGACTCTGACTCACAGTATAAGTAACTATAGCCATAGGGCCACACCACCCTCTCTTTAATCAGTCAACTATCAAGGATAACTCAGCATCTTAGGACATTAGGATACTTTCTTAAAACTTGTCAGAAAACATTCAACACATCCCCTCCTTCCTATCATTACTATCACTAAAACAGGTATGCCAGAAATAATCCTTTATGTCTCATTCTATAATTAAAATGCTTATTTCTTATGGAAGTGGCCTCACTTTACCACAGAACCAGAAGGATAATGTAGGGACTTGGCAATCTAAAAAAAAGATTTGAACCTTGGATGTTTTATGCTTCAGAATGATAGGATATAGAAGTGGAAGGGACCTTAGGTTATCTAATTAAACTATTTTACAATGGATGAAACTAAGGCACAGTTCACACAGGCAGTAAGTAGTGTAGTCAGGGTGTGAAGCCAAGTCCTCTGGGTCCAAATCCAGTTTTTGGATTTTTTTTTGTTTGTTTCTCTCTACTACAACATGCTAACTCTATTTCCCTATCCTGGAGAGCTTCCCTCATGCTATATATAGGTTTTTATGACTCTCCTAAAAAGATGTGAACTTCCTCAGGATGATTATTTCTCATAACACTTTATGCACCTTGATTACTACTAGGCCCAAATTATGCATTTCAGCTTTCTGCGTAGAGCTAATTAATTGAATGTTATTCAAATCTTTATTTCCTTCTGTATTGTATTGCTGTAGATTCATGTCATTAAAGTTAGCAAATGAAGCTCCCAACAGTCTGAGTTTCTCTTAACATCTAAGAGGGACATCTCATTATAAATTCTGGAGGGGATATTAGAGTGAATGGAGATTGAATACTGGGGAATGGTGATTCATAGTCTTCATTTCAGGAAAAAATGGGATTTCATTCATATTTCATTCATATTGTCTTCAAGTACTCAGTCTTTTAAAATTTAGTGATATTTTTTATTTTTAATATTCCTTTAATTTCCTGGTGTCTCCATCCCTCTCCTCTGTCCAAGAGACCACCCCTTCTAACAAACAGAAAGAAAAACAAGCAAGCAAGAAATAGAACAAAGGTAAGTCAGCAAAACTTAGAATCATATTGAATCTGAGAGTGTATGCAATATTCTACACCCATAATCCCCTTCTCATCTTTAGAGACAACCTTGGTAATTATAATTACATAGTATTCAATTTCATTGCATTTTTTCCACTTAAATTTTGTAGTCATTTTGAATATGGTTTTCCTGGTTCTCCTTTCTTTGCTGTAATTCAGTTCATTTAAGTCTTTCTATGCTTTTCTGAGTAATATTCTATTACATTTGTTGCATTGGTAAGCACTCCAACATACACAGGGGGACCTGCTATCACAGGTTCTTAGACCTGCATACATAAAAGGAAAGACAACTTTGGAGGGGTTAACAATCACTGTAATCAAGCACACATATCAATCTTTTAGTCAAGAACATATATCATTCACCTACTTTAGGGAAGTCAGCACCCTGAATCCCAAAGTAATCAACAGACATGGCTTCCTCTGTCTGATCATAATTCAACAGAGATGTATGGCTATCTGACCAGTTACCAGAGAGGTAAGCATGACATCTGAGTTCTCAAAGCTGAGGCACTCTTTAGCAGCTTCCTAGAGTTCTCATCTGGCACTCAAATCTTCTTACCAAAATTAAGCCCCAAAACAAAACTGCACCTCAGAGTCTTTATACACTTTTTAGAGCCAAGGCATTATATCCCTTGAGAACCAGTGCCTCATTAACAAAAGGCATAGAATTTCTTCCTAGGACAGACAATAGATGGGTAAGACCCTCTTCAGTCACATTCAAATAGAGGCATTATACATGATTATACTAAAACAAAAACAATAAAAAATCCTACTTTATTTGCCATTACACTTGCGTAGCATACTTTGTTTAGTCATCTCCAAATTGACGAACATCTAGCACTTTCAAATGCAAAATGTACCCTTGACAAAACTATTATTTTATGAAGAACTCACATGAGGCAGGCAATCACATGGTGGTCAGAAGAAGTGATACAAGGATACTCTCAAGGTCTGTCTCAACAACTTTGGATTTGATTGTACAACATGGGAGACACTGGCCCAGGACCGCTCAGCATGGCGTGCCCACATCAGTAAAGGTGCTATGCTCTATGAGCAAAGCAGAATTGAGACAGCACAAAGGAAATGTAGGATGTGCAAATTTGGAGTAACCATCCCAAACACTCACATGGACTATCTGTGCCCAACCGGTGGTAGAGTATTCTGAGCTCCTACTGATCTGATTAGTCACAGTTTAACACACTGAAACTTCACTTTATCGTGATGATGCCATTTTGATCCTCTTTGGGAATGAAGGACGACAACCACCAACTAAAAAAAGTAGTGATATGAATATTTTGGTGCACATAGGAACTTTATTCACATCTTTGATCTTCTTGAGGCACATGGCCTGGTCTCCAAGTCAGAACATAGTGATTTCAGTCACTTTTCCAAATTCTAAACTGAATACTAGAAGGGGAAGTGGTTAACAACTTCATCCAAAGTGTACTTCACTGACCTTTCTCATCAGATAGCAAGAGGAGTTGGTGACCCTCATGTTCAATTGAAGACAGAACCAAAGGGCATCAGAGCTGGAAGAGATCTTAGAGTTCTTCTAGTCTAAATCCACTTTTTTTAAAGAGAAGCCTTGGAGACCCAGAGAGGGAAATGACTTGTCAACACTCACATATCAAGTTAGAGGCACAGCAGAAACCAGGACACTTTTATTCAAAAGTGATGTTCAAATATTTTGCCTTTGATGCCACTCTACTCTGATTTGTCGTGGTAATTCAGTGATTCTAAGTATGCCTACATCAGGTATCTCTCCAGAGAGCAGATGGGACAGATATTTTGTGCTAGCTTCCTCTCTTACAAGGCCAAGAGGAAAATATGAAGTTGACATATAAAGGTCACTAACTTATAAGACTGCTGGCCTAATTCTTTCCTCTTCAAAAGGTTCTGCACTTCAGAAGCAGCTTAACAGAAAAAAAAAACCAGCACTTAATTCTTATATCTATCTAGTCACTTGCTCAAAATGCAGTCTATCTCTTTCCCTGAACCTGAGGCACACAATCTTGGTACCAGAACTGGCAATGGCCATCCAGGAGGGGTACGCAAAGGTGGAATGAGGCATTGAATCTGAGCAATCTGCAGACAGTCAACCCTAAGGTCAAAAAGATATCCAGTTATGACCACAATGTCAACAGGTTATGGCAAGGTTACAGTTAAGTTGGCAGCTACTCAATAGCAACTCCTCACTAGGTACCACCCTCTCACCTAGGTTATCACAAATTTGTTTTCCCAAGTAGGTTTCATTTCCTTAGGAATTAACCCAGGGTCTTTCCTTTCTCAACTCATGTCCCCATATTTCCTCTCTGTCTTGAATATCTAGCCATTTGCTGACACTCTTCCATCCCTGAACCCAAGATGGACAATGGGTCTCCTGATTTCTTCTTACATTACCCTGCCTCTCCCCTTAAGACACCTATTCCACAGATAAAAGTGAGTGGTCTGCATGCTTCTTTTCCAATCTCTGAGCCATCTTCCTCCACCAACGGATAAGTAAGTATGACAAAGTATTCTTGCCTAGACTGCCAATGCCATTCATTTGACACTTTTCAGATGTTGTCTTCTATCTTTTTTCATGTATATGTTCTATCCATTCATCTAAACTGTAAACCCCTGGAGGCTAAACATATGTAACATTTTATGTCTCCCATGGATATAGCACAAAATCCTAACCAGTCAATTCTTAGTAAATTCTTGGTGATTCTTTAGAGCTTATGTGAAATGGCTATTAAACTGCCATATGAAATATTTATATTCACCAATCTTTCACATGGATACCAAAATGATATTTTTAAAGCATAGGTTGGATGATGTCCAAACTCAAGAAGCTCCAGTGGCTAACTATTGCTTCTACAACCAAATACAATCTCCCCTGTTTATCCTTTAAAGACTTTCATGATCTGGTGCCAGCTTATACTTCCAGTCTTATTACACATAACCCCTCTTCCCATACTACATAGTCACTTCAGTCAGGTTACCCTTCCTCCCATAGCACATTCAATCTCCAATCTCAGTGTCTTTGCCCATACTGCTCCCCATGCCAAGAATGTTTTTTCTCCTTTCTCTGCCTCTTAGAATCCATACCAAACTGAAGATCTACAGAGCTGTTGTGCTGACTTCATTGTTGTATGCCTGTGAAACCTGGAAAGTATACCAGCATCATGCCAGGAAACTGAATCGCTTCCATTTGAATTATCTTAAGAAGATTCTGAAGATCACCTGGCAGGATAAAATACCAGACACTGAGGTCCTTATTTGAACTAAACCGTGAAGCATTCAAACTCTGCTTCAGAGAGCACAACTTCAATACTCTGGCCATGTTGTCTGGATGCAAAACATACATTTCCCAAAAAGTTTAGGGAAAACTAACACAGGGCAAGTGTTCACATGGTGGTCAGAAGAAACATATAAGGACACTCTCGAGGTCTCTCTCAAGAACTTTGGAATAGATTATGTGACTTGGGAGACACTGGCACACAGATGTTCAGCATGACATGCCCGCCTCACAGAAGGTGCTTTGTTCTATGGGCAAAGTAGATTGAAATAGCTCAAAGGAAATGCATAAGGCACAAAAATAGAGTATCCTCTCTGAATATTCACATGGACTATTTGTGCTTGACCTGTGGTAGAGTATTTCGAGCTTGTATTGGTCTAATTAGCAACAGTCAGACCCATTGAAACTTGATTCTAAACATAGTGATGTCATTTTGTTCCTCTTCAAGAACTAAGACAAGGAGGGGCACAGCCAAGATGTCAGAGTAGAAAGATGGACCTGCTCTAGCTCTCCCCCCATAACCCATAAGATATCTGTAAAAATGACTCTAAACAAATTCAAGAGCAGCGGAAGCCACAACACGGCAGAGTGAAAGAGATTTCCAGCCCAAAATAGCCTGGAAGGCTGACAGGAAAGGTCTATCACATCGAGTTCAAAGAGGAGTGCAGCCCAGCCTTGGCACATGGCATAGCACGAACAGGATTAGAGAAGGCTTCATGGGTAACAGCTGTGTTTCCCAAATTTCTCAACCCACAAATGCCAAAGACAGCTTAAAAGGTCAATAAGAAAGTTCTTTCACCTGGGTGAGAGGAGAGTGTGGTCTGACCCTAGTCCTAGCCCCAGGGTGGCAACAGCTTCCACTTTTGGAGCCCTCTGCCTAAAGACTCTGGGGGAATCAAGCAGCTGATCTCAGTCTCAGTCCTGAGTGGTGGTCCTGTGGTGAGAAGGAGTGCTGGCATGGTGCAGCTAGTGATGGCAGTGGACAAGGAATCCTACTCACAGATCCTGGGCAGAAAAGAGTAATTGTGGTTGCTCGCAGATCTGAGCTCAGTCCAGGACAGAAGTAAACTCCTGTCCCTTGATTGTGCCAACTTGGATGAACAGAGAACTTACGGTTCCCTGGAGTATACACTCTACTTGACAAAGGACTCAAAAATCAAGTAACTGACTGGGAAAATGCCCAAAAAAGGGGAAAAAATAGACTATAGAAGGTTACTTTCCTGGGGAAAAGGTATTTTCTTCCATTTTTTCGGATGAGGAAGAACAAAACATACCATCAGAGGAAGACATAAAAGTCAAGACACCTACATCCAAAACCTCCAAAAAATATATAATGTTCTCAGGCCATGGAAGAACTCAAAAAGGATTTTGAAAATCAAGTAAGAGAGATGGAGGAAAAATTGAGAAGAGAAATGAGAGCAATGCAAGAAAATCATGAAAAGTGAGTCAACAGCTTTCTAAAGGAGACCCAAAAAAATGCTGAAGAAAATAATACCTTTAAAAATACATTAACCCAAATGGCAAAAGAGGTCCAAAAAGCCAGTGAGGAGAAGAATGCTTTAAAAAGCAGAATTAGCCAAATTGAAAAGGAAGTTCAAAAGCTCACTGAAGAAAATAGTTCTTTAAAAATTAGAATGCAGCAAATGGAAGCTGATGATTTTATGAGAAACCAAGAAATTATAAAAAAAAAAGCCAAAGGAATGAAAAAATAGAAGACAATATGAAATATCTCATTGGAAAAACAACTGACCTGGAAAATATATCCAGGAGAGGTAATTTGAAAATTATTGGTCTACTTGAAAATCATGATAAAAAAAAAGCCTAGATGTCATCTTCCAAGAAATTATCAAGGAAAACTGCCCTGATATTCTAGAGCCACAAGGTAAAATAAAAATGAAAAAAATTAACCAATCACTTATGAAAGAGATCCCAAAAGGAAAACTGCTAGGAATATTGTAGCCAAATTTCAAAGTTGCCAGGTCAAAGAGAAATTATTGCAACCTGCCAGAAAGAATCAATTCAAGTATTGTGGAAATACAATCAGGATAACACCAGATTTAGCATCTTCTACACTAAGGGATCAAAGGGCTTGGAATATTATATTCCAGAGGTCAAAGGAGATAGAATTAAAACCAAGAATCACTTACTCAGCAATACTGAGTATAATACTCCAGGGGAAAAAAATGGAATTTCAATGAAATAAAGGAATTCTAGCATTCTTGTTGAAAAACCAGAGGTGAATATAAAATTGAACTTTTAAACATAAGAATCAAGAGAAACTGAAAAGGTAAACAGGAAACAGAAGACTTAAGGAACTCATTAAAGTTGAACTGTTTGAATTCCTACATGGAAAGATGTTATTTGTAAGTCATGAGACCTTTTTCAGTAGTTAGAGGGAATATGTATATAGATATATATAGAGAGAGATATAGATATAAATATGGGTAAGTTTGTATGTGTATATTATATATGTGTAGGTATGTATATGTACATGGGTGTATGTGTGTAGATACATGTGTGTATATACATACATACATACATATACAGAGGGCATAGGGTGAGCTGAATATGAAGGAAGAATACCTAAAAAAATAAAATTTACTGTTAAATGGAATGTACTAGGAGTAAGAGAAAAGGAAAGGCAGAATGCAGCAAATCATCTCACATAAAAGAGGGAAGAAAGAGCTTTTACAATGGAGGGGAAAGGGGAGAGATGAAAGGAAATAATTGAGTCTTACTCTCATGGGATTTGAATTAAGGAGGAAATGACACACACTCAATTGGATATGGAAATCTATTTTACTCTGCAGTAAGGCAAGGGGAAAGGGGATAGGAGAGGGAAGATAATAGAAGGGACAGTAAATTGGGGTAAGGGATAATCAGAAGCAAACACTATGATGGTAGGACAGGTCAAGAGAGAGAATAGAATAAATGAAGGGCAGGATAGGACAGAGCGAAATGTGGTTAGTCTTTTACAACATAAATATTATGGAAATGCTTTGCATTGTTACACATGTATGACTTACACTGAATTGCTTATTCTCTCAGTGAGGATGGGTGGGGAGGGAGGGAAAGAATATGGAACTCAAAACTTTAAGAATGAATGTTAAAAATTGTTTTAGCATGAAACTGGAAATTAAGCTACACAGGCAATGGAGTACAGAGATCTATTTTGCCCTACAGGAAAATAGAAGGGTAAAGGGATAGAAGAAGAGTGGGTAATAGAAATAGTGGGTAATAGTGGGTAACAGAAGTGTATAATAGAAGAGTGGGTAACAGACTGGAGGAAGAGGTGGCTGGGTTGCATGCTGCCCTGGGGTGGGGAGTGGGAAGAGATGGGGAGAAAAGTTTGAATTCAAATTCTTGTGAAAATGAATGTTAAGAACTGAAAAATAAATTACCTATCAAATTTAAAAAGAAAAGAGCAAAGGACAACAACAGCAATAAGAATCCATAGCTTCCTTCAAAGGTTAGGACCACAGCCACCAATATATAAAATGTTTCTTAATGATCTCTTTACATGCAATATATCTCATTTGCTTTTTACAATAGCACTATGAGGGTTGTTGCTATTTGTCCTTTGTTCTTGAAGAGGACTAAGGAGATGACGCCACAATATGCAAATGAAATGGTTTTAAACGATGGAGAACTGTACAAAGTCACCAGCCTCACTTTCTCTTCCAGAGTCATCTGGGTCCAGTGGTCAGATATAGATCTAGTTGACTGGAGATGGCTCTGGATGCAGTGTGAGATCTTGGCCTTTTTAAGTTAAGGTTTTTTATCAGAATTCAGTTTGACTGAGTCAATGACTATTCAGTGATTGTCTAGGTAAGAAAGGAGAAAGAGAATGGCATCTTTATCTAGTCCCCCCAAAATATATCTATCTGGGAGGGAAATATCCTCAGAGTTTCTCCAGACACGGAGGATAGTTAGTGCAAAGATCCAAAGAAAAGAATTGGAGTGTGTGTGTCAGGAATAGTAAAAAGGCAGAGTAAAAATGCATAACTTGGAACTAGGTTGTAAAGCGTTTTAATAGTCAAAGAGAGGAGTTTATATTCAATACTAAAGAAAGCAAAAGTCATTAGATTTTATTAAATAGTGGAATAACAATTTTAGATATAAGTTTTAGGAAAGACCAGTTAAGGGATATATTACAATTGCCCAGCTCAGATCTGATGAGACCCTGAGCTATGCTAATGGCTGTGAATATAAAGAGGAAGGAGGAGAAGGGAGAAGTAAGAGATGTCATAAAGTTTGAAACAATTAAAAATATCTGATAGGATGTGTGAGATGAAGAACAGTGAGCAGTTGAAGTTAATGCCAGGGTTGGGAACCTTAGAAAGATGGTAGTATACATAAATTCAATGTGACCAATAAGATAAGCCCCTTTCTTTGATCTCCTGACTCCTGAAATCTCTCCAAAATAGGAATTAGGCACAGGTGATAAAGCAATTTCAGCTGTTTCCATGGATATAAGGCAAAAAGAAACCTAAAAAGATAACAATGCATAGAACTAACACAGAGAAGGCTAGCCCCTAATCCCTAACATGCTCACTCAGCACCCCCTCCAACACAAGCCACCACACTCTATCAGGAAGTTACAAGCCAAAAGCAGAGCTTGCAACAGAGTGTAACGCTATACCACCACCACTACAAATTCCCCCACCCTCTTCCCACACACAAACACTCCAATGCACTGCAGAAAAGCAAAAGCCAAAAGCTTGATCTGCTTGGGATAGCAGCATGGAAGTGATCTGTGCTGCCACATTGCTCAATCAGTGAATTAGGGAACACAGTGAACTAGGGCAAGACACCAGTATGTCTATGTCTATGCCAGGTCTGAAACAAAGGGTACTGAGTCATCAATGGACAGTTCTGTCTCCCAACAAGTTACTCAGGGCAGAACTGAGCCTGGTAAAACATAAGTTGCCAGTGTGGGAAGATACCAAGAAAGATTTGAAGGGGAAAAATGAAATTACCAAAATTACTCGGGGAAAAAAGTGAAATTACCACGATCTCAGGAAGAAAAAAACAAGAAATGAGTAGATGATTGGATTCAAAAAGAAACTATTAAAGGTCAATGGTGTCAACATGGCAGGGGACTTCAGTGAAATAACCTGTGGATCTATAATTTGCCCTATGTGGTTTAATTTTGTTATCAATGACTTGGATGTAAGGTACAGAGATATAAAGATTAGAAGGCTAACTAGTCCCCTAGATGAAAGAATAAGGATCCAAAAAAAATCTTGATAAACTAGGCTAGAGCAGTGGTATTAAGCTCAAACAGAAAGGATCTCTACCCTTTGCATATTGACTTAGAAAACCACAAATTTAACATTATCTATCCTGGATTGTAATTTTACTTATTTTGTTAAATATTTATCAAATACATTTTAATCTGATTTGGGACAGTTGGAAGATTTGCTGGCAGTAGGGTTCACAAGTTTGACATTATGGGCTAGATACTGCACCAAACTTAAAAAAAAATGAAATTCAACATGGATAAATTTAAAATCTTGAACTTAGATATAGAATATCAATTCTACACACATGATATGGGGAAAATATGGATAAGTCACAGTTATTTTGAAAAGGATCTGGGGTTTTAGTGGACTACTAGTTCAAAAGGAGTTAGCAATGTGATCTAATAACTAAAAATAATCATATAATTTGGGCTGAATTGTGAGGGATTTAGTTTCCAGGAAGAGGGAATGTCATGCTCCCATTACACTTTGTCCATGTCATACCTCATTTGGAATATTGTGTACAGTTCTGGACATTACAATTTAAGAAGGATATTGAAAAGCTGGAAAGCAAACAAGAGAGTAATGGGACTTAAGTCCAAAGTATATGAGGATATATTGATAGCCTTCTTTTCAAAGACTCAGGGATATAATGGCTATGCTTAAAGTATTTGAAGGGCTGTCAAGGAAGGATTAGACTTGTACTATTTGGGCCCATAGGTCAGAATCAAGAGCAATGGGTTAAAAAGAGATCAACTTAAACTTGATGTCAAGGAAAAAATATCATTAGATATGTTTAAAAGTAGAATGGGTTTTCTTCAGAGCTTGTAGGTTCTCCCTCCTTGGAAGGTTTCAGTCTGTAGTTGGACAACCATTTGCCAGATATAGTATCATGTGAGGAATCCACATTCTTGCATGAGTTAGACTGGATGAATGCTGACATCCCTTACAACTATAAAATTGTGTAATTCTCATTCTGAGGTTCACACTACACAAATTCGTCTCAAAATTCACATCCCAGTGACTTATCTATCAAACTTTGGAACCGTCTCCTTCCTTCCTCATTAAGTTCAGCACACAGCTCACAGTCTCCCTCTTCTCTCTCCATACTAACAGACTTCAAAATATATATTGATAATTCCCCAAGTACCCAGACAACTGAGTACTCTAAATCTCAGTTCCTCAGTCTACTTGATTTCCTATACTTCACCTTAGTTATATACAAAAAAAAAAAACCTTGATCTTGCCATCACACAAGCGTTCCATTTCCATCTAAACATCTTAACAAACTCTGAAATTCCTGTTTCTGATCCCAATCTTATTCCATCCTTTTCTGTGTTGTATGAATTTTTCTTCACCCTTAACATAATCTCCATTTCCTCCAGCATTCATTTCTTTCACAGGCTATCACTCATGCGCTGGCTATACTCTCTTTCCTTTTCTATCTTGACCCTTTGGCTAACCAACTCAACTCTACTCTTGAACCTCTTATCTAGTTATTCTTAACGCCAGTTACACCTTGCCAAACCACAACCCTGGCTTACTCCCACCATCTGCCTTCCTACTCATATGGTACTGAATGAAGCTGGAAGAAATCATGAAAACATGTTAATTGGGTCTACCACAAATTTCTTTTATTTATTCTTCATTCAGCCTTCCCTGGATTAAGACAAATTCTATTTTTTTCCTAAAAAAATCCAACATCACATCATCCATATCATTTATTTAAACACTGATATCTCTCCTCAAGACTCTCTCCCCTCAGCCTCTCAGGCAAAGACCTTATACTTCATCAAAAACTTAAGGTTATTCAGTGAAAAGTACCCTTTCTCCCATGCATATCTTAACATATCTTCCCTCATTATCTCCTCTATCATGCTGGTCTCAGAAATAGAGATGGCACTTCTTACCATAGCTAACTCATCTACAGGCCATCCTGATCCCATCTCCTCCTGACTTCTCCACACAGTGCCCCCACCATTCTCTCTCCTCTCTCTCACTCTCTTTCTCAACTGGTGTCTTCCCTGCTGCCTTCAAACATGTGTTTATCTCCTTCCCTTCCTTAAAGAAGCTCTCATTTCATCTCACCATTCCTTCTAGTGATCATCCTATAGCTCTCCTCCCTTTTAAGGCTAACCCTGAAAAAGCTATCTATACTGTGTGCCTCTACTTCATCTTCTATAACTCTCTTTCAAAGCCTGTAGAGCCATAGGGCAGTTAATTGATACACAGTATAGGGATTAGCAAATTCATAAATCTTATTTATTTATACTTATATGAAAAAGGACAGGCATTTGTTCAAACCTTGTCATAATCAACCTTAAACAAATTAAATATATTTCAATTTCTTTATGTTTAAATTTCACTGTATCAAATTTCATCTAGAGGCAGCATGGTCTAGTGGCATCAGCAAAAGGCAGTGTAGTGCAGAGGATGGAAATGTAGTCTCAAAGTCAGAAACACCTTGGTTCAAGTCTTTCCTCTGACCCTTTAAAAGTTGCTTATTGAGGCAAAGGCAAGGTGGAAGAGTTAAGAGTAAGTAAAGCCCAGTTTCATCAACATACCCCTTCCACAAAGATCTAGAAAATATATCAGACTATGCTCCGGTCATGAAAATAAGTAAAAAAATAACCACACACACAACAGTCGTTTCCCCAGCCCCGATCTCAGTAGACGTTTGTGGCTGATGGGGATGCATTTTGGCCAGGAATGTGCAATACAGAGGATTCTGGGCTCCACCTACTAAAAAAACCTGAAGCTGTGCTAAAGGTCAAGAAGAGGTCACAAGCTCTTCTGGCTGGAGCACTCAGATCCCACATAGGGTTCTGAAATAGTTGTCAACAGACAGCTCTATCACTACTTAAGTCTGGGTCATAGAACAAGGAGAGGACCTGTACCTGCATGTGGGGGCGGGGGTGTTCCAAGGTAAGCAGAGGTCTAGGGTATTGGCCCTTGTAACTTGAGTGAGGATTAAGAGAAGAAGCCAATAGCATCTATGTTCTTCATAGCAAAACAACTGATTCAAAAAACAGAATGGAAAAAAAATAACTTAAGGATCATTGGGCTGCCTGAAAGCCATGACTAAAATAAGAATAAAAAATTCCATATGTCAGGAAATCTTAAAGAGAATTCTCTTAAAGGGTAAAGTAAAAATAGAAAAAAAATCTATCAATCATCACCTGAAAGAAACCTGAAAATGAAAACTCCCATCAATATAATAGCTAAAATTCAGATGTTTCTTTCCAAAGGAAGGTATCACAAGCCATCAGAAGGAAAGAACTGATAAATCAAGGAACTATATATAGTCAAGATCACACAAGATTTATCAACTATGACTACAAGGGAGTAGAGAATTTAGAATGTGATATTGCAGAAAACAAAAGAGCTAGGCCTACAATAAAAAATAATATTCATAGCAAAACTAAGAATGACCCTACAGAGGGAGGAAAATGGACCTTCAAGAGATGGACAACTTCCAAGAATTCATAATGAAAAGACCAAAGCTGAGTAGAGAATTTGCAACACAAAAGTCAAGAGAAGATAAAAAGGAAAATAAGAGTAAGTGATCAGAAGAGATTAAACAAGGAAAGAGAATAAACATTCAGTAATTACCTACTATGTGCCAGGCACTGTGGTAAGTGCTTTTACAAATACTAGCTCCTTTGATCCTCACAACAACCCTGTGAGATAGATTCTATTATCATCCCCTCTTTACCTTGAGGATACTGAGGCAGACAGAGATTAAGTGACTTGCCCAGAGTCACACAGCTCCTAAGTTTCTAAGGCTGGTTTTAATTCAGGTCTTCTGATTACTGGCCTAGCATTCTATCTGCTGAGTCAATCAGCTAGTTATCAAAGAAAAATTGCTTTCATTCTAATATGAAGAGTTAATAAATTCATTCTCTCATAACTCTGTGATCAACAGAGGCCATGGAGGGAGTCTAATTAGATAAGGGCCTGAGAATTGTTTTGTTATGTTTTGATAATCTCAAAGGAAGAATGAATAGAGAAGAAAAATACACTGTGGTACATAACTGGAGTACAGAGGTAAAAATCTATATAAACAAGGCGGAAGTGGATAGGGGTGAGTGGATGACTCCTGAACCTCCCATCTGAACAGGTCAAAGGAGGAAATCATACAGATACATACACACTTGAGTACAGAAATACATTTCCGTCAATGGGGAAACAGGAGGGAAGAGAAGAAAAAAGGCAATAATAATACAAGTAATGGTAGGTTAAGGAAGAGATTAGTCTTAAAATGAATTATTAAGGAAAATGTACAAAAAAGGAGAAATATGGAAATAAGATGAAGGGAGATATAACATTAACCATTATAACTGGGAAGGCAAATTAGATGAACTCACCCATAAAATGGAAGAGGACAGCAGAATAAATTAGAAAGCAGAATTCAAAAATACATTGTTTAAAAGAAATATACTTGAAGTAGAAATATGTACCTACAGTTAAAATAAGGAACTAGAGCATAATCAATTTAAAGTTGAAATTTAAAAAAGGTAGAGGTAATGACCATGATCTTAGAAAAAACAACAGCTAAAAAGACTAGTTAGACTACACAAACTACACAGTGAATTAATATCATTACGAAATGTACAAGTGCCAAATACATAGCAATAAAGTCTTACAGAAATATTAAATGAAGTACAAGGAGATAATTAAATTGGAATAGAAACAAGTCTTATCTACTTCTCTGCTGTGCATGGTACCTTCAAAAAATTGACCAGGTATTAGAAGAAAAAAAATCCTTGCGTAAATGCAGAAATGCTAAATATATTTTTATAGACAATAATGCAATAAAATTATATTCAATAAAGGGCCTTGGAAGCAAGGATCAAAAATTATTGCCGACTAAATAACAATCCTAAAGAATGGATGAGTCAAATAACAGATCATAAAAAACAATAATTTCATTAAAGATAATGACAACAATAATACAACATACTAAAGTTAGCACATAAAAGAAAATGCATCTAAACAATTTCATCAGTAAAAAAGAGAAAAAAGCAGATCAACAAATTGTGGGTGCAACTAAAAAACCTAGACTGCGAACAAATTAAAAATCTCCAGTTAAACACCAAAATAGAAAAAAACCTGAAAGTCAAAGCATAAATTAACAAAATTGAAGGCAAAACAAAACAGTTCTTGTATAAAGAAATTTCAATGAATAAAACTAGGAATTTTTTAAAATACTAATAAAATAGATAAATCATTAGCTAATTTGATTTAAGAAAAGAAATAACAAAAACCAAATTTCCAGTATTAAAAATGAAAAAATGTGAATTCATAACCAATGAAGAAGAAATGAAAATAATTGTTAGGAACTTTTTTTCTGAGTAAATTAATACATACTGACAAAATTATAAAATATCCAAATAAACAGAAAAGAAATAGAGGGCTTGAAATAATATTAGGAAGAAAGTAAATAAACCAAAATTAATTCCCAAAGGAAAAGAAAATCAAGACCAGGTGGGTTTGCAAGTGAATTCTAGCAAACGTTTTTAAAATAATCAATTCCAATATTCAATAAATTATTTTTTAAATGGGGAAAGAAGAGGTCTTGTAAAGTTCCTTCCATGATATAAATATGGTCCTGATAAATAAACCAGGAAGACTCAAAATAAAGGAAGAAAACTGTATCTCCAATGAAAATTGATGAAAAGAACTTAAATAAAATTTTAGCAAGGAGATTATAGCAAACCTCACAAAGATTATGCACTATGATCAGATTGGATTTATGTCAGGAATGCAGGGCTGGTTTAACATTAGGAAAACTATCAATATAATTGACCATGTTAATAGGAAGAACAACCCAAATTATCTGATTATATCAATAAATTCAGAAAAAAACTTTTTTTATAAGATACAAAACCAATTCATAATAACAATATGAGAAATCAGAGATAAAAATGGTCTTTTCCTTAATATATTAGTTTATATCTAAAACCAAGAGCCAACATTATCTGTAATAGGGGTAAATTAGAGGTTTTTCCCATAAGATCAGGGGAATGTAAGAATTTCTATTATCACTATTGTATTAAATATATTGTAAAAAAAATGGAAGCTATAAGCAATAAGACAAAAAGCTGAGGAAAAAGACATAAGAATAAAGGAAAGAAAATTATCACATTTTACAGAAGATACAATGATTATCTAAACCCTAAAGAGAAAACCAAGAGAAAAAAAAACAAATAAACCCTAATCATTTCGGCAAAATTTGCGGGATGTGCAATAAATCCACAAAATCATTAATATTTATGTATATTACCAACAACATCCAAAAGCATTATATGGAAAGAGACATGCCATTTAAAATTACTACAAAAAGTATAAAATACTTGGAAATCTACTTGTTAAGATACACACAGAAGCTGTATGAGCATTCTTCATACAAGTAACAGTAGATCTAAATAACTGGGAAAAAATTAATTTATCATGGGTAGACAGAGCCAGTATTAAAAATAATAATAATTTCTAAGTTAATTTAATTATATAGTTCCATTCCAATCAAACCACAAAAGGAATACTTTGCAGAATTAAAAAATAATGAAATTCTTCTGGAGGAACAAAAATTAAGAATTTCAAGAGAATTAATAGAAAAAGTGGTAAGGAATAGGGATTAGCAGTATCATATGTCAAACTATATGACAAAGAGATAATATTAAAACAGTCTGGTACTGCATGAGAAATAGATTGATGAGTGCAACAAGTTAGGCAAACAACAGGCAGAGGCAAATGAGTACAATGATCTAGTATTTAATAAACTCACAGTTCCTAGCTATTGAGTAAAGAACTCACCATTTGATGAAACTTGCTAAGAAAACTGGATAGGAGTCTGAAAGAAATCTGGCATAGAATAACATTTTATATTCTATGCCAAAATAAGTTTCAAATGGGTCCACAACTTAAAAATAAAGGCTGATGCTACAAACACATTAGAGGATAAAAAAAAAAAAAAAGACTACCTGTCAAACTAAAGAGTTTATGACCAAGCAAAAGACACAGAGGATCTCAAAAAGTAAAATGAACAATTTTGACTACATAAAATTTAAAAAAAAAAGGTTTTTGCACAAAAATCAATGCAGCCAAAATTAGAAGAAAAAGTAGGTGAGGGGAAAAGAATGTTGCAGTGAGTTCTTTTTTTATAAAGGTCTTATTTCTGAGACACAAAGGAAACTAATTTAAATTTATAAGAATAAGAGACATTTCCCAATTGATAAATGGACAAAGGATATATAGAGGCAGTTTTCAGAGGAAAGAATCCAACCTATCAAAAGTCACAAGAAAAAATATTTTCAATCACTAATAACGAGAAAAGTACAAATTAAAACCACTCTGAATTTGCATTACATACCTATCTGATTAGCAAAGTTGATCCCCAAAAATGGCAAATGCTGGAACTTTTGTTGGGAAACAAGTACATTAATATACTCTTAGTAGCATTGTAATGTGGTCCAATCATTCCGGAAAACAGTTTGGAGGTATGACAAAAAAAAGCTATTAAATCAAAATACCCTTTGACCAAATGAGTACATGATTTAGACATAAAGGGTGATACCATAAGCAAATTAGGAGAGAATTAGGAGAGTAAGGAATTGTTTACTTGTCAGATCTATGGAGAAGGGAAGAATCTATGACTAAACAAGACATACAGAATATTATGAAATGCAAAATGGATAATTTCAATTCATTAAATTAAAGAGTTTGCACACAACCAATGCAACCAAGATTAGAAGGAAATCAGAAAGCTGGGAAACAATTTTTATACCAGTATCTCTAATAAAGGAATAATTTCTAAAATACATAGAGAACTGAGTCAGATTTATAAGATTTATAAGAGTACAAGTCATTCTACAACTAGTAAATGGTCAAAGGACAAACAGTTTTCAGATGAATAGATTAAAGTTATCTATAATCACATGAAAAATGCTCTAAGTCATTATTGATTAGAGAAATACAAATTAAAACAACTCTGAAATATCACATCACACCTACCAGATTGGCTAACATGATAAAACAGGAAAATGATAAATGTTGAAAAAGATGTGGGAAAATTGGAATACTAATGCATTGTTAGTGGAATTGTGAACTGATCCAACCACTCTGGAGAGCAATTTGGAACTATGCCTAAAGGGCTATAAAATTGTGCATACCTTTTGATCCAGCAATCTCACTACTAGGTCTGTATCTTAAAGAGATTATAATAAAGGGAAAAGAATCCACATGTACAAAAATGTTTATAGTCTTTGTGGTGCAAAGACTTGGAACTGATAGTATGTTCATCAATTGGGGAATGGTTCAACAAATTGTGGTATATGAATGTGATGGAATACTATTGTGCTATAATAAATGATGAGCAGGTGAATTTCAGAAAAACCTGGAAAGATTTATATGAACTGATGCTAAGTGAAGTGAGCTGAACAAGGAGAGCATTGTACAAAATAGAAGCACCATTTTGTGGTGACCAACTTTGACAGACTGCTCTTCTCAGAAGCACAATGATCTCAGACAATTCCAAAACACTAATCATGAAAAATGCTATTCACATCCAGAGAAAGAACTATAGAGTTTGAATGCAGATTGAAGCATACTATTTTCTCTCTTTTTGTTAGTTTTTCTTTCTCATGTTTTTTCCCTTTTATTCTGATTCTTCTTTCATAACATGACTAATGTGGAAATACATTTAATGTGATTGCACATGTATAGCTTATATCAGATTGCATGCTACCATGGGGAGGGCAGATTAGAGGAAAGGAGAAAAAAATTTGGAACTCAAAATCTTATAAAAGTGAATGTTGAAAACTAGCTTTACATGTAATTGGAAAAAATAATATACTATTAAGTAAAAAAATAAAAAATACCCTTTGATCTAGAGATATCAGCACTAGATCTACACCTGAAAAATGTTTTTAAAAAAGAGGAAAAGGGCTCATATGTACCAAAATATTTACAACAGCTCACACTGTTTTAGCAAACAATTGGAAACTGAGAGGGTGACTATCAATTGGAAAATGCCTGAATATGACTTTTTTTATTATGGCTAGTCATGGAGTAATTGGAATCAAAGGAGCTATGCTATAATCTCGGTTATGTTACATACTATAGTAACTTAACTGCTTTGAGCCTCAATTTTTTCATTTATAAAATAAAATTTAAACTAGATACCTATATAACCACTTAGGTTCCCTCCAGCTCTAAAGATATAATTTTTTTTATCATACCTTTATCTCCAACTGATTTGCTCTGTTCACCATATATATGTATATGCACAATGTACATATGCACATATATATTATATATGTACACACATGCATAAATATGCAGGCACTGATTAAGGGAAGCAGTTGAATTTCAATTCCTATTCATCATTCTGTCATGATACACTGAAAAAACAAAACTGAGTGGGAACAAGTTTTTCTCACAAAGAATACTTCAGAATATCTTAGGAGACCTCATGGATTGTATTATCAAAGCCCGAGAAAATGCATTTAGCTGTTTACTAAGTCTAAAGCACAATCGGGATTCAAGAAAAGAAATCAAGTCAATAAATCACTTTATTAATTATTTACTATATGCAAGGCACTGTGCTAAGTGCTGGGTTATGAATTCAAGAAAAAAAGAGAAAATGTGCCCTCAAGGAATTTATATTCTAATGAAAGAAGACAATAAATGAAAGGAAGCTAAAAGTTGGGGATTGAGTGGATTGTAGAAAAAGTCTAGAAAGTCAGGAGTACAGTCTGGAAAGGAATGAATGTATGACTGGCCTGGACATCCTACTTCAAAGAGAAGTTCTGGGAAGAACCAGACAACCAAAAGAGGCCACAGGGGTGGAAGTGACAAGGTTTAGGGGTGCTGGGGACCCCAAAATACCAATACGCCAGGTCCTGCTTGAATAAATTCAGCTCAAGTCTTCTTAAAGCCAAAGAAAGATAAAGTTTATTAAAGATTCACCAAATTGGGTTGGCTCTTAAGGAGCCTAAGTATTTGTAAGGCTTGTATTCACAAGTGGGCCAGATAGAATCGCAGCTAGACAGAGTCTGTGCTGGATCCCATCTGAGTGCTTTCATGGAAGCAAGATGGAACTTAAATACAGAAAAGACTATAGGAGGAATCTGAGAGTGGTCTGGTAATCTAGGGGTGTAGGGAGGGTCTTGAGGAGAAGTCCAAGGAGGGGTTGGAAACAACTGGAGGCAATCAGAAGATATCCGACAATGGAGGGCTCGGATCAAAAGCAGGTGGGGCAATCCAGAGCTCTTGATAAGGGTGGTATGGGAATGACCATGACCATTGAATGGGATGAATACAGATAGACACTAGGGAGGACCTTGATGGGAGTGGTCAGCAGCCTAGGGAATGGAGTTTTGATGGGGTCAAGGATGGAGAGTTCAACAGACCTGAGCACAGTGATAGTGAAGAGCCCATGGGCTTCCTGAGACTGCCAGAACAAATGGGAAAATTAGATTTGAGTAAGAAAGACCAGATTAAGTGGGAAGATTCAAGGGGAGCTCAAGGAGGCTCCCAGAGTCTGAACCCCATCAGAAGAAGAAGCAGTGTTTCCAGCAAGTGATGAGCAAGAGAAATACTTTCCCTTCCAAGAGAGTCAGAAGTTCAGTCTGGAAGGAATAAATAGTTTCTCTTGACAAATGAATGTTGTAGCAATAGTTGGGAAGTGACAATTTACTTGTATTTCATTATTACATAAAAATAACAAGAACATGAATATCAATTCTTTGGATTTTAGTTCAATAGTTTTATCATGTAGATCCAGTAGAAAACAATTTTTTCCTATTTTTAAATATTTTTCCAATTACATGTAAAAACTATTTTAACATGTTTTTTTCAAAAATTTGAGCTCCAAATTCTCCCCCTCCTTGCTCCCTCCCCTTTCCTTCTCATTGAGAAGGGAAGCAATTTGATATAGGTTATACATGTATAGCTATATAAAACTTATTTCCATATTAGTCATGTTATGAAAGAAAACACAGATGACAAAACAGGAAGATGATAAATGCTGGAGAAGATATGGGGGAGTTCATTGTTGGTGGAGCTGTGATATGATCCAGAGAGCAATTTGGAACTGTGCCCGAAGGACTATAAAATGTGCATACCTTTTGACCCAGCAATACCTGTTCTAGGGCTGTATGCCAAAATGATTATAAAAATGGGAAATGTACAAAATGTACAATATTTATAGCAGCTCTTTCTGTGATGGCCAATAACTGGAATGAGGAGATGCCCATCAACTGGGGAATGGTTGAACAAGTATTGCACTATAAAAAATGATGAACAGGCAGACTTCAGAAAAACTTGTAAAGACTTATATGAACTAATGCTGAGTGAAATGGGCAAAACCAGGAGAACATTTTACACAGTAACAGCTACTGTGTGTGAGGACTATTTTTGATAGACTTAGCCCTTCACAGCAATGCAAGGACCTAAAACATTTCCAAAGAACTCATGATGCAAAATGTCATCTACATCCAGACAAAAAACTGCAGAGTCAAAATGTAGAATGAAGCAGACTATTTATTTTCTCCTTAGTTATGTTTTGTTTTGGTTTTTCTCATGGTTTCTCCCATTCATTTTAATTCTTTCTCTGGAACATGACTAATGTGAAAATGTGTTTAATAAGATTTATTTAATAATTTATTATTATTATTTATTAATAATTTAATTTTATTTGTTTAATAATATGTGTAGAAGCCACATAGAATTGCATGCCATCATGGGAAGGGAGTGGGGAGAGAGGGGGAGAAAAATTTAAAATTTTGGAAGGAATTGTTGAAAACTAAAAACAAATTAATTATTAACAATGACATAAAAAAGAAAATAAAGACCAAAAAACGACAACAATAACACAAAAAAAATAAAGTAAAAAACTACAATTTGATCTGTATTCAGACTCTGTTAGTTCGTTATTTGGCAATGGATGACATTTTTCATCATAACCTCTTTGGAATTGTCTTTTATCTCAAGTTTCTTGAGGGAAAGGATTATTTAAGTCTTTGTCTTTCTATCCTAACTATCTATTAGTGTTTGGCACATAGTAGGCATTTAGTAAACATTTGTTTAATGAATGAATGAATGAACAGCAGCTAAGTGAGAAAAAGTTTGGGATCCTAGGATTTAGATGGGGCCTTAGGAAAAAAAAAAGATAAAACTTGCCCTCAAGGAATTTATATTCTAATAGGGGATGACAATAGTGGAATGGGCTGTAGAAAAATTCCAGAGAGTTAGGAGTACAATCTGGAAAGGAATATCTACTCAAACGTCCTCTTAAAATTATGTAGACCTGACCAGATCATCTTCCATTCAATAAAATCCAGTGACTCCCTTTTATCTCCAGGATCAAATATTAAATTCTCTATTTGGTATTCAAAGCCCTTTATAACCTGACTCCCTCTTACTTGTCCAGTCTTCTTACTCTGAAATCCAGTGACACTGACTTCCTTGCTGTTTTTCACTTCTGATGTTTCATCTCTCAGTTCCAAGTATTTTTACTGTCTGTTCCTCATACCTGGAATGCTTTGCCTTTTCATTTCTCTCTTATGTCCTCCCCATCGTCTTTTAGATGCTGGATAAAATCTAGCTTTCTGCAAGAAACTTTTTCCCATCCTCCTTAAGGCCTGTCCTTTCCCTCCAGGATACTCTTCAACTTATATTGTATGTTTCTTCTTTGTACATAGATTTTGTTTTGGGTTTTTGGCAGGTTGTCTCTTTTGTTAGACTGTACACTTTTTGAAAGAAGCAATAGACTCATTTTTTGTTTGTTTTGGGTTTTTTTTTTGTCTTTCTTTACATACCAAACATGAATCATAGTGCAGGCACATAGTAAGTGTTTAATAAATACTTTATTATTTTACTTTTCTAGATCATCTGTCTGTACCTCAAAGATCTTTGATTTCATCTGAGTACTTCCTGAACAACTAATTTTTAGGTAAGGAAAGCAACATAGAATAGTGGAAAGAAATTAGATTTGGAATCAGAAGACCTCAGGGATGAATCCTGGGTCTGGTTTTGCCACTTGTTGCTACAGGACCTTGGACAAGTGAGTTCACCACTCTGGCCCTCAGTTTCCAAACCTGTGTAATGAAGGGATTTGACAGATTTTTCACTAAGATCTCATCCAAGTTTAATGAACTTTGAGTTCTCTGACATGTAGTGAATCACTGTGTCTCTATTCAAAACTTTTCTAACTTGATAGGACCTGCCAGAGTTGGTAATCCATTATTATAATCTTCAAAACCTTAGTGGTGTCCTCATTTTACCATGAAGCACTGGGGGTGGAATTTCAGTGGAAAAATTTGTCCATGTCTGGCTTATTTGGAAGCATCCACACTATCAATCTGTATACATCTCTATTGTTAGAGGTACTAGCTTTGCCTTAACCATGATAAGGAAGGAACTCCTTTTCACTGGGACACAGGTGTTGGACTCAAAAACCCTGTTCCTTTATCTGGTCAGTAACTCATGGAACTAAGGGTCATAAGAAGGGAGGAAAGTAGAAAGGAAAGATGGAAAGAAATAAGCATTTATTAAAGGCCTACTATGTTCCAAGCATTGGAAATTACAAATTTCATTTCATTTGGTCCACAAAACAACCCTGTGAGATAGGTATTTGTTATCTCCATTTCATAAAGGGGCAAAATGAGACAGAGTGAGGTTAAATTCCTTGCCCACTGTTAAAATAACTAGGAAGACTAGATTTGAACACAGACTTTCCTGACTCCAGGACAAGCTCTTTATCCACTGTTCCACTTAGTTGCCCCTAGGGAAATTTCCTTTCACTGAGGCACAGGGTCCAAGTACTGGACTTTTGCTCTCTTCAGTGAAAACAAAAAGTCCTGCCCATGAAAGTTTGACTTCTAGCTCCAGCCGTGGTCAGTGACTTATGAACCCAAGGGGAAGTTTCCTATCATGGGGCATGAGGTTCTAACTCTTAGCTCTTGCTGTCTTTGGTAAATATGAGTAGTAGTGCCTGTGAAGGTATGACTGTTAAGAATTCCAGGCTAAGCCCTGGCCAGAAATTCATGGATCAAGGAGAAAAGGGGCTCCCTACTGCTGTAGTATGAGGTTTAGTGACCCGGCTCTTGCTTTCTCCAGAGGTGAACTGCACAAAAGGTGTCACAAAAGGTGACAACAAAGCTGTCTGTCCTAACTTGTCCATTGGAATGCAACTGCCAGCAAACTTAGTCTCAGCTTTGGTTAGCAGCTTATAAGCCAAGAAAAGGTAACAGTAGTACAGGTTCTGCATGATCCAGTTGGACTCTGACAGGAAAGAATGACTCCAAGAGTCATTACAGGAGACTTTATTAAGGATTCATTTATTACCAGGCACCACTGGTATATATGAACAGGATCTAGAGGCCAGCAGCATAAGCATCAAAACCTATAGGAAGGGAAGAGAGGGGAAACATCCTATAGAAGGGGAGGTCCCACACAAGGAATTAGGTAACACCTATGAGATGGAAGTACTGATCTCTGGACATCAGCTGAGGGTGGGAGGCAACCACGCAGGCAAGAACCTGGGTAGCGATTGCTCCATTGACTAGGGATTTGACTCTGATTTCTATAGGTTTCTTTAAAAGATTGTTCCCTCTGATCAATTGGATGGTGGTGAGGCTTCTTTCCAGATTGTTTTAATCAAATAATTATTAATTTATTACTAGGTGCTATCAAGCCTTTTGAAATTTACTTTTAGTTTTCAACGTTCACTTTTATAAGTTCTTAATTCCAAAACTTTTCCCTTCCCTCTCCTCATCCCTCTCCAAGACAGCAAGCAATCTGATATAAAATCATATACATTTTTTCACATTTGTCATGTTGTGAGAGAAGAATCAGAGAAAAACCATGAGAAAGGAAAAAAAAGAAAATAGTATGCTTCAATTGCATTCAGATTCCATGGTTCTTTCTCTGGATGTGGGTAGCATTTTCCATCATGAGTCTTTTGGAAGTGTCTTAGATCACTATTGCTGAGAAGAGCTAAATCTATCAAAGTTGATCCATTGTTGTTATTGTGTACAATGTTCTCCTAGTTCTGCTCACTTAACTCAGCATCAGTTCATGTAAGTTTTTCCAGGCTTTTTTCTGAAATCCATCTGCTCATCATTTCTTATAGAACAATAGTATTCCATTACATTCATATACCACAGCTTGTTCAGTCATTCCCTAATAGATGGGCCTCCCCTCAATTTCTAAATTTGTTGTCATCACAAAAGGAGTTACTATAAATATTGTTGTACATGTGGGTTCTTTTCTCTTTATTATGATCTCTTTGGGATACAGACCTACTAGTAATATTGCTGGATCAAAGGGTATGCAAAGTTTTATAGCTATTTGAGTACAGTTCAAAATTGCTCCGTAGAATGGTTGGATCACTTCATATCACCACCAACAATGCGTTGGATTTTTAATTTTCCCACATTTTCTCTAATATTAGTCATTTTCCTTTTCTGTCATCAGATTGTTGTCTGACCTTTGTTTTAGAAGAGGACCATGACATCAGTTAAGAAATGAAGAGGAATTGGATTTAAGTGCGGGATTGCTGTGCAAAGTCACCAGCCTTACATTCTCCTCTGGATCCATTTGGGTCCAGTGGCAAGATATAGATCAGGATGATTGGAGATCGTCCTGCTATCTTCAGTGCAGAGTTACAGTCTTGGACTATCTTGGCAGCAGTACATTTGTGACAAAAAACAAAATAGGAGATTTTTGCTTATCAGGACACATACACTTATGAGTTCAACAAATTCCATAGCAAATTAAAACCATGTCACAAGTCACAGATACACGATGGACCTCACGTTACAAAATGGAGTCTCAGAAATATCTAATGATCACACAATGACACACATTCCATTACAATATTAATATCTCAAGCATTTCTAATTTCAGGAATATGAGAACTCTTTCCAACAAGACAGGATAGCTAGATGGAACAATGGATTAGCGTGTTGGGCCTGGAAGAGGGAAGACATCTTTCTGAGTGCAAATCTGGCTTCAGACACTTACTAGCTATGTGACCCTGGGCAAGTCACTTAACTCTGTTTGCCTCAGTTTCCACATCTGTAAAATGAACTGGAAAGGGAAATGCCAAACCACTTCAACCTCTTTGCCAAGAAAACCCCAAATGAAGCCACAAGGGGTTGGATACAATCAAAAAACAACTCAGTAATTCCCACAAGACAGATCATAACCCAAATACAACTTCTTAGCAGACATATGTTAATGAAGGAGTTATCCCATCCATATATTAGGTACCCAAAGTGAACGTTGAACCAAACTCTTCCTGACTCCAAGCCCGACATTTTATCCCCCTACAAACATTGTGTATTTCATGCATTTCAGAAATGTTCATTAAATTCACTTGAGAATGTAAGTGGATACTTTTCAAGTGACTTTGCCAGTTACCAATGAACAAAAACAATGTTGACAATATTTCATTAGCTTAGGTAAATCAAAATAGAAACTCTTCATCTGCCTGTTTTTTTTTTCCCATAGTGAACAGTTTGTATTCTTTTTAATAGTCTGTGCAACATTCTGAGATTTAATATGATTGGCACAATTAGGTGTACATTAAAGCATCAGGAGCACTTCACAATCTCTATCCATAGGGATTCCTCTTTCTATTTGAATTGTGTACTAAGCATTCTTACTGTAGTAGCAAACAAATCTGGTTATCATACATCTCCCTTTTTCATGTCTTGATTAATATTAATAATCAATCCTCAAACAAAAGTATCTCTGTTGTTACATCTTTCAAGATAATCTGTAAGATTTTAACAGCATGGAAGATATCTTGATGAAAGGGAGCTTTGTTGATTGAGTTAACATGTTAATTTGGGAAGATATTCTATGGAGAAAATGAGGTGGGCCCAGAACTGAGAAGGAAGACAGCACGCTGGACTGCCTTTGTAAAACTGAAAAGAGGCACATATTTATTGGGTGATCCTGGGCAAGCCATTTAACTTCACACTATACCAGACAATTTTCAAAAACCAGAAATTACTGAAAAGTTCCCACTCTACATTGATAGCATGAGTTTCCTCACCAGGAGTTCCTATACCAATGAAATTATAGGTCTAGACAATCAAACTGTTTGGTAAATAAATGAACATTTTAAAGAGGAATTGTTTACTGCCTTTTACTGATGCCCAAGTTTCTCTCCCAGAAACAGAGTCACATCTTTTAAATAATGTTCTTTCAAAGACCCACAGGAAATCACAGTCTCTAGAGAATTAAAATTCAGGATCACACAAAGAGCAACAGAGAGATGCATGATGAGTATGCATATGCTACAATATATTATCAAAAGCAACTGTGTAAGGCAGGAGTTCTTACAGTAGTCTGTCAACTTATTTTTTTTGATACTTTGATAACTGTAATTTCAATAGAATTGATTTCCTTTGTATTCCTATGTATTTTCTTCCATGAATTTAAAACATCATTCAGAGAATGAGTCCATAAGCTTTACCAATGGAATCTGTGACATAAAAAATGCTAAGAACACCTTGTGTACAATATTATAAAGAAAAACAATTGTTGAAGATTTAGAACTCTGATCAATGCAATATAAACTGTGAGACCAAAATAATGAAAATGAAACATTCCATTTGCCTCTTTACAATGCAAAAAAGAATCGCACTTTTGAACCTGGCCAATGTAGGAATTTGTTTTGCTAGGCTGCATAGCTTTGCTCATTTGTTTGTTTATTTATTTATTTATCACTTTTTAGATTTATTCAAAGGGTAATGGATATTAAGAAAGCTGAATTAATTTTTAAAACAAGATATTTGTGACACAATATGTTTAAAAATAAATCTAAAAATGGCAACATGTAGGAAAAAATTATTTTTATAAAAGAAAGAATCCCTGTTATGAGTGAGATGATATCAAGGATATCATCAAAGAGACATGTGACTGAAAAAAAATGGTAAACTAATTCTGTGGTAAGAAAAAGAGATAGATTTTTCTGAGTGTTCCTTCGGTGTCCACACAATGCCACCAGAACTAGAGACATATTGTTTCCAACATATTAGGTGAATGAATACCTTATAAGTGGCACAATGTATCCATTGTGAGAAATAGACTCTCATGGAATCAAGGTGACTTGTATTTAAATTCATCCTCAGACACTTGGGTAACCCTGTGCAAGTCACTCAATCTCATCTCCCTCAGTTTTCTAATATGCAAAATGGAGATAATTTTAGCATCTACCTCTCAGAATTGTGATGATAAAGTTAAGAAAGCATTTGCAATGAATTTTGAAAAACTTTTTTTGACTTTTTTTTTTTTACTAGAATACGGACAAGGCTTATACTTCATGAGATTGCATGGTTAGACTATAATTTGCAGAGAAATTCTGAACAGTAAGAAAAAATTGGAATAGGTGTTTGTTTGCTTTTTACAACCTGAGTTGGGTATCCAGATACAAATTCATAGGTAGAACAGAGTATTGGATTAGAGCAGGCATAAGTATTTCAGTGGATTGGGATGTGAATGTGATTTCATAGAGCATAAACACATAGAATAAATCAACAAGAAAATAACAGATATGAAGGGAATTTTTTAGTAGCTGGCTTTGACAGAAGAATGACCAAGTTCATTTTCCCACTCGAGTATGAGGGATATGTTGAACTAAGTTGGCTGTATCTGAAACTTCCTATGCAGTTGTGGCTACAGACATGGGGAGACATAGCCATGTTATGGTCCTTCAATATCAGCTGTAATCTACAAATTATCCTAGAACAAGTTTCATGAGCATAATAAAAATGCATAGTTATTTAACACTTTAATGTTTACAAAGCACCATCCTTATAACAGCACTATGAAATAGGGAAATATATGGCCCATCGTAACTAGAAATTGTTGAAGGTAGAATTAAAGTCTTGGTCTCTTGACTTCCGCTCTTTCTACAACCTCAAGCTATGCTCAATAGTAGACTCGGATGAGCTCTTAGAAATTATCAAGGATAATTCCCTTATTTTATTTTTTTAAAGGGAAACAAATACAAGCAGGAATTAATTTGCCAAGATCACATAATGTGTGGAAAAGAAAAACTAGAATATAGTTCTATCCCACTCTAGTGAATTATATGGTTAAGTTCATGAAAAACTCTTCCATGGCTCCTAGGTAAACTACTCCGAAGAATTCCTGTTTTTTGTATGTTTTAATCGTTTCACCAGCCTTTCAGAGTCCTGGAAGAAAAATGAATGGTGTGCTATCTATTATGATGAGAAATAAAATTTTAAAAATATGTCTACTATGTCTGCAAATCTACATAACTTAAACACTTAGATTTGAGATGGGATCAGAATTAGCCAGCAGTCTTTTGAGAAGAGCATTCAAAGCTATGGTAATAACTTGATAGGGCAACATTTTACAAAAAAAAAAAATAAAAAAAATAAAAGGTCCAAATTTTCAAGAGTGCTTGGACAAAAGAAGCATTTGGATCATTGTCTAGCTTAATATGTGGAGAAAATAAAAGGGCTAGATTTATATAAACAGTTCACCTTTCCTTCCTACCTAGCAGAAAACAAAGTTACTTGGTGATTCCATGACTTGGACTACATCCCCAGGAAGTTATTGACAGCAATAAAAAGATCTTGACAAAAATGCTCAGGGCAATATTATTTCTAGTAATACTGATAAGTGGGAACAATGTAAATGCAAAGTGGAAATATGCAAAAAGGCTATCCATAGTGAATAAATGTGTGCGGGATATACCCATATAAAAGTCCTACCTATAAAGTACTCATGGGGCTAGAGTACATACATGGAGGGAGTAATTCATACTTTCATTGTTGCAGAATTATTGATGCTGTCTGATGATGTCATGGTACTGCTCCTCTCAATCCTGCTTCCCATTGTCTTCATATGAGGTGGTCTCTGTTAGGTATGTGATCTTTTCTCAATGTATGGTCATGGCATGTAATCTCTATGGGGCATGTAGAAAATGAATGCAGTCTCTGCCAAGTATTGCTCCCCACTGCTCTCACATGACCATTACTTTATGTTGCTACACTATTTCTGTGCTTGCTGATTTGTTCTATAAGGCATAGCTCTGCTGGATATGATATCATAGTGTTTTTCTCTGCCTCTAGCTTCTGGTTTCAGCTAGGGGTATCAATTCATCTTTACAGGAGAAGAAAGTTTGACCATTCATCTTTTTAGCTTAAAGTCCCAAGGGCTTCCTGGTACAGTTTTTTATGAAGTTCTTTGTAAAAACTCTAATATACCCAGTTAATGGAACAGGGGCAAAAAAAACCTTCAGGTACTTTCTCTGACAAGTTGGTTTTTCTATTTTTTCTGATACTTATCTGGAATAAGCTCTCTCCACCAGCAGATTCTTTGCCCCAGTCAAGTTCCTCAGAACATGGAGTCACAACTACTTTCCCTAACTCATGTCCTCAGGTTTAAACCTGTATTTTCATCTATAAATTTCCTAGTAACTAAAGCAGGATGTCTCTGAGAGGATTCACTCTGAATTAAGGTTAGACATTCCTTATGGTTCCCTATTCAATTTTCAGTGTTCAGGGGATGATCACTTGGGCAACTCAGCTCCTCCTCTTTCCTCTCCTCCCCTCCCTTCCACTCCTCTCTTCTCTTTTCCTCTCCTTTCCACTCCCTTACCTGATGGTATTCTACCCAAAGGAAGGGAAATTTTTGATGGTCAAAAATTATCTACTTAGCTTGGGCTTTACTGGCTAGATTTCTTTCTCAAAGACCAAATCTTAAAACCAATTTGCTCTGGATCTCAGGATTTGGACAATAATAGGTCCCTGCCCAAGCACCACCTAAGAGTTCTCTTGGGGGCCCTCCCAGCTCAGAGTGAATGTAAATGGTAACTGTTTCTCTTCTGGCCAGCAACCTTGAGGGTCTTACCCTTCCAGTTTGATTTCTTTTTAATTAAAGGGGCTATCACTTGACTCACTTCTTAAAGAAGCCTATTCGCTGAATGGGCATCACCTCACTTGAACTTGAAAAGACCTTAGAAGGGTCAAGGTCTCCCACTGCATCCTGGGCTATCTTCAGTCATCCTGATGAATATTCGGCCACTGGACCCAGATCATTCTGGAGGAGAAAGGGAGACTGGTGACTTTGCACAGCCCTCCCTCATTCAAGTCAAAGTCAATTGCAATTCATGTCATCATCACCCTGATGTCATGGTCCTCTTCAAAAATGAAGGACAAACCACACACAAAGAAATCTGAACATATTTGCCTAGTTGTATCATCAAGACCCATAAGCTGTCAATGTGCATTGTAAAAATTAATTTTAATGCTTACCATCAGGGAAAGACATACAAGTCAAGGCTTCTGTATCCCAAACATCCAAAATAAATATTCAATGGTCTCAGGCTAATGAAGAGCTCAAAAAGGATTTTGAAAATCAAGTAAGAGAGGCTGAGGAAAAGGTGGGAAGAGAAATGAGAGAGATGCAAGAAAAACATGGAAAACATGAAAAACACCTTGCTAAAGGAGACCCCAAAAAATACTGAAGAAAATAACACCTTGAAAAATAGGCTAACTCAATTGGTAAAAGAGTTCAAAAAGCCAATGAGGAGAAGAATGCTTTCAAAAGCAGAATTAACCAAATGGAAAAGGGGGTTGAAAAGCTCACTGAAGGAAATAGTCCTTTAAAAATTAGAATGGAACAGATGGAGGCTAATGACTTTATGAGAAATCAAGAAATCACAAAAAAAACCAAAAGAATGAAAAAATGGAAAAGAATGTGAAATATCTCACTGGAAAGACAACTGACATGGAAAATAGATCCAGGAGAGAAAATTTAAAAATTATTGGACTACCAGAAAGCCATGATCAAAAAAGAGCTTAGACATCATCTTTCATGAAATTATCAAGGAAAACTGCCCTGAGATTCTAGAACCAGGGGGCAAAATAAATATTGAAAGAATGCACCTATCAACTCCTGAAAGAGATCCAAAAAGAGAAACTTCTAGGAACATTGTGGCCAAAGTCCAGAGTTCCCAGGTCAAGGAGAAAATATTGCAAGCAGCTAGAAAAAAAACAATTCAAATATTGTGGAAATACAATCAGGATAACACAAGATCTAGCAACTTCTACATTAAGGGATAGAAGGGCATGGAATAGGATATTCCAGAAGTCAAAGGAACTAGGACTAAAACCAAGAATCACCTACCCAGAAAAACTGAGTATAATACTTCAGGGGAAAAAAATAGTCTTTCAATGAAACAGAGGACTTTCAAGCATTCTTGATGAAAAGACCAGAGCTGAAAAGAAAATTTGGCTTTCAAACGCAAGAATCAAGAGAAGCATGAAAAGGTAAATAGCAAAGAGAAATCATAAGGGACTTAGTAAAGTTGAACTATTTACATTCCTACATGGGAAGACAATATTTGTAACTCTTGAAAACTTTTTTCAGTATCTGGGTAGTTGATGGGATTACACATACACACACACACACACAGAGAGAGAGAGAGAGAGAGAGAAAGAGAGAGAAAGAGAGAGACAGAGAGAGAGACAGAGAGAGAGAGAGACAGAGAGCACAGGGTGTATAGAATAGGATCATATCTTTAAAAAATGAAATTAAGTGGTGAGAGAGAAATATATTGGGAGGAGAAAGGGAGAAATGGAAGGGGGCAAATTATTTCTCATAAAAGAGACAAGTAAATGACTTCTCAGAGGAGGGACAAAGAGGGGATGTGAGAGAAAAAACATGAAGCTTACTCTCATCACATTCGACTAAAGGAAGAAATAAAATGCACACTCATTTTGGTATGAAAACCTATCTTACAATACAGAAAAGTGGGGGAGAAGGGGATAAGCAGGGTGGGGGAGATGATGGAAGGGAGGGCAATGGAAGGAGGGAGCAATTAGAAGTCAACAGTTTTGGGACGAGATAGGATCAAAAGAGAGAACCGAATTAATGGGGGGCAGGATAGGATGGAGGGAAATATAGTTAGTCTTACACAACATGACTATTATGAAAGTCATTTGCAAAACTTCACAGATATGGCCTATATTGAATTGCTTGCCTTCCCAAAAGGGATGAGTGGAGAGGGAGGGATGAAGAGAAGTTGGAACTCAAGTTTTAGAAATAACTGTTGAGTATTGTTCTTGCAACTAGGAATTAAGAAATACAGGTAATGGGGTATAGAAAGTTATCTTGCCCTACAGGACAAAAGAGAAGATGGGGATAAGGGAAGGGAGGGATGTTAGAAGGGAGGGCAGATTGGTGATAGGGGTAATTAGAATGCTCGGCATTTAGGGGTGGGAGGAGGGGAGAAAAGAGGAGAAAATTTGGAACCCCAAAATTTTGTGGAAATGAATGTTGAAAACTTAAATAAATAAATTTAAAAAAAAGAAAAAAATTCATTTTAAATACTACTACTTACAAAGAGAAAAAGACAATTAAGTTTATCCATCAAGAATATATCCCCAGTCTTATTTAAACAATGTCTACATTAACATGCTCTGTATGAAAATTCCTGCTCTCACCAGTGTAGGAACTTGATATTTTCCTTACATTCTCCCACCTGCATCATTGCACAGGCCTGAAATTCTCTCCTTCATCAACTGTATCATTTTTATCTCTTTCCAATATTGAATCAAGGTACACCCTCCCACTGAAGAACTACGGTTTTCCAAGTTTTTTGTTCTGTCCACCCCCCCCAAAATACTTTTATTGACATATATGTATATTTACACATATATGCTCACATGCATACATGTATAATATTGGCAATGCACTTCCATGTAAATGTACACAGACATGCATGCATACATGTATGTGTGTGTATACACAAATAGCCTCATCTCAGTCACTCATCTACATGGGAGAATGGAATAGATTTGGAGTTGGAAAACTGGGAAACCTCATTTGGCAAACTGTTTGATAATGTTAAGACAAGTACAAACAAGCCTGAAGGCACTAGCTATGCGGCTACAAGCACCTGTTCCTTGTTCTAAAGAGGTTATGTGTGAAGCTAAGAATCTACTGCTGGAGGTAAGAGGCTTCAGCCTTAACGTCAAAATTCTGAAGGGAACAAGGTAGATCACTCTGTAAAGGAAAAAAAAAAAGTATGGGAAAGATTTTCGTCTTCGATGGCTAGGGCATCTGTTTTGCTAAGGGAAAAGTTTCTGGCTTTGATCTAAAAGAGTACTGCACTGTCTACACTTCTCATGAAGAAGAAAAAGCACTACAAGCATAGATTTAAGCTCAAACTGGAAGCAGAGAAAACTTCTTCTGCCCTGTGTACAATGGGACTATGCATAGCAATGTTTTATGCTGCAACTTGCAATGGAAATTCTCTTGGAAACATCATGGATAGACAGGCCCACACAGAGCAAAGTAATGACATCTCTAGAATGTATCTATTGCCCTCTCATGTTGGAGGTAGAAGTTGCCCCTTCCACATGTAGATTCTGAATATATACGTTCGCTATGTGCAGCTTAGTTATATGCTTTTCCTAGTGTGCCATTACCTCCAACTCTAATCTACTTCACAGGACTGGTCATATTTCATACCACTTTTCCTCTACCTCAATTCGACTGAACTTACCCCAGGATTCAGAATTCAAATCATAGCTCTGCCCACATTACAGTGGGATTTACATATAAGTACTCACACTTATATCAGTAATTCTTAGTTATTTGAGCACTTCAAGGTCAGAGATCAGTTTCTGTTAAACTAGTGCTTTTCTCAAAAATTCTACTATCACCACAGGATAATTTAGGCCCTGAAAGATTAAATAACTTGCATAAGGTCACATGGATCTTGTGCATCCTCACCATACACACACAATATCTCCTCTTCCTATTTATAATGTGTATTGGGAGATGCAGATGGATAACAAATGCTGTGTAACTGCCATGAGAATGTTTCCCATGTCAATAACCTAAGCAACATACACTTTGGTTTATCTGATACAAAGAAGTCTTCTAAAGAATGTATAAGAGCTGCTGTACTCCTCCCCAGCATTTGGGAACTCCCTAGAGGTGATAGAAATTCATATATGATTCTATAATTATAGAAATTCAGATAGAAATTCCAGAATTCAGGCCACATCCTCCCAGGGCTACTGATTGTGCTTTTTCAGATAATGAAAGGCAAAGGGGAGCCTAGTTTAACGTGTATTTTTGGATTTCAGTAACCACAATCCTTTGGTTCAAATACTGTGGCTTCAAATAGGCCATTTGTACCAGATTAGAATGAATTTAGTTTTATTGATGTATTCTTAACCATGCTTTCATTAAGTATATTTGCTTCAAAATAATTTTGTCCTCTGGTCAACTATTAAAGATATACATATTGGTAGGGCCTCAGTACCATACCTTGAACCTAACATGCCTCATTTCTGGGAGATCTGCCTACAAGTTGGGAGTCTCTCCAGGTGCTGCACTGTGATCCCAGAATCTTCGTCTCATATTCTTTCCAATTTCTTGGCACTTTCTCCAATGTCATTTGCTCCTTCTCGAACATGCCCTAACTCATAGGGCCAAGAAGAGGAGTATGCATTTCCCACTGTCACTTTCATACCCCCAAATTTCCACCATCACAAAAGCAATCCTTTCTTTTCTTTGAAAGTTCACCCCTAAATGATTCAGATTGCTCCTGCTATCTTCTAGGGACTCTCACTTTCCATCTTCAACAAGCTGTTCATTGCTTGCCTGGCTCATAATTCTGTTCTCTTCCCCAGTGCTAGCTAGCTCATTTGGAATACATGGGCTTCCTAGCTCTTCAGCCTCCTCAACGCTCATTACCTCTACTTCCTGTTTACTTCACAGGAGTGGTCATATTTTATTTTGTCTGTCTTCCACCTCAGTTCAATTGAATTTTTCTCAGGATTCAGAATTCCTAATTACTGCTCTGCCCACAATGCAATGAAATTCATATATAAGTACTTATGCTTATGACATCAATAATTCTCAACTCTTTGAGCACTTTAAGAAGGTCAGAGATCAGTATCTGTGAAACTGGAACTTTCCTCAGAAATTCTACTATCTTCACATGTCTATCCATGTCTTGGAAGGGTAAATAATTTACAGAGGGTTACACAGATTATAATTGAAAAAGTGTAGAATAGGACCTTTCCCTTCTCAGGTAAATACCTCATCAGATTAAGAAGTATATTTATTTCCAGAGGAGGTAGAAGGTAGACTTGCAAATATGAGACATCACCATCTACCTCACAGGGTTTTGGGGAGGTAGATATCAAACAATTACCTAAATGGGAATTACTGCTGCACCTCTGTAGTAAGCAAGAAGATGAAGACAAAGTGTTTATTTTTTTCTAGTAGGAGACAGGAATCAGTAGAAATGACTTAAGTGTCCTCAACATAGACAAGTTTTCTCTAAATGGTGATTTATTACTCGGTGTCGTTTTTTTTTTCTTTTTAACTGGTTTTTTGGAAAGTTGCTGAGGAGAGAGGAATAATGAGTCAGAGGAGAGGTGAAATGAGATGCTGTGTCCTCCCAGATACACTCACGACAAGTTTAGCTAAAGTCTCTACCTAAATGTTTGAAGGTCATTTATTCTGCAGCTTATCATGCCTATTAGACCCTCTGAGAGTCTAAAGCAGAGATCATCACCTGAGGTTTGTGAATTTAAAAAAAGGGATAACTGTATTTCAATATAGTTGGCTTCCTTGGTAATTCTTTGTAATTTATTTTATCCATTTAAAAATATCATTCTGAAAAGAGGTTCATAAGAGCCACCACACTATTAAGGGCGTCCATAACATAAAAGATTAAGAACCTCAGATGATTAAATGCTTAACTCCATTACAGACCTAATATTATTTGATTCTTTAGGGTGCATTCTGGGGCTGAAGATGGTGATACAATTTATCCTGGAATCCATAAACAGGAAAGAATTCTGGATTCAGAAAGGCTAGAAGAAAGAAAATAAGTAGAGAGGAGAAAAAATAGCAGGGGCCCCTAGAGGGAAAGGTAATTAATAGCATAAGTAGAGTCAAGCCTCACTAATTCAGTCTACCTGGGGGGTTGGGGAAGGAACACGGCAACCTAATCTCTATCATTGAAAAGTCTGAATGATAAAATACTTTTAACAGAAAGCATTTTTATTACTTTTGAGTAGCAATTCAAATTAAGCTAAGGGAATATTGGTCCTTTGAGACCTGCTTTAATGAAAAGATATGAATCATTTATAATAGGTTTATCAATTGTGTGAAAATCTGTGCTTGAAAATAGTGTATTTGTACTTTTAGAAATCATTTACATAGTACACATTTCACTAACATGTATGAATGCATGTATGTTACAGATAGAGTTAGGAGGCAAATGAGTCAGTTTTGAAGCCAGAAAGACCTGAGTTCAAGTACTTCCTCTGACTTGCTGTGTGACCTCTTAAAATTTACTTAACTTCTCAGTGTTCTAGGTAACTATCTAAAACTGTAACTTGCACAAAAGATGTCAACTTGCACTTCATCCAGGAATTTCATAATTAATGAAATCATATGTCTAGTCCCTACCCTGTATGATATAAACACTCACTTAAGTCCTACTCTGAAGTCCCATCATGCTGCAGCCCTTACTTACAAACATATTTTGACTATGTTCTTGGCAATAAATTATATTGATTAAAAAAAGATTGCATTAGAACAGACTAGGCAAGCTTATCACTCAAGAAGGTTGGTCACAAAATGCTAATTTCTTTTAGTTGCAGTAATTTATGGAACCATATATGAAAATATGGAGTAGCCTATCATCTCACACCCAGCAGACAGGCTAATGTAACAGAAAAGGAAAATGACAAAAGCTAGAGAAGATGTGAAAAAAAATGGGACACTATTGCACTATCTGTGGAGTTGTGAACTGGTCCAACAATTCTGGAGAACAATTTGGAACTACTACTAGGGCCATATGTCAAAGAGATAAAGGAAAAGGAAAAGGAACTATATGTACAAAAGTTTTCATAGCAGCTCTTTCAATGGTGACAAAGAATTAGAAATTGAGGGGATGTCCATCAATTGAGAATAGCTAAAAAAAAAACTGTGGTATATGAATGTCATGGAATTCTATTGTGTCATAAGAAATGACTAATGGAATAGTTTCAGAAAAACTTGGGAAGATTTATATGAACGGATGCAAAGTTAAATGAACAGAATTAAGAGAACACTGCACACAGTAACAGCAATACTGTAACAGAAATCAACTATGAAAAACTTAGTTACTCTGATTAATACAATTATCCATGACAATTACAAATGACTCATGATGAAAAATGCTACCTACCTCCAGAAATAGAATTGATGAGTGCAGACTGAAGCATGTTTTTTCCACTTTATTTTTCTTGCTTTTTTTTTGTAACATTACTAAGAAGGAAATAAATTCTGCATGGTGTCACATGTATAATGGATATCATATTGCTTGCTTTCCCAATTGATAGGATTAAAGTTAGAAGGAGGAAGATAATTTAGAACTCAATATTTTTTAAAAAAGAATTTTTAAAAATACAAAAAGATAATTTTTTTAAAAAAGAAGCTATGGCATGGGCTGTGCACTAGAGGAAGGAATAGAATAAGAACTGTAAAGTATAATTCTAGGTCATGTGACCAATAAGATGGAGGACTAAACATTTTTTCTGGTCCTCATGACCTCTCAGACCTCTCCAAAATAAAAATTATGCATCAGAGATAAAGTAATTTCAGCTGTCTCCATGGTTCAGGACATTAAGAATCCAAATAAGGTAAAAACTTGATGAACTAACAGCAGAGAATCCAATATTCCCTAACCCCTATTGAGCACTCACTCAGCACTCCCTCTCCCACTGCCCACCATGCTTCTGGCAACAAAACTACCCAAGCTGACCCACAGGCTTACAAGGAAATTCAGTTCCAAATCCCAACCTCCTCTCCCAGGTTTGCAATAGAATTCATCTCCACACTGCAACCTGTTCCCCCTCCATCCAGTACTGTGGAGATGCCAATTCCAAATGGAAGAAATTTGCTGCAACAGTGTTCTACAGGAGTTCACAAGAAAAGAGGAAATGGGGGCAACATACATCTGGACTTGTAACACAAATTATCTACACCATGATCCCACTCCCCTTCTCCCAGTGTCCCAGAGACCCAAACTCTAAATAGTAGAAATTTGCTTAGGCTACAGTAGTAGCATGGAAATGTTCTGTGCTACTGGGCTAGAAAAGTGGGAAAAAAAAAGGGTGTGTGTGTGTACTCTATGTGTGTGTGTACTCCACTAAGCCAGAGTAAAGGAACTTAGCATCCAAGTGGTCAGTTCTATTCCCCTAGAAGTCACTTTATGCAGAGACCTGGGCTGGTGAATTGTGAAATGACTAGTATGGGGAAAAGATAAGACATTTTGAGATCTAATTCCAGGTGGAACAATCATCAGACAGGAGGGAGTAAGAAAATGAGCAATAGGAGAAAGTAAATAAAAAAGGACTGAATGTACCAAAGACCTCAGGAAGAAAACTTAAATTTCTTCAATATAAGCATAAAAATCAGCAATGAAGATATTAACAGCTGAAAAATATATGGCCTTAAGAGCTAGTCAAAGAACTTGTGCATCTATGAATAAATACTGCAAAACAAAGAAAAAAATGATTCAGCATCTGATAAGGCAGAGAACTCTGTGGGTTTTGAGAACATAAAACTACAGCATATCATTCCTAAATACTTAAAGGGAAATAAGATTTGTAAGAATAGAATTGGTGGTCTTCACAACAGAGATAATTGGCAAAATAAAAAAAAAAAACTTGGATCTACAGTGCCGTCACCAAAAAAATGAAAAAGAAGATAACTGATTAGAAATTAACCTATACAGAAGTGAAGGAAAATCTAAAATAAAAGAAGTAAAAAAGAATAACATTTTCAAAAACATATTCTCTATATAAGCAAAACATAATGATCTTGAAGAAAGGATGCATTGAAACAACTTAAAAAGTATTGCTTTCCCAAAAGAGCACAAATAAAAATACCTGAATAGTATAATGAAGAAGCAATAAAAGGAAACTGCCCAGAACTTCCAAAAATAGAAAACAAAATGCTTTTTGAAAGAAACCAAATCCAAGACTACAGTATCCAAGACAAATAATGGTTAAATTTAACAATTATGCAGAGAAACAAAAAATTCTGCAAACAACCAGGAGAATATATACCTTGAAATATAAAGGAAAAGAAATTCAGTAACAAGACTATTTTGGACCTAACAGAAATTGCAAGAGAGAATGAAAATAATGCAATCCAAAGAGTAACGGAGTGCAAAATGAACCCCAATGTGACCTACCTTAAAGTTTGAGCTTAATGATAAATGAAAAAGTTGGATGTTCAATAATGAAGAGGCATTCAAAACATTCCTAGAAAGAAAACTAGGCTTAAAGAGTTTGCTTCTGAAGCACTTCAGATAACAAATACAAAAAGAATAAACATAGCAACCAATGATAAAAGCAAAATAGCAACAGAGTGACTATTAAAAGACTTTATAAATGTAATAAAAGCAGACGTCAAATAAATATCATGGTGGAGAAGTAGACCTGAAACCCCCAAGACTAATCCTCAGAAAACCCTGAATATAGGTGAGGCAACATCAAGTTTAAGGCTGACCATGACAGGAAAATAACTCCTGTAGTTTCCCAGAAGGAAGACAGTCTACAGGAGAAGGGATGAAAAATAAAGGGAAGGATTTAAGAGGTGGGAAATAAAAAGGTGAAACTGTGTCTTAATAGTGGGAGGGGTACCACTGATGAATCCTGTGGGATACTCTATAATAGGAGATGAGGTTCTTATAATGGGTTTTATCTACAGGGATTTGATGCTTACAGAGTATATTCATTCTGCCTCAGGAGAAGTAAAATCAGAGCTCCTTTGGCAATTAACACCAAAAGAAGTAGGATGGCATACATACATACATGAAAGAGATCTCAAGGCAAATTGGGGAAAAATGAGCAAGGAGAATCAAAAGCAATAATAAATTGTAAGTTAGGAACATAGGAAAAATCCTAGTCAATATCGTTTCTACCACCTACAAGAATTGATATTTTTCTAAGAATGAGGTTAAAGGGAGGGTCAAGGGAGCAAGTTCTATGAAGCAACAAAAGAAATTACTCAGAAGAGAGAACCACAATAGATACCTCAAAAGTTTTAATTTCATGAGCGATACAGATAATTTTTAAAAGAGTAAATCATTATAAAGGTCATAATCCTGAGAATAAAAGTTTAGAATAAATAATAAGAAAAAATAACAAAGAGAAGGGATAAAGAAATCTTTTTTTAAAAAAATATAACAGATTAAAAAGAGTTAATTAACAAAACAAATTGAAAGAATGACAGTAAGGGGAATTATCAGTAACTAAGAGAGAAAAAGAATGTAAGAAATAAATAAAAAGAATTAAGAAAAAGGGAACTAATAAATAAAACTGCAAACCAAAAAGAAGGGGTAACAAATGGAGTGAGGGGAGGGCATTGAGAGTGAGGGGATGAGAGCCAGCAAGGACAGAACCACCTTAAAAAAGATAAAATAACTAAAGAGATATAACATTGTGATTACAGCAAAAGAGGCCAAAAATCATAAATTGGAAAAAAAAAAAAAAAAGCAATATTAGAGCAAGAGATTCAGGACAATTTTAAACTAACTCTTCTAACTTTAAATCTGAATGGATTAAACAATCCAATTAAATGAAAAAACAAATGAAAGACTGCATCAAACAAAATCTCACAATGAAAAAAAAACGACGAAGATATAGATAGAATAAACACTTTCCATATACTATGAATTAAATACAAAACAACTGAGGTTACAATGAAGTTATTAAACAAAGCAAAAACAAACTTTCAAAGAATAAAAGTGGATTTTTTTTAAATTTTGAATTATTTTGAAAGAAACCACAGGCCACAGAACCACAAAACTCCACCATATTAATACTGATTTTATATGCTCCAAATGCCTTGGCATCTAAATTCATAGAGGAAATATTAACTGAGCAACAAAAGAATTACCCAATAGTGACAGATTCCAAAGTCCTTATTTCAGTTTTGAATGCATCTAACACATGGAACTGAACAAATTTCTAGAAAAACTAGAGCTAAAAACTTATGGTGTCTTCTAAAAGGGATTACAAAGAAATTTATGAATTTCTTATTACCTCTTGGGACTTTTTACAAAAATTAGCCCTGTATTATAGCACAAAGATATGCTTTAAGCATGTAAAAAAGCATAAATAACAAATTTAGCCTTTAAAAAAAAATACATAAGAAAATGCACCTGTTTGCAACAGTAGGAACGCTATAGAAACAAAACAGATAACCTCAGACTGGGGACTGGCTAAAAAAATCTGTGGCAAATAAATGTAAGGAAATGTTATGACTCTATATGAATGATGAATATAAAAGGGAATGGAAAGACAAATGTGAAGCAGGTAAAATCAAGAAAACAATATACAATACAAATAGAAAAACAACAAAATGAAACTGAATGCTGTCAAATTATAGTGACCAAGCTTGTCCCAAAAGACATACAAGAAGACACTTTCCTCCCTTCTGTGGGGAATGTAGTGATGGTGGTAGTTGTAGAAGAATATGTGTAGAATCTGCAAAAAATTTCAAAATTGTGTGATTTGTTGGTTAGTATTTTTGGAACTGTCGCTTTTTCTTTTCTTGTTTATTCTTTGTTGTAAGAGATAGCCCCATGAGAGAGAGGAAGAGCTGAATTAGGAAATTTAGGTAATGTAAAGACTAAACATAGCAATAAACTTGTGTGTGAATATGGATGATTATGTCTGTGTTTAAAGACATTGGGCCACTTTAACCACTGGAGCAAGCAGAGAAATGCAGAGTCAAGCTTTAGGGTATGGTTATAAAGAGAGAGAAGGGTATGAATAGTCATGATGCTTCAGAACCCAGGAGCCTCAGCTGAATCCTGAGCCTCCACAATCAAACCGATGGTTTTTATCAACTACCAGCTTTTACCATGTGATCAGGTTGTCTCAAGAAAATTCCATAGGATCACATGAGGCAATGTTCTTCTGTACTTGGACCATTTGTTATGAATTGATAACCTGTCATTCTGTTATGAAGGGTATAGAGAGAGGTGAGAGGAAAAGCGGGGGGAGTAAAGAGGAGATTGTGGAGATTACATTAAAATCTTCTTGAAGGCTTGAGTACCAATTTTTGTTTGAGATCAGAATAATTCTATTTGATTCCCTCTTTTTCATATGGATTTTATGTCATAAATAAATGCTTTGGCTATTGAATTTATGGCTTTTATGGTTTGTAAACAAACAGTGTTAGCATGGTGAAGACACATAATGAGGCAGTGTGAAATTATGGAAAGCCTGAGTTTGAATCCAAGTTCTGGAATTTACTACCTATGTGACATAACCTCCGATGGCTATAAAATGAGGGATTTAAGCTAGGTGTTATCTAAGGTCCTTTTCCAGCTCTAAATCTATAATTCAGTAATTTTCTAAATTGATTACCCCTGGGAAAAATAGCAAGGGCCTCCAGAGATAGAGAGTTCTTAGAGAATTCAAAGGCCCAGTTATTACATACATTCATACACACACACACACACACACACACACACACACACACCCCTTTCTGTCTCATCTAGAACAAAAATAAACTTTTGTTCATACCATATACACATTGTTACAAATTCCAGATTAGTGAGTTCTGAATTAATACAGAAGGAGCTCAGGGAGAACTCCAGGAGGAGAGGAAAAAGAGGAGAAAAACTTAACAAAAATAAATATGAATTAAAGTAAAGGTAAAGGGATGAATAGAGATAATAGAAAAAAAGGGAAATTAACAAAAAGAAAATTAAAAGAGTTAAAAAGGAGACAAGTGATGAATTCTCAGTTTAAGTTATGATTCCCACTCAAATGGCTGACTGTTTGGATGGGGTGATGACACAGTAGTGGGCTGGGCACAAAATCTAAGCCACTACCTCTACTGATTGTTAATCAGCTAAGAAAATAAAAGTTGCCTTATTCACAGTGAGTAAATAACTATCTCCAAAATACTGAAGAGTTAGTCCTAGGGATAAATAAATGCTAAGTTTAGGCAAACTGGGTCAGGAATGTAAAGTGAGACCTATTTGGAGTCACAATGGAAGGCTGTGGATGGGAATTCTGACCCCAACTCAGTTATGTATTCAAAGTGTATCTTTGAGAGATTCCTTTCTCCTTTAGAAATATAGTCAATTGAGAATAAATAGATCCTGCTATTTCAGTGTCTCTGTGACCATAATCCCTCATTACGCTTTTGGCTACAATTAAGGAAGATACCCTCTCTCAAAACACAATAATGAGAAAGATGGGCAGTCCCAACCTGAAAATTTTTTTTCACTGATAATACCTAATAAGAGATACAGACACTTCTCAAACCTGATACCTGAGCTTTTTCAGCAAGACCAGTTTAAACAGTAGCTGTGATAGAATCAATGGAGGTGCGAGGCCAGGTTGACATCAATTTGAAAGAAATTTGGACATTTTTTCTGGTATACGCATTTTTTGGTTTGCTTCAACGGTTGGAGAAAAAGCAGAGAAGTTTGTAGTAGTTACTTGGAAGACAATTCTACCAGTTTCCACATTCTAAATCTCTCCCCAGTATCCTGAAAAATGAGAATATACATAGCATAGAAGACAGACCTGGCCCTCCAAATAAGCTTTTAAGATGACTAAAGAATCTATATCATACAAATATATCAAGGATATTTTATTTCTCTAAGTGTGGGATAGGACTGAATGACTGACAATAAAATGTGTGGGAACGAATTCCATTAAAGAACTCAAACATCAGGAACATAGGAGATAATAGCTTGAGGATCAAGGAGGCTAAGATTTGTCCATGGTCTCAAATGTCAAATAGAGCATTTAAATTCAGGTCTTCCTACTTCTAAGTTCAACATGATGTTTTGAAATCATATATCTTAACATTATAATACATCAACCCAAGGCAGCAACATGGGGTCCCCCACAGAGGCCAGAAGCTAGGATTCAGTATCCAGAACTCCTAGCTAGGCCAATAGCATAGGAACACCCAGCACTGATTTCAGATTCAGTCCCTGAGCCAAATCAACAAGAAATGGTAAACTACCCCAGCAACCAGATTACACAGAAAAGATTTCTAGAAGAATAAATAAACAAAAAATTAAAAAAGATAAAGTGTTTTTATAAGAGCAACAATGCTCAAGACTCAGTATCAGAAGAGGTGAATAACACTAGCAAACCTTCAAGAAAAGTTTCAAAGTAAAACATAATTTCTTCATTAGGTCAATTACAATTACTAGAAAAAAATACAAGTATGAGTTAAAAACAATACAATAAATGAAATAAGAGTGGTTGAGGAAAATTTTGGAAAAGAAACAAGAGCTTGGGAAGAGAGAGACTTAGAAAGAGAATCCATTGCATAGCACAAGAGGCAAAGCCTTATTCCAGTAACAAACTCCCTGAAAATCAAAATGGACCAAAGAGACACTATGAGACAACAAGAAATATTAAAACAAAGACAAAAGACTGAAGAAATAAAAGGAAATGTGAATTATCTCGTATTAAAAAGCAACTGAACTAGAAAACAAGTCAAAGTGAGACAATTTAATAGTGGTCTCTCTGAAAGCTGTGACAAAAAAGGGAGCTTAGACATCTTATTTTAAGAAATCATGAAAGAAAACTGCCTAGATCTTTTAAAGCCACAAGACAGTGTGAAAACAGAAAGAATCCACTGGTCATCTATTGAAAGGAACCCTAAAATAAAAAAAAAAATCTCTGAGGAACATCATAGCCACAATACAGAATTTATAGGTCAAGGAAAAATACTTCAAGTTGCAAGAAAAAGTTTCAGTATTGAAAAAGCATGGCCCAGGTCACACAAAGTTTATCAGCTGCCATAGAAAGTCAGTGAAGAGCATGGAGTATGATATGCCAAAAGGCCAAAGCATCTAGCCTCATAACTAAGAATACTTTACCCAGATAAACCGAGTACAATGCTGCAGTAGGGAGGGGCAGTGGACCTTAAATTGCCAACTTCTAAGCATTCTTGGTTAAAATACCAGAGCTAAATAGAAACTTTTAAATACAAACATAGGAGTGGAGAAACATAAAAAAGTATATATAAAGGAGCAATTGGAAAAGTTTTTTTAAGGATGTAATGTTTGTATTCCAAAGGAAAGATCTAGGATGGAGTAGGAATGCTACACACACTCCCTAAGAATCAAGAAAACAACAAGGGTGATGAAGTCAAATTAGATGAAGAGCCTGGAAGTGATTTTTGTTATGTTATGATAATCTTGAGAGAAGAGAGGGGGAAATAGACTGGAAAGAAAAAGAGAGCAACAGAGTGGGAAGGGAAGTTGATTATCTCACATAACAGGGAGTGCAAATAGAAATGAATACAAATGAGAAAGGAGTAGAAAGGGCAAGCAGCACCTGAACCACATTTTGAACTGATGCAGAGAGAAGTGAGCAGAACCAGGAGAATGAGTTATAGACAACAACATTGTAAAGATAAACAATTTTGGAAGACTTAATAACTCCGATCAGCATGATAACAAAGCCCATTTCCAGAGGACCAATGATTTAGGGTTCTACCTACCCTGTGACAGAGAGGTTATGGTTTGGACTTGCGAAGTGAGACACATTTTTGAACACTGTCAATATGGAATGTATTTTGAATGATTGTGTATTTGTTGCTGGAATTTTGCTTTGGTTTTGTTGTCTTCCTTTCCCAGGGCAAGGGAAGATGAGCAGAGTGAGGAGAGGTGCCTATAAATGGGAAAAAATGAAATTTTTACTTGATAAAAAAAAATAAGTTATAGAACATTGAGTATGTTTTAGTTTTGGTGAGGTGGAAAATTTCAGCAATTCAATTTATTGGTCAGTCATTTTTCAGTCATGTCCAATTCTTCATGACCCTGTTGGGGGTTTTCTTGGCAAAGATACTGAAGTGGTTTACCACTTCCTTCTCTAGCTCATTTTACAGATGAGCAAACTGAAACAGACTTGCCCAGGGTCACACAGATAGTAAGTGCCTGCGGCCAGATTTGAACTTAGGAAGATAAGTCTTTCTGACTCCAGGCACAGTATGATGCCACCTATCTGCCCAACAATTCAACAAAAAGCACTTAAAAAGAAATGGATTAGTATTATTTTATTATAAAATAGCTTTTGTATAACAAAAATGCATTTAAAATTTTAGGAAATAACTGGATTGAAGGAAAATCTTTTTGATAAACACCTGATAAAAGTCTGACATTGAAAATCTATGAGGAATTGATATTGATTTATAAGAGTAAAACCAATTCTTTAACATGTAAATGGTTAAAGGTTGTAGATGCACAATTACTCAAACACCTACCCCAGATCCCCCAAATAAGTAAATAATTCTATAACAACTTCAAGCAGAGACTCAAAGGGGAAAAATTGTCTTCAAACAAGAATTATATGAATAACTAGAAGATAGGGGAAAATGAATCTTCCACAAGGACTACATAAATACCAAGAAGAAATTAAGCTAGATTCTTTTAATGAACTAAAAGCTCTGGAGGAAAGAAATGAGCTGAGAATAGATTAGAAGAAAAAAGAATACCTGAAAATGAGAATAAGTAGAAATCAATTTATTCTATAAAGCTCTATGAAATATGAGAACAAAATCAAAAGGTTGAAAAAAATGAAAGAAATTGAAAGTTACCCAATATCTAAAACAACAGATCTAGAAAGCAGATCAGAGACATAATTTGAGAAAAACTGGACTCCCTAGAAACCATGCTTTTTTTAAAAAGTGTAGACATTATATTTCAAAATTCATATGTGAAATCTTCCCAGATCTATTAGAACCATTGAGCAAAGTAAAGAAAAATATATTTACCAATTCACTCTTGAAAGAAATTCCCAAATCAAATGCCCAGGAATATCATAAACAAAGCTTCCAGTCAAAGAAAAAATACTCCAAACATCCAGAAAGGTGTTCAAAAATTGTAGTCAGTACAAAGCGCAAGACCTGATAGCTTGTACTTTAAATGAGAGGAAATCTTGGAATACAAAATTCAAAAGACAAAAGAGATAGGCTTAAAACTAAAAATCATTTACTCTGCAAAGCTAAGTAGAATCCCATAGGAGAAAAATAGATCTTTCATATAACAGAGGCTTTTCGAGTATTTTTAACAACAATCAATCACCAAACATTTATTAAGCACCTACTATGTGTCAGACATATGTTAAGCACTGGGGATATGAAAAGAGGAAAAAATATGTGTATATATGTATACCCATATGTATGTATAGATTTATAGATATAGATAGAGCATGAAAAATAGCAGACAATTAACAAAGGCAAGGTGTAAGAAATACAAGTTAGAGGCTGTAGAAGGAAACACTAGAATTAAGAGGTTAGGGAAGACATTCTCTAGAAAATGGGATTTTAGCTGGGACTTAAAGGAAGGCAGAGAGATAAATAATTAAGGCAGAGGAGGAAGAGTGTTCAAGTCATGGAGGACAGCCAGAAAAAAATGCTCAGAACATAGATATGAGGTATCTTGTTCATATAACAATCAGGAAGCCAGTATCAGTGGATCAAAGAATATGAGTCAGGTAATAAGATGTAAGGCTAGAAGGTAGGAGGGCACTAAGTTATGAAGGACTTCAAATACCAAACAAACCATTTTATATTTGACTCTGGAGGCAATGGGAAGCTACTACAGTTTATTGAGTAGGGAGCTGACATGCTTGAATTGCACTTTAGAAAAATCATTTTAGTGACTGACTGGAGGATAGACTAGTGGAGAGAAAGTTGAAATAGGCACACTCAATAGGAGACTGTTGCAATAAACCAGGTGTAAAGTGCTGAAGGCCTGTTCTAGAGCAGTGTCGGTGTCAGAAAAGATAAAAGGATACAAATGAGAGATGCTGCTAAAATTAATCAACAGGCCTTAGAAACAGATTGGATGGCGTAGGGGGAGAGACAGTGAGGAATCTGGGATGACTCCTAGGTTACAAGCTTGAGCGACTGGGAGGATGGTATCACTCTCTACAGAAATGGGGAAGGTGGGAGGTGGGGAAGAAATTAGCTCCATTTTGGACATATTGTGTTTAAGACGTCTATTGAACTTCCAGTTTGCAATATCTGAAAGGCATAGATCTGGAGGTCAGCAGAGATTGGGGAAGGAAAGATGGATTTAAGAATCATCAGCATAGAGAGGGTAATTAAGTCCATAGGAGTTGATGATATCACCAAGTGAGGTAATGTAGAGGAGGAAGAGAACCCAGGATTGAATCCTTAAAATTAGAGGCCATAGAGATGGCTGAGTAAAAGCAGGGACTTGCTAGAGCTCTCCCCGCAAACCCAGCCAAATACTTGTAAAAAATGACTCTAAACAAATTTGGGAGCTGCAGAACCCAGAGAATAACAGAGTGAAGCAAATCTCCAACCCAAGAGAGCATGGGAGGTCAACAGGAAGTGTCTATCATGCCACACTGGGAGCAGAGCCCAGTCCAGCATGACCTGAACAGGCCTCAGGGGACTGAATCTCTGGCACTGGTGGTGGAGGGGGGAGGTGAGAGGGAGAGAGAAAACCTTACTCTCATCACATCTGGCTTAAGGAGGGAGGGCTAACATGCATAATCAATTTGGTTTGAAAATCTATCTTTTACTACAGGAAAGTAGGAGGGAAAGGATAAGTGGGTGGGAAGGGGATGATAGAAGGGAAGGCAAATGGGAGAAGCGGGATTAGAAGAAAACACTTTTGAGGAGGGGCAGGGTCAAAAGAGAGAAAAGGATAAATGGGGGGCAGGATAGGATGGAGGGAAAGATTGCTATGGAAGTGTTTTGCATGACTACACATTTATAACATATCAAATTGTTTCCCTTCTTAGTGGGGATGGATGAGGAAGGAGGAATGAAGAGAAGCTGGAACTCAGGAGTTTCAAAACTGAATGTCAAAAATTGTCTTTACATGCAACTGAGAAATAAGACATACAGGCAGTAGGGGATAGAAATCTATCTTGCTCTACAAGAAAATAGGGGGGATAGGGATGAGAGAAGGGAGGGGTGTGACAAAAGGAAGGACTTCCAACTGGGGGAAGGGATAATCAGAATGAACTCTATCTTGGGGTGGGTGGAGGGAAGAGATGGGGAGAAATTTTGGAACTTAAAATGTCATGGAAGTGAATGTAGAAAACTAAAAATTAATTAATTAATAAAAAAATTAGAGGCCATGATTTGGAAAAGGATCCAACAAAGGAGAAAGAAAAGGATGACTTGAAAAGAGTAAAATTTAGTAGAAATTCTGAAGTTCAAAGACATGCATAGATAAAAGAAAAAAATGAATTTATTTGAACAATTGGAAGAAGCTAGATGAAAAAAAAAGTAGTGTTAATCTTCTAGTAGAAGAAGAAACAAGTACCCCCTCAGCATCTTAATATCTTCAAAGTGTAATGTGATAATTAAATAAGGACAATAAAGGTCATGAGATTGGGGTGGTTTTGATTTGAGGGTTTGAAGAGAGAAAGGATAGTGAAAGGAATACACTAATGTGAAAAGGAGGAAAGGGAAGTGGTTAGTAAAAGTGATGCAAAAAAAGGGTCATTGTAACTTTATTTTTTAAATGCACAGATAGGAACAAAAAGAATTTCAGAAGGAAGCACAAACAAGCAGGACATTTCTAAAATTAATATGCATACTATTATAGATATATTTATACAAATATATTTGTACATATATGTATAGGCACAGATAAATAAATACATATTAACATGTATGTGTGTATACAAATACATATGTAAGTGGAGTGAAATGGAGATTCATAGACAATCTTTATTTGGTGTTCTGCTTTCTATACAGAAATAGTCTATTGAGGGGGAGGGTGTTTTGAGATCATATAAAAATAAAAGTAAATAAAGGAAAACCATAAAACCTCTGAATTCAGATATTAAAAAAGAAGCAAATTTCTCAGTATAACATGATACATTCACAAAAAGTGCTAAGACATCAAGAAATCAAGAATAAAGGTAATATGGACAAAACAGTAAACACAAATGTTATATACTATTATACAATTAAAATAGTAATTAATGCACGAAACATAAGCAAACCATTAAGATCCAAGAGAAGGCTATACGATAATATCCAAAGAGAATAACAAGAATCAGGCAACAAAAAATATAAAAAATTATGAAACATAGCTAAAGTGGTTTTCAGATGAAAATATTTGTTTCTTAATACAAATATTAATGAAATAGAAAAAGAGAGATTACAAACTGGGTATTCAATTTTTTAAAACTAGAAAATCAACAAACTAAGAAACCCAAAATAATAAAAATATTGAAAATTAGAAGACAATTTGACAAAGTTGAAAATTTTAAAAATGATTTAACTATAGAACAGAACTGTTATTTTAAAAATGAAATCAATATACTATCTAATTTTTTAATGAGAGAAAGAAAAATCAAATTACAAAACCAAAAAGGAAGAATTCACAACACAGAGTAGACATAAGAGGACTATCAAAACACAAAAATTAGAGGCTTACACAATGAATGACCTATTAAAAAGGAATCAGAAAGACGTGTCTACACCTTTAGGAGGTACAAATAAGTCTGTGGGTCAAACTATTGGGTAGTTTATCATTGGATGACTGAAGGATCAGCCACAATCCTGGAGGCATATAAAAAGCAAGACTTCCACCTGTGGAGTCAAAAGAGGCAGAAGGAGAACTGTCAGTTAAGGGAGTCATCTCTGGCAGTGAAAAACAGAGACAGCCAATGAAAGAAAAATCCAGCTCTTTAGAAGGAATCGCTATTCCCTCGTGACTTTCCTGTAGGTAAGTGGGTGTGAGAGAAGGGGTTTCTAACCTTGCCGTTAAACAATTCACCAAGTAGAAGATACTGCACCTAGCAGAGGGTAAGCTCCGACAATGGATCTGAATAGTTGAGATGCAGAGAAAAGTAGTCCCAGGGAGTTCATCTGAGTGAATAGCCCATAAAAGACACTGCACCACAGGGGAGCAGCATAAGGACCCCTCAGGAAAGAAAGGAAATGAAGGACTCATCATAGAGGTGTGAGTTGTCTTGGTCATGTGAGTTCCCTATGTGTGTGCTTTTCCATTAATGTCCTGTGTGTGTGTGCTTAATCATCCCACTGGCACTGTGTGTATTTATGCGTAATTCACAGGTTTATGGGAGTAATGATTTTTTTTTCTACTCTTCATAGGCTCATTTATATTACACCATTTCTGTAAATGCCTTGTTTTGTTCTAATTGTGATAACTGGTTGCCTTTTAGAGGTGAATGCATCTATAAGCATTCAGGATCTATAATTTTAAGAGTATGGACCCAAAGATTAGCTTGAACCGTGGTAGCATTCTCCCAGGGGATCCAATCTGTGAGTAAAGGTCTTTTTTTCCAATATAGTCAAAGTACATACTTAAAAAAAACCTTGATATTATTTGCAGTAGATAAACACTGGAAGCTTTTCAAGTCAGTATAGGGAGGAAACAAGGTTATTTCCTCTCCCTATAATTATTTGACATATTTCTAGAAATTCTAGCTATATAAGAGAGAGAGAGAGAGACAGAGACAGAGACAGAGATAGAGACAGAGAGAGAGACAGAGTGAGGTCAAAGGATGCAAATAATTTTCAAACAAAAGAACTATCAGCAACCATTTGACAATAATAATATAATTAATAAGATAAATTGATGTGAAAATAAATCTGAAGCTTCATTTTTCACTCATTAAATTGCCCAAGATGATAAAGGATGGAAGAAATCACTACTGTGGGAAAGAAAGGGATATTAATAAGCTGTTGGTAAAGCTGTGAATTGGTTGAACTGTTCCAAAAAATGATTGAAGATTATGAGAATATTATCATTAAATTGCTTACAATCTTTGACCCAGTAATCATATGTATACCTTGTAGAGGTCAAGTATAAAAGAAAAAGAATTTCATATACACCAAACTATTCATATCAACACTTTTATGGTAATAGAAACTGAAAATAGCTACCCTTTGACTAGTGAACATTACAGACTAGAGGTCACATAAATATGGCAAACTCAACATAACCCTAACTGAACTCATTATCTTGTCCTCCAAACCCTACTCTGCTCTACCATCCTCCAAGTCATCCAGGCTCACAACCTAGATGTCATTTTTGACTCCTCACTGTCTCTCACTCCCTATATCCAATCAGTGATAAATTCCTGTTGTTTCTTCTTTTGTAACATTTCTCAAATCAGTCCCTTCTCGCCTCTGACACTGAAACCACGCTGGTTCAGATCTTCTTCACGTCGTGCCTGAACTATTATAGTAGCCTTCTGGTTGGTCTCCTTGCCTCAAGTCTCTCCCCACTCCAAACCATCTTCCACTCAGCTGTCAAAATGATCTTCCTAAATAACAGGTCTGATCATATCCCTTCCATTTCAGTATGGTTCCCCATTACCTCTTGAGTGAAATGTAAAATTCTGTTTGGCCTTCAAAGCCCTTCATAACAAGGTTCCTTATTACATTTTAAGTATTCTTCCATGTTATTTCTCTCCACATATTCTGTGATCCAGTGAGACTGGTATTCATGATGGTTACTAGGCACAACATTATATCTCTCAACTCTGAGAATTTTCACTGGCTGCCTCTCATGCCCAGAACACTCTCTGTCTTTATCTCTGCCTTCTGGCTTCCCTAGTTTCCTTGAAGTCTCAGCTAAAGTCCCAACTTTTACAAGAAGTCTTTCCCAGTTCACCTTAATTCTTAGTGCCTTCTTTCTGAAACAATTCCCAATTTATCATATATATGATAGATACGTAGTACATACTTGTCTCCCCCTTCAGATTGGGAGTTCCTTGAGGCCAGGAACTACTTTTTGCTTTTCTTTGTATCACCAGCATTTGGCATAATGCCTGGCACATATTAGGAGATTAATTCATGTTAGTTGACTGACTGACTTAGATATTATTTGGCCATCAGAAATGATAAATATAAGAAATTCAGAAAAAGTACTTGGAAGATGTGTACAAGAACATGACCAGAGGATAGTAAATACACAAGAAAGAAAACAGAACTAAAAAAGCAATAGACTCAATGACAAAAATAATGCACAAATGAAAACACTAGAAGGCATTTGATTTCATCACATGCAGTAGTTGATCTTGATTTCAGAGGAAAAATGATGAAGAAACATTTCCTTCCCATATGGAGGGAGATGGTGAACTAAAGGCTTGGAATGATGCATACATTATCAGATGCGGCAACTGTTGGTTTTCCTTCACAGTTTTTCTTATCTATTAGGGAATTCTCAGGAGGGTGGAGACATATACTGAGAAATTTCTTTGTTTAGGAAAAAAGAAGCTATTAGTAAAATATTTAATGAGTATTTCCATAAAATATGAAGTGATGAAGAATGAGGGAAATCTAACAAAAATTATATATAACATGTGAGTGTATTACAAATTATGTAAATGAGAATGACAGTAACAGTGAAAATCTAGAGAATAAATAGGTGAGGTTGGTAAAGGATCATATAAACAAACAAGATAAATCTGATATTACTTGGTTAAAGTTATTTTCTTTTTTGTTAAGTAAATTACTTGTTTATGATTTTATGCATAAATTTTGGTTACTTTTGCATTTGACGATATTGTTAAGGGTGGTCAAATTTGTAAGTAAATATGTTTAAAGAAAATTCAGAAAGGTACCGTTTGGAAGTAGGAAGCTAGAAAAGTCAAAGACTTCATGAGTTCAAATTCAGACTCAGATACGAACTAGCTGTGTGACCCTGGGCAAGTCTCTTAATCCTGTCTTACTTAGTTCTTCATCTGTAAAATGAACTAAAGAAGGAAATGGCAAGCCCCTACAGTATCTTTGTTCAAGAAGAATCAGATAAAACAATTCAACAAAATCCAGAAAAGTTATCAACTCTGACTCTGACACTATGGATATCATTCTGCGATTCTCTCTCTGTATCTCGATTAAATATATTGTAATAGAAGTGCACTCCCAAAAAAGCATGATTGAGTGAAATATAACAGGTAAGATTTCCCTCAAAGCAAAAAAAAAAAAGACAGAAAAAGTTTAAAATAAATAAAATAAACCATGATTTTGTGACAACCTCAGGATATCTCCAACTTTTCCAAATGATTTCATAAAATTTTAAAACAAAATCAACTTAAATTCACTGTAATATTAAAAATAAACATGTATTAATGTAGTATTTGGAATCTTTAAATTCATTGTAGGAGGTGTGAGTGTATAGAATAAGAAAGTAAAAAATGAATTTTTACAGTTCTGAAAAAGGTTGGGAATCATCATGGAAATCTATATTATCCATTTCCAAATAGATATGGAGACAAAGTCAGGGCCTGAATAAAATTAGGCATTTTAAGTAGAAATCAGACTGTGTAGGTAAAACATATAATGTCTTCTGCCTTCATAACATGAACACCCTCTTGCCAAACCCTGAACAATATTCAGAGAATTCTGCCCTATATCTATAAGAGATGCTTTTGTACAGCTCACATTTTTATGTTAACATTTTTTCAAGTATTTCAACCACCAATGTCTGCACAATTGATTTGCATTACCCATGAAATGTCATACAGTTATTAAAATAGCTGAAATAATAAGTTGACTTTAAAAGTAAGAATGATATCTTCCCTGCCTTGATCTGCTTGAGAATTCAGGATATGTCAGCAGCAAGCTCCCTGGAAATATATGTAGAAGGTTTTGTTTTCTGAGTCTGGAGGGGTGAAAGGGTAGAGAGGGCAAGTGATAGATGCTTTTACTATCTAGACCTGGGGTGGCATGGAGGAGGGAACAGATGGATAGTTAGAAATGTGAATAAGAACAAAGAGAAGATTTTTTCAGTCCTGTGATTATTTTTTAAAGTATGTGCAAGTCATCCTACTCTGTGAAGGTACAATCTTGTTCTAATGATGCTATTGGTATGAGTGATGGTCAATGATAATGATTTTATAGGTTCATAATATTTATTAAGAGAAATACTGTACACAGTATTACAGTAGTACAATAGGCGCTTGATAAATTTTTCCTGGATCAATCCATCACTTTGTCCTTAGTGATGCAATAGTTTGCTGTTGTCTAAATATTTTTGTCTTCATCCTTCTTTCGTCTTTTTTTTATTCCCTCTTCCCCAGAATTCTTTCCCTACCTCTCTCCTTTACTGTTTATAAGGTTCAACCAGTCACCCTAAATCCTCTATTTCCCTCAAGGATTTTTTACACACACACACACACACACACACACACACACACACAAAACATAAAAAATAAAAACAGTGAAAGTCTTCAATGCCAAAATTGTTCATCAAAAGTGAATTATTTCACCCCTACCCCAATCAGTAAACTTGAGTTAAAAAGTAAATTCACTCTCTATGTACCAATTATTTAAAGTCATTCTTAAAGTTTGAAGAAGTATAATATTCAGGGATAATTTAAAAATTCATTGCCCAGAAAGCTACAAAAGGGACTCTGCATTCTCTCTTTACCTACTGAACCTTTTCCTATTGCCTATAAATATGAGAATATCCCCCATCGTAAAGCAAAAGAAAACAAAAATCTTTTACTAGTCCCTCCTATTCCTTCCAACTGTGTTCTCATATCACATATTCATTTTGCAACCAAATTCCTGAAAAAAAAATAAAATGCCTAACCTTAATGATTCTACTTTTTCACCTCTCGGTCATTTCTCAGGTCCTTTCAATCTAGTTTCCATTCTCACCACTCAAATGAATCTGTTCTCCCTGGTATCACTGACCTCCTAACTACTAAATCAGACAGGCTTTGCTCATTCCTCATCCTTCTTGATCTTTGTAATGGGGCTTTGGAGTAAGCTCAGTTCACCTAAGATGTGGAGACTTGCTTCAGAGAGAAAGGAAAAGAGGTATGGACATTTTGCTGTTGGGAGCACCTTTTTCCATTGCTTGTATAGCCAGAAATAGTAATGCCTTTAAAACTTACCTGAACTACCAGAGTCTACCCATTTTTCTCTCATTTGTGTCTAAAGGTGAAGGACTACTTTTATTCATGGCAGGTAACAGCATGGGGGAGGACTTGAGGGATGCCTCTTCTCCCCTCGCTCCACCCCACTCCTTTTAGACCATGAGACAGAGATATAGACTTGGGGTTTGGGTCTTGTTTCATCTATCTTTTTCCGTTTTAGGGGCATGGAGAACAGTTCCTGTCTGAGAAGAATGAGACATACAGACCCAGTAATCCAAGCCAAACAGCAGTAAGGTACTGTCAGGCTTTGGACTTGAACTTGGTGGGACTAATGCTGTGAAGGGAATGAGTTAAATGTAAGACTAATCTCCCTTTCCCATGCCAAAATCAAGGTGATGTTTGTGTGTGGGAGGGTATATGCGTGTGTGGGGGGAGCAGTGTCTAAATCCACAAGTGCTGAAGGAAATATTTGTACGTTTCTTCTTGCTACATCTTTGAAATAAATGTTCCTTGATAAAAGCCAGTCTGTTTTTAAGTGGTTAAATGGAACTTAAGTGTTAATTGCTGTGCCCTTAAAGAGGATAGGGAGGGAAAGAGCTGATGGGAGTCTGAGCAGATTGCAGGAGAACAGAGATTTTCCAAATACCTCAGGGTACTGAAGAACCTTGTGGGGATGGGAGAAATTTAAAAAAAAAAAACAGGTCCTCAGAGTGTGTGGTCAAAATCAGACATGTAATACTTCTCTGTAATTTTTGATACTACTGACCTCTTTAAATATTTTCAGCTCCTTCACTATTCTTGAGGTTATCCTCTGCTTTATCTCTTCCTATCCGTCTGATCATTTCATTCCAGCTATCCTTGCCTATAAAATCATCCATGACCCAAACCCTAATTCCTCAGATGTGGGCATATGTCTGAACTCTGTCCAGGATACTCTTCTTTCTCTGTTTCTCTGTCTCTCTTTGTCTGTCTGTCTGTCTGTCTGTCTCTCTCTCTCTTTCTCTCTCTCTCTCTCTCTCTCACATCTCATCATCTCCTGTGGGTTCAGTGATCATCCATGCTTGTTGACTTTTACATCTACACAACAAGTCTTCATCTCCTGGGATCACCAAACAAATATTTTATAGGGCTAATATTTTTATAGTACTATGTGCCAAGTACTGTGCTAAGCACTTTAAAATTATCTCATTTGATCCTCACAACAACCTGGGAAGTAGATGCTACTATTATTCCCATTTTTCAGACAAGGAAACTGAAGCAAACACAAGTTAAGTGCCTTGCCCAGGGTCACAAAGCTAGTGAATGCCTGAGGCTCTATTTGAACTCAGGTATTCCAGACTCCAGGCCCACAGTTTCATCCCCTGACCCACCTAGATTGATGTCCCACATATTACATACCTCAAATTCAAAATGGCCAGAATAGAACTTTATTTTGTTTTCTTCCAAACTGACCTCTCCTCCAAATTTCCCTATTTCTCTCAAGAGCACTACCATTCTTCCAATCCACCAGACTTACAATTTTGGAATAATTCTCAACTCTACTCTCTGTCAGTTGCTAAATCCTGTTGATTTTTCCTACCCAACACCTTTTCAATTCCAGACACCACAGTAATTCAGACCTAGATCACCTCCTGCAATGACTATTTCAAAAACCTCCTAATCTGTCTTCCTACATCCAGGCTCTCCCTTCTCATCCTCCACACAGCAGTCAAATGGATATTTCTAAAGCACATGTCTAATCATGGCAATCTCTGGTTCAAGAAGCTTCAGTAGCTCCTAAGTTCCTCTAAGATCAAAGATACATAACACTCTTCACAATCTAATTCCAACTTTTTTCAGACTGATCACACATTTCTTTCTTTCACATAGCCTATATTCCACCAAAACTGGTCTGTAGACCCTCGGTCTACAACCTCTATGGCTTTGTGAAGGTTGACCCTCATGTCCTGAATGTTCTTCCTTTACATATTCACTTCCTAGTACCCCTATCTTCCTTCAAAGCATAGATTTTAAAAATCACCTATTGTAGCAAGCCTTTCCCGACCTTCTGGTTCTTAGTTATTCCTTCCAAAATGTTTTGTATGTATTTTATATACATTTCTCTACGTATGTGTTGTTTTTCCACAATAGAATATATAAGTCCCTTGAGAGAAGGGATTGTTTGTTTCATTTTTGTCTGTGTATCCATAGGGCTTAGCATGGTACCAGGCACACAGTAAGCATTCAATAAATGCTTATTCAGTTGAATTTAAAATTGGCTCCTAATGTTGTTAGACTGCTGTCATGTGCTTTTTAAAAAGAAAACATAGATCTCCTAGTTTGCAATTAAATTCTGGATGGTTAAAGAAGCTTTCCTTTGATTTCTTATCGTAGTGCTCTTATACATGGAGAGAGGAAAAGAGAATTTAACTTCTAATCTTTTTTTTCTAATAAAAAAGGGAGCTCCACTCAGTTTTCCCCTCCCACAGTCTCTGGGCTCTGTGTTCCTTCACCCCCTCCTTGTGATTGGGAGTGGGAAGGCACAGGGCAGTCTCTCTCTGTGCTCTGACTTCACCAACTGTGTCTGGAGAATCTTAATAGCTCCCTGACCCATCTGTTAATTAGCCATAGAAAAAAGGAAGAAAGAAAAAAGAACCACACAGTTCTTCCTTCTGAGTGATTCTTGTCTCTAAGACACTAATGAATCAACTTAGAGTGTGAAGGAAGGAACAGGTTTGGAAAGGAGACAACTAGTATAGAATTTAATATCAGGCTGAAACCAGGGTCTCTGCTGCAGTTTCCTACAAATATCCTTGGACCTAGTCATTCCCTCCCCAACCCCCACCCCAACCATTGCTGGGATATATTTTTCTGTCTCTGGGGCTGCTTTTTGTAGGGGACACAGCAATTGTTCATGAAAATTCTAATAAATTGTCACTGGTGAAAAGGAAACAGACCCATTAACCTGAACCATTGGATACCCAAAAGAAAAATGTTAAGGCACAGCAGAGTCAGAAAACAGAGCAGCCACCAAAAATGACTGTTCCTCTTTTAGAAAATTCAGACACAGCAAGGGTGGAGGGCATTCTGTTTTGTTTTGTTTTTTCATGGCCAGTGGATGAATTCTGGTTATCCTTCCAGAGGACCTGCCTCTTTCTCTTACCCCCTCAGGGCCAGATGACTGAACTTGAGTTTGTACTCATTGGTCAGAGCCCAGAGAGCTGACAATTTCCTCCTGGCTCAAATTGTTACCTACTCAGAAATACAGTCACAGAGCCTGGTCTATCTGTATACTAACCAATTTAGGAAAAACAAGTCTATTCTCTGCAAGGTATCAATGGTGAGAGGACGCAAGGCTAAAGGAATCTGTGTTGGGGCATTCTGATGGTTGTTTAACCTGGCAATATCCACATGAAAACTGCTCTCCTATCCAGAGGGCCATTTCCTTACCCTCAACCCTGCCAATATAATGCCAAATTCCCCTTTGAAATATTTCAGATCTGCTGCCCCAGAACTCAGAATAACTTGAATGACTAGTGCCTAAAAGGCTATGTTCACAGTGGGATAGGATATCCTCAGATTTCCTCTGCAGAAGTACGTCTTGATCTAATTTGAGTACTATGTAAATTACAACATATCCTATTTTCTTCTTTGTCCTCTACAGGACGTGAGTCCACTATTCTGTCTGACCTTCCCTGGAGAAACCACACTGCCCATCACTTGCCAGCATGCTCTGTTTAAGATCTTGAAACTCATTTGCAATATCTGGTAAAATTCATGGCCAACCTAACCTTTTCAATCTTATCTTCTATGCTTCCCTCCAGCTATTCTGTGCTCACCATTTCCTGTTATCTTCCTGCCTTCTCCCCACTTTAATCCTTGCTCATACCATCCCTCATACCTGGAACATATTCTTCCCACATCCCATCTCTGACGAATAATGCCCTTCCCTTCCTTCAAGGCTCAACCCAGTTACCTATTTTTCCTTGATGTCTTCCCACACTCCCCTTGCTGAAAGAGAAATATGAATACCTAATGTCAAAACTGGCCAAAGTTTAATGGTCATGCAAAGAAATATCCTCATATTGCAGGTGAAGACAATGAGGTCCAGAGAAATCACACAGCTAATCAATGTTAAATTTAGTCCCAGTTCTTCCAACTTCACTACATCAGAGCTGCCTCACCTCTCCCTTTTTAGACATCTCACAAAACCCAGACCTCTCCTATGCACTTATCACATTTCTTCTATCTATTATCTGTGTCCTTGTTTGTTAAAATGTAAGTTCCTTGATATAAAGGTATGTGTCAGATTTACTTTCATATTCCCCAAACCCAGCACAGTGTTTTACACATAGTCAGCACTTGAATATTTGTTTGGTTGAACTGTCATTCTTGTGAAAGACTATTGAGACTACAAATGTTGGGTTATAGAATAATAACATCACAGAATGTTAGAAAAGGAAAAAAAAAACTTTGGAAAGCATCTAGTTCAAATTCCTCAAAAAACAAATGAGGAAATTGAGGCCAAGAAAAGGGAGATGCTTTTCCTAAAGCCACACTATTAGTTGAGACAACAGAGCACAAAACCCTGCATTCCTATGTCCTTGACTAATGTTCTTTCCACTTCAATTTTCCGGTAGAAGTTAGCAAAGGAGAGATATAATCCTAAAATTGCAATAAACTTACTCAGTGAAAGGAATCAGACTTGGGAACACAAGTCAAAATAAGGACAAAGTTGAAATGAAGGGTTCTTCCCTTCTCTGTCATCCCCAAGGCAAAAGTAAGCTTGTTTTATGATTGAAAGGAAAATCGAATAAGCCAATCCAAAAAAGAACCCTTTTCATCCAGCAGAATATTGAATATCCTTTGCAGAGACACTGAGAATGGTCCTTAGGCCTGGGTGTCTCTTTCACCTGCTTTTCCTCTCTCTCCCCAAACTTCACTCTTCCAATTAAACTTAGCTCCTATTAGCCATTTCTGATAAATCTTCACAGAGTGCACAGTGCTAGACACATTACAGGTGATGTTTAAGTATGTTCAGGAAGGTAGGGGTGGGAAGTAGTGGTTTCTTAGGAAATGAGTTATTTTTCTGGGAGTATTCTATTTTTAATATTGGTGCGTTTCTCAGCATTGAAGCTCCCATATTGTCACACCAGTTTAGGTGAAACATGTTAGGGGAATATCATCTTTTCTCAGTTCCCATATTATCATCAGAAATAAACCAATCATCCCTTTGCAGTGTACTGGGAAAGTTATACTTGCCTCCTATCTCCTCATTAAGGTTTAGGTGATAAATTTTTAAATTATAGGATCAGACTTTCAGGAAGAACGGAGCAACAAACAGAGCCTTCAAGGGTATGGAGGTGGTATAATAGAATGAGCACTGGGTTTGAATTCTAACTCTGCTCTCTGCTGACCTTGAATATGACACTTTATTCTCCTCCCTGTGCCTCAATTTCCTCTCCACGAAAAGGAGGGGATTGAATCAGGTGACTTTTTAGATCCTTTAACAGCTCTATATTGTATATATGTATGTATGCATGTTGATGTCAAATTAGATAAAAGGAAGGAGACAAGGCCCAGGACAAGGCTGATCAAGGGACCCAAAGAAACAAGCTGAGGGGAATCTATGTTTATTTGGTCAGTGTTTATACAATGTGTGAGAAATCATGCAGTTTCCTGAGGGCTGTATCTGTGCCTTCAATGCACTCAACTAAGCAATATCCAACTACTTAGTTGAGAGGGAACTAGAAAAAGACCTAACTTTTCATCCAAAGGACTTCTGCTTTGACTTTTCAAAAGGGATTGTTGAAAGTGATTTGGTTTCAGTGTGAGATATTCACCAGAAGGAGGCAGTTTCTTCAATTCTATGGGCTTTTAATCTATCTGGATGTGTTGGTTTAAAGAGCTGTGTTGGGTTTTTTAAATGAAATTCAAGTAGCCTACCTTATAAAATGGAATGGGGAGGTGGGAGAATCCATTTTTTGTCAAAATGTATTTAATAAATAATTTTCCTAACACCTCTTTTTCAAGTTTTAAACTACCATTTCCAGTAAGTCACCAGTTTGGGGGGGCAGTTTCCATTATAAAACAGTCTGTGGATTCACTATGTCCCCCTAAAATGTCATTAAAAGGAAACATGTTTAGATGTATTGAAAAGAGAACCCCAGGAGAATAAATCCAGATTATGTGGAAAATTCCTAGACTCTATATTCTCAACCAGAAAGGCTGTTCAAAGGTAGGTCAGTGACTGGAGACAGGGAAAGGAGCTGAAGCAAAACTACATTTATGTCTTTGGCATATTTTGAACCAGAAAAGTGGTAGAGAGATTAGAAACCAGTCAAGCATATTGTGTGATACTGTAAAGAAGAGACAGCAGAGCAAAGAGTGTCTAAACAAGTGAAGAGAGAAAGAAAGCTGGGGAGTCAGAGTAGGAATAGGAGCAACCGTTGGAAAAGCATCATGCAGAATACGGAACTTCCCTGTTCTCCCCCTCTCACCTGTGGATGTTCATCTCCCTCGGAGGGCGGTGGGCCTTGTCATAGGAGACTTTGGCAAAGACCACAGCGACGATGACGAAGGCGATCACTCCGCAGGTGATGTAGACAGTGAAGTTGGTCTTGTCCTTCTCCGGGTCGTACTTGTTCTGGATATCCTGAGGAATCACCTGGGTGCTAGGAGTCTGGATCCACCCGGGGCTCACATAGTTCTTACACTGGTGCTGATCCAGTTTCTCTCCCCGCTTGTTGCAGCAGAAGCGGTAGAAGCAAGTGCCACAGCAGTACAGGAAGCCGCTCTCGCTGTTGTTGCACTCAAACTCCTTGTCATACTGGCCGCTCACATCGTAGTAGCCCCAGCACGTCTCGTGGGTGACCGTGACACTGGACGAAGGCCGGCCCCGGCGCCCCCCCTCCGGGCCCGCCGGCTGGCGGGACGTCCCGTTCAGTTCTCGGTTGCCCCTGACCATCGTCCCTCCAGCCCGCAGGCCCCCGACGGCTCCAGGGCCGGTGCTGTTATTCCGGTTCCCGCGGCCCCGGGGCCCCGCCTCGGCCGTAGGCACCAGCAAGTGCAGGGACTCCAGGGAGAGCAGCAGCAGCAGCGGCAGCGGCAGCAGGAAGCGCCGCAGCGCCATGGTAGGCGGCTGGGCTCGCAGGCTAGCGGCTGGCCAGACCAGACCGGGCGCTCAGCGCAGAGGCGGTCGAAGGGGAGCGCTGCCGGGGCTGCGCCGGGGGCTCTGGGTGGCAGAGCCCACGGAGGCTGGCGAGCAGGCTCAGGAACTCAGGGCTCCAGCGCCATCGAGGCTCCGGAGGAGGCTGGAAGGCGAAGGTCCGGGCTGACCAGCGCGGGGCTCAGACGGCGGTCCCGTTTCTACGCTTCCCAGCCGGGCTTGGTTTGGCTCCTGGGCAGCCCCATTCCTGGGAGAAGACGACGGAGCGGCTCCCCGCTTCAAGCTGGACGAGGAGAGCTGATCCGGGAAGCGACAGCGGCGGCGTCCCGTCCGGGCGGGTCCTGCGGGACAAGACGGGGGAACTGTTCACTGGGGGGGAGAGGAGGGAGGAGGGGAGAAAAGAAGAGGGATAGGGGGGAGGGAAGAGGAATTGGGGGGACGAAGGCGCACTGCTTGAGGAAAAAGCAGAAGGGAGTAACCATCGGGGAGCTGTCTAGGGGGAGGTCTCCGCACGCTCGCGAAGGGGTCGCGCAGCCTGCTAAGGCCAAGGGCGGCCCCACCTCCGCCTTGTGTCCCCTGTAAACTGAACCTCTGCTTAGCTCCCGCCCGCCGCTCTGCAGCCCTAATCCCTCCACCTCTCCCTCCTCTCACCCCGCCCCAGGGTCATCGAGCCCCCGGTTCCGAGCACAGGGGATAGAGACAAGAGGAGGGATGATGTGGGAGCCCAAAGCTGTGGATACCTCCCCTCTCGGCCCCATAGCTGGCTCCCGCCACAAGGTCTCCAGGAAACACCCCCTCCTTTTCTCCCTCTGGGAACCCCGGGTGCGGCTGCTAGGGGTACGGCGAGAGACACCAAGAGAAGGTAACCCCGACTCACCATCCTCGGGCTGTGACTGCAGAGGCGGCAGGAAGCCGGAGCAGCAAAGGCTCCTGGAGAGAAGGAGAGCAGCCTCCTTGGCTGTTTGCCTACAGCCAGAGTATGAGAGGGAGACACGCGCACGCACACATACATACACATACGCACACACGCGCGCACTCTTACACACACACACACACACACACACACACACACACTCACACACAAGAACTGTGAGGGGAGGGGAGAGATTCTACACCGCCTACGCTCTCTGTGCTGGGAGTGGGGGAGGGTCTTTTTTCCCCTCTCCCTTCACTGTAGGCTTCTCGCTGTCACTAGAGCCCAAGACCCTAGTTAACTCGCCAAACCAAGTGAAGTGGGGAAACAAATAAAACAGTGGAATCTCCCACTGATCTTATATATGTATCTTGTTTGTACAGTTGTTTCCAAGTTTTTTCCCCCACATTAGATTGTGAGCTCCTTGAGAGCAGGGGAACTAGGAACGCGGTGTTTGTTTTTTTAGTTTGTTCCTCCCTCCCCCTTCTTTTGTATCCCCAACGCTTAGACCATCGTCTTACACATAGTAGGCGCTTAATAAATGCTTTTTAACTTGACTTGGAACCTTCCCACTTCCGAGACTGGGCTGCCTCTGGGGTCCTCCTTGCCCGACGGTCCCCAACTGCCCAACAATGACTGGTTTCCTTTTCTCAGGTAGTTCAAGAGTTTGTAACACCTAGATGGGTGTTGAGTGCACGTGTTTTTGTTTTGTTTCTGTTTTGTTTGTTTTGCAGTTGGTAGCACTTCTCCCCAGCAATTACACTCACACTACAGGATGACAATCAGATCAGATGACTTTCATGAGTCTGCTAAATGGGACCAAAGTTGGGACCAAACATCTATTTAACCTTCACTGTATGCACACATCAACTGCCTTGCTTCTCCTAGTTCAGAACAGAATTTCGATCAGACAGCTTCTACTCTGCTTTATTTTTTTTTCTTCACTCCCAGTTTTAAGAAGGAGAGAGCTGGAAATTCAGGATCTAGAAGATAGCAGAGCCATGACACATCTGTCTTAAAATTCTGATTCTGAGATTTCTATCTATGATTGTTGCTAATACTACTTTAATAATAAGTATAGCCTCTTACACTGTTCTTCAGATGCTCCATGCCTATCGTTAATTCCTGGTAGAGTACAAAGTACTGTGGATAAGGGATATATTAGTTTCTCTTGTCTCCAATACGAAAAATTGGATGGAAATTGTGAAGACCAATTTAGGTTTGATGTAAGAAAAATATTATTAAGATTATATATTCAAAGGTGGAATGGACTGTCTCAAAAAGCAGTAGGTTCCCTTCCACTTAGAGGTCTTCAAACAAAGACAACAAATTCTACAAAATTGTCATATATTTCAGCTATACTGTAGAGGGTATTCTTGTTCAGTACTATGTTGGACTAGGTGGCTTCTAATATCCACTCTGAAATTTTGTAGCTTTTGCAACTGAAATAAATTCATATCTGTGAGCCTCAGAGGGGAGGTGAGACAGCCATCTTCCTTAGTTCCTTTTTCCTCCTTATTATACCACCCCTTGCCATCCTCTCTCTACACTACTCTGCATGCTATCCTCTTATTACCTAGTCCCTTTCTTCCCACTACCTCCTCTGACTCTTAATTCTCTTTTCTTTCCTCTGCCCACGCCCCATACCACACACCTGTGATTTGTGGAGAAGAGGCTTGAGGCTGAGTTTCAGGGAGTTCAGAGAACTCTCTAAGATAGAATTTCCTTGGGGTTTTGTGGAGAACCTCATATTTTTTTTAACTTGTATATGCTGCCTGTGTCTGAATACCTGAGAGGTATTTGTCCTGCTTTGGTAAGATAGTTAGTTTCACACTGGTTGAAGTATATCTCCTTAGTTTTTCAGTACATATTATCTAAAAATAAATTTTATTGGTATTTTTAGTTTTTCTATCACCTCCATTTCCTACTATATCTCTCTTCCTCCCTCCTTCCAGTGCCACTCCTTAATATCTTTTTTCTAAAGAAAATGTTCAGCAAAATTAACCATCATATTGAAAAAAATCTGATATCATGTAGTTTTCAGTCACAAACCCATATTTGTGCAAAAAATAGTTACCTATAAGTCAAGCTCATTTATTGAAACTAAAAAACACTTTCAATTGTTATTCTTTCCATTTATATTGCTATAGTCATTCCAATTATCATTTTTCTCAGTTTTGCTTGCTTCATTTTGCAACACTTACTATAAGTCTTTCCATGCTTCTCTAGTCATCATGTTCATTGTTTCTAATAGCAAAGACCTTCTATTACTTTGACCTAATACAGTGCATTTCGTCATTCCTATTCAAAAGGTATCTACTTTGTTTATAATTCTTTTATATTACAAAAAGTAAAAAAGGAAGAAAGTTGTGTGTGCTATAAATATTTTGGTTAATACAAAGCCTTTCTTTTTGTCACTGACCTCCTCAGGTTACATGCTTAGAAGTGGAATCTCCGGGTTAAAGGGTATGGATATTTTAATCACTTTCTTTCTTTATATAATTGCTTTCCAGAATGTTTGGACCAATTCATAGCTACTCTCACAGTGCACAATGAATGCCTACCTTTCCACAACCCCTTCAATAATTACTGTTTCCATATGTTGTCATCATTTCCAATTTGTTGTTTTTGAGGTAAAACTTTGAGAATGTTAATGTATGTTTCTCTTGTTATTCGTTTTTTGGAACATTCTTTAATATAGTTGTTAATAGTTTTTGTTGTCTATTAGTAATTCTTTCTTTTGTCCATGCCAAAATCAGTGGTTCCAAATTCTAAACATCAGAGAAATTAGGAATTTGGGGAAGGAACTGAAAAATGTTCAAAGGGAATGGGGTGAGGATTGAGGAGAAAGAAGTAGTTTTGAGTCCAGAAATTGAAAATTTTCATTGGAAATATATTTCCAAGGATTTAGAGCTGGTAGGAATTTTAAAGAATATCTTATTCAACATGATTGGTATATTCCATTGCTTTAGTTTCAGAGGAAATGGGTTCAAATCCTAGTTCATCCTCTTCTGATGTTGCCTTTGTTACTTTGGACAAATAACTTCAATTCTGTGAGCCTCAATTTACTTTATAAAATGAGACAATTGAACTAGATAGCCTTTAAGAGCTCTTTCCACTTTAAACCTATTATCCTTAATTTATAAATAAGGAAACAAACCAAGGGAGGTGAGATGACTTGTCCAAGGTAGTAAGCAGCAGAATGTAATTCTCTCAAATTGTCTTCTTTCAGTAACAGCTAGAGATGTTACAGAATATTAACATTCATCCAGTGTACTTCTTCAGGTACTCATCCCTTTATTGGAGGGATCCTCCTTGCTTCTCAACTCTACAGTTTGGTTTCTGACCTCATAATTTAACCAAAACTGTACTCTAAATTTACTGATGATTTCTTAATTGCCAAATTCAATGGACATTTACTACTCCTGATCCTTCTTGACCTCTCTGTAGTCTCTGGTACTGTCAAACATCCTCCTCTTGCTGATATTCTCTTCTTTTTAGATTGTTGTGATAATATACTCTCCTGGTTCTCCTCCTATTTGTCTGACCACTCCTTGGTTTCTTTTGCCAGTTCTTCCTCCAGGTCTCATCCACTTACCACCAATTTCCCACATGGTTCTGCCCTAGGATATCTTCTCTTCTCCTCTATGCTATTTGATGATCTCATAAACTCCCTTGGAATCAATTGTCATCTCTCCCCTCCTTCTACCCCAAGTTGGCATGCATCCTGATTACCCTTTCTCCCAATCTGCTCTCCCTTAGATCACCCCTCCTTTTCTTATCTCCTTCCCTTCTATTTTCTTATAGGGCAAGATAGATTTCTATACCTCAGTGCCTGTATATCTTATTTCCCAGTTGCATGTAAACACAAATTTTAACATTGGTTTTTAAAACTTTGAGTTTTAAATTCTCACTCTTCTTCCCTCCCCACCCACCCTTATTGAGAAGGCAAGCAATTTGATATAAGTCCTACATGCGTAGTCATGCAAAACACTTCCATAACAGTCATGTTGTGAAAGGCTAACTGTATTTTCCTTGATACTATCCTGCACCTGGTTTATTCTGTTCTCTCCCTTGATCCTGTCCTTCCTCAAAAGTATTTGCTTCTGATTACCCCCTCCTCCTATTTGCCCTCCCTTCTATCATTCTTTCTGGTAGGTTAAGATAGATTTCCATATTCAATTGAATGAGTATGTTATTCTCTTCTTAAGCCAAATCTGATAAGAGTAAAGTTCACTCATTCCCTCTCACCTTCCCCCCCACTTCCTGACCACTGTCAAAGCTTTTTCTTGCCTCTTTTATATGAGATAATTTGTCCTATTCTGCCTCTCCCTTTCTCCTTCTTCTAATACATTTCTCTCTCACTCCAATAATTTCATATTTTAGATATTATCCCTTCATATTCATCTCACATGTGCTCTCTGTCTATACATACATTCATACATATGCACACACATACACATACGTGTATGTGTGTGAATGTATGTTTTCTTCAACTACTCTAATATTGAGGAAGATCTCATGAGTTACAGATATCATCTTTCCATGTAGGAATGTAAAGAATTTAACTTTAATAAATCCCTTATGATTTCTCTTTCCTATTTACCTTTTCATGCTTCTCTTGATTCTTATATTTGAAAGTCAAATTTTCTATTAAGCCCTGGTCTTTTCATCAAGAATGTTTGAAAGTTCTCTATTTCATTGAATGTCTCCTTTTCCCCTGAAGGATTATTCTCAGTTTTGCTGGGTAGGTGATTCTTGATTCTTAATCCTAGCTTCTTTGACTTCTGGAATATAAATTCTAAGCCTTCTCATCCCTTAAGGTAGAAGCTGCTAAATCTTGTATTATCTTAATTGTATATCCTCAGTATTTGAACTGTTTCTTTCTGACTGCTTCTAGTATTTTCTCCTTCACCTGGGAACTCTGGAATTTGGCTATAATATTCCTAAGAGTCTTCCTTTTGGTATCTCTTTCAGGAGGTGAACAGTGGATTCTTTCAATATCTATTTTCCTCTGATTCTAAAATGTCAGGACAGTTTTCCTTGATAATTTATTGAAAGATGATGTCTAGGTTCTTTTCTTTTGATCATGACTTTCAAGAAGTTCAATAAGTTTTAAATTATCAATCCTGGATATGTTTTCCAGGTCAGCTGTTTTTCCAATGATGTATTTCACATTGTCTTCTATTTTTCCATTCTTTTGGTTTTGCTTTGTAATTTCTTGATTTTGCATGAAATCACTACCTTCCATTTGCTCCTTAATTTTAAAGAAATTTTTTTCTTCAGTGAGTTTTTTGATGTCCTTTTCCATTCGGCCAATTCTGCCTTTTTTAAAATAACTTTATTTATTTTCAGTTTTCAACATTCACTTCCACAAAATTTTGAATTTCAAATTTTCTTTCTATCTCCCCCATCCCTACGCTACAGCAGCATATATTCTAATTGCACTTTCCTCCAATCTGCCCTCCCTTCTATCACCCCTCCCCCCACTCATTCCCTTCCTTTCTGCTTTCCTCTAGGCTAAGGTCAATTTCCATACCCCATTGCCTACATATCTTATTTCCTAGTTGCATATAAAAACAACCTCTAAAATTCATTTTTAAAGGTTTGAGTTCCACATTCTCTCCCCTTTCCACTCCCCACCCACCCTCATTGATAAAACAAGCAATTTAACATAGGTTATGTATGTGTGGTCATGCAAAAGACCTCTATAATAGTCATGTTGTGAAAGACTAACTATATTTCCCTCTATCTTGTCCTGCCCTCCATTTATTCAATTTTCCCTTTTGATCTGTCCCTCTGCAAAAGTATTTGCTTCTGACTATCCCTTGAGACAATCTGCCATCCCTTCTATTATTCCTCCTTCTCTTATCCTCTTCCCCCCTGCTTTCCTGCAGGGTACAATAAACTTCCATACCCAATTGGTTGTGTATATTTTTCCCTCTTGAAGCCAAATTCAGTGAAAGGAAGGCTCAATTATTCCCTCTCCCCTTTCCCTTCTTCTCCTCCAGGGAAAAACTCTTTTAGATAAGATGATTAGCTACATTCTACCTCTCCCTTTCTCTTAGTACATACCTGTCAACCTTTAATTTTCTTTTTTAGATACCATCTCTTCATATTCAGCTTGCCCTGTGCCCTCTGTCTCTCTCTATATACACACATACATATACACACATACACATATACAAATACACACACATGTATATACAAACATACATATACACATTCATATACATGTATGTATACATATATACAACACATGTATATATACATACGCACATGCACATATATATATTCCCTTCAACTATCCTCATACTGAGAAAGGTATCATGAGTTACAAATATCATCTTTCCATGTAGGATTATCAACAGTTCAACTTTAATAAGTCCCTTATTGTTTCTCTTTCTTGATTACCTTTTCATACTTCTCTTGATGCTTGCATTTGAAAGTCAAATTTTCTATTCAACTCTGGTCTTTTCAAAAAAATTCTTGGAAGGCCTCTATTTCATTGAAGTTCCATCCAGAAACCCTGATGCATTATGCTCAGTTTTGCTGAGTAGGTGATTCCTGGTTTTAATCCTGTTTCCTTTGACCTCTGAAATATTATATTCCAAGCCCTCTGATTTCTTATTGTAGAAGCTGCTAAATCCTGTGATACCCTGATTGTGTTTCCACAGTACTTGAATTGTTTATTTCTGACTGCTTGTAATATTTTCTCCTTGACCTGGGAACTCAGGAATTTGGCTACAATATTCCTAGGAGTTTTCCTTTGGGAATCTCTTTCATGAGGTATTTGGTGGATTCTTTCCATTTCTATTTTACCCTTTGGTTCTAGGATATTAGGGTAGTTTTCCTTGATAATTTCTTGAAAGATGATTTATAGGCTCTTTTGTTGTTCATGGCTTTCAGGTAGTCCAAAAAATTTTTAATTATCTCTCCTGGGTCTATTTTCCAGGTCAATTGTTTTTCCAATGAGATTGTTTACATTGCCTTTCATTTTTTTATTCTTTAGGTTTTGTTGTATAATTTCTTGATTTCTCATGAAGTCATTAGCTTTCATTTACTTCATTCTAATTTTGAGAGAACTCTTTTCTTCAGTGAACTTTTGGACCTCTTTTTCCATTTGGCTTGTTCTGCTCTTTAAGGCATTTTTCTCCTTATTGACTTTTTGGACTTCTTTTGCCATTTGGGTTAGTTTAATTTGAAAGGTATTATTTTCTGCATCATTTTTTGGGGTTTCCTTTAGCAAGCTGTTGACTCATTTTTCATGATTTTCTTGCATCATTCTCATTTCTCTTCCCAATTTTTCTTCTACTTCTCTTATTTGACTTTCAAAATCCTTTTTGAGCTCTTCCATGGTCTCAGACCAATTCCAATTTTTCTTCAAGGCTTTGGATGTAGGAGCTGTGGCTTTGTTATCTTCTTCTGGCTGTATGTTTTGATCTTCCTCATCACTAATTATGTAAGAAAATACCTCTTCACCCAGAAAGTAAATATATACAGTGAGTTTTTTTTCTCCTGATTTGTTTATTTTCACAGCCAATTACTTGACTTTTGAGCTTGGTTAAGTGGAGGTCTCTATAAACGGCTTCCACTTCAGCAGTGGCTACAGTTTCCCTGAAGCTGGGGCTGAGTCCAAGGCTAGGGCTGAGGCAGGACCCGGCTCCCTTCTCAGTCAGGTGAGAGAACCTTCCCACTGACCATTGAATCTGTCTTTAGCATTTGCATTTGCGTGTTGAGAAGTTTTGAACACAGTAACTGCCTATGATTCAGTCCCTTAAGTCCTGCTCCCACTCTGTCCCTACTGGCATGACCTATACCAAACTGAACTCTGCTTTCAGCTTGGTGCAACAGACCCTTCCAGTAAACTTTATACATTGTCTTTGGCTGGAAGTTTGTTTCGGTTTATCATTTTGTGTCTTATACTGTTTTGGAATTTGTTTAGAGTCATTTTTTACAGATCTTTTGGAAGTCTTTGTGGGGAGAGGTATAGCTGGTGCCTGCTTCTTCTCTGCCTTCTTGGTTCTGCTCCCCAATTCTGCTTTTTAAGGCATTCTTCTTCTCATTGGCTTTTTGGACCTCTTTTACCAATTGGGTTATTCTGTTTTTAAGGCATCATTTTCTTCAGCATTTTTGGGGTCTCTTTTAGCCCACTATTCACTCATTTTTCATAATTTTGCATCACTCATTTCTCTTCACAATTTTTCTTCTACTTTTTTATTTGATTTTCAAAATCCATTTTGAGCTCTTTCACAACCTGTGATTCATATTCATATTATTCTTGGAGGCTTTAGATATAGGAGCTTTAACTTTGTTGTCTTCTTCTGGTTGTATGTTTTGATCTTCCTTGTCACCAAAGTAAGATTCTTTGGTCTGATTTTCTTTCCCACTGTTCACTCATTTTCTTAGCCAATTACTTGACTTTTTAGCTCTTTGTTAAGGTAGTTCTCTGCTTCCAGTGGGGAGGGTATACTGTACCAAGCTTCAGGGGTTTTGTGCAGCTGTTGTCAGAGGTATTTCTAAGGACTTGTAAGTTTTCATTTCTTTCAAGGTTGTATGATGAAAGGAGAGGTGTCTCTCCTCTCCTGGTCTGTGAGTGACCACAACCACTCTTTTCTGCATTAGAACTGTGAGGACAATGTCTTCTCCACTGCGACTACAACCTCCACCATACCAGCTCTCCTTCTCACCCCAGGACTACCACCCAGAACTGAGACTCAGATCTAAGCATGGCCAAAGCAAGAGAATCCTGCCTCAGTTGCACCAAAGACATCCTTGAAATCCACCTCTGATTAGCTGCTGGATCCCCTCACCATCTGTGGGACAAGACTTCCATAAACACCCACTGCTGCTGCCACCACCAACACTACCCTGGAAGTGAGATCTTGCTCCTCTCTCACCCAGGTCCTACAGACCTTTCCTACTGATTTTCTAAGTTGTCTTTGGCATTTATGGCTTGAGAAGTTTGGAAACTGCCATAGCTGCCAGGTTTCCAGTGTCCTGCACCCTGTTCCAGGTTTCTTAGGGCCCCTGTCTGCTCAGGCATGGCCTACCCTATACTCTACTCTTCTCTCAGACTGGTGCAACTGACCTTTTCTGTCAATCTTCTAGTTTGTCTTGGGCTGAAATTTGTTTCACTCTGTCATTTTATGGATTCTCTTGCTCTAGAATTTGTTTAGAGTCATTGTAAGGTATTTTGAGGGGTTTGGGGGAAAGTTCAAGAAAGTCCATTAATAAAGATGTTTCTCCACCATCTTAGCTTTGGAGTTGCTTATATTTTAGCAAAACCTTTAGCAAAATCCCTTATTTTAGCTTTGTAATTCATGGCATAGCACACCTAAGTCCTGGGCTTATGCAGACCAATTTCTACCCTGGAATCTGCTTTAAAGATATCAATCTCCTGTTATTGACTCATGTCCCTATTCAGACTTTACTTGGGAAATCTCTAAATATATCTCTGTTTTCTCACAAACAACAGGAACCCTTACTCTTTCTTCTCCAGCTTCCTCTTTCTCCAAGATGAGAAATTCTCCTCTTCCAAGATATGCCTGATCTCTTAATTCACCAATTTGGTATTTAACAAGAGGTACTAGTGCTGCCCAATAAATTTCCTTCCTCTAACTGAAAGTGAGATCCTGAGATCTAACCCTCCTCTAACCGAGGTAGATTTTTTAGGTATAAAATTATCTACACTTCCATATTTGGGCCATGTGAGTGAGAACTGGTAGATTCTATGCTTATCCAGGGTATTCTACCCCTGCCCTGACTGGTGTCATTTCTTGGACCATGAAAGCTCCCTATCAGGGCTCTGGTGTTTGAATCTATGCTCAGAAAATGGGTAAAAGGCCAAAGTCATATAGGAATTTATCTTCTAGGCTGGGTGGGCTTCTTCCACACATGTACTTCTTCCACACAATTATCATTGATAAGTCCCTTTGGAACTAAGGAAGGAGAGACAAATCCCTCTCCCACACCACCCAGGAGCTCTTAAAAAGAGAGGTAGAAGGTAAAAAGTGAAAAGGAACCCACTGTCCTTAAAGGAGATTCTTTTTACAGATCAAGACAGAGAAATGACTCTTCTGACAAAAATTCATTCTCCTGACCAAGTCAACCAAGAACATCTTTTAGGCTATTGAATTGTGGAATCTGTTTTTAAAAAAAATTCTGGCCTAATCTTTCTCTGTCCACTAGGCTGTCTATTCCTTTTTCATGTACCTCCTTACTGCTTCCTATTCTTCCTCTTTTATGGAAAAAAATTAGTTTTCTCCTCTCTACCCATTGCTTTATCTGCAGCCTTTACACAGGAAGAAAATTCAAATTTACTAGCTTATTAGAAACTCCTTTCTTTCTGACTTCAAAGCTTGGCAACTCATTAGAACTGTTCCTTCTTGATGCTAGAATAGAGGCAGCACACCAACCAAACCCTCTGAACATTCCCCTCCAAACAACTTCAAAATAACACTGCAAACAAATCCTGAAGCAGCAGAGTCAAGAAAAGGTGAGGTTGAGAATTTTTTTTTTCAGTCTAAGACAACTAGAAAGTCAACAGTAGAGGTTTGAGACACCAAGGTGAGGGCCAGCACAGAGTGCAGCACCAGCAGGAGCCCTTTCCTGGCAATGGGTGCAGCTGGTGCTGTTTGGGAATTTAATTGTCTATTTGAAGTTATGGATTACAATTCCATGGCACAGAGGTGCACTTATGGTTAGTGACGTGGGATCAGGGACCTGGGTCACAGTTCTAAGACAGAGAAGAATGCTAGTGCTTGTAGTTGTGGAGCAGCAGGAGTCATTTCCAGGTAAAACACCAGAATATAGACCAGAAGAGCAGTTAGCAAACCTCTGCCTGGGTCACACTACCTTGAAAACAACAAAAACTCGCAGATGCCCAGAAATAGCTCTGAAAACAGCTGTAAGCTAAAGCTTAGGATAGAGTCTCCCCACACTCAGATGAGTAGATCTCAATTTTAAGTTAAGTTCAAAATTAAGAAATCAACTGGAAAAAATGAACAATCAAAAAAAAACAGAAGAAGTTGTCAGGGAAGACCAGGACACAAACTCAGAAGAAGACAACTACAAGTAAAGCCTCAAGGAAAAATGCAAATTTGACAGAACCCAACAAGAATTCCTGGAAGAGTTAAAAAGATAAGAGTTGTAAATGGGCAATTTTGTGGTAAAGTAGGTAGAGCACAGGGCTTGGATTCAGGAAAACTAATCTTACTGAGCTTAAATCCAACCTAAGGTATTTAATAGATGTGTGACTCTGGGCAAGTCACTCATATCCTTATTTGCCTCAGGTCTTCATCTGTAAAATAAGCTGGAGAAAAAAATGGCAAGCTATTTCAGTATCTTTCTCAAAAGAAAAAACAAGCAAATGAGTTCACAAAGAGTCAGATATGACTAAAAAAAATACTGAGCAACAGCAGTCACAAAGTTTGTAAAGGAAGAATTAAGAAAAAATGAAAGTGATACAAGAAAATTATGAAAAAAATTATCAGTTTGGTAAAAACAGGTACAGAAAGTAGTGAAGAAACTAATGTCTTAAAAAACAGAATTGGCCTAATGGTAAAAGATGCACAAAAATTCACTGAAGAAAAAAACTCATTGAAAAGGAATAAAGGACAAATGGAAAAAAAGAGGTACAAAAGACTTTGACGTCTCAGGTTGCCTACTCCTGAATGACTGGGAGAATGGGAAAAAAGGAGTAGAATAGTGTTGGAGGGAAATACACAGTTGGTAAGAGTAAGAGAGAATCTAAATAGGATGAGCTAACCCATAAAAAGGAAGCACATAGCTCAATGAATTAGAAGGCAGAATCCAAGTGTCTTTACACAACACACTTGATACAAAAAGGCACACATAAAGAGAGCTCAAATAAAGGGCCAGAATAGAATCTAATATGTTTAAGTAAAAAGAAAAATTAAGGATAGTTATCATATCTCAGAAGAAGCAAAAACAAAAATAGACCTAATTAAAGGAGATAATTAAGGTAACTATATTTTGTTAAAAAAAGTACTACAGACAGTGAAGTATCATAAAAAAATTTAAAGGAAGTTTCTCAAATAAAAACTTCATTTCTCAAACATACAGGAAAACCATTCCCCTTTGATAAATTATTAAGGGATATGAACAGACAGTTTTCAGAAAAAATCAAAGCTATCTATAGTCATATGAAAAAATGCTCTAAATCACTATTGATTAGACTCAGAGAAATGCAAAGTAAAATAACTCTGAAGTATCACCTCACACTTATCACAAATGACAAATACTAGAAGAAATGAAAAAATATAATATATGGACAATTTAAGTTTCCAAAGATTCCTAATTTGGTCTTAATCTATGATTTCAACTCTGTAAAAGAATGTTCATTAAGGAAACATCCTGTATCAATAGAAATTAACATATTCTCAATCTTATGGTCTTAGAAAGTTTCCTGATGTACTATAGCCAATATGTTAGAAGTAAGATGTGAATCCAGATATTCTTTATTTTAAAAACCAGTTTTGTACTCACTTAGCTATATTTCCTCTCTAAAGTTGTTATGTTCATTGATTTACCTATCCATTTATATATTTGTTGATATGTTGGAGATATGGAGTAATAATATGGTTAGATTGACTCAGAGGTAGCTGAAAGGCTAGAACCAATAAATAATTTCCTATAAGGAAAGAGTACTCTAGTTGAATGTCCCAGGGCTGTGTTCCTGACTTTTTACAGTTTATCATTTTTAGTAATGACTTGGATAACTGCATGCTTATCAGATTTTCAGGGGAAAAAATTCTTGAAGTGATAGCTAATACACCGAGTGATGGAATGCAGACACAGAAAAAATAGACTTGACAAATAAAAATACTTGGCCAAATCTATTAATATGAATTTAACAGAAATATATGTAAAGTCTTATACTCTAGTAAATAAAAAAGCAAGAGCAAAAGATAGGGGAAGCATAGCTAAACAGCAATTAATCTGAAAAAGATCTGAGTGTTTTAATGGACTATAAACTCAATATGATCCAACAGTATGCTATGTTAGCCAAAAAAGTTAACAAAACCTTGAAAGCATTTTTATTTTATTTTTTAATATAAATTTATTTATTTAACTTTTTACGTTCTTTTTCCCAAAATTTTGGGTTCCAAATTTTCTCCCCATTTCTCCCCTCCCCGCACTCCAATACACCAAACATTCTAATTACCCCTATCACCAATCTGCCCTCTCTTCTATCATCCCTCCCTTCTCTTCTCCCCATCTCTTTTGTCCTGTAGGGCCAGATGACTTTCTATTCCCCATTAACTGTATTTCTTCTTTCCTAGTAGGAAGAAAAATGCTCAACAGTAGTTCCTAAAGCTTTGAGTTCCAACTTCTCCCCATCCCTCCCTCCCCACCCATTCCCCTTGGGAAGGCAGGCAATTGAATATAGGCCTTATCTGTGTAGTTTTGCAAATGACTTGGATAATAGTTGTGTTGTGTAAGACTAACTATATTTCCCTCCATCCTATCCTGCCCCCCATTGTTTCTATTTTCTCTTTTGATTCTGTCCCTCTCCAAGAGTGTTGACTTCAAATTGCTCTCTCCTCCCATTGCCCTCCCTTCCATCATCCCCCACCACCCTGCTTATCTCCTTCTCCCCAACTTTCCTGTATTGTGAGATAGGTTTTCATACCAAAATGAGTGTGCATTTTACTCCTTCCTTTAATCGAATGTGATGAGAGTAAACTTCATGTTTTTTTCTCAGCTCTCCTCTTTGTCCCTCCACTAAAAAGTCTCCTGCTTGCCTCTTGAATGAGAGATAATTTACCCCATTCCATTTCACCCTCTCTCCTCCCACTACATTTCTCTCTCACCGTTTACCTTAAATTCTTTTAAGACATGATCCCATCCTATTCAATTCACTCTATGCTCTCTGTCTCTGTGTGTGCGTGCATGTGTGTATGTGTGTGTGCATACACACATGTACATGTGTGTGTGTATGTTTCTATGTGTGTGTGTGGCCCTACCAACTACCCAGATACTGAAAAGTTTTAAGAGTTACAAATATTGTCTTTCCATGTAGGAATGTAAACAGTTCACCTTTGGTAAGTCCCTTATGACTTCTCTTTGCTGTTTACCTTTTCATGCTTCTCTTGATTCTTGTGTTTGAAAGTCAAATTTTCTTTTCAGCTCTGGTCTTTTCATCAAGAATGCTTTGAAAATCCTCTATTTCATTGAAATACCATATTATCCCCTAAAGTATTATACTCAGTTTAGCTGGGTAGGTGATTCTTGGTGTTAGTCCTAGTTCCTTTGATTTCTGGAATATCCTATTCCACACCCTTCGATCCCTTAATGTAGAAGCTGCTAGATCTTGTGTTATCCTGATTGTATTTCCACAATACTGGAATTGTTTCTTTCTAGCTGCTTGCAATATTTTCTCCTTGACCTGGGAATTCTGGAATTTGGTCACAATGTTCCTAGGAGTTTCTCTTTCTGGATCTCTTTCAGGTGGTGATCAATGGATTCCTTCAATACTTATTTTGCCCTCTGGTTCTAGAATATCAGGGCAGTTTTCCTTGATAATTTCATGAAAGATGATGTCTAGGCTCTTTTTTTGATTATGGCCTTCAGCTAGTCCCATAATTTTTAAATTGTTTCTCCTGGATCTATTTTCCAGGTCAGTTGTTTTCCAATGAGATATTTCACATTCTCTTCCATTTTTTCATTCTTTTGGTTTTGTTTTGTGATTTCTTGGTTTCTCAGAAAGTCATTAGCCTCCATCTCTTCCATTCTAATTTTCAGAGAACTATTTTCTTCAGTGAACTTTTGAACCTCTTTTTCCACTTGGGTAATTCTGCTTTTGAAAGCATTCTTCTCTTCATTGGCTTTTTGAACCTCTTTTGCCAGTAGAGTTAGCCTATTTTTCAAGGTGTTAATTTCTTCAGCATTTTTTTGTGTCTCCTTTAGCAAGGTATTGGCCTGTTTTTCATACTTTTCTTGCATCTCTCTCACTTCTCTTCCCAGTTTTTCCTCCACCTCTCTAACTTGATTTTCAAAATCTTTTTTGAGCTCTTCCATGCCCTGAGCCCATTGGGTATCTATTTTGGATGTTTGGGATACAGAGGCCTTGACTTCTATGTCTTTCCATGATGGTAAGCATTGTGCTTCCTCATCAGAAAGGAAAGAAGGAAACATCTGTTCACCAAGACAGTAACCTTCTATGATCTTATTTTTCTTCCCTTTTCTGGGCATTTTCCCAGCCAGTTACTTGACTTCTGAGATTCCTCTCCAACCCCTCCTAGATCTGCCCAGCTAGTACTTGGGGCCTGAGATTCAAATGCTGCTCCCCAGCCTCAGGGTTTTCAGCAGGCGCGGCTGCTATTCAGTGTGAGCTTAAGCTCTGGTGCTCAGGTGGGGGCAGGGCCATCTCCCAGGCTCACTTTCCTCAGGGGGTTTATGAAGAGACCTTCAGTTATGGATCTGAGGTTCTTTCTGCTCCGCGAGCCCCTGGTCACCACTGCCTCTGCTACTGCCTTCCAAGGGGGCCTGAGTCATGGAGACACCCCGCTCCCCTCTCGGCCAGCCCAGAAGTCTCTCTCACTGACCTTTGGCACCTGTGGGTGGAGGGACCTGTGTGGCCACTGGAGATTTTGTCCCTGAAGCCTGTTCAGATCTGCTTCTCTTGGGGCTGCTTAGCCAGGACTGGGCTCCGCTCTCTGGTGCATGACGGACCTTTGGTGCTGGTTGTTCAGGGCTCTCTGGAATGGAAATCTCCTCCACTGCATTCCTGCGCAGCTTGAACTGCTCCAGAATTTGTGGGGAGTTCAGAATTTGTGAGGAAATTTAAGGGCTGTGGATTTGGAGCTAGCATAATTGAGTCTTTCTACCCTGCCATCTTGGCTCCTCTCCTCTTGAGAGCATTTTTAAAGATAGTACATAGGACTGGGGAAGTTATAATCTTAATGTACTCCCTACATGTGGTTACTAGTTACTGGGTGGTGCATTTTATTACATTCTGGACTCCAAATCATATCAAGATCATTGATAAACTAGAGATATTCTAGAGAGGGACAATAATCACAGTTAAGGACCTTGAGTTCATATTATATTGAGAAATAGTTGAAGAATCTAGGGATGTTTCAGTATCAAAGAGAGAAGGCAGATATAGCAGAGACGTGACAGATGCCTTCAAGTAATGAAAGGGCTATCAGATCAAAAGAGGGATTATACTGCTTCTGTTTGCCCTCAAAAGACAATAATGGGGAGGAGTCAAAATGGCAGAGTAGGATTCACATATGCTAGCTCCTAACCCACAGCCCATAAAATACCTGTAAAGAAGAACTCCCAACAAATTCTGGAGCAGCAGAAGCCACAAAACAATGGAGTGGAGGAGATTTCTGTTCCAGAGAGACCTGAAAAACCGACACCAAAGATCTGTTGTGCACTGGACCTGGAGTGGGGCCCAGCCCTGCCCTGGCCACGCAGCACCAAAGGGAACAGATCTGAGCAGGCTTCAGGAACAGAATCTCCAGTGGTCACACAGGTCCCTCCACCCACAGGTGCCAAATGTCAGTGCGAGAGCCTTTTTGGTTGGCTGAGAGGGGAGCAGGGTGTTTCCATAACTCAGGTCCCCTTGGGAGGCAGCAGCAGAGGCAGCAGTGGACAGGGGCTCCCAAAGTAAGGAGGCACTTGGATCCATCGTTGAAGATCTCCACATAAACCCCCTGAGGGAATTGAGCCCCCTGTGAGGGCCTTGCCCCTACATGAGTATTTGAATTTAATCTCACACTGAACAGCAGCCCTGCTACTTGAGACCTGAATTTAATGTCACACTGAATAGCAGCCCGGCTCTCACTGAAAGCCCTGAGGCTGGGGAGCAGCATTTAAATCTCAGACCCCAAGTACTAGCCGGGTGGATCTGGGCAGGGTTGGAGAGGAATATCAGAAGTCAAGTAACTGACTGGGAAAATGCCCAGAAAAAGGAAAAAAATAAGACCATAGAAGGTTACTTTCTTGGTGAACAGATGTTTCCTCCTTTTCTTTCTGATGAGGAAGCACAATGCTTACCATCAGGAAAGACATAGAAGTCAAGGCCTCTGTATCCCAAACATCCAAAATAGATACCCAATGGGCTCAGGGCATGGAAGAGCTCAAAAAGGATTTTGAAAATCAAGTTAGAGAGGTGGAGGAAAAACTGGGAAGAGAAGTGAGAGAGATGCAAGAAAAGTATGAAAAACAGGCCAATACCTTGCTAAAGGAGACACAAAAAAATGCTGAAGAAATTAACACCTTGAAAAATAGGCTAACTCTACTGGCAAAAGAGGTTCAAAAAGCCAATGAAGAGAAGAATGCTTTCAAAAGCAGAATTACCCAAGTGGAAAAAGAGGTTCAAAAGTTCACTGAAGAAAATAGTTCTCTGAAAATTAGAATGGAAGAGATGGAGGCTAATGACTTTCTGAGAAACCAAGAAATCACAAAACAAAACCAAAAGAATGAAAAAATGGAAGAGAATGTGAAATATCTCATTGGAAAACAACTGACCTGGAAAATAGATCCAGGAGAAACAATTTAAAAATTATGGGACTAGCTGAAGGCCATAATCAAAAAAAGAGCCTAGACATCATCTTTCATGAAATTATCAAGGAAAACTGCCCTGATATTCTAGAACCAGAGGGCAAAATAAGTATTGAAGGAATCCATTGATCACCACCTGAAAGAGATCCAGAAAGAGAAACTCCTAGGAACATTGTGACCAAATTCCAGAATTCCCAGGTCAAGGAGAAAATATTGCAAGCAGCTAGAAAGAAACAATTCCAGTATTGTGGAAATACAATCAGGATAACACAAGATCTAGCAGCTTCTACATTAAGGGATCGAAGGGTGTGGAATAGGATATTCCAGAAGTCAAAGGAACTAGGACTAACACCAAGAATCACCTACCCAGCTAAACTGAGTATAACACTTCAGGGGAAAAAATGGTCTCTCAATGAAATAGAGGACTTTCAAGCATTCTTGATGGAAAGACCAGAGCTGAAAAGAAAATTTGACTTTCAAACACAAGAATCAAGAGAAGCATGAAAAGGTAAACAGCAAAGAGAAATCATAAGGGACTTACTAAAGTTGAACTGTTTATATTCCTACATGGAAAGACAATATTTGTAACTCTTGAAATTTTTCAGTATCTGGGTAGTTGGTGGGATTACACACACACACACACACACACAAACACACGCGCGCGCGCACACACACATATGCACACACACTCGTATACACGTGCACATACACACAGAGACAGAGAGCATAGAGTGAATTGAATAGGATGGGATCATATCTTAAAAAATGAAGTTAAGTGGTGAGAGAGAAATGTATTGGGAGAAGAGAGGGCGAAATGGAATGGGGCAAATTATCTCTCATAGAAGAGGCAGGTAGGAGACTTTTTAGTGGAGGGAAAAAAGAGGAGAGCTGAGAAAAAAACATGAAGTTTACTCTCATCACATTCGACTAAAATAAGGAATAAAATGCACACTCATTTTGGTATGAAAACCTATCTCACAATACAGGCAAGTGAGGGAGAAGGGAATAAGCAGAGTAGGGGGGGATGATGGAAGGGAGGCCAATGGGAGGAGGGAGTATTTTTAAATCAACACTCTTTGGGAGGGACAGAATCAAAAGAGAAAATAGAAACAATGGGGGGCCCAATAGGATGGAGGGAAATATAGTTAGTCTTACACAACACGACTATTATCCAAGTCATTTGCAAAACTACACAGATATGGCCTATATTGAATGCCTGCCTTCCCAAAGGGAATGGGTGGGGAGGGAGGGATGGGGAGAAGTTGGAACTCAAAGCTTTAGGAACAACTGTTGAGTATTGTTCTTTATACTAGGAAATAAGAAATACAGGTAATGGGGAATAAAAAGTTATCTGGCCCTACAGGACAAATGAGAAGATAAGGACAAGGGAAGGGAGGGATGTTAGAAGAGAGGGCAGATTGGTGATAGGGGCAATTAGAATGCTTGGTGTATTGGAGTGCAGGGAGGGGAGAAATGGGGAGAAAATTTGGAACCCAAAATTTTGTGAAAAGGAATGTAAATAGTTAAATAAATAAATTTAACTAAAAAAAAATAAGGCAATACCATCAACCAATCAACCAGCATTAATGTGTCTATTATGTGCTAGGAGGGTAGCTAGGTGGTTGAGCAGAGAGAACATTGGGGCTTGGAATCAGGAAGATTCATCTTCTTGAATTCACATCTGGCCCTAGACACTTACTAGCTGTCTGACCCTGGCCAAGTCACTTAATCCTGATGATCTCAGTTCCTCATCTGTAAAATGAGCTAGAGAAGGAAATGGCAAACCACATTAGCATATTTGCTAAAAAAAAACCCCAGAATGGGATCATTAAGAGTCAGATGTGACTGAGCAACAGCAGTGTAGGTTATATGTTCTAGCATGTTGGGGATATAAAGAAAAAAAGGGAAAAAAGTTCCCAAATTTAAGGAACCTTAATTATATCCATTAAGATTCACGCATGTGTTATATGCAGAATAAATTCACGATAATTTTGAGAGAAATTGCACTATCTCTGAGGGTAAAAGAAAGAAAAGGCTTTGTGTAGAAGATGATATTTGAGGAGAATTTTGCTGGAAGCAAAGGATTCTAAGAGGCTAAGATAAAGAAGTGCATTCCAGGCATAAAATACTACCAATACAAAAGACCAAATGCTTTGAATGAATAACTGCAAGAACTTTATTTTGGCTAAACCATGTGTGTATTAGGGGAATACAGTGTAATATGATTGGAAATGGACTGAAAAGAATTTTCAGAAATAAACGGCTTGCTCTAGTGCCATTTAGCAGCATGTGATTAGAAAAAGAAGAGGCAGACAATGCAAGTAACCCAGAGCTGGGCTTTGGCAAGGCATAAGTGGCAGTAAAACAAGGGGCCAAGGAATGCAAAAGTAGAGGACAAAGTGAAGTTAATAAATTGCACTTCATAAATTGTAAAATTGAAATTTGGGGACAGCTAGGTGACACAGCCCTGGAGTTCAGAGGACATGAGTTCAAATCCAGCCTCAGACCCTTACTAGAAAGTGTGACCCTGGGCAAGTTACATAACTCCAACTGCCTTCCCACCCCTCACATCCAAAAGATTAGATAAAGATTGTGAAGAGAATAAAGAGAAGTTAGAGGAGAAGCAATGTCTGAGAAAGTACTGAAGGGCAAAGTGTTGCATTATCATAGATTTAGGAGTGCAGAATGGAGAGAAATGAAACTCAAGAATTTATGATCTTATAGACCAATGTCAGTTGTTTTTTTTTTTAATTTTGGAAGTGAAACATTTGTAGGTGATAAAGAAGTCTAGCATGTGAACACTTTTTGTTTGTGGGATGGTCATGAGATTGAATAAGGTTAAAAAATGGGTGGTTAGGGTGCTTAAGAAATCTTTTGTATATATTTTGAAGAGTCCTAGTTCAAAGGCAGGAGACAAGGAGAAGAATATACAGTGAACCTTTCTCATACTCCTTGTCATACAAGTTCTAGAAATGGAGTAAGAATAGTTATTGTTTTCCATTGCCACTTCTAGATTCTCACTTCATCACTGTCATTTACCAACATTACCTTTCATGAAATTCATTCTATCCAAGTTTGACACCCAGTTTGTATATCATGGTAGGTGTTATCTACTGGATTCCTGTTCATTTAGTCCTATTTCTCAAGCTCAGGATCTAATTCATTATATATTCTTCTCCCTATCTCCTGCCATCATACTACAAATGCACCATCATCTGCCGGAATACATGTGTTTGTGAGTACCCTAAATGAGGGAAGTTTGGTTGTTGCAGAACAGGAATTCCAGAACACATAATGGTAGGTCAAACTGAAGAAAGGGTAGGTTCAGGAGGGATAAAGGTGAGAAAATGGAAGATTGGGACTGAGAAGTGGGGTTTGCTCTTAATATATCAGTAATGAAGTAAAACATGATAAAAGTTGGCTAGGTATATGTAGGTAATAGTGGGTGGAAGCAGTTCTGCTAAAGCTCATGAATGTTTACGAGACTGGAATATTCATTATCTAAATAGCCATGGCTCAGGGGTACTTAGTTGCTCACCTGAGGATCTTAGCAGGAGTACCATCAGTGTGGAGTGAGGCTCTATTCTCAGAATTCCAGGCTAGCTTGTCATAGGGATCAGAATGACTTCTCTAGGTAATGTACAAGGGCAGCATATACTCATAGGAAAACAAGTTCAGAATTTGATGTAAAGAAATATTTCCTAACATGAGAATTTCCCCAATGTAGAATGTTTTAAGTTGTTCCAAGGTGGTATTGTCATATCAGGTAATGGACTCTCCTTCACTGGAGATTTTTAAGCAAAGATTCTGTCACTACTTGTCTTGCAGGTAATATGGAGGCTTTTTAATCTTCTACCAGATAGATTAGAGATCTCTTAGGTCCCATTTTCTTTCAGATTCTAGCTTCTGAGAAGTATGCTGTCAAGAATGTTCATGTGTCACCATTTGAAGTCACAAGGAAAGATTGCAAGGATCAGGATTGAATGGGAGAATACATGTTATCTGTCAAAGTCAGCAGGAATGTAGAATTGGATTTTTAAATGGAGGGGATTTGGCCATCAAATTTCACAAACTTTCAAGAGGATAAGTCAACAATAAGAAGGTATGTTTGTATGGAGCTTTAAAGTTTGAAAAATGCTTTCTTCACAACAACTTTGTAAGATAGACAGTATAAATATTATTATTCCCCCCCCCTTTTTTTTGCAAGTAAGGAAACTGAAATCCTGAAAAGTTAGGTGACTTGCCCATGCTCACACATCCTGTGGTAGAATTCAAATCCTTATTTCCTGCCAGCAATCTATCCACTACTCTGTTAATGTTTCTCAGAGTTTTCTGAGGATAGCAGCAATAGAATGATTTGGAAACAAGTGGAGAAGGAGGGAAGAATGTGCATAGCCCTTCTCCAACAAGGAAAAGGGGGTTAGCCTGAAGAAGGAAGGCTCTGTCACCATTAATTTTGGGGCATTATAAAAACAGAAAATGACTGTAACCATTTTGCAACTAGGGGAAATTTAAGCCAGCCTTAGTTATTTCTCCTGAGGAAAGTTATGATAATGAAGAGCATGCTTAATAAATGCCAACGATAATCATCCTACAGTCAACTTCCAAATATTCATGTGCAGATTATATTCATCACGTTGGATGGAATTTACTGAATTTCCAAGAACTGTGAACTAAACTATAAGAGTAGTTCTCCTTCTTAAAGACACCATTCTTGGGATTATCACAAATAGAATGCATTTTTTTAAAAAAGTAGTATTGTGTGACCAGTCTTCTGCATCAGTGTAGTCTCTCCATTTCTTGTCTTTATGTCTTCTCTCCTTAGGTCACTTAAAATTCTGCTCTTGGTTTTTTATAATTTACCTGCACCATTCACTTTCTTTGTGTGGGACATTTCAAGGCTACATCCATTAGTTGAAAAATAAGTCATTGACCATTTTTCAAGTCAACAAGTATTTATTAGATGCCTATGTATTTGTGTTGGCAGAGATATTAGAGACTTCTGATTAATAGAGTTCCCCCACCAACTTAATGAAATTACATATAGAGAGCACTCTTGCATCTCATTGAATCCTACAAAAGCAGTGGCTCAGAGCTGAAAAAAAGGTAAAAGCCTATATTTTATTATCTCTTCATTTCCCCTAAAGGATTTACAAAATGTAAATACTTCTTAATTCCTCCTTTAAACCAACAATGTGCAAAGCCTGGTGATAAAATAACAAAATTAGAAGGGCCCCAAAGCTTACGTATTTTATATTCAAATGGACATGAATAACGAAGCCAGGAGAACACAAAGGGAATAGGCCAGGTCTATCAGGGTGTCACTCTGAGGTGAGTGTGACCATTGACTCTGCTGCTTTGGAATTTCCCCTTCCCCTCAGGGACTGTTGTAATGTTTGCTCCAGAATCACCCAGGCCAAGTTCTAGGAATGGAGCAGGCACAAGTTCTTAAATAGAATATAATTTAATATATAAATACAATGTAATTTGTGACTGGAGAGAGAATTAACAACAGAAGCTATCAGGGATGGTTTCAAGGAGGAGGTAGCACAATGGTTTATTATAAAGGAAAATAAAAATTATGAGAAGGATATGTAATTAGAAGATGGGGAATGCCAAATGGCAGTAAACTTTACATTTCCCATATGTTATAAGCAGATGAAAGGCTGTCTAATTAAGACATTGTTTCTTTTTTTCTTATTAAATACATTTTTACCTTAGTCATGTTGCATAGAAGAATTAAAATGAATGGGAGAAACAATAAAACAAAACAAAACATAACACAAAAGAAAACGGTCTGCTTTCATTCTGCGATCCAATTCCATAGTTCTATCTCTATCTATCTTTCCTCTGTGGAAGGCATTTTGCCTCAAGAGTCCACTGGAAATTTTTTAGGTGCTTGCTTTGCTGTAAAGGACTAAGTCTACCAGAGAAATTCCTCACACACTGTGGTTGTTGCTATGTACAAAGTTCTCCTGGTTCTGCTCCTTTCCATCAGTATCAGTTCATATAGGTCCTTCCAGGCCTCTCTGACATCTTCCTAGGACATTGTTTCTAAGGAGAGAAGAGGAAGAAATCTTGAGAAGAAAAGGAAGACACCTTGGGTTACTATGGACTGGCCATTTGGAGAGAAAAAAAGAAGAGCACAAGCTACGATTTCTTGTGAGTCCTAATGTGTTGAGTAAACAGACTTCAACCTGAAGAAAGGAGTAGATTGCCTCTTGGGAAGTCTCCTGTCTATATTGCACTAGAGCTATGATGAGTGCCACAATTGTAGGCTGGTTAGAGTGATGACTGAAACTTACAAGTGAAGGGCTCACAATTGTTAAGATGTTGATTTGTTTTTCTTAGATTTTCCACCAACAGTCTAGCTAAAAGAAAGCTCCCTTGCCACACATTGCTGGAGAAGGTAAGTTTTGGCAATACATTTTTTTTGAAAAATTTTATTTTATTTTAGATTCAAATGAAGATCTACCTTCTCTCCTTCCCATTCCTTCCTCCATTGAGAAAGCAAGAGACTAGCAAACAATAGTTACACACGAGAGATGGCTAAAAGTGACCCAAAGAAACCAAAAGGTAAAATGTCTGCTTATGCCTTCTTTGTACAAACATGCCATGAGGAATATAAGAAAAAAAAATCCAGAAGTTCCTGTTAATTTTGCAGAATTTTCAAAGAAGTGTTCAGAAAGATGGAAGAATATGTCTGGAAAGGAAAAATCCAAGTTTGATGAAATGACAAAGGCTGATAAGTTGTGTTATTACAGAGAGATGAAGGATTATGGACAGTTAAAGGAAGGGGGAAAAAAGGATCTTAATGCTCCCAAATGGCCCTTATCTCATTTCTTCCTATTCTGTTCAAAATTTTGCCCCAAGATAAACTCTGGAATATCCACTGGGGATGTAGTAAAAAAAAAAAAAAAACTTGGTGAGATGTGGAATAATCTGTGATAGTGAAAAGAAGCCATACAACAATAAGGCAGCAAAACTGAAGAAAAAGGATGTTGCTGATTATAAATCCAAAGAAAAGTGTGATAGTGCAAAGGGAACAGCTAAAACTTCCTGAAAAAAGGTAGAGGAGGAAGAGAAGGAAGAAGATGAGGAAGATGATGATCAATAAATAAATAAATTTAAAAGAAAGGGAAAAGTCTAAAAAGAAAAATGATGATGAAACAACAACAAAAAAGAATCTAACCACAGAAAGTTGTTAGGGTGACAGGGAAAACCAAGACACAAACTCAGAAGAGAACAACAATATCAAAACTCCTATGGGCAAAACCCCAAAGAAAAATGGGAAAAGGTCTCAAGTCCAGCAAAATCTTGTGGAAGAGCTCAAAAAGGATCTTAAAAACAGAGAAGTAGAAGAAAAATTGTGGTAAGAAATGATAATGAAGCAAGAGATTCATGGGAAAAAAAGAGTCAACATCTTGGAAAACTGCTTAAAAAGTAGAATTGGCCAGATGGAAAAGGAGAAACAAAAATCCACTGAAAAAAAAACAACTCTTTAAAGAGTACAATTGGCCAAATAAAAAATGAAAGTACAAAAGCTGACTGAGGAAAACAGCAACCTAAAAGTTAGAAGTGGTATTTCTGGGTCAATGCATATGCAGAGTTTTATAGCCCTTTGGGCACAGCTCCAAATTGCTCTCCAGAATGGTTGAATCAGTTCACAACTCCACCAACAATGTGTTAGTATTCTGATCTTCCCACTTCTCCAATATTTATCATTTTTTTGTTTTATCATATTGGCCAATCTGACAGGTGTGATGTCATAACTCAGAGCTATTTTATTTGCATTTCTCTAATAAATAATTTTCTTTTCATATGACTATAGATAGTTTTGATCCTTTATCTGAAACTGCCTGTTCATATCCTTTGGTCATTTAATTATTGGGGAATAACTTGTATCCTTAAAAATTTGACTCATTTCTCTATATATTTTAGAAACAAGGCCTGCATTACAGACACTGGTTGTAAAAGTTGTTTCCCAACTTTCTGCTTCCTTTTTAATCTTGGTTGCATTGGTTTTGTTTATGCAAAAACTTTTCAATTTTATGCTATCAAAATTATGCATTTTGCATTTCACAATGATTGCTATCTCTTATTTGGTCATAAATTCTTATGTTCTTCCTAAATTTCAGGCAGACTATTCCTAGCTCTCCCACTTTGCTTATAGTGTCAGTCTTTATATGTAAATTGTGTATCCTTTTTGACTTTATCTTGGAATATGATATAAAATGTTGGCCCATGTATGGTTTCTGCCATAGTATTGTCCAGTTTTCTCAGCAATTTTCATTAAATACTGAGTTCTTATCCCAGAAGCTGAATATACATTAGTCATTGGCTACTGTGTCTTCTGTATCTAACCTATTTCACTGATCCAACCCTCAATTTCTTAGCCAATACCACATATATTTGATGATTGTTCTTATAATACAATTTAAGATCTTTTATGGCTAGATCACTTTCCTTTTAATTACATTTCATTAATTCCTTTGGTATTCTGGACCTTTTGTTCTTCCAGATTAATTTTGTTGTTATTTTCTTCTAGCTCTATAAAATAATTTTTGGTAGTTGATTGGTATGACACTGAATAAACAAATTAATTTGAGTATGACTGTCATTTTTTAAAAAAAATTTATTGTCAGTGTTCCACAATCACTACCATACAACCTAGGTTTTTTCTTTCCCTCCCTCCCCACACTTCTCTCCTCCTTCCCTGAGATGGCATACAATTTTATATAGGTTCTACACATACATTCCTATTAAATACATTTTCACCATAGTCACGTTGTACATAAGAATTAAAATGAATGGAAGAAATCATATAACAATCCAAAACATAATACAAAAGAAAATGATCTGCTGCAACCTACGATTGAATTCCATAGTTCTTTCTCTGGATGTGGAAGACATTTTGCCTTAAAAGACCATTGGGAATTTTTTAAGTCCTTGCATTGCAATGAATATCTAAGTTTACCAGAAAAAGTCCTCACACATTGTGATTGTTGCTGTGTACAAAGTTCTTCTGGTTCTGCTTCTTTTGCTCAGTATCAGATCATATAAGTCATTCCAGGCCTCTCTGAAGTCTTCCTGTTCATCATTTCTTATAGCACAATAGTATTCCATTACATTTATATACCATAATTTATTCAACCATTCACCAATTGATGGAGATCCCCTTGATTTCCACTTTTTAGCCACCACAAAGAGAGCTGATATAAATATTTTTGTACATGTGGAACCCTTTCCCATTTTTATGATCTCTTGGGGATACAGTCCTAGAAGCAATATTGCTCGGTGAAAGGGTATGCACATTTTTGTAGTCTTTTGGGCATAGTTCCAAACTGCTCTTCAGAATGGTTGGATCAGCTCATAGCTCCACCAACAATGAATTAGGGTTTCAAATCTCCCACAACTTCTCCAATGTCATTTTTATTATAATAACTTGGCCTACCTATGAGCAATTGATGTTTTGTCAATTATTTAGATCTGACTTTATTTGTGCAAAAAGTGTTCTGTCATTGTGTTTATATAGTTCCTGGGTTTGTCTTGCCAGTTATACTCCCAAATACTTTATAAGGTTGATAGTAACTATAAATGACATTTCTCTTTCTATACTTTGTTGTTGGGCTTTGTTAGTAATATACAAAAATGTCAGTGATTAATGTGGGTTTATCTTAACTTTGATAAAGTTGTTTATTATTTCAAGTAGCATTTTTACTTGATTAAGTATATCATCATATCATCTGCAAAAAGTGATAGCTTTAATTCTTTGTTGCCTATTCTAATTCTTCTAATTTCTTTTTCATGCTTTATCTCTAAAGCTAAAATTTCTAGTGCAATATTGAATAACAGTGGTGATAATGGACATCCTTGTTTCACCCCTGATCTCATTAGAAAAGTTTCTAGCTTGTCCCCATTACATATAATGCTTGCTGATGGTTTTAAATAGATGTTACTTATCATTTTAAAAAACTCCATTTATTCATATGCTGTCTTTTGTTTTTAAAAGGAATGAGTGTTGTATTTTATCAAAAGCTTTTTCTATATCTATTGAGATAATTATATGATTTCTGTTAATTTTGTTGTTGATACAGTCAATTATGTTGACAGTTTTCCCATATTGAACTAGCCCTGAATTTCTGGAATGAATCCTACCTGGTCATAGTATATTATTCTCATGATAAGTTGCTGTAATCTCTTTGTAAATATTTTACTTAAAGTTTTTGCATTTATTTTCATTAGGGAGATTGGTGTATAGTTTTCTTTCTTTGTTTTGGCTGTTCTGATTTATGCATCAGCACCATAATTGTACCAGAAACAGAATCTGATAGGACTCTTTCTTTCCCTATTTTCCCAAATCATTTATATAATATTGGAATTAATTGTTCTTTAAATGTTTGATAGAATTTACTTGTACATCAGTTCTGGCCCTGGAGATCTTTTTCTTAGGAAGTTCATTGATGGCTTGTTCAATTACCACTTATAAAATGGGGTTATTTCTCTGTTAATATAGGCAATTTATATTTTTGTAAATAATCATCCATTTCACTGAGATTGTCAAATTTATTGGCATACAGTTGGGCAAAATAGGTCTTTAATTAGTGGCAAATTCACCCTCTTCATTTTTGATACAGGTAATTTGGTTCTCTTCTTTCTTTCTTTTAATCATATTAACCAAAGGTTTATCAATTTTATTGTTTTTGTTTCAAAAAAATAGGCTCTTAGATCTCTTTATTACTTAAATAGTTTTCTTAATTTCATTTTTATTAATCTCTTCTTTGGTTTTCAGCATTTCTAATTTGGCATAATTTGGAGATTTTTAATTTGCTCTTTTTCTAGCTGGTTTAGTTGTGTGTCCAATTCATTGATCTTCCCTTTCTCTATTTTATTCATGTAAGCATTTAGATATATAAAACTTCCTCTAAGAACCACTTTTGCTGCATCCCAAAAGTTTTGGTATGTTGTCTCATTATTGTCATTCTCTTGGATAAAGGTATTAATTCTTTTTTCATTTTGTTGTTTGACCCACTCATTCTTTAGGATTAGATTTAGGATTAGATTTGGTCTGTCTTCCCATGGTATGGTATTAAACAGAATTTTTATTGCCTCATGATCTAAAAAGGATGTAGTTAGTATTTTTTCCTTTCTGTATTTAATTGCAGAGTTGTTATGCCCTAATACATGGTCAATTTTTTTTCATATGCCATGGACCACTGGGAAAAAAGGTATATTCCTTTTCCTACCCATTCAGTTTTTTTTTCAAGAGGTCTGTCATATCTAAATTTTCTAAAACTGTATTCACCTTTTTTAACTTCATTCTTGACTATTTTGTGACTAGATTTATCTAATTCTTTTTTAATCCATTAAATTTAGATGAAAGAATTTCCAAAGAAATTTGCATTTCTTTAAAAATTTCCATGATTACAATCCATGAAGAGTAGCATACTTAATGTTATTGTATTATAACATTAAAGTTCACTTGTCAAATGTAACAACATCAGAACCTTACAATTTGAAATATAGGAAAATAAAATACATCAAAACCCTGAAAGTTGCATGGCCTCAAGCAAAAAGAAAAATGTTTTTGCTGGTGTCCCCAACACAACCATTACCAACAATGGATTTTGCATTGAGAAAATCTGTCTCCCAGGACCAAGTGATAGAAGTCAACCATTTGCTGGGATTGTATAAATAAAATAAGACTGTGAAGACATATAACAAGTTCATTTAGATATTTTCTTGACTCCATAAATTTATGCTTGTTTACATGTGAAAATTATATTTATCTCAGGCTACTTGCTTTTTGATGTTTATTTTATATACAATTATCTTTGTATAAAATGCATAGAAGTGATTACTAAAAACACAATCTTGTGGGAAAAATTAAGCTCCTTCATTTTCCATGTATCTAAAAATATACTGCTAGTATTACTTTGTGATTTAATACCATTGTTTGTTTTTGTTTAAAAATCAGTTTTTTGGGGGGCAGAGCCAAGATGGCGGAGTAGAAGGACGCACGTTTACGAGTTCCAACCCACAGCCCATAGAATTAATGTAAAAAGAGATCCGCATAAATTCTGGACCACTGAATGGTGTACAGAAATGGAGTGGAAGAGATTTCCGTGCCAGAGAGCCCTGGAGACCCGTCCCCAGAGTCTGTGGTGCCCCGGAAAGTGGACCCCACCCCCAGCGCTGCCCTGGTCGCAGCCCCAGAGAAACTGACCCGAGCAGGCTTCAAGGATGGAGGCTCTGGCAGCTGGGAAGGTCCCTCCACCCACAGAAGCTACAGGTCAGTGAGAGAGACAGCTGGCTGGCTGAGGGGAGTGGGGTGTCTCTGTGACTCGGGCCCCCTCGGGAGGAAGCAGTGGTGGCAGAGACAGGGGCAGGAAGCAGCAGAGGCAGAGGAGTGGGCGGCAGCAGAGGCATCAGCGGTGCAGCAGCGGCCCTGGACTCCCTCAGCAGCAGGCAGGATCTTCATTACAGAAGGTCTCTGCATAAACAACCTGAGGAAGCTGAGCCTGGGAGATGGCCCTGCCTCACCCGGCTCTATTACTGAAGGCCTCTGCATAAAGCCCCTGAGGGAGTTGAGCCTGGGAGGCGGCCCCCCCAACCCGATCTGTTCCTGAAAGTCTCTGCATAAAGCCCCTGAGGGAGCTGAGACTGGGAGGCGGCCCTGCCCCCACCCCAGCACCTGAACTAAAGCTTGCTGCGGAAAGCCCATTTGAACCTCAGACCGCAAGCACTAGCTGGGCGGATTTAGGCGGGGGTGGACAGGAATCTCAGAAGTCAAGTAACTGCCTGGGAAAATGCCTAGAAAAGGGAAGAAAAATAAGACTATAGAAAGTTTTTTCCAACAAATGCAAATGATTCCGACATTCAGATCTGATGACGAGGACGTATTCTCGCCATCAGGGAAAGACGTGGAGGGCGGGGCCTCGGTACCCCAGACACCCCACAGGGATGTCAGGTGGGCTCAGGCCTTGGAAGAGCTCAAAAAGGATTTTGAAAAGCAAGTTAGACAGGTGGAGGAAAAACTGGGAAGAGAAATGGCAGAGATGCAAGAAAAGTATGAAAAACGGGTCAATACCTTGGTTAAGGAGACCCAAAAAAATGCTGAAGAAAATAACACCTTGAAGACTAGGCTCACTCAATTGGCAAAAGAGGTTCAAAAAGCCAATGAGGAGAAGAATGCTTTCAAAAGCAGAATGAGCCAAATGGAAAAAGAGGTTCAAAAGCTCACTGAATTTAATAGTTCTCTCAAAATTAGAATGGAACAGATGGAGTGTAATGACTTTACGAGAAACCAAGAAATCACCAAACAAAACTAAAAGAATGAAAAAATGGAAGAGAATGTGAAATATCTCATGGGAAAAACAACTGACCTGGAAAATAGATCCAGGAGAGACAATTTAAAAATTATGGGACTACCTGAAAGTCATGATCAAAAAAAGAGCCTAGACATTATCTTTCATGAAATTATCAAGGAAAACTGCCCTGACATTCTAGAACCAGAGGGCAAAATAAGTATTGAAAGAATCCATCGATCACCACCTGAAAGAGATCCAAAAAGAGAAACTCCTGGGAACATTGTGGCCAAACTCCAGAACTCCCAGCTCAAGGAGAAAATCTTGCAAGCAGCTAGAAAGAAACAATTTCAGTACTGTGGAAATACAATCAGGATAACTCAAGATCTAGCAGCTTCTACATTAAGAGATCGAAGGGCGTGGAATAGGATATTCCAGAAGTCAAAGGAACTAGGACTCAAACCAAGAATCACCTACCCAGCTAAACTGAGTATAATACTTCAGGGGAAAATATGGTCTTTCAATGAAACAGAGGACTTTCAATCATTCTTGATGAAAAGACCAGAGCTGAAAAGAAAATTTGACTTCCAAACACAAGAATGAGAAGACGCATGAAAAAGTAAACAGCAAAGAGAAGTCTTAAGGGACTTACCAGAAGTGAACTGTTTACATTTCTACATGGAAAGACATTAATTGTAACTCTTAAAACTTTTCAGTATCTGGGTAGTTGGTGGGACCACACACACACATGTACATGCATGCACACACACACACATACACACATGCACACACACAGAGACAGAGAGCACAGAGTGAATTGAATAGGATGGGATCATATCTTAAAAGAAATTAAGGTAAACGGTGAGAGAGAAATGTGGAGGGAAAAAGAGGAGAGCTGAGAAAAAAAAAAACAATTTGTTTACCCTCATCACATTTGACTAAAGGAAGGAATAAAATGCACACTCATTTTGGTATGAAAACCTATCTTACAGTATAGGAAAGTGGGGGAGGAAATAAGCAAGGGGGGGGTGATGATGGAAGGGAGGGCAAAGGGAGGAGGGAGCAATTTGAAGTCAACACTTGGGGAAGGACAGGATCAAAAGACAGAAGAGAAACACTGAGTGGCAGGGTAGGATGGAGGGTAATTCAGTTAGTCTTACACAATACGACTATCAGGGAAGTCATTTGCAGAATTACACAGATATGGCCTATGTTGAATTGCCTGCCTTCCCAAAGGGAATGGGTGGGGAGGGAGGGATGGGAAGAATTTGTAGCTCAAAGTTTTAGGAACAACTGTCTAGTATTGCTGTTGCTACTAGGAAAGAAGATATACAGTTAATGAGGAATAGAAAGTCATCTGGCCCTACAGGAGAAAAGAGAAGATGGAGACAAGAGAAGGGAGGGCAGATTGGAGATAGGGAAAATTAGATTGCTTGGGGTATTGAGGTGGGGGGAAGGGATAAAAGGGGAGAAAATTTGGAACCCAAAATTTTGTGAAAATGAATGTAAAAATTTAAATAAATAAATAAATAATCAGTTTTTGGCACTTTTATTTCACCTAGATAGTCATTAAATAAAGCACTGCTTGTGTTAATGGAGTAAAGAAAAAATTTCCCTTATTAGCTTAGTGAAAACTTGGTGAGACAGGTATACTAGTGATATGAAATTCATTCATGTAAAGAAATGTTCTAATTTCAAAACATTTGGGGAATTTTAAGCTCAAATGCTTTGTTTGTACTGTTTATTCTAGTAAATGCTCTAAAGACTGTATTACAGATTTTATTTCTTAAAGTTAAGAAGATGGTGGATTAGAAAGACTCATGTATGCTAGCCCGGAACCCACAGCCCATAAATTTCCTGAAAAAAGAACTTCCCACAAATTCTGGAGCTGTGCAAGCCATGCAGCAATGCAGTGGAGGAGATTTCCATTCCAGAGAGCCCTAACAAACTGGCACCAAAGGTCCGTCGGGCACCAGACAGCGGAGCCCAGCCCTGCCCTGCCCTGGCCGCATGGCCCCGAGAGGAGCAGAGCCAAGCAGGCTTCAGGGACGGAATCTCTGGCAGCCACGAAGGTTCCTCCACCCCCAGGCACTGCAGGTCTGTGAGAGAGACTTCTGGGCTGGCCAAGAGGGAAGCGGGGTGTCTCCATACCTCAGGCCCACTCGGGAGGAAGAAGCGGAGGCAGCAGTCGCCCGGAACTCCCAGAGCAGGCGGGAGCTCCACTCCATTACTGAAGATCTCCGCATAAACCCCCCTGAGGGAACTGAGCCTGGGAGGTGGCCCTGCCCCCACGTGAGCAACAGAACTTAAGCTCACGTTGAATAGCAGCTGCACCCGCCACTGAAAGCCCTGAGTCTGGGGAGCAGCATTTGAATCTCAGACCCCAAGAACTAGCTGGGTGGATCTAGGCGGGGGTGGACAGGAATCTCAGAAGTCAGGTAACTGGCTGGGAAAATGCCCAGAAAAAGGAAGGAAAATAAGACCATAGAGAGCTACTTTCTTGGGGAACAGATGTCTCCACCTTTCTCTGATGAGGAAGTACAATGCTTACCATGAGGGAAAGACATAGAAGTCAAGGCCTCTGTATCCCAAACATCTGAAATAGATATCCAATGGGCTCAGGCCATGGAAGAGCTCAGAAAGGACTTTGAAAATCAAGTTAGACAGGTGGAGGAAAAACTGGGAAGAGAAATGAGAGAGATGCAAGAAAAGCATGAAAATTGGGTCAATACCTTGCTAAAGGAGACCCAAAAAAATGCTGAAGAAAATAACACCTTGAAAAATAGGCTCACTCAATTGGCAAAAGAGGTTCAAAAAGCCAATGAGGAGAAGAATGCTTTCAAAAGCAGAACTAGCCAAATGGAAAAAGAGGTTCAAAAGCTCACTGAAGAAAATAGTTCTCTCAAAATTAGAATGGAACAGACGGAGGTTAATGACTTTCTGAGAAACCAAGAAATCATAAAACACAACCAAAAGAATGAAAAAATGGAAGAGAATGTGAAATATCGCATGTTGAAAAACAACTGACCTGGAAAATAGATCCAGGAGAAACAATTTAAAAATTATGGGACTACCTGAAAGCCATGATCAAAAAAAAGAGCCTAGACATCATCTTTCATGAAATTATCAAGGAAAACTGCCCTGATATTCTACAACCAGAGGGCAAAATGAGTATTCAAGGAATCCATTGATCACCACCTGAAAGAGATCCAAAAAGAGAAATTCCTAGGAACATTGTGGCCAAATTCCAGAATTCCCAGGTCAAGGAGAAAATATTGCAAGCAGCTAGAAAGAAACAATTCCAGTATTGTGGAAATACAATCAGGATAACACAAGATCTAGCAGCTTCTTCATTAAGGGATCGAAGGGCATGGAATAGGATATTCCAGAAGTCAAAGGAACTAGGACTCAAACTAAGAATCACCTACTCAGCAAAACTGAGTATAATACTTCAGGGGAAAATATGGTCTTTCAATGAAACAGAGGACTTTCAAGCATTATTGATGCTGAAAAGAAAATTTGACTTTCAAACACAAGAATGAGAAGAAGCATGAAAAAGAAAACAGCAAAGAGAAGTCATAAGGGACTTACCAAAGGTGAACTGTTTACATTCCTATATGGAAAGACAATATTTGTAACTCTTAAAACTTTTCAGTATCTGGGTAGTTGGTGGGACTACACACACACATACACGCACATATGTAGATGCATGCATGCACATACACAAATACACACATGCACACACACACACAGAGACAGAGAGCACAGAGTGAATTGAATAGGATGGGATCATATCTTAAAAGAAATTAAGGTAAACGGTGAGAGAGAAATGTAGTGGGAGGAGAGAGGGTGAAATGGAATGGGGTAAATTATATCTCATTCAAGAGGCAAGCAGGAGACTTTTTAGTGGAGGGAAAAAGAGGAGAGCTGAGAAAAAAACATGAAGTTTACTCTCATCACATTCGACTAAAGGGAGGAATAAAATGCACACTTATTTTGGTATGAGAACCTATCTTACAATACAGGAAAGTGGGGGAGAAGGAGATAAGCATGGTAGGGGGGACGATGGAAGAGAGGTCAATGAGAGGAGGGAGCAATTTGAAGTCAACACTCTTGGGGAGGGACAGGATCAAAAGAGAGAATAGAAACAACGGGGGGCAGGATAGGATGGAGGGAAATAGAGTTAGTCTTACACAACACGAGTATTATTGAAGTCATTTGTAAAACTACACAGACATGGTCTATATTGAATGCCTGCCTTCCCAAAGGGAATGGGTGGGGAGGGATGGATGGGGAGAAGTTGGAACTCACAGCTTTAGAAACAACTGTTGAGTATTGTTGTTGTTACTAGGAAAGAAGAAATACAGTTAAAGGGGAATAGAAAGTCATCTGGCCCTACAGGACAAAAGTGAAGATGGGGACAAGAGAAGGGAGGGATGATAGAAGAGAGGGCAGATTGGTGATAGGGAAAATTAGAATGCTCGGTGTATTGGGGTGGAGGGAGGGGACAAGTGGGGATAAAATTTGGAACCCAAAGTTTTGTGAAAAGGAATGTAAAAAGTTAAATAAATAATTTTATATTAAAAAAAAGAAAAAAAAGAAAGTTAAGTCAAGCCTGCAATATACAGCTTCTCAAATGTTTACACAATGCCAGAATGAAAATGTAAAAATGATTGTTACATTGATATATCCCATTTATATGCAGTGATGAGTTCAAAAGTTAATGTTGATAAAATATGGATGCAAGTAACACACCCCAAATAACATAGGTAATCATCTTCCATCATTTATAATATTCTAGTTACAATGACACTCTAAACAAGAAACAAAGTATGAACCAAAATTTCCACTTCTATTTCATTCACTCAAACTTATACAGAAATTAGAAAGCTAAATAAGAACTAGTCAATCATCTAATTTCACAGCTATCTGAAGGGGCAATCGTTATATAACAACTTATGTATGATACATTTAAGATAAATTATATGATTTGTTACTTGCCCATATGCTAAAACATAGCCTCATTTTAATATCTTGCCCTAAATTCCAGCTCTAAACTATGACATACTTAAGGTCTATGCAAAAAAGTAGCTACCTTTTTATAGGAAATGGATGATTAAGTCTTTGGTTCTGCAAAAGCAAATTCATTTGAACAGAACCACACATACACACGAAGAAAAAGAAACCCCAAGACACACTTTGTTGGGAGGAAAAAGCACATAAAATGTCTTGTCCCTGATGGAATGAATTAAATAAGCCCGTAGCACCAACAGGCAAAAACAAACACCATCCACCATCGTGTAAAATAGTTAAAAGCTCTCACATGCATAAATGAAGATTTCATACAAAGGACTCATATCTTTTCAAGCTTCAGTAGTAAATATTCTGTTACTATTTATTAAACACTGCACTGTTTATTCAAGCTAAGTTGAAACCACATTATGAATCAATAAGCATTTTGTACTTCCTTTCCTTATCTAGTCCACATCATGCCTCCTGCACCTTTAATTGTTTTAGGAAATCCACTCAGACTGAACCCTTCCAAAATAAACTCCTTAGATAGTACTGCAGTTACACTAAGAAGTATAAAATGCTGAATTGAGAGTTTACTTATCACCTACCCATAAGATACTGAATCAGCTTTTCATAAGCATTACTGCTTTTCTTGAAGCTAGATCATTAAAAAAACATCAGACAGCATTATTTGGTTATAGCAAAACATGCTACCCTCTTCATAAGGAAAAAAACACCAACTACTAAAAACCGTACCAGACAAAACCAACAATGAACATCACTCTATCAAAAAAAAAAATCAAATCTCAATTTTAAGTGCTGCAGTCCTCAACATTTATATATATATATATATATATATATATATATATATATATGTAGTAATATTAATAAACTCAAATATTTAAGGCACTATGTGTGGGAATGGTTTACAGTGCAGCTGAGATTATTAGGAAAACATTTAAGAGCAATGTCTAGGTAATTCTCATTCTTCAGTCAAAATATTTCATTGACTATACTTCCCAAAGGTATTTGGGAAAGACTGACACTTACAAGTTGATAAACGGACCTCCCTCTTTAGCATCCCTGCTCCCTTACCCTGACTCCATCAAACTATAAGACTGTACCTCCCTTCTTTCTTTGCAGAGGTAGTAGATTACAGGTGTGAAACACTCCAAGGGTATTTGAATTTGTAGATGTATTAGTTTTGTTGAATTCTTTTTCTTTTTCTTTTTGACTCATTTGGGTGGAGGAGTAATTATTAGGAATGAAGGCTGTGTAAGAGAGAAGGAAGTTAAGACATTATCTTGTATAATTATCAGTGGAGTGTTTCCTCACACTTCTAATGCAAACTAGAAACTACTGCTTAGAAGTTTGAAATATATGTCCTAAGATATCTTCAAGGAATATTTCTTACATCTAGTGGGAGCTTCAATATTTTCCTCATTTATATGTTTATTCCCGATATAGTAAAGTTGTATATAGCAGCAAATTCTACAATAGGGGCAGAGGCAAAGGAAGAAAGCCCATGGAAGTATTTAAAGCCCATTATCCAGCAGTGAAGAAGAATGAGACAATAAGTATAACTGAGTCTATAGAAATGTCCAATAAAACTGATTTATGTATAAATTAAATGAGTTTTTCATTGATACAAAAATTATTTCAGAACAGGATAAAAAGGCAAATCTCTGTAACCCCAATATGACCAGTAATGGACTAGAATGGTATTTTGTAGACTGGAATCACAGGAAGTTCAGTCTTTTGATGTTACAATTGAAGTGCTCCATAATCATCTGGCATTCTCTTGATGTTATACCTACGGTTAGAAATGTGCATGGTGGGAACTCCCAGGATCTTCGAGATTCTTCACTTAAGGTCTCAATCAACTGTAGCCACAAAGTAACACTTGCACTAAGTGACCCTCTGGTCTAAGCAATCATCTGCATATGTTCCTTTGTGCAAGCATGGTAGTCGTTCAAATTGTGGGTCCTTGGAAATCCTCAGGGCTACTCGGTACTTCTGTCCCAGTTTTTCATTTTCAGCCATTATACAGTCAGTAATGCAGGGAATGGACTTGGCAGACAGACAATCCATCATTGACTTCATTAAGTCCAACTTGGCTTTGATGGAGAAGTTGATAAAGTTGGTATCAATCAAGATGTAGAAAGGGGGTCCCAACTGTTTGTTTTATTGGAAGAACAAGCAGGATGGGTGCTGGGGAACTTCTCTTTCTTTGAGAGCAGTGGGATATTTCTTCTCTTTCTTTTTTGGCTTTAATCAATCTTTTACTTTTAATCTTTCATCTCATAAATTAAGCATATTTCCTTGCTTTCTTTTGTTTCCCCATGTTACTAGATGCCTTCATAGTCCAATGTCTCAGATACATCTAATTCTGAGAGGGGGAGGTTAAGGTCCCCCACTAATATAGTTTTCCTGTGTATTTTTTCCTGTAACTTCCTTGGTTTCTCCTCTAAGAATCTGAATGCTATGTTATTTCATTCATATATGTTGAGTAATAATATTATTTTATTGCCTTTGGTACATTTTAGTAGGATGTAGTTTATTTCCATATCTGTTTTAATTAGGTCTGTTTTTCATTTTACTTTGTCTGAGGTCAGGATTGCTATCCATGCTTTTTTACTTTAGCTGAAGCATACTATTTACTACTGCAGTAAAAATCTTTACTCTGTGTGCATCCCTCTGTGTCAAATGTGTTTCATGCATTAAACAACAGCGTACTGTAGGATTATGGTTTTTAATCCACTCTGCTACCAACTTCCATTTTATGAGAGAGTTCATACCATTCACATTCACAATTATGGTTGCTCTCCATGTCTTTCCTCCATCCTATTTTCCCCCTATTTATACTTTTCTCTCTCCTTTTCCCTTTTGCTCCTCACTAGATATTTGCTTTTAACTACTGCCTCCCTCAATATTCCCTCCCTTTGTTTTCTCTTCTTCCCTACTACTTCCTACCTCCCTTCTATTCACCCCGCCCTTTTCTTTCCCCTTTCCTCTCACTCTCCTTATAGGGTAAGTTAGATTTCTATATCTAACTCAGTATGCTATTACCCCTTTGAGTCAAATCCAAAGAAAGTAAGATTTAAACAATGCTCGTCTCCCTTCCTTCTTTTCTTCTGCTATAATAGGTATTTTCACTTCTTCATGTGTTGTAATTTATCCTTTTCTGACTCCTCCTTTCCTCTTCTCCCAGTGCAATTCCTTTTCACCACTTAATTAGATTTTCTTTTATCATCACATCAAAGGCAGCTTATACCCACATCCTTGGTCCATGTCTATCCCTTCTAAATGTCATAATAAAGATATAGTACTTAAGAATTATAAGTATCATCTTCCCATGTAACAACTGTAAACAGTTTGCCCTTATTGAATAAGATTTTTTTTTCTTTCCTGTTTACCTTTTAAGGCCTCTCTTGAGTCTTGTATTTAAAGATCAAATTTTCTGTTGATTTCTGGTCTTTTAATGAGTAAGGGTTGGAAGTCCCTTATTTCATTGAATGTCCATTTCTTCTCCAGAAAGATTATGCTCAGTTTTGCTAAGGAATTGATCCGTGGTTGTAAGTCATACTTCTTTGCCTCCTGGAATATCATATTCCAAGCCCTCTGTTCTTTTAATGTAGAAGCTATAAGGTCCTGTATGATCCTGACTGTGGTTCCATGATATTCTAGTTGTCTTTCTGGCTGCTTATAGCCTGACCTAATAACTCTGGAATTTGGCTACAATATTCCTTGGAGCTTTCACTTTGGGATCTCTTTCAGGAGGTGATTGGTGGATGTTTTCAATGACTTTTTTGTCTTCTGGTTCTAGGACCTCAGGGAAGTTTTCTTCAATGATTTTTTTGAACGATGCTCTTTTCTAGGCTCTTTTTTGATCATGACTTTCAGATAGATCAATAATTCTTAAATTTTCTCTCCTATATCTATTTTCCAGGTCAATTGTTTTTCCAGTGAGGTATTTAATGTTTTCTTCATTTTTTCATTATTTTGATTTTGTTTAACTGATCCTTGATGGCTTGATGTCTCATAGTGTCACTTTCCTATTTTAATTTTCAACAAATTGCTTTCTTCAGTCAGCTTTTGTACCACTTTTTCCATTTGCCAATTCTAATTTTCAAAGAGTTCTTTTCAGTGAGTTATTGTGTCTCATTTTCTATTTTGCCAATTCTACTTTTAGGGTTTTGTTTTCTTCTTTGTACTTCTCCCAATTTAGCAAATTTTATTTCTTAAAGATTTATTTTTTGTAGTCAATTAATGTTCTTACTTTTCCAAACTGTTGACTCTCTCTTGCATACTTTTGCATACTCTCTTGAATTTCTTTTCCCAATTTTCCTTCTCTCTTATTTGACTTTGAAAATCCTTCCTGAGCTTTTCTAAGAAGGCTCTTTGTGCTTGAGACCAGTTCATATTCCCTCTGATATTTTAGATTTGATTATACTGGTAATGTCATCCTTTTCCAAATTTGTATTTTGATCTTCCTTATCACCATAATAATTATCTCAGTGTTGTTGTTTTTTGCTGAGGTTTGCCTTTTTCCTGACTTTTCAAGTTGATCTCTGCTTCTGGGGCACAAGTGGCACTGTCTCAAACTTCCTGTGCTGAAGGCCAGCAGCCTGGTCCCTGGCTTTGTGTGCTGGATCCTCAGTTACTGGTAACAGGAGGCTGTAGGGAGTCTGCCAGCTTGTTTGATGTTGTACTGAAGCTGCTTGTTGTCACTAGTATGTGCTGAGGCTAGGTGTGTTTTTTCTGTCTTTACCTGGGGCTACACTAAAGCTCAGAAGGTGAGGTTGGGGGCTCTGACTGTCAGAGGATCCCTGATTACCCAGAGTTGCCCCAAAGAACCAGGAGATTTAACTGCCCACCTGGAGTTGCACTGAAGCTCATGGGAATTCAGCTGCTGGAGGATGCCTACACACTGGAGTTCAGGATTGCTCTTGGAGCTGGAATCCGGTGGTTCCTCTGGCTGTGCCAAGACTCATGGTGGGGTCCTGATATTGGTGCTTGCTTGCTCTGAAGCTCAGGATCTGGAGCTCAGGATCTCCCCCTGATTTGCTGAGATAAGGCTTGTTTTTGGCTTGCTGGTATGCCTCCTGTTCATTACTGCACCCCTTCTACCAGAGTAAGAGGGACCTTTCACAAGCCTTCTGGCTTAAAAGATTGCTACACTCCATTTTTCTACTGGCTCCATTATTCCAGGATTTTTACTATGGCAATATTTTCTGGTTTGTTTGAGATCAGTAAGAGAGAGTCAAACTGAATTATTCTGACAACTTGGCTCCTGGAAGATCAAGTATTTTCTATAGTGTTTTTAATAGGAATGGTGTTGTATTTTGTCAAAAGCATTTTCTGCATTTATTGAGATAATCATGATTTCTGTTAGTTTTATTATTGATATGGTCAATTATGCTGATAGTTTTCCTAATATTGAACCAGCCCCACATTCTGGCTATGAATATAATATGGTCTTAGGGTATTATCCTCATTATAAGCTGCTATAATCTCTTTGCTAATATTTTATTTAAAAATGTTTGCATCTACATTCATTAGGGAGAATTCTCTGTTTTGGCTTTTTCTGATTTAGGTATCAGCACCATATTTGTATCATAAATTTGCATCATGTATTTGATAGGACTCCTTTTTCACCTATTTACCAAATAGTTTGTATAGTATTGGTATTAATTGTTCTTTAAATGTTTGGTAGAATTCACTTATAAATCTATATGGCCTTGGAGTTTGTTTTTTTTCTTTATGGAATTTATTTGTGGCTTGTTCAATTTCTCTTTCTGAAATAGGGTTAATCTGTTAATTAATTCTGTTAATCTGGGCAATTTATATTTTTACAACTATTCATCCATTTCACTAAGATTGTTAAATTTATTGGCATGCCGTTTGGCAAAATAGGCCCTAATTCTTGTTTTAATTTCTCTTCATTGGGGGTAAATTCACCCTTTTAATTTTTGATACTGGTAATTTAATTTTCTTCTTTCTTTTTAAAAATCAAATTAACCAAAGGTTTATCTTTTTATTTATAAAACCAGCTCTTAGTTTTATTTATTAGTTCAATTGTTTTCTTAATTTTAATTTTATTAATCTTCTTGATTTTTAAAATTTTGAATTTGATATTTAATTGGGAGTTTTGAATTTGTTCTGTTTCTAGCTTTTTTAGTTGCACACCCAATTCATTGATCTCCTTTTTCTCTATTTTATTCATGTAAGCATTTAGAGATATAAAATTTCCCCTAGATATTTCTAATTCTTAAAAGTTGCACGAGAACTAGTAGATCTAGAAAGAACATACATAGACAGAGAGTGTGGGTATAAGGTGAATTTGAGGGAATGATATTAAAAAAATTGAGGGATGAAAAGAGAGTACAGAAGGAAAGGAGAGGTAGAATGGGGTAAATTATTTCACATGAAGAGGTGTTAAACACCTATTACGTTAAAGAGAAAGATTGGACAGTGGTTAATGAGTATCACTTGATTCATACTCTCATTAATATTGGTTCAAAAATGGGATAATATGCATAATCAGTTGAAAATAGAGATCTACCTTACCTGACAGGGAAGTAGGAGGGGAGAAAATCAAGTTGGGAGGGTGATGTAGGGACTGACAAAAGGGAGGGCAAATCAGGGCAGGGGGTAGACAGAAGCAAAATATTGATGAGGAAGGAAAGGGTGACAGGACAGAGGGGACAAACTGGAAAGAAGAATAGGGTGGAGGGAAATACACAGGTAGTCATCATAAATGTGAATGGGATGAACTCTCTCCCATAAAAGGAAGTAGATAGCAGAGTGGACCAAAAATCAGGAACCTACAATATGTAGTTTTAATAGCAAGCAAAGTGAAACTTTCTTTTTGTTTTTCTGCATGTGATATTTAGTTTCCCAGCCTCAGTCTTATATGCGTCTGTACTGAGTCAATCAGACATGTGCAAGTGAGCTCTAATCAATCAGGTACATACATGTGCACTCTAGCTAATCAGATGTTGAGTAGAACTGTATATAAAGAGAAGCCAGGGATGAGAAATAAGACATTAAGAAAGCCAGAACTGAGAAGAAGAGAATGCAAAGAGGAGACCTCTGAGACCTGAGAGGAGACCTCTGATGTCAGAGACTTGCTAAAGGAGCCTCTGAACTTTGAAGATGAATAGAGCTGTAGGACAGAAACCCGTTCATGGGAAGGAAGCGTAGTGTAAGCCCCTTATTTTGTGAAAGTGAGTTGAGCTATTATCACAGAACCTCTGGCTTTTGGAGGTGAATCAAGATGAGTGCTGGTGGTGTGTGTCACTATTGTTGTTGCCCTGTTGAGCTTTGTTTTCTCAGGGGCAGAAGCTGTGGGCAGGAGCTCATGGGGCCTACTGCCAGGCAGTGAAAGCTTTTAGTGGAGCAGTCCCCATGAACTGAGACATAGAGCAGGGGTGGAGAGCTGCCTACATGTAAATCCAAGTGAGAGCTGAGAGCAGTCAGCCCACAGAAGAAGAGCCATGGGACTTGGAAATCAACCTCAATTTAAGATAAAAGATACTTTACTTGGACAATTGGTATCTATTAAAAAGATTGTTCTTACCATGACATAGGGGTGGATGGTGTGGTACTTTTTGCTACCCCTTAAGGATGTGTTGAACTAGGGAAGACCCTAGTCTGGGACCCCCGATTGTAAATAAGTATTTTGGAGAATGCTACCAAATGCTGTGACACATGCTATGTGCCATATGCCATATGATATACTGAGCATTATGAGATGTGTGTGTATGTGTGTGTGTGTGCATGTGTGTGTGTGTGTATAGAGTTAGATAGATATGTTTTGCTTAAGAATATTGCTATAAATGTTATACAGTACTTTATTGAACAATGCATAGTTCTGAACAAATGGAGAGTTTGTTATACTATGCAATTAGACCCTTGAAATTATTCATAGCAGCAGTGCTGCTGTGATTGGCATTACAGTTGTTTGCAAGAAACACACATGAAGCAGAGACACATACATAGAGTAAAGGTATGGGGCCAGAAAAGAATCAATCAAACTTTAGCTGAAGCAAAAAGAGCAGGGGTACCTAATCTTGACAAAGTAAAACAAAAATTGACCTAATTAAAAGAGATAAGGAAGGAAACTACATCTTGCTAAAAAGATAATGTAGGCAATGAAGCAACATGAATGCTAAACATATATGCACCAAGTGACATAGCATCCAAATTCTGAAAAGGGAAGTTAAGTGAGTTACAGGAAGAAATAGCAAAACTTTTGGGAGACCTCAATAGTCCCCTCTCAGAGCTCATTAAATCCAACCAAAAAATAAACAAGAAAAAAACTATATAGAATATTAGAAAAGTTAGATATGCAGATGTTTGTAAAAAACTGAATGGGAACAGAAAGGAATATGCCTTTTTCTCAATAACATATGGTACATACACAGAGATTGACTGTGTAATATGGTTTAAAAACCTCAAAATCAAATGTAAAAAGGCAAGAATAGTTAAAAATGCTTACCAAACAATTACAAAAATGTATTTATAATAGTATATTTACCAAAAATATACCTAGATTAACAGATCAGGGAGTAAAACACCTAAATAACTCCATCTTAGAAAAAAAATTGAACAAGTCATTAATGAATTCCTGAGGGAAAAATCCCAAGCTCCAGATGGGTCTATGAGTGAATGCTACGAACATTTAGGTTGTCTTAGGTAGGAGATTTATTTCACTCTGTCATTTCTGTAGCTCCAGAATTTGTTTAGAGTCCTTTTTTACAGGTATTTGGAGGGTGTTAGGGGAGAGTTCAAGTAAGTCTGTGCTTTTACTCTGCCATCTTGGGTCCACCTACTCCCAAACATTTAAAGAACAATTAATTTCAGTACTATGTAAATTATTTGCAAAAACTGACAGAGTCCTACCAAACTCCTTTTATGGCACAAGCATGGTGCTGATACTTCAACCAGGAAGAATTAAAACAGAGAAAGAATATTATAGACCAGTTTCCCTAATGAATGTCTCTGTAAAAAAAAATTGTGCAAAATACTAGCAAGGTGATTACAGTAATATATCACAATGATTAGACACTATGACCAGGTGACATTTATACCAGGAATGGAGGGTTGGTTCAATATTTGGAAAACTATCAATATAATTGACTGTAATTATAACAAAATCAACAGAAATCCTATGATTATTTCAATAGATGCTCAAAAAGCTTTTGATGCAACACAGTATACATTCCTATTAAAAACACTAGTCAGCATAGGATAAGGAGAACCCTCCTTGAAATGATTAGCAGTATCTATCTAACACCACCAGTAAGCATCATAAGTAATGGATGAAGCTAAAAGTCTTCCTAATAAGATCAGGGCTGAAGTAAGAATGCCTATTTTCACCACTATTATTCAATATAGTGCTACAAATGTTATCTATAGCAATAAGAGAAGAAAAAGAAATGGAAGGTATTAGACTAGGCAATGAAGAAACAAAATTATCACCCTTTGGAGATGATATGATAGTATACTTAGAGAACCCTACAGTATCAACCAAAAAAAATTACTTGAAATAATTAGCAACTTTAGAAAAGTTGCAGGATGTAAGATCAACCCATATGACCAATAAAGTCTAGCAACTAGAGATCGAGAAATTCCAATTTAAATAACTGTAAATAATTTAAAGTATTTGGGAGTATACTTGCCAAAAAGAACCTAGGAACTATGTGAATACAATTACATAACACTTTTCACACAAATAAAGTCAGGTCTAAACAATTGGGAAAATAGCAATTGTACATGGGTAGGCTGAGCCAATATAATAAAAATGATAATTCTGTCTAAACTAGTTCACTTATTTAATGCCACATGAATGAAACTACCAAAATTATTTTATAAAACTAGGAAAAATAACAACAAAATTCCTCTGGAAGAACAAAAGCTCCAGAATATCAAGGGAATTAATGAAAAAATATTCAAAGGAAGGGGACCTAGCAATACCAGATTTCTAACTATATTATAAAGCAGTAATTATCAAAACTATCTCATCCTAGGTAAGAAATAGAATGATGGATCAGTGAAATAGATTAGGTACACAAGACACATCAGCCAATAACCACAGTATCCTAGTGTCTGACAAACCCAAAGACTCCAACTTTTGGGATAAGAACTCACTATTAGACAAAAACAGTGAGGAAACCAGAAAACAATAGACACAAACCAGGTATAGACCAATATCTCACACCATATACCAAGGTAAGTCCCAAATGGGCTCATGATTTAGATATTAAAGGTGACAACTAAGCAAGTTAAAAGAGCAAGAAATAATCTACTTGCCAGATCTATGGTGAGAGGAAGAATTCATGACCAGACAAGAAAAGGAGAGCACCACATTTAAAATAGATAATTTGATTATATAAAATCTAAAAGATTTTTCACAAGCAAAATCAATGTAATCAAGATTAGAAGGAATGCAGAAAGGTGGTGTTTCTGATAAAGGCCTTAGTATAAAATATATAGATAACTAAGTCAAATTTATAAAAATACAAGCCACTCCTCAATTAATAAATACTGAAAGGCAATTTTCAGATCAAGAAATCAAGGTTTTATATATATATATATATATATATATATATATATATATATATATATATATATATATATGTGTGTGTGTGTGTGTGTGTGTGTGTATATACATATATATGTATACATATATACATATGAAGAAATGCTTTAAATCACTTTTATTAGAGAAATGCAAATCAAAACAACTCTGAGATGCCACACCTATTAGATTGGCTAATATGACAAAAAATGATAAATGTTGAAAAGGATGTGGGAAAATTGGGACACTGATATACTCTTGGTTGAGTTGTGAACTGATCCAACCATTCTGGAGAGTAATTTGGACCTAAGGTAAAACCGAACTGCATACCCTTTGATCCTACAATACCATTAGTAGGTCTGTATCCCAAAGAGATCATATAAAAGGGAAAAGGACCTACATGTGCAAAAATATTTTTAGCAGCCCTTTTTGTTGTGACAAAATATTAGAAATTGAGGGCATGCCCATTAATTGAGGAAATTGTTGAATAACTGTAATACATGAATGTAATAGGATACCACTGTGTCATAAGAAATGAAAAACAGGCAGATTTCATAAAACCCTGAAAACATTTGTATGAACTGATACAAAATGAAATGAGCCGAACCAGGAAAACATTGCTTACAGTTTCAGCCACATTGTGTGGTGATTAACTATGAGTGGCTCAGCTGTTCTCAGAAATAGAGTCATCCAACAGAAGTACAAAGCATTCATGAAGGAAAATCCTATCTGATGAGGGATAGAAAGGGGCACATGGTTGATACTCCCACAAAAATCAGAGTACCAAGGATAGATCCCCTGGAATGAATTCATGAACTCAAGAATTCTTGAGGTCAGGGTAGTTTTATTATTATTTTCAGCATGCAAGAGTTTTAAGGGAAGCTAGAGCCTTAGAGGGGTACAGATAAAGTTTATATAGGATATTCTATAATAAAACTTGTGGCAAATTTGCTAACTAGTTGATTCAGGGTGGAACTAGGGAGTAGTTGAGGAGTGGTTAGTTCTTAAAGGAATATACACTTTTGGAGTTTATTGCACAGGTATTTTACCCAGAATTCATCTGGAAATAGCCCAAAGCGACGCTATATGGAGGTGTGGTTTTAGGCCTGAAACATCACTAAGTCAACTAACAGTCAGGTCTGACTAAGGAATACCAGGCTGCTCTCATCAATGTCTTGTTAGATAAGATAAAGTAAGGGAGTATATGCATGTCTAAATCTAGGATATATATGATAAAATAATATTTTAAAACAATTAACAGTTATTAAGTGAATTCTTCATTGTGTGAAGAAGCTGAGATAGTTTTGAGATCAGCCCCAGGGCAACTGCCATCAAAAAAGGAGTCAAAAAGTATGTTATAGGAGGATATAAAGGGAGAACACTGAAAGGGATGGAGCTAAGCTGGCAGAGTAGAAGCCTGGACCCGCCTGCCTGAGTTTTCACCCCACACCCTTAAAACTTCTGTAATGACTCTAAACAAATTCTAGAGCAGCAGAAGCCACAAAATGACAGAATGAAACAGATTTCCAGCCCAAGACAATCTGGAAGTCTGACAGGAAGAGTCTGTCACACTGGGCTCTGAGCAAAGTGCAGCCCAGTGTGGGCTGCACCAGAACAGACAGGAATGGAGCAGGCCTCAGGGCACTGAATCACTGGCAGCTATACTGGTTTCCATTCTTCTCAAGCCACAAACACCAAGGACATCTTCAAAGGTCAGTGAGAAAGCTCTCTCACTTGGGTGAGAGAGGAACATGGTCCAGCTCTAGTCTAGGGTGGCACTAGCCACTGCTGCAGCAGCAGCTGCTTCTGGAACTCTCATCCTACAGAAGGTGGGGGAATCAAATGACTGATCTAGGTCTCGGTCCTGTTTGTTCATCCAGGGTCAAGGAGGAGTGCTGGTGTGGTGGAACTGGTGATGGCTGTGGAGAGGAAATTCTACTTTTAGTTCCAGGGTGAAAAAGAGTCCTTTTGGTTGCTCATAGATGAAAGTACAGTGCAGGAGAGGAATAAACACTTCTCCTTTGAGCATACCACTTTGGAGGAGCTAAGAATTTACAGATACCTAGAGATATCTCTGAAAAGAGACAAAACCCCTAAAACTTGGGGAAGCATACCCTCCACTTAAGAAAACTCAAAAGTCAAGTAATTGGTTGGGAAAATGACCAAAAGGGGAAAAATATGATTATATTAGGTTACTTTCTTGGTGTAAATGTATTTTCTTAAGATGAAGAAGATCAAAGATACCCCCTAAAAATGCTGAAGAAAATAGCACCTTTAAAAACAGACTAATTCAAATGGCAAAAGAGATTCAAAAAACTAATGAGGAGAATAATGTCTTAGAAAGCAGAATTGGTCAAATGGAAAAGGTGTCCCAAAATCTCACTGAAAAAAACAATTCCTTAAAAATTAGAATGGAGAAAATAGAAGCTATTGACTTTTTAAGAAATCAGGAAGTTATAAAACAAAACCAAAAGAATGAAAAAAGGGAAGACAATGAAATATCTCATTGAAAAAAACAATTGATCTGAAAAATAAATCCAGGAAAGATAACTTATCCCATTCTATTTCTCCCTTTCTCTTCCCAATATATTCTACTCTCACCCCTTAATTTTATTGTTTTAGATATCATCCCTTCATGTTCAATTTACCCTGTACCAATTTTCTACATGTATACAATCCTTCCAACTACCCTAATACTGAGAAATGTCTCAAGAGTTAAAAACATTATCTTTTCATGTAGGGTTGTAAACAATTCTACTTTAGTAAGTCTCTTATGGTTTTCCTTTCCTCTTTACCTTTTCATGCTTCTCTTGATTCTTGTGTTTGAAAGCCAGATTTTCTATTCAGCTCTGGTCACTTCATCAAGAATACTTGAAGGTCCTCTATTTAATTGAATGACCATTTTTTTTCCCCTGGAGTATTATACTGTTTTGCTGGGTAGTTGATTCTTGGTTGTAATCCTAGCTTCTTTCACCTCCAGAACATCATATTCCAAGCCCCCCTCTGATCCCCTAATGTAGAGTTGCTAGATCTTGTGTTATCCTGCTTGTATTTTCATAATATTCAAATTGTTTATTTCTGCCAGCTTGCAATATTTTCTCCTTGACCTGGGAGCTCTGAAATTTGGCTACAATATTCCTAGTAGTTTTCCTTTTGGGATCTCTTTCAGGAAGTAAGTTGGTGGATTCTTTCAACATCTATTTTATCCTCTGGTTCTACAATATCAGGGAAGTTTTCCTTGATAATTTCTTGACAGATGATTGTCTAGGTTCTTTTGTTGATCATGAATTTCAGATAGTTTAATAATTTTTAAAATGTCTCTTCCAGATCTATTTTCTAGGTCAGTTCTTTCTCCAGTGAAATATTTCACATTGTCTGCTATTTTTTTCATTTCTTTGGTTTTGTTTTGTAATTTCTTGGTTTTTCATAAAGTCATTACCTTCCATTTTCTCCACTCAAACTTTGAAAGAATTATTTTCTTTAGTAAGTTTTTGGACCTCCTTTTCCATCTGGTCAATTCTGCTTTTTAGGCATTCTTCCCCTTTTGATGTCTTTTGCCATTTGGGTTAGTCTATTTTTTTAAAGTGCTATTTTCTTCAGCACTTTTTTGGGTCTCCTTTAGCAAGCTGTTGACTTGACTTGTTTTTCATGATTTCTCTTGCATCATTCTCATTTCTCTTCCTAATTTTTGCTCTACTCCTCATATTTGATTTTCAAAATCCTTCTTGAACTCTTTCATCACCTGAAACCAATTAATATTTTTCTTGGAGGCTTCAGATATAGGAGCTTTGACTGTGTTGTCTTCTGTTTGTATACTTTATCACCAAAGTAAGATTCTATAGTCTGATTCTTTTCTGGCTTTTGCTCATTTCCCCAGCTATTTACTTGACTTTTGAGCTCTTTGTCAAGGTAGTTCTCTACAGTGAATTTGGGGGTGTACTGTCAGTTGCTTGATTCCCCCAAAATATGTGGGCCTAGACCTCCAGAAACCATGGCTTCTACTGCCACTGCCCCTGCCCCTGCCCCTGCTGCTGTGGTGAGCTTCTACTCAGCCAGCTCCTCCACACCCTCTAACACCCTGGGGCTGCTCTCTCCACAAGTTCCACTGGATTTTTTTTACTCACCTTCCAATTTGTCTTTGGCATTTTGGGGTTGTGAAATCTGGAAACCCACATAGGTACCCCAGATTCAGTCCCCCCAAGAGCTGCTCAGGTCCCATCCGGGCTGGTGTGTCCCAAACTGGACTGGACTCTGCTCCCAGTATGGCACATTTGACACTTCCTGGCAAACTTCCAGGCTCTCTTGGGTTAGCTATTTGCTTCACTCCATCATTCTGTGTGTTCTGCAGCGCCAGAATTTGTTTAGAGTTATTTTTTTAGAGACATTTGGCTGGGTTTGTGTGGTGAGCACCAGCAAATTCATGCTTTTACTTTGCCATCTTGCCTCTGTCCCCAAGATATCATCTTTCAAGAAATTATCATGGAAAATTGCCACGATATTCTAAAACCAGAGGGTAAAATAGAAATTGAAAGAATCCACTGATCACCTCCTGAAAGAGATGCCAAAGGGAAAACTTTCAGGAATATTGCAGCCAAATTCCAGAGTTCCCAGGACAAGGAGAAAATCTTACAAGTGAGAAGAAACAATTCAAGCATTATGGAAATACAATCAGAATAACAAAGGATTTAGTAGCTTCTATACTAAGTGATCAGAGGGCTTGGAATAAGATACTCTGGAGGTCAAAGGAGTTAGGATTAAAACCAAGAATCACCTACCTAGTAAAATTGAGTATATAGCTTCAGGACAAAAATGGAACTTTAGTGAAATAGAGGACTTCCAAGCATTCTTGTTGAAAAGACCAGAGCTGAACAGGAAATTTGTCTTTCAGATACACAAATCAAGAGAAAATGAAAATGTAAATGGGAAAGAGAAGCTATAAGGAGCTCATTAAAGTTGAACTAAAGTAAAGTTTCCTACAGAAAAAGATCATATCTGTAACTCTTGAGACCCTATGTATATGTATGTGTATATTTGTATATTGCATGTGTATGTATAGGTCTATGTATGTATATGTGTACATATACATATATGTATATGTGTGTGTATCTGTGGGTGTGTATGTATACACACACATATACATACATATATACAGAAGGTGCAGGGTAAGCTGAATATGAAGAGAGAATACCTAAAAATAAAATTAAATGTTCAGAGAAATGTACTGGGAGAAAGAAAAAGGGAGAAGTAGAGAGCTAGAATATAATAAATCATCTCATATAAAAGAGGCAAGAAAGAACTTTTGCAATATAGAGGAAGAAGGGGAAGTGAGACAGAATAAGTGAACCTTATTTCTCATCGGATTTGACTTAAGGAGGAAATTATTGAGTGTGGACTTCAATCTTACCCTACAGGAAGATAGGGGGAAGGGATAATTAGGAGCAAACACTATTGTGGGGGACAATTCAAGGAAAAGAATGGAATAAATGGAGAGCAGGACAGTATAGAGAGAAATGTGGTTAGTCTTTTGCAATGTGACTATTGAAGTCTTTTGCATGGCTATTTATGTACAATCTATATCCGATTGCTTGCTTTCTTAGTAAGAATCAGTGAAGAGGGAGGGAGGGAGAGAATGTGAAACTCAAAAATTTAAAAATGAATATTAAAAAATTGTTTCTGAATAAATTGTGTAGGCAATGGGTTATAGAAATCTATCTTGCCCTGCTGGAAAAATATATGGGAGGGGGATGGGAGAAGAACAGTGATGGAAGGGAGGGCAAATTAGGGAAAGGGGTTGTTGGGGTGCATGCTGTCTTAGGGCTGTGGGAGGGGAGAAATGGGGGAAGATTTGGAATTAAAAATCTTGTGGACATGAATGTTAAAAACTGAAAATAAATAAACATATTTGAAAAAACAAAGGGAAAACATTGAAATTTCCAGAGGCCTCAAGAAGAAGAAAATTCACTTAAAGATCTTGAACACAAATGGGTAAACCAACTGTGAAGATACTAATAACTGGAAGAAATATGGCTTTCAGACAATTAAAATTAGTCCAGACACCTAAGAAATATCATAAAACAGTGAAAAATTTGTCAACAACTCATAAGGCAGAGAACCCTGTAGAATTTTAAGAGAGAAAGAGAATGCCACAATGTGTAGCCTATATAGCAGAAATAATTGTCAGAATAGAAAAATTTGCATGAGTAGTGGCAAATCTTACCAAAGAATCAAATTGAACAATTGATGGGCAATGTAAATACACAGAAATAAAAGATATTTAATTGAAGATCAGACAAGATAGCAGAGAAGCAGGAAGAAATTTAATGGTGTCTCTTTTCCTTAACTCCTCTACAAAGAACTAGAAATATACCAGACCATAGGCTAGGAAAACCAAGAAAAAAATGACAATGAATAATTTTTCCACTCATGTTGGAATAAAGAGACAGGGAGATCTCTTGATTTTGGACAGACTCTAGGCAGGAATAGCTTACCTGAGCATTTCCTCGTGGGACCATGATGTCACACTCCAAACATGGTGGCTCTGTGTCATTGATAGAACAGCTAGGTTGTTATGGAAATCTAGACAAGTGTTTTGCATTTTGATGTCTGTCAGATTCTTTCTAGTTTCATCCTTAAATTTTGTCTTGATGACATACTTAGTAGAATTTCTTCACAAAGTTTTCTGTCAACTTAATTTTCCTCTGCCTTTTTCACTGATTTATGAGATGATATTGCTCAGAATTTCTGCCATAATTCTTTGCTGTTAGTGTGCATCCTATTAGTTTCATGATAGCTTGCTTACATGGGCTCTGAATAATGAATGATGCTCTTATGCTTTCCCAGTCACCTTTCCCAGAGTGGAGAAGGTTCTGTGTGCTTGCTCCAACGCTTTTTAGCTTGACATTTTCAGTGATGTTGTGGGATGCTTTCAATGAGGATGAAAATGGTATCAAGGTCAGCTACCATACTGACAACAAATTATTTAGTTTTAAAAGGCTGCAAGCCAAGACTAAAGTTGAGGAAGAATTGGTGCATGACTTCTTATTTTCAAATGGCCATGCACTCAATGCATCATCTGAGGCTGAGATGCAGCAAAAAGATGGATCAATTCTCTGCTGCTTGGGCTAATTATGGCTTGACAATTAACACCAAGAAGAAAGAGGTGCTCCACCAACCAGCACTATATCATCCATATGTAAAATGATTGGTTACAGAAAATGGAGGAATTTTGAATGCTGTGGATAAGTTCACTTGGCTTGGCAGTATAATTTCCAGGGATATACACATAAATGAGGTTGATGCACACATTGTTAGTACTAGCTCAGTGTCTGGGAAGTTCCAAACCTGTCTACCAACCTGACAGTGTACAGATTTCTTGTGCTGACCTCATTGTTGTATGCCTGTGAAACCTGGGTAGTCTACTAGGACCGTACTAGGAAATTGAATTGCTATCATTTGAATTGTCTTAAGAAATATTCTAAAGATTGATGAGGTCCTTTCTGTAGCTGAGCTGTCAAACATTTAGACTCTTGCACAGAATGAAACTCCAATGGGCTGACCACATTATTTGAATGCCAAACATAACAATTGCCTAAAGATTATTTTAGGAAGAACTCACAGAAGACAAGTGCTCACATGGAGGTCAGAATAAGTCATAAAAAGACACTCTCAAGGTCTCTCTGAAGAACTTTGGAATCAATTGTGATACATGGGAGAAACTGGAACACGACTACCCAGCATGGCATGCCCACATCGAAGAAGGCACTGTGTTCTAAGAGCAAAGCAGAATTGCAATAGCTCCAAAGAAATGTGAGATGCAAAAACTTAGAGACTTCCTCACTCCAAATGTACATATGGACTATTTGTACCTTAATGGTAGAGCCTTCTTAGCTCAAAGTGATCTTATTAGCCATAGTATTATCATGACCGCAACATAGAGATGTCATTTTGGTCTTCTTCAAGCACAAAGAATGACCACCCCTACCATCCTATAATGTTTTATTAAAAAGTTAATATTCTAACTCTAGGATGCCTTGGCCTTCTATTTAGCAAGCAGATGAAGCATATATTGATTAAGGCAGTTTCTAGTACTTTTGGTTAGAGATTACATTCATTATTGCTATTATTTTTAGGAAATAATGGTAGCCTTTACAGTTGTTTATTTTTTATGTATTTCCCATTTTTATCTCGAATGGCATGCTGTTGAACGTGAGGTTAGGGCTTGTTTAATTATACCTGATTTCTTCTCATTTTTACTTTTTTTCTGTGCTGTATGAACATTGTTCTAGTAACTTGAGGATACACAGATGAATCATTAATGACTCCCACATTAGCAACTAGTCATTTTCTGTCTGTTAAAATACAGCAAACTTTCTTTTCTGATATGATTCTATGGTCAAATTTTTTCAGTGCCTCCTTCATAAAGTTATTCATAACATGCAGGTATGAAATTTCTTTATTTTTTATAAACCTTTGGCCAAATTTTTCTTGATGTGGACCATATATTCAACATATTTCACCTCTTTTTTTGAAGTCATGAAATATTATATTATATGCCGATTTTATTTAGAGATTGTTCTTCATTGAATTTCTGTACCCATGTATTTTTTATAAGGTGTTGGAACATAAACTACAATAGTCTTCATGTATGAGAAAAGTAGCATTGTATAGTGGATAAAAAACTGGCCTTAAAGTCAAAGGAATATTGCCAACTTAAAAAAAGAGCTTTGACTTAAGTAGGAATTAGAAATAATTGTGGGAGTCTCAAAGTCATGCAGATTCAAAGTTTTCTTCTTTGATTTATTGGCTGCTGTAATCAGGCAGAATCCATTAATATCTCTAAGCTGCCCAGGCAGTTTGCTAAGACTACACATTTCAAAGCAGAATTCACCTGATGTTGGTAACTTCCTCATCAGGAATTCCCTAAATCAATTAAATCACAAGTCTGACTCCATCTTCATGGTTGCATTTTTTTTCTTTCAAAAGCTTATCTTATGCACAGAAATATGAGATTACCTGGCATCCCGTGAAAATATTTTTCTTGTTTCCCTTGGACATAGGGTAAAGCCAATTGTGTTAATTTCATTTGCCTCTCTAAGGAGCACCTGTGAGCCATTTCCCATTTACCTGCAATGTATTTTTTGCCTTTTGGTTTCACAGTATAATGACAACATCAACTTCATATTATTGTTTCTTCAATAATATGTAAACTCTTTCTCACTGAACAAAGATGTCACATTACTGACAATCACTACAAGATTTAGCAGTCTTCCAATTTTACCATTATTCTGCCCTATTTCATGATTTTTAAAGTTGAAAGAAGGGAGGATGACCAAGATTGAGTGTTACTTTTTATTTTTATTTTTTTCATATGTTATCTTGTTGAGAAAAAAAACATTACTAAGTGGCCATCCCACTAGTGATGAGTCATTCCACACTTAGCTAGAGAAGTTCTTTAAAAAAAACAAACAGTTAATTGCTAAGGTGGCATCATACATTTTCTTCCACGTGCTATTTTCTATTGACACAATGTTCAAAAATCCAGTGTCCTCTCATCTCCTTGATGAGGCATTTGTATAGAGCCCAATTCTCATACGTTTCTGAAGTGAATTCTGTATGGAGCTGATTTTATAGCATTGGCTATATCTGTCTGAAGGAAGTAATTGTTAAATATCTCCCACCCTGGAAGAAAGGCTTTGACATAAATGAGAAATCATTTTTGGAGTCCAAAAGTTATGTAGTACAATGAGTACAAAGAAGAAAATGGAATGAACCTCTTGGCTGGAAGGGTTTCACTTCATCCTCAAGAGAATGACACCTTTTAATTGGCAAACAAAACATATAAAGAGGTGATAGTTTTTCTCCCAGTTTTTACCTTGCTGACGCCCTAACTCAGCTCAGAAAAACAAGATGACCTGTTCAATTTGGAAAATTAAAAATTAGAAAAAGATGTCAGATATAAAATATGAACAGGAATGTCCCATACAACTGATGATGCCTGAATTCATCAGAAAACCATTTGGATGAATGTATAATTAAATGAACATAGCTTCATTAATTCAAAATTTAGATAAAAATTTATCATGTAAACATGGAGAAAAGCAAAAAAGATGATGTTCTTAGCAATATGGCATCAGAGAGTTATAAACAGACTTTTTCACTCTAAATTTATTTTATCAGAAATATGCCAACTTCACTTCTTCTTGCCTTAACTAGACATACTACTCTATCCCTCACTCTAGTTCCGACATAAAAGCTAGAACAAATAGAAGCCATAGGATTAGCTGGATTGTTTCTCACTTCTATACAAAATAATATGAAAAGATCAACTTACCTTTCTATTAGTTGTAAGTTACCAGTATGAAACTTTAAAAAAATCATTATCAGAAAATTACTTTTTCCTGTCCTAGGAAAAAGGAAGTGGAGAAAAGAGTGAAGGTATTTCTCAACTTAAAACAACCACCTTTTTTAACTGGTCTTTTAAATCAATTTTTAAATGTATATTTTGATCAGCTCAGCCCTATATGAAAAGTTTTCTATTGCTCCTTTCTGAGACCACATGGACACCTGGCCCAAAAGCAATTTTGGGGGCAACCCTGGAATAAAGCCCTATCCCAAGAAAATAAGGCTGAAAAGGTCAGTAAATTGAAGACACTGGTCACTGTAAAGAATTACCATACATCCAAAAAATAGCAAAAAATACAATATTAAAGGAAAGAATAGTGGCTGATATCTAACAGTGAAAAAAAATGGATTTTCCATAAGGACTTTATGAGTATTTAGAAAAAAAGAAGTAAAAGTTGTTGTTGTTGTAGTTTAATGAAGTCTCTTGAAAGAGTTCAAATATTCTAAGTAACTTAGAATAGACACTAGTAAACCTTAATCAAGTAATGGACAACTTGCAAATTGTAATTAAAGAGACAGAAATCAATGATTTTATGGAAGAAAAAATATTAAAACAAATTTAAAACTTTGTCAAATAGAAAAAAACCTAAGATATATATATAGCCAACTATTCTTGAAAATAAAGAAGAGAGAGAGAGAGCACTTAAGAATCATTAGACTTCCTGAAAATAAAGATATAAAAAAAAAGATTCACTGTATTTCAGGAAATTATAAATTTAAAATTCCCAAGTATACTAGAACTAGAGGCAAAAATGAAGAGAGAACCATGAAATCACCCCCTGAAAGAAACCCCAAAAGAAAAATTTGCAGGAATGTGAAAGCCAAATTTCAGAAATTCTCTATCAAAGAAAAGAATATTGGAAAGATAGAGAAAGACTCAATGAGTTCATGTACCAAGGAATCACACTTACAATCACACAATACTTAGCAGATTGTACCACTGTCAATGAGAGGAGAGCTTGGAAAGGCAAATGATATGGGCTTACCATAAAGAATAACTTATTCTCTAAAGCTGAGTGTAATCCTATAGGACAAAATCAACCATTACTGGGATAGAACAGGGCTTCTTAAACTTTTTTCTAATTGTAATCCCTTTTTGCCCAAGAAATTTTTACATGACACCAGGTATATAGGGATATAAAATAGGTATACAAACCAAACATTTACTGATAATAAATCATAAAGAGATTTATTTAAAACAATTCTTTGGTGCACATATTATTTTACCATTTATTGAAGACAAAAGCAAATTTGCATACTAATGAGATGAATGTGCTTGTTTATTTTTACATAAAGAATTAAATTTTGGTGGAATATTTGATACTGTAGGACATAGAGCATCTTTAATGTTTTTCAGAGTTGAATGATACTTTGATTTTATATTTCTCAGTGTTGAGAATGCTACTTTGCATAAATACATGGTACAAAATGGCAGAAGTATGTTTAGGACTATTTGAGGAATTGTTAGAAATTCTGTCCTAATCCCAAGCCAAAATTCATTTAGTGACTTTTTAGGAAACAAGTTTTAAACTTGTGTCATTTGATAACTTGACAAATTCTTCTTGAACTTTTAAGGCAGGTTAGTGAATTTTTTTTTATTTCAATTAAGTGTGGTTTATGAAACCAACTTAGCTTTTTTGAATCAAAATTTGAAGGGAAGTATTTCTGATACTATTTCTCCAGGCACTTCAGAGGATCAACTGTAATTTAATTTTACAAGTTAAATTAATTTTACAATTAACTCTTTGGGAAGGTTATTTTCAATTATAAAATTATCTATAGCTATAGACATTTCTAAAGAACCATTTCCACCCTATTCTTACATATGCTAACTTTTAAAATAAAATTTTCCATGTTATCTTTTAACATAAATATGGTACAATTTTCCCCTTGAAGTGACATGTTAAAATCATTGAGTTTTTTGAAAATATTTGGCAAATAATAGTTCTGAAAGCAATAAATCATTATAAAAAATAAAGAAAATTAGATTTCTGCTCAGTAAAAAAATGTAACTTTTCAATTTCAATATCTGTTTAAACTTCACCATCTTGAGAGTCACTTCATCTCTGCATGTAGTAATAAACTTTTATAATCCATTTCCATGTCTTTCCAAAGGTTTGTAAACAAATGACTGTTAAGGGTATGGTTTTTTAATGAAATTAATGATTTTGATAGCATCACAAAGCACAACATCTAACTCTGGTGATATTTTTTTTTTACTTTCAAGTGTCTCCTAATAGATCATGCAGTGAGTGAGAGTGATATGTTCATTGCCACCAGATTTAACTTTTGCTACAGATCCAACATTCTCACCCATCAATGCTCCAGAACCATCTGTACAGATTGCACTGTAAACCTTCATTTGTGAAAAATTCATTGACATATATATGTATAGGCACATATGTATGTATGTATTGATAATATTTAATATCATTTTTGAACGTTAATAAGGGTTAGAACTTGAATTAATCAAAAGAAGAATCTGGACCTAACAGTCTCTTTGTTCTCTGAGGTAAACTCAGAGAATACCTCTTCCTATGTCAACAAGGCCAGATGGGGCTGACTTAGCATTCCTTATGACATGCTGAACTCAAGCCACTATCTTGAATAATAGGACTTTTTTTTCTTATCTTGTATGACATGCTAATGGTAAAGAAAACACAGATGTTCTGAGTTGTAATTTCAATTGACACCTTGTCAACTCTCTGATCTTATTGTATTGACAACCTATCTAATTAAAAAATCCCTTTGTCACAGTATAGTTAATCACTCATGGAGACCAAAAATTTGAAGGACACAGACAACCTTGGACTGTCTTAAAACAGATTTAAGCTTGGTCATTCTTGTATCAGTCAGTACTAAGTTTTTCTGGCTCCATGATCATGTAAACCTTTAAGGGAATAAACAATATGCATTTAGCCTGTTTGTCTTTTTTAATCAAGCTTTCAGGTAGACGGTATGTATGTATGTATGTATGTATGTGATATACATCTTTCCCTCTTGTGTGCCCTTCCAAAAGGCAATAAAACAATAATTTCTCAAGTTTCCTTCCTTCATAACCATGTCTTACATGGAGCAATGTGTGCCACATTAGAAATATCAACTGTTTCAGGTAACTGAATTGCAAACTTTAGGTTGCCTTTGAGCCTGGTAATAAGCTGCTGGAATTGGTCATTAATAATTTCAGAAATTCTTTTATTTGATATTTCATCCCCATACCTTTTCCCATGAACTATTTCTGATATTTTAATAGCAGCAGGTAGCACCAGATCTTTACCTATCTCATAGGTTTTTTTTAATTTTGCAATTAGATAGGAAGTTTCATAAGACACAAGTAAATATTTTTCATGGACAGCAACAAATATCTCACAACATTGTGTTTATTAATTTGAAGATTTCAAAAGTCATTCAAAATATTCCTTTGGTTTATTGCAGTATATTTCATGCTTAGTATTAAGAGATCATTTTAGTTTGGCTGGTTTCATGCACTCTGAAGACAAAACTTCATTAGAAATTAAGTAAAGAGGTCTTTCTACATCATCATCATTATTAGGAGTAAATCCATATTTCAAAAAATGATTTGACATATTTTCTTTTTCTTGTCAATTTAGGAGTACTACAACCTGGTACTGAGGACTATAGCACATTGTCATCAGTATTTTTACCTCTTCTGTGTAAAATTACCTACTGAGCCATAACCAAATATATTTTTGTCCTAAAATATAAATAAACATTGCTTGCAAAATGGATAATTTTGATTATATTAAATTGAAAAGTGTTTACACAGAGCCAATGCTAGCAAGATTGGGAAGGAAGCAGAAAACTGGGAAAGAAATGCAACCAGTGTCTCTGATAAAGGCCTCATTTCTGAAAAATAGAGAGAACTGAGTCAAATTTGTAAGAATACAAATCATTCACCCATTGATAAATGGTCAAAGGATATGAACAAACAGCTTTCAGATGAAGAAATTAAAACTATCTATATGAAAAAATGCTCTAAATCACTTATGATTAGAGAAATACAAATCAAAACAACACTGAGGTAACACATCAGATTGACTAACATGACAAAATGGGAAAATTATAAATGTTGGAGAAGAAATGGGAAAATTAAAAGACTAATGAATTATTGGTGATGTGAACTGATTGAACCATTCTGGAGAACAGTTTGGAACTATGCCCAAAGATCTCTCTTAAGAACTTTGGAATTGGTTGTGTGATCTGGGAGACACTGGCACAGTATCACTCAGCATAGCTTGCCTTCATCAGAGAAGGCAGTGTGCTCTGTGAGCAAAGTAAAATTGAAGCAACTCAAAGGAAACACGGGATGCACAAATTTAGAGAATTCACTCCAAATATTCACATGGACTATTTGTGGTAAAGCATTCTGAGCTCGTATTTGTCTGATTAGTCAATCAGACACACTCAGACTTGACTCTAGCATAGTACTGTCATTTTTGTCCTCTTTGGGGATGAAGGATAACAATCAACCAACCAACGCTTCTAGATTTATATCCCAAAGAGATAATATAAATGGAGAAAAGATCCACATGTACAAAAATATTTATAGCAACTCTTTTTGTGGTGGCAAAAAATTGAAAATTGAGGGGTTGCCCATCACCTGAGGAATGGCTGAACAAGTTGTGGTATAAGAATGTAATGGAACACTATTGTGCTATAAGAAATGATGAACAGATGGGCTTCAAAAAAAAAAACAAACCGGAAACACTTAAATGAACTGATGCTGAGTGAAGTAAGCAGAACCAGGAGAACACTGTACACTGTAACGGTCACGTTATGCAATGTCTAACTTTGACAGACTTATCTTTTTTTTTTTTTTTTTTAACAATGCAAGGATCTAAGACAACTCCAAAAAACTAATGAAAAATGCTGTCCACATCCAGAAAAAAAACCCAAAAAACTATGTAAACTCAATACAGATTGAAGCATTTTATTTTCTCTCTTTTTTCCTGTTTCGTCTTTCTCATGGTTTCTTCCATTGGTTCTAATCCTTCTTTGCTAAATGACTAATGTGAAAATAGTCTTAATGTGAAGGTATGTGTACAGCCTATATCACGCCATGGTCTTGGGATGGTGTGAGTGGAGAGATGAGGAGAAAATTTGGAACTCAAAATCTTATGGAAGTGAATGTTGAAAAGTAAAAATTAACTAAACAGTTAAAAATAAATATTGCTAATAATTTCTCCTACAAATAATAACCTTAGTGTATGAAATTACATTTGATCATGAAGAGATCATAACAAAAGGAAGAAAAAGGAAAGAATTAGGGGAGGAGCCAAGATGGCGGAGTAGAAAGACTCACTGTATGATATCTCCGAACCCACAGCCCATATATTTTCTGTAAAAAGAACTCCCACAAATTCTGGAGCAGTACAAGCAAGGCAGAAACACAGTGGAAGAGATTTCTGTTCCAGAGAACCCTGGAAAGCCATCCCCAGGGGTCCATCACTCTCCAGAGAGAGCCCACCCCTGCGCTGCCCTGGCCATGTGGCCCAAGAAGAACAGGTCTGAGCAGGCTTCAGGGATGGAATCTCCAGCCGCTGTGAAGGTCCCTCTGCCCACAGGCACTCCAGGTCAGTGAGAGAGACTTCTGGGCTGGTCGAGAGGGGAGCGGGGTGTCTCCATGACTTGGGCCCCCTCGGGAAGCAGTGGCAGAGGCAGTGGTGGCCTGGGACTCCCCAAGGAGACAGGAGCTCAGGGCCATTACTGAAGGTCTCTGCATAAACCTCCTGAGGGAAGTGAACCTGGAAGGCGTCCCTGCCCCCATCCAAGCACCAGAACTTGAGCTCACATTGAATAGCAGCCATGCCGCCCCCGCTGAAAGCCCTGAGGGTAGGGAGCAGCATTTGAATCTCAGACCCCAAGCACTAGCTGGGTGGATCTAGGTGTGGGTGGACAGGAATCTCAGAAGTCAAGTAACTGGCTGGGAAAATGCCCAGAAAAGGGAAGAAAAATAAGACCATAGAAAGCTACTTTTTGGGGGCACAAATGTTCCTGCCTTTCATTTCTGATGACAAGGAACAATTCTTACCATCAGGGAAAGACATGGAGGTCCTGTATCCCAGACATCTGAGGTGGATGCCCGGTGGGATCAGGCCATAGAAGAGCTCAAAAAGGATTTTGAAAGTTGAGTTAGACAGGTGGAGGAAAAATTGAGAAGAGAAATGAGAGAGATGCAAGAAAAGCATGACAAATGGGTCAATACCTTGCTAAAGGAGACCCAAAAAAGTGCTGAAGAAAATAACACTTTGAAAAATAGGCTAACTCAATTGGCAAAAGAGGTTCAAAAAATCAATGAGGAGAAGAATGCTTTCAAAAGCAGAATTAGCCAAATGGAAAAAGAGGTTCAAAAGCTCACTGAAGATAATAGTTATCTCAAAATTAGAGTGGAACAGATGGAGGCTAATGACATCATGAGAAACCAAGAAATCATAAAACAATGAAACCAAAAGAATGAAAAAATGGAAGAGAATATGAAATATCTCATTGGAAAAACAACTGACCTGGAAAATAGATCCAGGAGAGACAATTTAAAAATTATGGGACTACCTGAAAGCCATGATCAAAAAAAGAGCATAGACATCATCTTTCATGAAATTGTCAAGGAAAACTGCCCTGATATTCTAGAAACAGAGGGCAAAATAAGTATTCAAGGAATCCATCAATCACCGCCTGAAAGAGATCCAAAAAGAGAAACTCCAAGGAATATTGTGGCCAAATTCCAGACTTCCCACGTCAAGGAGAAAATATTGCAAGCAGCTAGAAAGAAACAATTCCAGTATTGTGGAAATACGATCAGGATAACTCAAGATCTAGCAGCTTCCACATTAAGGGATCAAAGGGCGTGGAATATGATATTCCAGAAGTCAAAGGAACTAGGACTCAAACCAAGAATCACCTACCCAACAAAACTGAGTATAATACTTCAGGGGAAAAAATGGTCTTTCAATGAAATAGAGGACTTTCAAGCATTCTTGATGAAAAGACCAGAGCTGAAAAGAAAATTTGACTTTCAAACACAAGAATGAGAAGAAGCATGAAAAAGCAAACAGCAAAGAGAAGTCATAAGGGACTTACCAAAGGTGAACTGTTTACATTCCTACATGGAAAGACAATATTTGTAACTCTTAAAGCTTTTCAGTATCTGGGTAGTTGGTGGGACCACACACACACACACGCACACATGCACACACACACATAAATGTGTGCACGCACACACACATACGCACATGCACGCACATACAGAGACACAGAGCACAGAGTGAATTGAATAGGTTGGGACCATATCTTAAAAGAAATTAAGGTAAACAGTGAGAGAGAAATGTAGTGGGAGGAGAGAGGGTGAAATGGAATGGGGTAAATTATATCTCATTCCAGAGGACAGGAGACTTTTTACTGGAGGGAAAAAGAGGAGAGATGAGAAAAAAACATGAAGTTTACTCTCATCACATTCAACTAAAGGAAGGAATAAAATGCACACTCATTTTGGTATGAAAAACTATCTTACAATACAGGAAAGTGGAGGAGAAGAAGATAAGCGGGGTGGGTGGGATGATGGAAGGGAGGGCAATGGGAGGAGGGAGCAATTTGAAGTCAACACTCGGGGAGGGACAGGATCAAAAGACAGAATGGAAAAAATGGGGGGCAGGATAGGATGGAGGGAAATACAGTTAGTCTTACACAACACGACTATCATGGAAGTCATTTGCAAAACTACACAGATATGGCCTATATTGAATTGCCTGCCTTCCCAAAGGGAATGAGTGGGGAGGGAGGGATGGGGAGAATTTGGAACTCAAAGATTTAGGAACAACTGTTGAGTGTTGCTCTTGCTACTAGGAAATAAGAAATACAGTTAATGGGGAATAGAAAGTCATCTGGCCCTACAGGACAAAAGAGAAGATGGGGACAAGGGAAGCGAGGGATGATGGAAGAGAGGGCAGATTGGTGACAGGGAAAATTTGAATGCTTGGTGTATTGGGTTGGGGGGAAGGGATAAATGGGGAGAAAATTTGCAATACAAAATTTTGTGAAAATGAATGTAAAAAGTTAAATAAATAAATTTATATTTAAAAAAAGATAGGAAAGAATTAGATTTCAAGGGGATTTGTCACAATTGAGGAATGGCTGAATATGTAGTATATATGAATGTAACAATATTATTGTGCTGTAAGAAATTATGAAAGGTTCATTTCAGACAATTCTGGGAATTATAAGTTAATGAAAAGTGAAATAAGAAAAACCAAGAAAATAATTTGTACAATGACAACATTGTAGAGCAAAACATCCCTGAAATATTGCCTCTAAACAATAGCCAATGATACCTCTAGAGGACCAATGATGAAACACATCACCTATAGTGCAAATAACATAATTATCACATATTATTTTCAAAGTGTTACCTACCTCCTGACAGAGAGGTGAAAGACATTTATCTTTCTAGAAATGAACACTGTGTAAATCTTTCTTGCTTAACTATGTTTGTTTGCTATAAAAATTTTTTTTCTCTATTTTTATTTGAGGGAGAAAGTTTGAGGCTTAGAAATAATTATGATAAAAAATAGAACCATTAAAACCATTTTTAAAATGCACTGAAGGGAATAGAAGGAAATTCAGAAGCAAACATCAATAAACAGGAAAATTTTGAAAATCTTATGTGATATATATTATATTATCTGCTTTAAAAAAAACAAGCAGTGTGCAAGAAGCCTGTGTTTTCATGTAAATTCCTCTCTTTGCAGTCTTCTATAAATCTGAAAGTACTTGTATTTAAGTTTATGATTAAAAAGAAAATTAAAGTATTTTAAAGAGTAAAAGATACAGTTCTTTTAGAAAACAAGGAAAAATCTTTGACAAGAGCCCAGGAGAAAAATAAAGAACTAGTAACTTCAAGGTATTCTGTATAAAAGATCTCTCATCATCAAAGTATTACAGTGTAAAAATCCCTACCCATGTTTGACAAAACTTCTTGTAGATAAATCATCACAATTATTTGTGATGTGCAGGCCAGAGATTCTGATTTCATGATTCTTATTTCTCTCTTGAGCCATTCAGTAATATTTTGCCATGGTTTTGTGCTTAGGAATTCATAGGGTCCTGTAACTTAATAGCTTTTGGCTCATTTCTGTTCTTTTAAGATATTTATTTAAAGTTGTTTCTATTCAAATTTCCAAGTAGTCATTTTTCCTGTTTGTTAATATATCCCTTGTTAATATCAGCTTGTCCTCAAGATTTTAAACTGAATTTTCTTCCTCTTGATTTTATTATTTCAGCCTTTTTTTCTGTATACTCCTCTCCCATTGCTTTCTGTCTTCTCTTTTGATGGTTGATATCCAGAACTGGACTTTAATGATGTCTTAGATTTCTCCAAGAATTAAGAATTCACTTTACATTGGACATAGTCCCTTATCCATATGACTTCTAGGGGGACATAACTGACCCCAACTGAATGTCATTTTTTTTTCCCTTGAGCACTGGCATACCCCCTCTCTTTCCACCTCTTTCCACTCCCCCCTCCACTTCCCCACATGCTGGTATCCTGCCCCAGTCCTCTTTTTTTAAGGAAAAATAATTTTTAAAAAATTATTTGATATTTTATTTCCCCCCAATTACATGTAAAATATTTTACATTTGTTTCTTTTGAGTTCTAAATGCCCTGCCTCTCTCATTCTCTCCCCCCACATTGAGAAGACACAAAATTTTTATAATAAGTCATACATGTGAAGTCATGAAAAACATATTTCCACATTAGTAATGCTGGGAAAGAAAAGAGACAAAAAATACAAACAAGAAAAGTAAAGAAAGTTTTTTTTTTAATTTATTTAACTTTTAACATTCATTTTCACAAAATTTTGGGTTCCAAATTTTCTCCCGATTTCTCCCCTCCTCTCACCCTAAAATGCCAAGCATTCTAATTGCCCCTATCACCAATCGGCCCTCTCTTCTAACATCTCTCCCCTCCCTTGTCCCCATCGTCTCTTTTGTCTTGTAGGGCCAGATAACTTTCTATACCCCAATACCTGTATTTCTTATTTCCTAGTAGTAAGAACAATACTCGACAGTTGTTCCTACAAATTTGATTTCCAACCTCTCTTCATGCCCCCCCCATTCCCTTTGGGAAGCAAGCAATTCAATATAGGCCATATCTGTGTAGTTTTGCAAATGACTTCCATAACAGTTGTGTTGTATGAGACTAACTATATTTCCCTCCATCCTATCCTGCCCCACATTGATTCTATTCTCTCTTTGGATCCTGTCCCTCCCCAAGAGTGCTGACTTCAAATTGCTCCCTTCTCCCTCTGCCTTCCCTTCCATCACCCCCCCCACTCTGCTTATCCCCTTCTCCCCCACTTTCCTGTATTGTAAGATAGGTTTTCATACCAAAATGAGTGTGCATTTTATTCCTTCCTTTAGTCGGATGTGATGAGAGTAAGCTTCATGATTTTCTCTCACCTCCCCTCTTTTTCCCTCCACTGAAAAGTCTTTTGCTTACCTCTTTTATGAGAGGTAATTTGCCTCATTCCATTTCTCCCTTTCTCCTATCAATATATTTCTCTCTCACCACTTAATTTTATTTTTTAATGATATGATCCCCTCCTATTCAATTCACTCTGTTCTCTCTGTCTTTGTGCATGTGTGTGTGCGTGTGTGTGTGCAATCCCACCAACTACCCAGATACTGAAAAGTTTCAAGAGTTACAAATATTGTCTTTCCATCTAGGAATGTAAACAGTTCAACTTTAAGTCCCTAATGACTTCTCTTTGCTGTTTACCTTTTCATGCTTCTCTTCATTCTTGTGCTTGAAAGTCAAATTTTCTTTTCAGCTCTGCTCTTCTCATCAAGAATGATTTAAAGTCCTCTATTTCATTGAAAGACCATTTTTTCCCCTGAAGTATTATACTCAGTTTTGCTGGGTAGGTGATTCTTGATTTTAGTCCTAGTTCCTTTGACTTCTGGAATATCATATTCCATGTTCTTCTATCCCTTAATGTAGAAGCTGCTAGATCTTGAGTTATCCTGATTGTATTTCCACAAAACTGGAATTGTTTCTTTCTAGCTGCTTGCAATATTTTCTCCTTGACCAGGGAACTCTGGATTTTGGCCACAATGTTCCTAGGAGTTTCTCTTTTTGGATCTCTTTCAGGAGGTGATTGGTAGATTCTTTCAATATTTACTTTGCCCTCTGGTTCTAGAATATCAGGGCAGTTTTCCTTGATAATTTTATGGAAGATGATGTCTAGGCTCCTTTTTTGATCATGGCTTTCAGGTAGTCCCATAATTTTTAAATTGCCTCTCCTGGATCTATTTTCCAGGTCAGTTGTTTTTCCAATGAGATATTTCACATTCTCTTCCATTTTTTCATTCTTTTGGTTTTGTTTTGTGATTTCTTGGTTTCTCATAAAGTTATTAGCCTCCATCTGTTCCATTCTAATTTTGAGAGAACTATTTTCTTCAGTGAGCTTTTGATCCTCCTTTTCCACTTGGGTAATTCTGGTTTTGAAAGCATTCTTCTCCTCATTGGCTTTTTGAACCTCTTTTGCCAGTTGAGTTAGACTATTTTTCAAGGTGTTATTTTCTTCAGCATTTTTTGAGTCTCCTTTAGCAAGATGTTGACCTGCTTTTCATGCTTTTCTTACATCTCTCTCATTTCTCTTCCCGTTTTTTCCTCCACCTGTCTAACTTGATTTTCAAAATCCTTTTTGAGCTCTTCCATGGCCTGAGCCCATTGAATATTTATTTTGGATATTTGGGATACAGAAGTCTTGCCATCTATGTCTTTCCCTGATGATAAGCATTGTTCTTCCTCATCAGAAAGGATGGGAGGAAGTATCTGTTCACCAAGAAAATAACCTTCTATGGTCTTATTTTTTTTTTCCCTTTTCTGGGCATTTTCCCTACCAGTTACTTGACTTTTGGGTCCTTTGTCAAGAGTAGCATATACCCTGGGAATCTGTGAGATCTCAGTTCCTCCAAGGTGGCAAAATCAGGTGTGTACTTGTCTGGACTCAGAGAGGAATTTTTATGCCCAGAATCTTAGCAGATACCTCTCCACAGCCACTTGGCCTCTAGTTCTGATAAAGTCAGCACTTTGGGCTGATTTTCAGATAAGCTGGATGGGCAGGGCCACCATTCAGTTTGAGACAAAGACCAGCTTAGCCAGGGCCTCCACCCAGGACTGAAGTAAGACTCAGCTCTTCAATACCCCCAGGGGTTTTTACACTCCAACAATGGAGCTTCCATATGGGCTGCTGTGCTGACTCTGAGGAGGCTGCCTGCTGCTGGAGCTATGGGAAGGCCCTTCTCCCTTCCTGGCCTGCTGATAAAACCCATCACTGACCTTTTTTGCCTATGGGTTGAGGGATCTGAGGCCCTGTTGCTGTGACTGGAGATTCTGCCCCTCTTCCCAGAGTCTCGTTGTGCCACACTGTGCTGCTTGATCAAGGCTTGGCTGGGCTCTGCACTCGGCTCCGCGTCCGTTGCAAGTGACGTTTCTGTGGGCCTTTCAGGTCTCCATGGGCTGGAAATCTCCTCCACTCTGTTGTTCTCCACTTCTGCTGCTCAAGAATTTTTTGAGAGTCCCTCTCTACAGGTATTTTATGGGCTGTGGGGAGGACTCTGAGGTAAGTGTCTTTCTTGTCCACCATCTTCAAGAAAGTTTTTTAAACATGTGCTTCAATCTACATTAAGACACCATTAATTTTTTCTTTGGAGATGGATAGCGTCTTGGATCATGTATTGCTAGGAACAGCAACGTCATTAACAAATTATCATCATACAATATTGATGTTATTGTGTACAGTATTTTCCTGGTCCAGTTTATTTCACTTTGAATAAGCTCATGTAAGTCATTCTAGGTTTTTCTGAAATCATCCTGCTCATCATTGCATTGATCCATTACTTATGATGGATCCATAGTAGTCCGTCATAATCACATGCCATAGCTTGTTCAGTCATTGCTCAATTGAGCAGTGGCATCATTTCAATTTCCAATTCTTGACCACTATTAAATGAGCTGCTAAAAATATTTTTATACATAGTGATCTTTTCCTCTTTTAAAAAAATATCTCTTTGGGATATAGACCTAGTAAGTAGTATTGCTGGGTCAAAGGGTATATATGGTTTTATGGCCCTTTGGGCATAGCTCCAAATTGCTCCCCAGAATGGTTGGCTCAGTTTTCAAGTGCATCAACAGGGTATTAGTGTCTCAATTTTCCCACATCACCTCCAAAATTTGTCATTTTCCTTGTCTGTCGTATTTGCCAATTTGATAGGTGTAGGGTGATACCTCAAAGCTGTTTTCACATTTTTCCATTCGATAGTTATTTAGAGCATTTTTATGTGACTATAGATAGCTTTGATTACTTTGTCTGAAAACTTATCAATTGAGGAATAGTTCTTATTTTTATAAATTGGATGCAGTTCTATATCTATATAGTTGAGAAATGAGGACTTTATTAAAAAAAATTGCTGTATTTTTTTTTCAATTATGGTTACTGTGTATTTCCCTCCATCCTATTTTTCTCTCTGTTTATCCAAATCTCTCCTTTTACCCTATCCATTCTCAAAGGTGTTTTGCTTCTGATTAACATTTTCCCTCATACACTCTCCCTATTATCAGTTTTCCCTTTCTCTTATCCCCTTTGTCTTCCATTTTTTTGTAAGGGGAGATAGATTTCTACACCTGAGTGTTTATATTATTCCCTCTTTGAGTCAATTCCAATGAGATTAAGATTCACATGTTTCACTTCCTTGACCATCTTTTATCATTGTAAAAGTTTTTTTACATCTCTTTTATGTGAGATAATTTACTACATTATTCCTCTTCCTTTCCCCTTCTCTTGGTACATCTCTTTTTCTCACCCTTCAATTTTTTTTAGATTATCATCCCATCCAATTCAAATTATACCTTTGCCCTCTGACTATGTACACTCCTTCTAACTGTCCTAATATTGAGAAAGTTCTTATGAGATACAAGTATCATCTGTCCATATAGGAATGTAAAAAGTATAACCTTATTGAATCCTGTATGACTTCTCATTCCTGTTTACCTTTTTATCCTTCTCTTGAGTTAGAAAGACATATTTTTTTATTTGGTCTCTGATCTTTTCATCAGAACTGCTTGAATGTCCTCTATTTCATTGAATATCCTTTTTTTTTTTCCCCCTGAAGGATAATACTCATTTTTGCTGGGTAGGTGATTCTTGGTTTTAATTCTATCTCCATAGCCCTCTGAAATATCACATTCCAAGTTCCTTGATTGCTTAAGGTTTATGATGCTTAATCTAGTTTTATCCTGACTGTGACTCAATGACATTTGAATTCTTTCTTTCTGATTGCTTGTAATATTGTCTCCTTGAGTGAAGAGCACTGGAATTTTGCTATATTCCTTGGAGTTTTCATTTTGGCATCCTTTTCAGGAGATGATTGGTAGATTCTCTAAATTTCTATTTTACTCTTGGATTCTTCTTGATGATTTCTTGAAAAATGATGTCAAGGTTTTTATTTTGATCGTGGCTTTAAGGTAGTCCAATATTTCTTAAATTGTCTCTCTTAGTTCTATTTTCTAGGTCAATTGTTTTTCCATTGAGGTATTTCACATTTTATTCTTTTTTTTTCATTCTTTTAGTTTTATCTGATGGCTTGTTGATGTGTCATGGAGTCATTAGTTTCCTCTCCTCCTGATCTAATTTTGAAGGAATTATTTTCTTCAGTGAGAGTTTGTACCTCCTCTTCCATTTGGTCAATTCTACTTTTTAAGGAGTTCTTTTCGGTGCATTTTTGTATATCTTCTTCCATGGGGCCAAGTCTTCTTTTTTTAAGGCAATATTTTCTTCATTGGACTTTTGTGCTTCTTCTAGCATTTGGCTTGTTCTATTTTTTAACGTATTTTTCTCTTCAGTATTGTTGTGCCTCCTTTATCAGACTGTTGTCTTTTTAATGATTTTTTGCATTATTGTCATTTCTTTCTCCAATTTTTCCTCCACCTTTTGAGTTCTTCAAGTTATTATTTTTGAGCCTGAGACCAACACACATTTGTCTTTGAGGCTTTGCATGTAATACTTCCACTTTGTTTTCTTCTTTTGAGTTTGTGTTTTGTTCTTTTCTGTCATCATAATAACTTTCTATGGTCAGAATAAGTTTTTCTTTGCTTCCTATTTTTCCAGCCTATTTCTGGACTTCTAATTTCATATTAAAGTGAGGCTCTACTCCGTGGGTGGAGTGAGGACTGTTGCAATTTTCAGGGTTTTTTTGTACAGCTGTTTTCAGAGCTAATTCTGGAGAAACACACATTTCCAAGGTAGTGTGAACTAAAGAGAGATGTATTTACTACTCTCCTGGACTGCGATATAGTATATGAGCAACCACAAGCTCTCTTTTCCACCTTGGAACTATGAACAGGATTTCCTGCTCCCCTGTGGTCTCAAGTTCTGCTGTGCTATTGCTTTCTCTCACCCTGGAACTGTAACTCAGATCTACATACATGCAATGCAGTAGAGTCTCACACCTAATACCAGCTAAAGGATTCCTTTAATCTTACCATTTGTTCAACCCCCTTACAGTTTGTGGGATGAGAGCTCCAGAAGCAGCTACTTCTACCACTGATTTTTTTTCTGAATGTGGGCAGCATTTTCCATCATGAATCTTTTGAAGTTGCCTTAGTTCCTTTCATTGCTAAGAGATAAGTCTTTCAAAGTTAGTCATTGCATAATGTGGTTATTACTGTGGACAGTGTTCTCCTTATTCTGCTCATTTCATGCAGCATCAATTCATTTAAGTTTTCCAGGCTTTTCTGAATTCTGCCTTCTCATCATTTCTTATAGCCCAATAGTGTTCCATTACATTCATATACCATAGCTTGTTCAGCCATTCCCCAACCCAGTGGGCCTACCTTCAATTTCCAATTCTTTACCACCACAAAAATAGCTGCTATAAACATTTTTGTACATTTGGGTCCTTTTCCCATTTGTATGATGGAATGCATATCTAAAAGTGGTGTTGTTGGGTCAAAGGGTATGCATAATTTTACATTTCTTTGGACTTAGTTCCAAATTATTCTCCAGAATGGTTTGATCAATTCCTAACTCCACCAACAATGCATTAGTGTTCCAACTGTTCCACATCTCCTCCAGCATTTATCATTTTCCTGTTTTGTCATGTTAACCAATCTGATAGGTGTGACGTGATACCTCAGAGTTGTTTGATTTGCATTTCTCTAATCAGCAGTGATTTAGAGCAATTTTCCTATGACTATAGATAGCTTTAATTTCTTATTCTGAAAGTTGCCTGTTCATATCCTTTGACCATTTATCAACTGGGGAATGATTTGTATTCTTATAAATTTGACTCCATTCTCTCTATGTTTTAGAAAGAAGACCTTTATCAGAGACACTGTTTGTAAAACTTCTTTCCCAGTTTTATGCTTCCCTCCTAATCTTGGTTGTATTGACTTTGTTTATGTAAAAAAATTTTCAATTTAATGTAATCAAAATTAACCATTTTGCATTTAATAATGTTCCCTATCTTTTGTTTGATCATAAATTCTTCCTTTTTCCATAAATCTGACAGGTAAACTATTGCTTGTTCTCCTAGTTTGCTTATAGTGTCAGTCATTATATCTAAATTATGCATCCATTTTGATTTTATTTTGGTATACAATGTTAGATGGTGGTCTCTGCTTAGTTTCTCTCATACTTTTTCCAGTTCTCCCAGCAGTTTTTGTTAAATAGTGAGTTCTTTTCCCAAAAGCTGGAGTCTCTGAGTTTGCCAAACAGTAGATTACTATAGCCATTGACCACTGTGTCTTGTCTACCTAACCTATTCCATTCATCTATCACTTAATTTCTTAGCCAGTACCAAGTAATTTTGATGACTGCTTTATAATGTAGTTCAAGATCTGGTGTGCCTAGGCCACCTTCCCTTGCATTTCTTTTTATTAATTCCCTTGATATTCTAGAACTGTTGTTCTTCCAGATGAATTTTGTTATTATTTTTATAGCTCAATAAAATAATTTTTGTTAATTTTATTGGTATGTCACTGAATAAATAAATTAACTTAGGTAGAACTGTCATTTCTATTATATTAGTTCAGCCTACCCATCAGCAATGGATATTTTCCAATATTTAGCTCTGACTTTATTTGTATGAAAATTATTTTGTAATTGTGTTATATATATATATATATATATATATATATATATATATATATATATATATATATTCACAGTAACAAAACAAAAAAAAAACAAGAAAAATAAAAAGAAATTGTGTCCATATAGTTTCTGGGTTTGTTTTGGCAGGTAGACTCCCAATTATTTTTTAATGCCTACAACAATTTTAAATGGAATTTCTCTTTCTATCTCTTGCTGTTGGGATTTGTTAGTAACTTATAGAAATGCCAGTGATGTATGTGGGTTTATTTTATATCCTGTAACTTTGCTAAATTTGTTTATTACTTCAAGTATTTTTACTTTATTCTCTGGGATTTTCTAAATATATCATCTGTAAAGAGTGATAACTTAGTTTCTTCTTTGCCTTTTCTAATTCCTTCATTTTTTTCTTCTCTCATTGATAAAGCCAACATTTCTAGTACAATATTGAATAACAGTCGTGAGAGATGGAGATCCTTGTTTTGTACCTGATCTTATCAGAAATGCTTTTAGCTTATCCCCATTGTACAAGATACTTGCTGATGGTTTTAGGGGGATGCTACTTACAATTTTAAAGAAGACTCCATTTATTCCTATGCTCTCTCATGTTTTTAATATAAATGGGTGCTGCATTTTGTTAAAAGCTTTTTCTGCATCTATTGAGATAATCATATAACTTTTTTTCCTTTTATTGCTTTTATGGTGAATTAAACTGATCATTTCCCTAACACTGAACTGGCCCTGCAATACTGGTATGAATCCTACCTCATTGTATTGTATTATTCTTGTGATAAGCTGCTGTAATATTTTTGCTAATATTTTATTTAAAATGTTTGCATCTATATTCATTAGGGAAACTGGACTATAGTTTACTTTCTCTGTTTTGACTCTTCCCAGTTTAGGTATTGGTATGATACAAATAAAAAGAATTTGGTAGAACTCCTTCTTTGACTATTTTCCCAAATAGTCTATATAGTAATTTAATTAATTGTTTTTAAATGTTTGATACAACTTGCTTGTAAATCCATCTGGCTCTGAAGATTTTTTTCCTATGGATTTCATTGATGATTTTTTCAATTTATTTTTTCTGACATAGGACTATTTAAGATTTTAATTTCCTCTTCTGCTACTGTAGGCCATTTATATTTCTATAAATATTCATTCATTTTACTAAGATTGTCAAATTTGCAGGCATACAGTTTGGTAAAATAGGTCCTAATTATTGCTTTAATTTCCCCTTAATTGTGGTGAATTTACCCTTTTCACTTTTGATAATGATAATTTTTTTAACCAAACTTACCAAAGATTTATTATCTTTTATTGTTTTTCCTTCCATAAAATCAGTTCTTAGTTTTATTTATTAGTTCAATAGTTTTTTTAATTTCAATTTTATTCTCTCCTTCTGGTTTTCAGTATTTATAAATTTGGTGCTAATTGAGAATTTTAATTTGTTCCTTTTCTAGCTTTTTTTTTTAGTTGCATGCCCAATTCTTTGATCTCTTCTTTATTTTATTCATGTAAGCATTTGGAGATATAAACCTTGCCCTAAGAACTGCTTTCACTCTATTTCATAATTTTTGTCATGTTGACTCATTATTGTCATTCTCTTGTATGAAGTTATTGATTGTTTCCATGATTTGTTGTTTGACCCATTAATTCTTTAGAATTAGATTCAGTTTCAAATTAATTTTTAGTCTAGGTCTCCACAGCCCTTTATTACATAAAATTTTTATTGCCTCATTTTCTGAAAAGGATGCTTTTAATATTTCTGCTTTCTGCATTGGGTTGTGAGGTTTTTATGCCCTAGTACTTGGTCAATTTTTATGTAGGTACCATGTGCCACTGAGAAAAGGGTATATTCCTTTCTATCCCCATTCAGTTTTCGATTTACCATATCTAACTTTTGTAAAACTCTATTTACCTCCTTAACTTCTTTCTTGCTTATTTTGTGGTTATATTTATTTAGTTCTGAGAGAGGGCTGTTGAGGTCCCTCCACTACTGTAGTTTTGCTGCCTATTTCTTTCTGTAACTCTCTAAAGTTCTCTTCTAAGTATCTGAATGCTATATCACTTGGTGCAGATATGTTTAGTAATGATATTGCTGCATTGTCTATGAGGCCTTTCAGTAGCACGTGGTTTTCTTCTTTATCTATTTTAATTAAACTTATTTTTGCTCTTGCTTTCTCTGGGATCAGGATTGTTGTCCCTACTTTTTTTTTTCTACATCTTAAGCATAATGTATTCCTACTCCAGCCTTTTACCTTTATCCTCTATGTCCTTCTGTTTCAAATGTTTCTTGCAAATAACATATTGTAGGATTACGGTTTTTAATTCATTCTGCTATTTGCTTCCATTTTATGGAAAGTTTCTCCTATTTACATTTATTGTTATTATTACTATTTGTGTCTTTGTTTCCATCCTATTTCCCTCAATTTCATTTATGATTTTCTTTCTCCTTTCTCCCTTTCCCTCCTCACTAGAATTTTGCTTTTGACCACCACCTCCTTCAAAATGTCCTCCCTTTTATAGGCCCTCTTCTTTTTCTTTCTCCTTCCCTTACTACATCCTCCCCTCTTTTTATCCTCCCTCCTTTTTCTTTGCCTTTTTCCCGCCTACTGACTAAAGGGCAAGTTAGATTTCTATACCTAACTACATTATTCTGTCCTTGAGTCAAATCTGATGAGAGTAAAATTCAAACAATACTCCCTCCCCTCTTTCTTTCTACTGCAATAGCATTTTGTTCCTCTTCATGTGATATAATTTATCCTTTTCCCATTACAATCCCTTTCACCACTTAATCAAGTTTTTTTTACCATCACATCAAAGTCAACTTAAATCCACTCCCTCGGTCTCTCTCTCTCTCTCTCTCTCTCTCTCTCTCTCTCTCTCTCTCTCTCCATATATATATATATATATATATATATATATATATATATATATATATATATATATATATGCACTTTTCGAATGTTGTAATAAAGATATAGTTCTCAAGAGGTATAAGAACCATCTCCCCATATAAGTATGCAAACAATTTTCCCTTATTGAATATCATGATTATTTTTTCCTTTCCTATTTACCTTTTTATACTCTTTTGACTCTTGAATTTAAAGATCAAATTTTCTTTTGAGCTCTGGTCTTTTCATGAGGAAAGACTGGAAATCCTCCATTTCATTAAATGTTCATCTCCTCCCCTGAAAGATTATGCTCGTCTTTTAATGTAGAAGCCACAAGTTCCTGCATAATTCTTACGTTGGTTCCACAATACATAAATTGCTCATTTCTGGTTGTTTACAGCATTTTCTCTTTGATCTCATAATTCTGAAATTTGGCTACAATATTCTTTGTTTTTTTTCAATTTAGGATCATTTTTAGGAAGTGATGGGTAAATTCTTTTGATGACTATTCTACTTTCTGTTTCTATGATGACAGGGCAGTTTTCCTGAATGATTTCTTGAAAGATTCTTTCCAGGCTCTTTTTTTTTGATCCTGGCTTTCAGGAAGACTAATAATTCTTACATTATCTCTCCTGAATCTATTTTCCAGGTCAGTTGCCTTGCCATTGAAGTATTTTGCATTTCCTTCTATTTTTTTTTCATTCAACTGATTTTGTTTGAAGGATTCTTGATGTCTCATAGAGTCATTAGCTTCCAATTGCCCAATTCTAACTTTAACAAATTGTTTTCTTCAGTTAGTTTTTGTGTCTCCTTTTCTATTTGGCCAATTATATATTTTAGGAAAGACATCTAGTGAGCAAACCCCAAGTTAACTGGGCAGCCTCTGGCCATCCAAATTTTCCTTCCTTTGGAGAGGAGAAGGAAGGGGCGAAGAAGACAGAAGAGAGAGAATGAGTTGCGTTACCCAGCTAGCTGTGTCCCCACTCATACAGCTTGGTCTACTCACAGGTTGTGTTCATCCTTCGTTTTTAAAGACCATGACATCAGAGAAATGATGACGTGACTCGCACTTGACTTTGTTTGAGGGAGAGAAGGCTGTGCAAGGTTATCAGCCTCACTTTTTCCTCCTGAGCCATCTGGGGCTGTGATAGGTATCTTATAAAGAATGATATTTATCTATGAGATAGATTTGTAAAATCTTCCCTTTTCTTATTTTGAATGGGAAAGAACACATCACAGAGGATTCATATTGCAAGAGTAGTTTTCAATACACGTAGAAGATTTTATTATATTTTCTTCTCCTTCCTCCCAAATCACCATTCTTCCACACTTCTTCATTTCTGTACAGAGGAAGGTGTGGGTGGGAAGGGAATATTTGTTAAGCTCTTACTATGGGCCAGACACTGTACTAAATGCTTTATAAATACTACCTTCTTTAATCCTCACAATTCTGAGGGAGGTGGTTTTATTTTTTCCACTTTGCAGTTGAGGAAGCTGAGGCAGACAAGAGTTAAATGACATATGCAGGATCATACAGTTCTAGTAAGTATTTGAGGCTGGATTTGAGCTCAGGTCTTCCTGACTCCAAGTTCAGCATTCCACTGAATTCTAGCTGCACAATACCATCCTTCAGTCAATCAGTTTAAGCTCATATTGATTCCTCAGCCTGTACCCGTCATTTTCCTCATAGAGGCAGTCCCTAATAGTTCAAGTCCTCATCCTCTCACCAAGACTATAGTAAATAAGTAGTCTTTAAATTAGTGCTCTTGCTCTGGTTTCTCCCCTGTAAAGCCTCTTCTCCACAAAACTGCCAGAGTTATTTTCCTAACATAAAAGCCTGATCATATCACTCCTTTGTTCAATGAATTCCAATGGCTCCCTATTTTTTCTAGGATCAATTATTTCATATCTATCTCAAATAATTTTGCATTTCAATTTTGTATAAATTTTATAGGGATAGGCATAAGGACTGAGACCATGATTTCATTATCATAGAGATTAGAAGACGAGGAAATTTAGTGGATGGAAAATTGGCTTCAGAGCAAGGAAGAACTGGGTTAAAATTCTATCTATGTGACTTTGGACAAGTAACTTAACCCCTTAGTATTCTTAACTTCTTAGTGCTCTTGAGGTGCTAAATTTTGGGAGAGTAATACTATCTGACAGTGAGTTCTATTATTCATATATTTGTTGGCATAGCAGTCCATATATAATTTGTAAATAAATTATATAAAGAGTGATCAAATAGTTTTTCTGTTTTGTTTTGCAGAGAAGGGTATACACTCAAAACAAATTTGCAGGTTATTATTCAGATCTCTACTATGTCACTAAACAGCTTGTGATTATGACATAAATCTAGTAACATCTGAGCATCTATCTCCTCGTTTATAAAATTAGGAGAAAGGAAGTCTGGCCTCGATCGTTAAGATTCATTCAAATGCTTAGGATTCTAAGAGACTCTTGGGCCATTTACATATTTAACATTTCCAGGAAGGGAAATGATGCAATTTAGATTTTCCTTTCAAATGTCTCCCGATTCTTTTTAAATTAAATTCAATTCCAATTTTTATCCCTTTCTCTACTCCCTTCTATGCCCATTGAGAAGGCAAGAAATACAAAACCTGTTACAAATATGAAGTCACATAAAAAGAAATTTCCACAGTAGGTAGATTCTGGAAAAAATCAAGAAAGAGAAAGAAAGAGAAAATCATTCCATCAGTTTTTCTATCTGGAGGTGGATAATATCATTCATCCTGAGTCTTTGGAAATTGTGGTGATCCATATTGATCAGAATTACCAAATCTTTCAAGTTGATTATATTTACAATATTTGTTTTACACTGTAAATTGTTCTCCTGGTTCTACCTGCTTCATTTTGCAGCAGTTCACATAAATCTTCCCAGGTTTTTCTGAAATCATCCTGCTCATCATTTCTTATAGAACAGCAGTGTTCCTTCACATTCATATACCCCAGTTTGTTCAACTATCACCTTTTATGGGCATCCTCTCAATTTCCAGTACTTTTCCACCACAAAAAGAACTGCTATAAATTTTTTTGGACATAAAGCACATTTTTTGAATCTCTTTGGGAGCATAGAGCCAGTATTGGTATTATTGGGTCCAAGGGCATATATAGCTTAATAACTTTTTACTTTCCAGAATGGATAGAATAATTCACAACTCTTCTAATGTTGTATTAGTATACCATGTCCCCTCTAGCACTTGTCATTTTCCTGGTATGAGATAGTACCTTACAGGTTTGTCAGTTCTGATAAGAATAATCTTCATTCACTCCCACTGCAAAAGCTTTGTCATGCCTCTTTTATGTGAGATACTTTACCCCCATCCTCCTTCTCCATTTCTCTTTCTCCCACTACATTCCTCTCTCATCCCTTAAATTTATTTTTAGATACCATCCCTTCATAATCATCTCACTCCTGTGCCCTCTGTCTATGTATATTCCTTCTAACTACCCTGATAATGAGAAAAGTCTTATGAATTACAAATATCATCTTCCCATGTAGGAATATAAAAAGTTTAAAATTATTAAGTCCCTTATAATTTCTTTTTCTTGTTTACCTTCTTATGCTCCTCTTGAATCTTCCATTTGGAAGTCAAATTTTCTATTCAATTTTGATCTTTTCATTAAAATGCTTGAAAGTCCTCCATCTCAATGAATTTTCATTTTTTTTCCCCTGAAGTATTATATTCATCTTTGCACCATAGGTGATTCTTGCTTGTAATTCTATCTCCTTTTTCCCTGTGGAATATCGTTTCCCAGGTCCTCTGATCATTTAATATGGAAGCTGCTAAATCTTGTTTTATGCTGACTGTGGCTCCACCATACTTGAATTGTTTCTTTCTGGCTGTTGTGCCATATTTTCTCCTTGACCAGGGAATTCTGGAGTTTGACTATAATACTCCTTGAAGTTTTTCCTTTTGTGATCTCTTTTAGGAGGCAATTGGCAGATTCTTTCAATATCTAATTTACCCTTTGTCCTAGAATAACAGGGCTGTTTCCCTTATAATTTCTTGAACGATTATGTCTAGGCTCTTTAATTGATCATGACTTTCAGGTAGTTCAATAATTTTTAAATCTTCCCTCCTGGATCTGTTTTCCAGGTCAGTAGTTTTTCCAGGGAGATATTTCACATTGTTTTGTATTATTTTCATTCTTTTTGTTTTGTTTTATTGCATCTTGATTTCTCATAAAGTTATTATCTTTCATTTGCTCCATTGTAATTTTTAAGGAATTATTTTCATCAGTGAGCTTTTGGACCTTCTTTTCCATTTGGCCAATTCTCTTTTTAAGGCATTGTTCTCCTCATTGGCCTTTTGGACCACTTTTGTCATTTGGCTTAGTCTGTTTCTTTTGCTCTATTTTTGAAAATAGATTTTTATTACCATATTTTGTTATGATTCCCACTCAATCCCTAGATTCTTGGATTTCTTTTATATTCCCAATATTTTGCACAGGGCCTGGTACATAATAATAGATTAATACATTCTTGTTGACTAACTGACTCTCCCAGAGTGCCATCATTATAACAAATATTTTTTAAAAAGACAGCTAAATTAATCAATACATGAAAAAATTCTGACATTGGTAGCAATATCCCACAGTTGTGAACCACTTCTCCCACTTCTGCAAAGGAAAAGTGGTAGTTGGCTTCTAATATCTCTTCAAGGTCAAGGTTTTTTTGTAAAGAAATTGTTGGGGGGGGCAGAGCCAAGATGATGGATTAGAAAGATGCATATTCTCTAGCGTTTCCCCCAAAGTCAACAAAATACCTGTAAAGAAATGACTCTCAATGAATTCTAGAGCAGCAGAAGCCACAGAACAACAGAGTGAAAGAGGTTTCCAGACAAGGGTAACCTGGAAGGCCAACAGGAAAAGTCTATCTCATGGGATGCTGAGCAGAGCAGAGCCCAGCCCTGGGCAGGCAGCACTGGGAGGAACAGGACCTGAACAGACTTCTAGGGCAAAATTCCCAGCAGGGAGGGTCACAGATTCCTCAACCTACAAATGACAAAGAAAGCTTGTCAGTGTGGGAGAGCTTTCCCAGCTGAGTGAGAGGGGAGCTGGTTCCCAGGCAGTGGCAGAGGTGGTGGTGGTGGCAGCAGCAGCAGCAGTAGCAACAGCCAGTGGCCATGGTAGCCATGGAAGCAGCCTGGGTCCATTGTCCAGGTAGCTCAGCTTAAATCTGCTGGCAGAATTGAGCAGCTGATCTGAACCTCAACCCTCAGTGGAGGCACTGCCCCCACCCAAAGCCCTGGGGAATTGAGCAGCTGTCTTGAATCTCAGCCTTGCAGTGGGGAGAGGAGAAGCAGTAGGATCCTCCTTTTGACAAAGGATTCAGAAGTCAAGTAACTCGCTGGGAAAATGACCAAAAAATGGAAAAAAAATAAGATCATAGAGGGTTACTTTCTTGGTGAACAGTTGTTCCCTTCCATCCTTTCAGATGAGGAAGAATAAGGTCTACTGTCAGAGGAAGTCAAAGCCTCTGCCTCCAGTACCCCCAAAATGAATAGGAAATGGTCTCAGGCCATAGAAGAGCTTGAAAAACATGTCAGCAGCCTGCTAAAGGAGAATCAAAAAATGTTGAGGAAAATAACACCTTTAAAAAGAGGCTAACTCAATTGGGAAAGGAGGTCCAAAAAGTCAATGAGGAGGAGGCTTTAAAAAGCAGAATTAGCCAAATGGAAAACAAGTTTCAAAAGCTCACTGAACAAAATAGTTCTTTAAAAGAGAGAATCAAGTTCAGGAAAGCTAATGACTATGAGATAAACTAAGCAGTTAGAAAAGAAAACCAAAAGATGGAAAAAATAGAAGATAATGTGAAACATAATTGCTTTTCATTGGAAAAACAACTGACCTGGATAATAGAGCCAGGAAAGACAATTTAAAAATTATGCAACTACCTGAAAGACATGATCAAAAAAGAGCCTATACATTATCTTCCATGAAATCATCAAAGAAAACTGCCCTGATGTTTTAGAACCAGAGGGCAAAATAAATGTTGAAAGAATCCACCAATCACCTCCTGAGATCCAAAAAGGGAAACTCCTAGGAATATTGTGGCCAAATTTCAGAATTCCCAGGTCAAGGAGAAAATACTTCAAGCAGTTAAAAAGAAACAGTTGGAATATTGTGGAAATACAATCAAGATAACACAGGATCTGGCAGCTTCTACATTAAGGGATTGAAGGGCTTGGAATTCAAAGGAACTGGGATTAAAACCAAGAATCACCTACCCAGCAAAACTGAGTATAATACTTCAAAGGAATAAATGGTCATTCAATGATATAAAGGACTTTCAAGCATTCATGATGAAAAGACCAGAACTGAATAGAAAATTTGACTTTCAAACAAGAATCAAGAGAAGTATGAAAAGGTAAACAGGAAAGAGAAGACAAAAAAGTCTTTCTAAAGGTGAACTGTTTATCTTCCCAGATGAAAAGACAATATTTGTAACTCTTGAGAGTTTTCTCCATATTTGGGTAGGTGGTGGGGTTACACGCACATACGAACACACACACACAGATAGAGAGTACAAATTGAGTTGAATTAGAAGAGATGATATTCATAAAAAATAATAAAATAAAAATTAAGGAGTGAATGAGTAAAATTCTGGGAAGAGAAAGGCAGAAATGGAATGGGGCAGCTATAACTCATAAAAGAGATAAGAAAAATTCTGTTCAGTGGTGGAGAAAATGGAGAAGATGAGAAGGAAAAAGTGAAGCTTATTCTCTTCACATATGGCTTAAGGAGGGAATAACATGCTCACTAAATTTGGTATGAAAATCTATCTTACATGACAGGAAAGTAGGGGAGGAGGGCATAAATAGGGTGAGGGGGATGACAGAAAGGAGGGCAAATGGGAGAAGGAAGTAACTAGAAATAAACACTTTGGGGAAGGAACAAGGTCAAATGAGAGAATAAAAAAGGGGGGGACAGGGTAGGAAAGAGGTCAATATAGTTAGTATTACACAATGTGGCTATTAAGAAAGTCTTTTGCAAAATGACACATACATAGACTGTATTGAATTGCTTGCTTTCTCAGTGGGGATGGGTAGGGAGGTAGGGAGGGAGAAAAGTTGGAAACCAAAGTATTAGAAATGAATGTTGAGAATTATTATTTCATATAACTGGGAAATAAAAAACAAGATAATGGAATATAGAAATTTATCCTGCCCCACAAAAAAGGAGAGATGATGGGGATAAGGGAAGGGTGGAGTGTGATAGAAGGGAGGGTACATGGAGGGAAGGGGTAATCAGAATGCAAGGTATTCTGGGGAGGGAAGAGGGGAGAGATAGGGAGAAAAATTGGAACTCAAAATTTTGTGGAAATGAATGTTGGAATCAAAAAATAAATAAACAATTAAACTTGGAAAAAATGAAATTGGCAAACTTTTTTTTTTGCTGGAAGAAAGTCTAAGGATTATTAGTTTGTTTTTTAAGGTTTTATTTTATTTTACTTTAATTTTATTCTTCTGACTGATTTCTTCTTGACATGGGAATTCTCAATTTTGGCTACAACATATGAGGAAATTATCACTGTTGAATTTCTTTCATGATGTGACCAATGAATTCTTTCAATTTCTGACATGCCCTTTGGTTCTAAGACATCCAGTCAGGTTTTTAAAATTATAATTTCTTAAACTAATATATCTAGGCTCTTTTTTCCTCCATAATTTGTAGGCAATGCAGGTACTATGGGTAATAATTATCAAATTATCTCTGTTGGATCTATTTTTACTTCCTTTTTTCTTTACATTTCACAACTTTTTTTTCTATTTTTCACTCTTTTGACTTTCCTTCATTGTTTATTGATGTCCCATGGGATCATTAGATTCCATGTGACTAATTCTAATTTTAAGGAGTTATTTTCTTTAGAATTGTTTTGTACCTTTTTTGTCAAGCTACAAATCTCTTCACAATTTTCCTGTATAACTTTCATTTATTTTCTCATTTTTTTACCTTTGCTCTTTTTAAATTTTTAAAACATTATTTTTCTTCCTTTTTATCTGGAATTGGGTTTGTGTTCAATCTGCAGTTTTCTTTGAGTCTTTGTTTGTAGATATTTTAAAATCCTTTTCTTCTTTTGCATTTGTTTCTTGAGTTTTCATGTTGCCATAATAGCTCTTTACAATTTGGTTTTTGTTGTTTGTTTCTTCATTTTTTTTTTCAGTTTACTTCTATACTTTAAACTTTATATTACTGTTTCACTTAACTGATTTCAGTAATGAGTCATTTATGTGCTTCTGTTGCTTTCACTGTTAATTGTGGGGTCTGTAAGTTTTTGGTGCTTTCAAAGTGTTTTGATCAAGGGTCAAGCCTGTTCATTGCCATCCTGGTTTTTATTCTGCAATTTTCTGACCCAGACTTTGGTCTCTTGTCTTTTGTGTAATTGAGTTTCCGTAGACTGCCTCTTAGTCTCAGTTATTCTTCTGGAAGGTCCTTCAGGTTCAGCATGACTATACTGCTAGGAGACTCCTGGTTTATTCCACTGTAGTATTATTATGGAGCCAAAGGTCAGAACTAGGTTTCCACTCTGCCTTTTAGCTTAGAGCTAAAAATTTAGGGTTACATAGGTAGGGAGGGACCCTGTTCCCACAATCTGAAACTGTGACCTGGGACTTTGTAATGGGTGAGAAAGTAGCCAGATGGTATCTGATACTGTTCTTGGTGCAAGTACAGAATCCCCTGGGATTTCTTTCAATGGAAATGTTCCCTGCCCTGGTATTTAAATACCTTACCCTCCATGGACCTTGGACAGCTCCCCTCTGATGCAATCACTGCTTTTGTTGCTGCCTACTGCTGCTTCTTTGCTATAATGTGGTTTTCCTTTCTAATCACTACTCCAGTGTCAATAGACATCTTTGCTTTTCTTTTTGAGATTCTCAGTGACTTACAGTGTCTTGACCTTCATAATCAGAATCCAGTTTGTCATATGTTCTATGTTGCTGTGGAAGTTGTATAGGAGCTAAGGCAAAAATTCTACCTCCCTACTATCTTGATTCTGTTATCTAATACAATTCAATCTACCCCACCCTTGCTTTCTCCTCCTACTTGCTTTTTCAAGTGTCCTATGGAGCGCATTCTAGCCATTGAGTGTATCAGCATAGGATTCCTGTAGGAGGAACTACTAGAATCAAGTTTTGAGGGAAGTTAGATATTCCTTGATACAGAGCAGAAGATGAAGTGTATCACAGGCAAGAGAGGCAACTTGTGCAAAGTTACAGGGATGAACTGTCCATTGAGGAAATAGCAACAACGTCAATTTGGTTAGGATGCAGAGTGTGCAAAGGAGAGTAAATAATAGTAAGCCTAGGACCTGATTGTGAAGGATTTTGAACGTCAGAGAGGTTTGTGTTTGATCAGGAATGCAAAAGAGTTATTGCAATTTTTGAGCAGGGAAATTGCATGCTCAGGATTGTAGTAGAGAAATATCAAATTGACTACAGTGTTTGGGATGGATTGGAAAGGAGAAAGACTAGAGGTTGGTAAACAATTCAGAGACTATTGCTAGTAGTTCAGGTGTAAGATGATAAATTCTGAACCAGAGTGATGACCATGTGAGAAAAGGATATGGGTTTGATATATGTTGTTTAGGCAGAATTCATTAAATTTAGCAACTGCTAGATGGAAGGATATAAGGAAGAGTGGATGATTTAGATTGCAAACCTTAGAAAATGGAAGAATGGTGGTGCCCTCAACAGAGATAAAGAAGTTAGAGGAAGGAAAAACTTGGTGAAATTATAGGGAATTTTGTTTTAGAAATATTTAGTTTGAGATACCTCTGGGGTTTTCAGTTGGATTTGTCTAATAAATAGGAAGCTAGTGATACAAGATTGGATTTCAGGAGAGAAACTTACTTTAGTTATAGAGATTTTGTAGTTATTTGCATAGAGATGAGAGTAAAACCCATGAGAGCTGATGAGATCCCCAAGAAAACAGAAGTGCACCAAACATAAAGCTATGCCAAATATCCATACAAGGTAGATTAGACAATGATGACTATCCAGCAAAGGAGATTAAGGAGTAGTCAAAGAGGTAGAAGAAAACAGTGTCAGGAAAATCTTGGAAGAAGAGAGTGGAGTATGTGTGGTTAACAATGTCAAATACTTCAGAGGTCAAGAAAAATTTTTTCTCTGCTTCTGTTGATTGGTTCCTAGATAAATTCAGGATATGGGGAATTTTTTTTCTTTCTACCTAGACCTTTGTTATCATGTTCCTGAGTGGTGACATATGCTTCTGTCAGGATGTGGCCTATTGCTTGCCCATGCTTAATCATTTACCCTTGTCATGACCTTGGTGATGAAGACATGAGATGAGGTATATTTATAGACAAAGAGCTGAGTGCCTTTGTCAAGGAAATACCTCTGACAGTGTCACATAATTTGTGATACAAGATTGTTTATAAGAAATGAGGTAATGTCTAAAGTATTTTGGAAACCTTAAAGGTCCATTTGAATTCTAGTTATAAGTATAATTATTATTGCATCAAGCTAACGTTTTCTCTCTACAACTTATACTCCTTGTTCGAAGTTCTGCCCGTAGAGGACAAATCCTTCTTCCATACAAAAGCCTTCTAAAAATTGAAACATTATTATGCTCTCAAACCCTAATATTTAAGTTTTCTCTGCTACAAACTAAACATATTCACTAACATAGATTGATTTTCAATTCTTTTACTACCTTGTTCACCCTCCTCTGCAAATAGCTCTGTCCTTAAAATTCTAGTCTATGTTTACCTTCAAGATAGATTTCATTATCCTCCTTAATTCCCTTCTCTAGACATGACCTGCCTGCCATCCCTTATACCTCTATGTATCCATTGGATGTGATTTTGTCTCTTGCTATATGATGAATGAGAGAGAAGCAGAATGAAGGCAAGGGTCGGAGGAAGGAGAATCTTCTTGCATGGACAAGTTTGGAGGCAGAAGAGAGAATCAGTGGATTTTTCACTTAGGGCGAAAGGAGAGAACATTGTTTGGACTTCTCAGGTTCCCTTAAGAGCACTAGGGTAGACATGAGCTCACTCAGTCTTCTGTATAGTATTTATTCTTAGTTATTACTGCTGCCATGTTCTCACATTCTAAGCCAAATTAACGCAGTGAGAATACTGTTGGCATCTGTGGCAACAAATGGAGAGGAATCATAATTTAAGAGGGGGGTTGCATCCCCCCATCTCATCCAATCTGGGCACACTTTGAAACAATCCACAGCTCACATGCAGATCATCTGAATATGTCAAGTCTATAAGTTGAAAATGAAGTGCTCTATCTAGGAAGCAGATATTTCCCCCATAATAGGAAGCCTTTCCTGCACTTTGTTATGCTGAGAGTCCTTGAAGAGGAATCCTTCCTGATAATTTTCCCAGTTACACATGTGGCCTGTTCAGGCATACAAAAGAATGAATAAGCACTTTCCCATCTTGCTGCTTACTTCTAGGCAACACAGGCTTTATTAAAATTTGTTCACTCTGCCTTTTCTTTACTAAGGGTCAGACAATTGCCTTGCAATCCAAAGGTATTACATCCCTCTCTCCTTCGTTATTTACCTCTGATCCTCAGATACTGCAGTCTCACTATTTAGTGACTCTATCCCCCTCTCTTCACTAATGCTTTCTTTAGTCACCTTGCTCACATTTAGGATCACAGAATTTCAGAGATTTAAATGCTTTCAAAATCATTTCATTCAACTCACACCTGAGGAGGAATCTCCTTTCATTGTTCCTTCAGGTGGCTTTGCAGTCTCTTGGAAGACAGCTCATAACATTTTGGGCAGTTCTAATTAATTCTGGTGTTTTTCCTTATATTGGACTGAGATCTAGAAGTCTGTAACTTTCACCCACTGTTTGAAGTTGTGTCCCTGAAGCTAAGAAGCCTAATTCTCTATAAGATAAAAATTCAGATATTTGAAGACAGTTACTATAATCATCCTAATTCCTAATCCTAATTCCAATCCTAATCATCCTTAATTCCCCTCCTCAGAAAATCTTTCCTGAAAACTAAAAAATCTCCACTTACATGGCAGCTTCTCTAGTCTTCTCACCATTCTATTTATTGTCCTGAGGACATGACTCAATTTGTTAGTATCCTTCATAAAATATGATTCCAAAATAGAATCCAGCTTTTCAGATATGGTCTTATCAGGGGAGATAGAGTACAGAAGGACAATCACCTCCCTTATTCTATTACTTTCTCTCTCTTTTTTGGAGGGGGGAAGCAAGGCAACTGGGGTTACATGACTTGCCCAAGGTCACACAGCTAACAAGTATCAAGTGTCTGAGGCTGGCTTTGAACTCAGGTCCTCCTGACTCCAGAGACAATGCTCTGTTTACTGTGCCACCTAGTTGCCCCACTATGGCTCTCCAAATACAGCCTAGATTTAAAAAAAAAAACCCTTCCATTTAAACTTTCAAATCACACTGGTGCTTCATTACATTTATAATCCACCAAAACACGCAGGTTGCTTAAATATGATCAGTTTCTAGCCACTTTCTTCCCATCTGCTGCAATTAGTTTTCCTGAAGATGGAGTGACTACTTTGTGTCTCCATTCTTGATCATTGGTCATTCTTTTCCCTATTGACAGAAGTCCTTTGGAATAAAACTTCTGGATGCTACACAGAAAGATTGTTGACTTCATATTTATGTTGCTCCCAACCCACAGAATTTACATACTATCAGGGGTAAATAATAATTGCCCCAAATACTGAATGTAAAAGTCCTCATCAAGTTTGGAGTTTTATGTGGGAACAGAGGAATGGCTGGTCCTCATTAGAGGATATAGGACATGGCAGTCTCAAAGAATAGTAAGAACAGCCAGCAAAAAGGAGAACACAAAGAACAGACCCAAAGAAAATAGAACTCAGACAAAGCTGATAGAGCTGGGTGAATTTAGACAAAAGATTGGTAACCATACAAAATTTGTTTGGGCTTTCTTATGGACAGAGTCCATAGGGAGCAACAAATGAACTGGTGAAACAGAGGACTACAAAAATATGTTGTTTTTGACGTTTTTATTTTGAGGTTGAAATAGGGTTTCCAAAGACCAAAAGTTGAAAGGAAGATCTTGGCCTTGGGACATTGTACATGTCCTAATCTTTCCTTGACCTATAATATTAATTTTCTTAGTGTTCAATAACTATATTCTAATCTTTGCCAGAGGACAAAATGATAAACCCTGGGTGGAAATTGCAGAGGCACATTTAGCCATGATTCAATGCTAATAATTAGAGCTAAGAATGGGATGGGCTGGCTTAAGATGGTTTTCAAATTGACAAATATAGCTGCTTATTACTCTATTGATGTCCAGCCCAGCAACAACTCCCTGAAATATGTGTGTGTGCATGCATATACACAAGTATATGTAAATACATGTGTATGTATACACATATTTTACATATGATACATATTTCTGTCTACTTATCACATAAGCTTTTTAAACTCAAGATGCCCCAAACAGAAATCATAGTCTTCCTTACAACACATACCTTAAGCTGGTCTTCCTAATTTTCATATTTCTGTACTGATATCACCATCCTTTTAGTCATCCAGGTTCATAGCTTCATCTTCATTCCTTAGTATTCATTCTCTTCCCCTTCCTCCCTGTTTCCCCTTCCCCCACCAGAACCTACAAGGTCTTGTTACTATGTCCTCAGCATCATTTACATACAGCCCTTTTCCTTCAACCACGTAGCTACTGCTCTAGTTCAGGACCTCTAAAGAACACTTTTCAATACTTTTTGCTAGGTTTCCCCCCACCTTTTCTCTCTGCTTTTCAATCCAATCTTCATATAACTGAGAAATTAATATTCTTATAGTAAAGTTTGAGTCATCTAATTGACTTTCTCAAGGAGCTTGCGTATTTCCCTATTATTTCTAAGACAGATGTTCTTAACCTGAAGTACTTATACATACACACACACACATACACACACAAACACACATACACACACACATATAAAATCTGTAGTTCAAGATCCATATATTTGGATAGGTTGTCAAAAGAGTCTATGATACATGAAATGGTTAAGAACCAATATTTTAACTTGAAGTACAAACTCCTTTGCTTGACATTTAGTGTCTTTTATTGTCTGGCTCTAACTTTTGTTTCCACACTGATTTTATATTATTGTACTTCATGAACTCACTTTTCCACCCAAACTTGCCTATGCATTACATTCCATTTTTCAACTCCATGCTTTGTACAGGTAGTACACCATACTGAGAATGCTCTTTCTCACCACGTTCTCTTTTTGAAATCCCCGGAATGTAACAAGTAAACTCTGATCCTATTATCTTAGAGAAAGTCTGCTATAGCCCTATATCAGATCTCTAGAGCAGCCTTAGCAATTGGGGTGTCTCTTTTCTTTGCCATCATCTCAATTCTTCTTTTCTTGTTTCTCTCAATTTGTTAGGGATCAGCCACTATTACTTCACTTTCATTTAACCACCTAAAATAGTGGCTTTTGCAACAAGAGCTTTTCTTCAAGGACACAGCAAGGACTAATGTACTATCAATTCCTCCCATATCTCCAGGTTATACTTCACCTTTTACCACCCCAGTATCTGAAGGAGTAGGTTTAAAATTTACTTCAATTCTTGAGTGTTTCTTTCACCAAATTTGTATCAAAAGGTACCATATGAATTCTCCTTTCAGATTTTTCAATTATGGGTCTAGAAGGTCACCCCAGAAAATCAACCCTCACACTCCTTGTGCTCTAGAATATCAGAGCACTTTTATGACAACTTTTCAGAATCATTGTTTTATGATTTTCCATTTCTCTCACCCAGGAAGGAGAAGAACAAATGAAAAAGCAAGGACTGAGGCATATATCTCAGGAGTTTCCTCAATTTCTCCATTTGTAGAGGTTATGCCAACGGAGCAAACTAATGAGGTATGACATTTTACAAACTGCCTTCCAAGCTTAATATAAGTTCTGTCTCTTGTGTGAGGTTTTGATTTGTGCCCCACTCAAGTTCTTAGTATCCCTACCTTAACTAGAAATTATATTTATTTTGAATCTCTTTTGTATTTGTGTGATGATGGTTAGGGAGTTGATGGGGGTCTGTATTCAATTAAGTCTTCAAATCATTTGATGAAATCATTAGATTTAAAAAGCTGGAGTCACAAACAATAAGATATAAGGTTGTCACCTTGTCAGATAAGTTGACTGGACAAAACATCGACAGCTTATAAAGTGTATACTCCTTTCTGGGGCTGATGTGGAACCATCTTGAACTGTTTCCTTAGAAAAATTATTAAATTTTCAACATAGGGATTACACGTTGGAAATTGATAATATAAAGCAAGGCTTAGTTTATTATTTTTTTGACTTCTAGACTTAAGAAAATAATGAAGAAAATGTTAATAATACAAATTAAAATTAAAGGTGTGTCCTGGGTATATTTTTCCCCAGAGTGGTGCTTGTGAAATAATTATCAGCATACTCTTCTCTCTTCCAGATTGTGATTGGCCACTGTGCTTATGAAAAATGAGGAAACTCTGCTGATTAAAGGATCTTGGATCTGAGTAGAAAATGTGAGTTTCTAGAGTCAGAGGAAGAGATCTAACTATGGAGAAAGCATCAGAATAATGATTTTCCTCTTCACTTTTTCTCTCGAACCTGTTTAGAGAGTGCAGCAAGACAGACAGATTGGGGAGCCAAGAGGGACAAGAGTCACAGAGGAAGAATCCTAGCCTTCTCATCAGCAATGGAGACTTGTAGCAAAAACACATGGGAGTTTATCCAGCTGTGGAGTCAAGTTGTTGGCCTGGGACCTAGGCCAGCAGGCCCAGGCTGCTCAGGAGGCAATAGTCCTCACAACCAAGATACTGAGGGAATAAGAGAAGCAAGTGTCATTTTCTCCTCTTATAAATCCACTATCATTGCCAAACCTTAGTTGAGTTTCCTATTCCTTGACAAGTCAAAACAAGTCTTATATTATTTTATTTAACTGTTTTGTGGTCTGTATTTGTCTAAGTCTATTCAAGTAAAATTTATCAGCAAAAAAAGAGAGTTAGATGGAGTCTATTTCTCAATGAAGAAAAATAGAGTATATCAATGAAGGGGGTATAAGGAAAATGAGAAAAGGAGAACATGAAATAAAAAAGATTTTGTTTAATTCAGGCAAATAAGATATCTATTTAATAAATTATGTTAGGAGCAAAAAAAGAGAAATGTGCTCATAGTAGCACTGAATAAAAATTCAGTGAACTTTTAATGAAAATAAATAACAGATTGTATTTAAAAGAAGGAATCTAAAATATTATTTACAGATAAGACATAAAAAAGATTTACATGGCTTTGAATTTAGAAGCTTGACTAAAATTGATCATGTTTTAGCACAATCATGAAAAGTGTTAGAATAAATGACATTAGATGCAATTTAATTTAAACCAGAAAATACCATAAAAAAAAAAGAACTGGGTCCTTTTTAATGAGGAAATTTTGTGATTCTGTAGATTGAGAAGTGGAAGTGTGATGTACATGAAATATAAAGTCTATCTATAAAATATAAACTCTATTTCAAGGATAAAGACTTGAAAACCTCTATCAATATGAGTAGTGGCCATGAAGATCTTATTGAAAGTCCATAAATGCTGGAAGCTGAATTATTATAAGATTTTTAGACAAAAGGCTTGCCATGTCATCTGTCACACCTTTGGATGAGGCAACTGAGTCAGGAAACATGGAGCAGTAGCAAAGAAGAGAGTTCTAAAAATTAACCAGGAAGGCCTATTCAGAATGAGGGAGGTAGAATTATAAATGCCATATCAGTAAGCTGGCTAGAGATTTTCAGCATTCAGTTCTAATTAGAATTGGCTACAGTAAAAATCTTAAGTGTACCTGAATTGTGTAACAGGAAGTAGTATTAGGAGAGTAGGGCCATAGACTCCTCTTGGTTATTCGCAAGGGAAGAGAGAAAGGTACTTTTAAAGTTGAGAACATGAGGAAATGCCATGAAGAATGCCTGGTTTTGAAGAAGCTATCTCCTGAAATTTTTTTGGGGGGGTATAACCAATTAAGCAGGAAATTGTCATGATAGCGTAGTATTTTGAAATTTCCTAGATTTGTTGCCTAGTGACTTAGTTTCTGATCCTAGCTCTACCACTAAATAACTCTGTGACCATGTATGTGCAAGATGCATCTTTGGACCTCAGTTTCTTCCTTTGGTAAATGAGAAGGTTCAAATAGATGATATCTAAAGTTCCTTCCAAGTTTAAAATTCTTTGACTCCCTGAAGTCATACCTTGGGACACATATAAGTTAACCAGTAAGCACTACAGTCCCCTAGGTTTCCCAGAGATAGAAGGGAGCTGTTGTAGCCTGAATGAATGACTGATTAAATGAGACAAACAAATCATGGTACAGAAATGGAAAAAGCACTGGCTCTGGAGTCAGAACATCTGGATTATAAATCAACCTCTGTTGTTGTACCTATACCTGTATTACCTTGCATGAATCACTTATCCTCCCTGGCTATTGGTTTCCTTATCTGTAAACTGAAGTGGTGGGATTAATTAGCTTCTGACTTATCTTTGAGTCCTAGATCTATGATCTAGAATCATGAATCAGGAAGTTTAGATGAAAATTCATAAATTAATAGATTTTCAGAGCTGGAAGAGAGCTGAGAGATAATCCCAACGCAATCATTTTTACAGAGGAATAAACTTGTCAAGTCTTTATGAAGTTGTGACTTTCCAAAGATCAAAAAGCAAGGTAGTGACAAAATTGGAACTTAAATCTAGATCCCTTGATTCCTAATCTAGTGAAGGGAACAAAGAGACTGAATCACCAGGCCAGTAAAGAGGTAAGAAATAGAGTTGTGACATAAGCCAAGATGTGAGAAACTGAATAGGGTGACTGAACTGAGTATCAGATCAACGAAAATAGTTGCATGCAAAGATGATCAAGCACCAATAACAGGCTAAGGTCAGAGATAATGCAGAGTACATCAGTTCATTGAAAAGTACTTCACAGATTCACTGACTATTAGTCCTGGGAGGTATTACAGAGAAGTTCTAACTGTGGGTATCCCATAGGACTATGTCTTGCACCTTTTTCTCATCTCCTGTCTCATTATTTCTGATTCTCAAAGTTACTTATTCAATCTACGTTAACCGCTGCTGTCCTTCAGCTACATATTGGACATCTTGAACTGGATGTCCTGTAGACATCTTAAACTCAGCATCATCAAAACTGAATTCTATCTACCCCCTCAACCTTCCTCTCTTCCTAACTTCTCTGTTACTGTTTGAAGGTACCATCAAGTCAGCTCACTTCATAATTTAGTTGTCATCTTCAATTCATTACTCTTTGTCTCTGTTTTCTTTCTGTCTCTCTCCATATCCAATCTTTGCCTAGTCTTGTTTATTTTACTTTTGAAACTTTACTTCCTTACAATAGGTCACCTCTCTCCTTTGTCTCCTCTTGTCACCACCTTGATAAAAACCCTCATTCCTTCACATCTGAAATGCTGCAATAGCCTACTGGTTGATCTGCCTACAACACATCTTTCCCCATTGTAGCCCATCCTTCACTCTGCTGTCACAGTGATCTCTCTAAAATTCAGGCCTGTTTATTTTCAAAAACATATGTGAATGTAAGGGTATCTGTGTGTATCTCTGTGTATGTCTACATATGTATATATAAATATATGTGTGTGTATGTATATATGTGTGTATTTACATATATGTATATGTGTGTATATATCTTCACTTAATTGTAGACTTTGGGAGCGGAGAAGGGGAAAGAATAAAGTAAAAAGTTCACAGAAGAGAACAAAAAAAACTTATAAGAAAGCAAAGAAAAGATGGATAACTCTCAACACAATTGATAGTATTTTTTGATATAGGCTTTCTTCAAATGGAAATTTATTGCTGAATATTTTGAATCCTCTCACATTCTACTGGGCACATGACAATGCTTTTTTTTTCCTATTATATATTTAAGTTAAAAATAAAAAAATCCACAAGAGGAAACTCTGTTGTTCATGCTCCATTCCAAAGAGGACCAATGACAAGCATGTCATGACTTGCTTATGAATTGGATTTAAGTGAGGCATAATTGCACAAAGTTTTCAGCCTAACTCTCTATTCCAAAGTCCTTAAAGTCCAGTGGCAAGACAAAAGTCGAGATGTGATAACCCTGGATGTAGTAGATGATGCTCCACAGCATCTACCTTAGCTACCTTCATGGATATTGGAATAAATTGGGGAGCACAGAGTGTTCAAGGAGGACTAGCCCCTCTTTCGTGAGGGCTTGCTGAGCCCTTTCACCTTTCACCCAACTTGCACCTGTGGCCCTAAGAAGCTATAACATATGCAGTTGCCATGACTCTGTAAAAACCATCATGGTAAACAGGATATACCAGGTTGAAGGTAACCGAAAGGTCTCATAACTGTCTGCCTGCCCGAAACCTGTGAAGACTAACCCAGAAGAAATGAGCAAGTGAGAAGAAACTCATAAAGAAAATACTGATTTTTTTCTTGATTTTACAGTGGAAGAAGTGCTCTTAGAGGTAAAAATGGGTATTGCTTTTGCATTTTCTTGGTATACAGTGCTATAAAGGCATAATTGCAATATTTCTCCATAGATAATTTTGCATAGAAAGAACAAAGTATAGAAAGCAATTTTTGAGAATGTATAGGTTAATCCTCTGTTTTATAGATGAGAAAGACAAGCAAAGTGATTTACCCAACCATGTCACACAGACAGTGACAGAGCCAGGGATTGTACATATATCTCCTGATTCCTTTTTTATTTTATTGCTTTGTGCAGTAAAATATCTAGAATCATTAAAAAGGAACAAAGTTCCAGAATCAGTACATTAACAGATTATCTTAAATGTTTTATTCTGCATTCTAAAAAAGTTTTGCATAATCTCAAATTTTCCATTTCCTAAGTATTTTAGAAAAAAAACCACACATTGTAAAAAGTCTGTTGTCTCATTCTAACCTCCCCACCTGCTCCTTCTTTATTTTTCACCCTCTGTGCTTTGATATATTCAAGGTACCTTTATTTTGATGATTTCCTTTGTGTGGGTTCCCCAATATTATCCCATTATAACTGTCAGACAGCACTTAGCCTCATAGAATTTAGGATTGGAAGGGACCTACCTCATTGAGACTTTGGGTGAATGAATCACTTCACTTCCCTGTGCCTTAGTTTCTTCATTTGTAAAATGAGACAGGTGGATTGGTTGACCTTCTGATGCCCTTTTCTGCTCTATAGCTATGATTCTTTTAGAAAGATTATTCTGTCCAACCTCCTCATTTTACAGATACAAAAATTGAGTTTCAGATGCGTGCAACACCCAAGGTAACACAGAGACAGAATTCAAGCCCAGATTACCTATCTCAAAATGCAATACTCCTGCTAATACACTATGTTTAATTAATCACCTAGTTGACCAAAAGCAACACAATCATAGCCCCTGCTCTTTGTAATCTTACAATTTTTGACACATACAAAACATCTTTTGTTGATGGCACCTATATTATGTTTGGAAGAAATCATCACTGTGGAAAGTGCTTTGGGTTGCATGCAAGCCCACAAAGACCCTTTTTCACAATGACTTTCAACTTACTAAACCAAAGTAAGATTTTATTTCAACAGCATAGCTTTCTGGTTAAGCAATAAATAGGGATTTGTAGGGGTAAGAATTACAAATTTGGAATTACAGTGCTGACCTGGTGGGCATGATCTCAATAGGCTATAGACAGTGCTGCATACAAAACTTGATTCCTGACAGAAATTATTTCTATTTAGCATTAATTCAAATAATAGAAAGAGAAAACTTCAAAAATTCATGTAGATTATGTAGGTCTGAACTTTGGGGTGGAAGGGAATTAGAGATTCTTTTTCTTCTACTAAGTGGAAAGAAGTGCAAGCAGACAATATTTCCACCCCTTGAGATATTTATTAGAGATAGCTCCCATTTTCTTCTTCCCTTTTCCACTAATATAGTCTTTTCTGCCTCTTCTGCCTTTCTTCCTGTCCCCTGACTGTTATCTCTCTATGCTGACTTGGACTGGACAAATGACTCATTGTTACTTTTATTTCCTGAATTTCTCTATAAGGTTTAAATCTGGTGGATTATCTAGATCTTTTTGGAAGAGTTTTGGTGAGGACACTGTGCTGTATTGCTTGCTGATATTCTGTCAACTTGATTCCACTTTTTCCACATTAAGATTTCATCCAAAAGTATGAATGAGTAAAGTTTCTTCTTGAGAACTTGTTTCAATAGTGAGAAAGTCAAGAATATGAAAACATCAGGCAAAGGATGGGGAAGAGTTACATGGGGGAAGCAAAAGAGAAATAGTGAAGAGGAGGTTGGACCCCTTAAAGCCTTAATACACTATTCACAATTGATTTTGTGCTATTTCAGTGATCACAAAACCAAGGTTAACAATTAGAACTCTAGAAACTCAGGACTCTTCTGTTCACATTATGTGATACAAAGTTTACTGGGGCTAGGAGTTGGGAAACATGGACCTCATAATCCCACTAATTAGCTGTATCATCTTGGGCAAGTCACCTTTTCTCTCTTATTCTTAGTTACCTAATCAACAAAATAATTTTAATAACAATTTACATTGATATGAGAATTATATTGACAAACCATGAAATGAGAGGCACTGTCCCAGATGGTTTCTGAAGTTCCTTCTAGCTTTGGAATTCTGTGGTTCTAAATGATGAAAGGCAAATACAACTTAGAGTGCTCAGTTTTGGATCTGAGATGTCGAAGCTTTATTTGGAGAGGATGAGTACCCAGTAGAAGTAAAGCACCAACAAACAATCTAGGAAAACAAGATGGAAAGAAATTATTAGGAAAAAAAACCACCACTGGAGTGTATATACTTGCAAACAATTCACACGCAGTTGGAGGCTCTCAGCTGGAAACCAGCATTTCATTTGCAGTTTCATTTGCAGCAGAAAATTTGTTATTTGCAATAATGTTAGCAACTCTTACAGCTGAAATTCAGCATCTCCTGGTGAGAGCCATCACCCCACAACCAATTTTTCCTTTTTAATTCTGAATGACCCCTCCAGCCTTTTGAGGGATTGGTGAAAGGAATGGGGAAGGAGAGGTATGGCTGCTTTGCAGGCTAAGTTTGAATCCTTGAGTTTACAACAATCTTCAGATGCTTACTTCTACATAAAGGGCTGTCCAGAAGCTTTTAGTATAACACATATAAAGCTTTCTGTGTTCATGGGAACTCTCTTGAGACTACATATATTTCCCCCAGAATTCATCACACAAATATTTCATTATTCATTATTTAAAACATTAAAAATTTAGAAGATGGAGAGAGAAAAAAGGAAGAGGAAAAGTAAAAGAAGAAAGATGGAAAGAGAAGGAATCTGGGTGGAAAAGAAGAAGAAGAGTAAAAGAAAGATGGTAAGGTTATAGAAGAGGCAGGAGAAGGAGAAGGAACAGATATTAGTGGAAGAGTACAAGAAAGAGAAGAGTGAAGAGAAAAAGAAAAGGAGGAGGAGCAGACTACAATGCAGAAGGAAGACAGGATTAAAAAAAAATTTTAAATCAATATCTGCTGAATATTTTCCTAAATATCCCATGATCCATTGTAATAACAATGACAAAATATTCTTTAAAAGAGAATTAAAATCAAATAAGGATTATTGCTGAAAAGAACTAAAGAATATTTTGTTCATAACTGCTAAATATAGTCTCCTCAAGATGTTACCCCAAGTACTAGCATCTCACATGACCTTTACTTTTTCATATCAGGATTTCTATAGGAGAATAAGAAATGATTACTGAGAAGAAAATGGAATGTAAGTCTGACCAGGAGGGCTTAGACTATAAAAGAGAAAGAAATGAGGATAAACTGAAAACTTGGTTCTGTAATACTATCCAGAGGACAAATTAAGCAGTGACTGAAAATAATTAATAGATGGAAGGCAACAATCTCTGCAAACATTTTACATTTCTTGAGTAAGGAAAGCATACTGTGAATCACAAAGCACTATATAAATGTGAATTGCCTTACTATTAAAAAATATTACTTCAAATGAGAAAATGTCCTTAAAATACTTCAAAAACTATATATTAAACATTATGTAAATGTAGGCTTTTATTTTTGTTGTCACTGTTATCTTTTCCTTTGCATTTTTATGGAGTTTAGATAGAATTCCGGGACAAGTTTACTATAATGATAATATTTCTTCATGTTAACATTTTACAGACTTTTGTGCAGTTGGTTGAAATTCCAGGAATAAAATATACCTGCATGATTTGGTGTTCTTATGGTAGCTCTAAAGTTTGAAAACATCATGAAAAGCCCAGAAATTATAAGCCCTTGGTATGGTAACATCTATTGAAAATGATGTTCTTAAAGTTGTATTCATCAATGTTATGACCAGATGATTTTCAGTCAATCAGCATCCTGTAGGGAGAGAAGATACACCATTCCTTAGCACCATTCATTTTCCACTTTACTGAGAGGAGAAACCACCAGTCATTTACACAACATTTCTCCTTCCTTGCCTCCCACTTCGTAATAGAAGAGGGGAAACACATTAAACATCAGACTTCTCCCTGGCAGAAAAGAGGAGAAATACCATTCCATTAATTCTCCAGTCTGGTCTAATGCTGAAGGAAAGGAGAATAAGATAATTTCTTCAGCTCCTAGCAGTTGTTCCCTCCCCTAAAATACATAATGTCCAGAAAGAACTCCATCTTGAGGTCTAATTCCTATAGACATTGAAAACCTATCTAAAACCTTTAATGATTAAAAAATTCCCACCCCCAAGGAGAAAACAAAAATTAAGAATTATTTGCGAGGGGCAGAGCCAAGATGGCAGAGTAGAAGGACGCACGTTTACAAGCTCCAAAACCAAAGCCCATAGAATTAATGTAAAAAGAGATGCCCATAACTTCTGGGTCAATACAAGGTGTGCAGAAACGGAGTGGAAGAGATTTCTGTTCCAGGGAGCCCTGGAGACCTGTCCCCAGGGTCCATCACACCCCGGAAAGTGGACCCCACGCCCAATGCTGCCCTGGCCGCGGCCCCAGAGAAACTGATCCGAGCAGGTTTCAGAGACGGAAGCTCCGGCAGCCGGGCAAGTCCCTCCGCCTACAGAAGCTACAGGTCAGTGAGAGAGAAGGCCGGGCTGGAGGAGAGGGGGAGCAGGGCATCTCCGTGACTCGGGCCCCCTCGGGAGGAAGCGGGCGGCAGAGATGGGGGCAGGAAGCGGCGGAGGCAGAGGTGTGGGTGGCGGCTGAGGCGGCAGCGGACCAGGACTCAGGAATCCCCTAGCAGCAGGCAGGATCTTCATTACGGAAGATTCCTGCATAAAACCCGAGGGAGCTGAGCCTGGGAGACGGCCCTGCCCCCACCCTGCTCTATTACTGAAGGCTTCTGCTTAAAGCCCCCGAGGGAACTGAGCCTGGGAGGTGAGCCCCCCACCCCGCCCCCACCCGCTCCATTCCTGAAAGTCTCTACATAAAACCCCTGAGGGAACTGAGCCTGGGAGGCGGCCCTGCCCCCACCCCAGCACCTGAACTAAAGCTCACTGATTGACAGCCAGTAGGAGGAAAGCCCATTTAAATCTCAGAGGCCAAGCACTAGCTGGGTGAATCCAGGCGGGGGTGGAAAGGAATCTCAGAAGTCAAGTAACTGCCTGGGAAAATGCCTAGAAAAGGGAAGAAAAATAAGACTTTAGAGAGTTTTTTCCAACAAATGCAAATGATCCCGACCTTCGGATCTGATGACAAGGACGTATCCTTGCCATCAGGGAAAGATGTGGAGGGCGGGGCCTCAGTACCCCAGACACCCCAGGGGGGTGGCAGGTGGGCTCAGGCCCTGGAAGAGCTCAAAAAGGACTTTGAAAAGCAAGTTAGACAGGTGGAGGAAAAACTGGGAAGAGAAATGTCAGAGATGCAAGGAAAGTATGAAAAACGGGTCAATACCTTGGTAAAGGAGACCCAAAAAAATGCTGAGGAAATTAACACCTTGAAAAATAGGCTCACTCAATTGGCAAAAGAGGTTCAAAAAGCCAATGAGGAGAAGAATGCTTTCAAAAGCAGAATGAGCCAAATGGAAAAAGAGGCTCAAAAGCTCACTGAATTTAATAGTTCTCTCAAAATTAGAATGGAACAGATGGAGTCTAATGACTTTATGAGAAACGAAGAAATCACCAAACAAAACCAAAAGAACGAATAAATGGAAGAGAATGTGAAATATCTCATGGGAAAAACAACTGACCTGGAAAATAGATCCAGGAGAGACAATTTAAAAATTATGGGGCTACCTGAAACTCATGATCAAAAAAAGAGCCTAGACATCATCTTCCATGAAATTATCAAGGAAAACTGCCCTGACATTCTAGAACCAGAGGGCAAAATAAGTATTGAAAGAATCCATCGATCACCACCTGAAAGAGATCCAAAAAGAGAAACTCCTAGGAACATTGTGGCCAAATTCCAGAACTCCCAGCTCAAGGAAAAAATCTTGCAAGCAGCTAGAAAGAAACAATTCCAGTACTGTGGAAATACAATCAGGATAACCCAAGATCTAGCAGCTTCTACATTAAGGGATCGAAGGGCATGGAATAGGATATTCCAGAAGGCAAAGGAACTAGGACTCAAACCAAGAATCACCTACCCAGCTAAACTGAGTATAATACTTCAAGGGAAAATATGTTCTTTCAATGAAACAGAGGACTTTCAATCATTCTTAATGAAAAGACCAGAGCTGAAAAGAAAATTTGACTTTCAAACACAAGAATGAGAAGAATCATGAAAAAGTAAACAGCAAAGAGAAGTCTTAAGGGACTTACCATGAGTGAACTGTTTACATTCATACAGGGAAAGACAATATTTCTAACTCTTAAAACTTTTCAGTATCTGGGTAGTTGGTGGGACCACACATACACATGTACACACATGCACACACCTACACACATGCACACACATACAGAGATAGAGAGCACAGATTGAATAGGATGGGACCATACCTTAAAAGAAATTAAGGTACATGGTGAGAGAGAAATATAGGGGCAGGAAAGAGAGGGAAAGGGAAGGGGGTAACTATATATCATTTAAGAGGCAAGTAGGAGTTTGTCTTAGTGGAGGGAAGAAGAGGAGAGCTGAGAAAAAAAAAACAAAACAAGAAGTTTACCCTCATCACATTTGACTAAACGAAGGAGTGAAATGCACACTCATTTTGGTATGAAAACCTATCTTACAGTATAAGAAAGTGGGAGAGGAGATATTGCAAGGGGGGGATGATGGAGGGGAGGGCAAAGGGAGGAGGGAGCAATTTGAAGTCAACACTTGGGGAGGGACAGGATCAAGAGACAGGGGAGAAACAATGAGGGGCAGGTTAGGAGGGATGGTAATCCAGTTAGTCTTACACAACACGACTATCAGGGAGGTCATTTGCAAAACTACACAGATATGGCCTATATTGAATTGCCTGCCGTCACAAAGGGAATGGGTGGGGAGGGAGGGATGGGGAGAATTTGGAACTCAATGTTTTAGGAACAACTGTTTAGTATTGTTGTTGCAACTAGGAAAGAAGACATACAGTTAATGAGGAATAGAAAGTCATCTGGCCCTACAGGAGAAAAGAGAAGATGGAGACAAGAGAAGGGAGGGATGACAGAAGAGAGGGCAGATTGGAGATAGGGAAAATTAGATTGCTTGGGGTATTGGGGTGGGGGGAAGGGATAAAAGGGGAGAAAATTTGGAACCCAAAAATTTGTGAAAATGAATGTAATAAATTAAATAAATAAATAAAATTAAAAATGAAAAAAAAAGAATTATTTGCCCATCTGAACGCTATTACAAAAAGTGATCCTAGATAAAATATTTGAAGAAAATGTAAAAGAAAGCTACCATGTAGTGGAAATAGAAAGAATGTGCCAGTCACCTCCTAAATGAAACTCCAAAATGAAAACTCCCAGAATCATCATAGCCCCAAACCAGAACTTCTACATTAAAGTAAAAATACTACAAGCAGTGAGAAAGAAAGAATTCAAGTACCAAGGAGCGACAGTGAGATCACATATGATTTAGCAGCCACACAACAATACAAATGAGAGAGGAATTGGAATATGATATGACGGAAGACAAAATTTTCAAAAACTTGTAAACCTTGTCTTACAGGCAATCATAACTTACTCAGCAAAATGGACTATTTGGCAGTACAAGAAAAATTGAACTTTTGATGCAATTTTATTCTTGCCAAATCACTTAGCTCAATAGCTGACACATAGGTCCTATGTAGATGATTATTCCCTCACCCTTTACATTACTAATGAAGAGTACTATGTATATTGAAAATTGATCTAAAAATTTTAATAATAAAGTTTTTGTTGGGCCCAGGTAACATAAACTCGTGGTGAAATGAATCATTATGGCATTGTGATTTTTCCCAAGTCTGCTGACAACAGTTCTCTCCAGGAAAATGATTTGATTCTGGTAGAACTTATCAATTTCTCAAGAATATTTTAAAGCATTTTGGTATTATGGAGATTTCTCATTTGTTTATGAAGTGGAAACCTTCTGATGAACTTTTGTTGTGGCCAATGGATCATATCTTTCTGGGTATTAAAGAATCAAGAAGGAATTTCTTTCTAAAAGCACCAATGTGACAAGGGTGAAAGTGGAAATCATGCAGAAGAATGGCCTTAAATATAAAGGATTAAACTTTACAACATGTAGACTACAGATAAATCAATAAATTAAAAATAAAATTTTGCTTCAGAATAAGAGGGTGCATAAAAGGAGAAAAGAAAAGAAGATGATAGAGGGTTATGTGCAATGTCCTTAAATCTAATCAGAAATAGACACTGAAGGAAATAAGTTTTAGGAAGAGGTGCTATGGGCGAATGGGTAAGATGGAAGAGTGAGGAGGATTATAACAGGTAAAAAAAAGAGAGAGGGGGGCAGAGCCAAGATGGCAGTGTAACAGCAGGGACTTTCTTGAGCTCTCCCCTAACATCCTCCAAATATCTGTAAAAAATGACTCTAAACAAATTCTAGAGTTACAGAACCCAGAAAATGACAGATTGAAACAAACCCTCAGCCCAGGACAACCCCCAGGTTGTCAACAGGAAAGGTCTGTTACAATAGGCAGGGAACAGAGTACACTTTGGCATGGCCACACCATTGAAGATGGGCCAGAGCAGGCCTCGAGGGACTCAGTCATTGGAAACTGTGGCAGTTCCCAGGCTTTTCAGCCCACTGACCTTGTAAGGGTCAGTGGGGGAACTTTGTGGGACCTGGGTGAAGGGGAGGGCATGATCTGGCCAGGTCCAGCCCCAGGTCCAGGATGATAGGGGTGGTAGTGGTGGTGGTAGCACTGCCTGGCCCCGGTGGTAGGAGCAGCAGCAGTAGCAGTGGCAGAGGCTGCTTCCAGGGCTATCGGCCCACAGACAGTGGGGGATCAAGCTGCTGATACAAAATCCCAGAGGCATGGGACAACACATCCACATCCTTCCCCACTAGAAGCAGAGTCCTACTTTGACAAAGAGTTAGAAACTCAAGTAATTGACTGAGAAAATGAGTAAACTTAAAAGAACTCAGGCAACAGAATCTTATTTTGGTGACAAGGAAAATCAGGGCATACAACAGGAGGAGGACAGCAGAATGAAAGCTCCTTCTTCAAAAAATTCCAAGAGGAATAAGAATTGATTGAGAGCCATGGAGGAACTCAAAAAGGATTTTGAAAATCAAGTTAGAAAAGTAGAGGAAAAATTGGGAAGAGAAATGAGAGTGATCCAAGAAAATTATGAAAAATGAGTCAAAAGCTTTATAAAGGAGGGCCCAAAAATACTGAAGAAAAATACACCTTAAAAATAAGACTAACATAAATGGCAAAGAATGCCTTAAAAAGCAGAATTGGCCAAATGGAAAAGGAGATCCAAAAGCTCACTGAAGAAAATAATTCCTTAAAAATTAGAATGGAGGGAATAGAGCCAAGATGGCAGAGTAAAAGCAAGGACTTGATACAGCTGTTCCCCCAAGTCCAGCCAAAAATCTGTAAAAAAGACTCTAATTGAGTTCTGGAGCTGCAGAATCCATAGAATGACTGAATGAAGCAAATCTCCAGCCCAAGACAACTTGGAAGTCACTGGGAAGTATATATTGTTCTGTGCTGCAAAAAGAGTGCAGAGCATCATGGGCCATGCTGGCACAGCCAGAACCTGAGCATGCCTTGGTAGGATTGAATCTCAGGCACTTGTGGTGGTTTCCAGACTTCATGACCCCAAAGTTCTGAGGACAAATTAGAAAGTCAGTGGAAAGAAACCTGTGGGACTCGTGTGCGAGAGTAAAGTGGTCCAATCCTGGCCCCAGGGTGGCAAAAGTGTCTGAAAGAGCCTACAGAAGACATAGCAGGGGCAGAGATAGTCACTGTTTATGAAGTTCTAGGCTCACAGATTGTTGGGAGGATTGAGTGAATGACAGTACACTCCCTACCCACACTTAAAGCAGAGAACACCTTTGACAAAAAGCTCAAAAGTCAAGTAAATGTATGGGGAAATGAGCAAAAACCGAGAAAAACAAAGACTATAGAATCTTACTTTGGTGACAAGGAAGGCCAAAATATATAAACAGAAGACAACAAAGTCAAGCCTGCATCTAAAACCTCCAAGAAAATATGAATTGGTCTCAGGCCGTGGACAAGCTCAGAAAGGATTTTGAAAATCAAGTAAGAGTAGAGCAAAAATTGGGAAGAGAAATAAGAGTGATGCAAGATAATCATGAAAAACAAGTCAACTGCTTAGTAAAGGAGACTCCAAAAATGCTGAAGAAAATAACACTTTAAAAAAATAGACTAACCCAAATAGTAAAAGAGATCCAAAAAGTTAGTGAGGAGAAAAAGAAAAACAAAAACAAAGGGAAAAGGAATTCAAAAAGCTCACTGAAGAAAATAATTCATTAAAGATTAGAATGGAGGGGATGAGAGCTAATAACTTTGTGAAAAATTAAGAGATTTTAAAACAAAACCAAAGCCATGAAAAAATAGCAGACAATGTGAAATATCTCATTGGAAAAACAACTGATCTGGAAAATAGATCCTGGAGAGGTAATTTGAAAATTATGGGACTACCTGAAAGCCATGATTATAAAAAAGAGCCCAGACTTCATCGTTCAAGAAATTATCAAGGAAAACTACCCTGAAATTCTAGAACCACAGGGTAAAATAGATATTGAAAGAATCAACCAATTACCTCCTGAAAGAGATTCCCAAAATAAAAATTTCTAAGGATATTGTAGTCAAATTCCAGAACTCCCAAATGAAGGGAAAATATTACAAGAGCCAGAAAGAAACAATTTGAGCATTATGGAAACACAATCAGGATAACACAAAATCTAGCAGTTTCTACATTAACGGATCAGAGCCAAGAATCACCTACCCAGCAAAACTGAGTATAATAATACTTCAGGGGAAAAATGATCACTCAATGAAATAGAGGGCTTTCAAGAATTCTTGATGAAAAGAACATAGCTGAATAGAAAATTTGACTTTCAAATACAAGGATCAAGAGAAGCATGAAAAGGTAAACATGAAAGAGAAATTATGAAAAGGTAAACAAGAAAGAGAAATTATAAATGACTTACTAAAGTAGAACTGCTTACATTCTTATATGGAACAATGTTTCTAACTCTTGAGACGTTTTTCAGTATTAGGGTAGCTGGACGGATTATATACATATAGACAGAGAGCACAGGGTGAATGGAATATGAAGGGATGATATTAGCACTCCAAAACAAATCCTAGAACAGTAGAACCAGCAAAAAGACAGGACAAAACAATCTTTGTATCTAAGAAACTTGGAAGATTGACAAGAAAGGCCTTTGTCATTCAGATACAAGGGGAGTTCAATTCAGGGTAGGAAGCATCTCACCAAACCCCATGTCAGCAAACCACTGGAAGGTCCTGAACCCCAATGCACTGGAGCAGACAAACACCAAAGGAATGGGCAAACTCCAGTTCTGAGAACCACCATGTAGTCAGTATGTTCCAGACAAATGCCCATCCTTCAGTGGCCAGACCTCTATGTGCTTCAGCATAGCACTGGGAAAACAGGTAGATGCCAACCCTACAGATACCTAAGTAAATAGGTAAACTCTGGAGACCAGACTTCCATGTGCTTCAGTGCAGCCCTAGGAAAATGCAGAAATACCCAATTCTCAGCATATGCCAGCATAAGAACCTCAGGTCAGCACAAGGTAAACTGCTAGAACCCTACAGCCTCCAGCAGTGCCAGTCACTCCCCAGCCAACCCCCTCAGTGTAGCACCAGATACATGGGTCCCCTGTGGGCTTGTAAGCACACACAATATGGGATTTTTGCGATTTTATTTTTGGAGTTCAGTTTTCCAGGCTAAACTGTGAACATCTGAAGGATAGATCTCTTTTGAACCCTGATAATTCACAGCTATGATGGGACAAATGGTTTTTATGTCTACTGTCTCTGAATCAAGCAGGGATGGCATCTTTGTTATATATACTGGGAGGTTGGGATTTTGCTTTGGGGATTTTCTTATGAGATGGACCTTTTGATTCCCTGGACAGGACTCTGAGTAACTGTTTGTTAAGAGGCCCCTCCTCTACTCAGAGCTTTGTGCTTTCCCATTTGGTGATGTATGTAGATGGTTGCATTATTTTATTCAGAAAGTAGGAGCCCTGACTATTGATCTTTGTGCTAATTTCTCTGCTTATATTTTCCCTGTTTGTATTTTCTTCATGTCCAGGGTGATGATCTTTCCCTTGAACTAGTGAATGACTTCTATATGTTTAATTAAAGGAGTGTTAACCCCTTTGAAGCTGTCTTTTCTTTATAAATCAAATCAAAGAACCTGTACTAGCAGGTCATCCTGGGTATGATAGATTGCTTACTAATATAGGGTCTCAGGGAAACATCAGTGCAGCTGTAGGTGAAGAGTCAGTACCTACAGCCCCTGCCACAAGAAGCCTAGGACAGTGCCCCTTCCACTCCAAGAGCAGAGCTCAAATTTGAAAGAAAGAATAGAGGATAAAAAATATGAACAAAGAACAACAAAAAAGAATCTGACTATTGAAAGTTGTTATGGTGACAGGGAAGAACAAGACACAAACTCAGAAGAGAACAACAATGTCAAAACACCTATGGACAAAATCCCAAACGGGAAGTGATCTCAAGCCCAGAAAGAACTCATGGAAGAGCTCAAAAAAAGATTAAAAATCATATCAGAGAGGTAGAAGGAAAATTGGGAATCTTATGTGATGCAAGAGATATATGTAAAAGAAGAGGCAAGCATTTGGGAAAAGAAAATGACCACTTAAAAGTAGAACTGGCCAAATGGAAAAGGAGATACAAAAATCTACTGAATAAAACAACTCCCTACAAAGCACAATTGGCCAGGTGGAAAAGAAAGTATGAAAGATAACTGAGGAAAACAAGTCTTTATAAGTTAGAATTGAGCAAGTGGAAGTTAATGAGACATCCAGATCAATCAAACACATTTTTAAAATTGAAAAAATAGAAGAAAATGCAAAATACCTCATGGAAAAAACAACTGACCTAGAAAATAAATCCAAGAAAGGCAATATCAGAATCACTGAATTACCTGAAAGTCATAAGCAAAAGGAGACCTTGGACAGCATTTTCCAAGAAATTATCAAGGAAGACTGCCCTGATATCCAGGAACCAAAGTGCTAGACAAGCATTGAAAGAATCCACTGATCACCTCAGGAAAGTGGCCTCAAAATAAAAACTCCAAGGAACAGTAAAGCCAAATTGAAGATCAGGTAAAGGAAAAAAATACTGCAATTGACCAGAAAGAAACAATTCAAATACCAGGGAGCCACAATTGGAATTGAACAGGACTTAGGAGCTACAATATAAAAGGATAGGAGGTCATGGAACTTGATATTCCAGAAGGCAAAAGAAACTAGGATTATAACCAAGAATCACTTACCCGGGGGAAATGGTCATTCAATGAAATAGAAGGATTTCCATCTTTCATAAGGACAAAACCAAAACTGAACAAAAAAATTTGATCTCCAATATTAAGGTCCAAGAGCAACCTAAAAAGGTAAAAGGGAAAAAGAAAATATAGGGGATTTAATGGAGCTGGATTGTTTACATCCCTATATGGGAAGATGATGTTTGTAATTCTTAAAAACTGTAGTAATAGTAGTCATAACTGTGAACATGAATGGGATGAACTCTCCCAATAAACCAAAAGTAGATAGCAGAGTGGATCAAAAACCACAATCCTACAATAAGTTGTTTATGAGAAGCCTATTTGAAGTAGAGACGCACACAGAGTAAAGGTAAGGGACTAGAGAAGAATCTATTATGCTTCAGCTGAAATTTTAAGAAAAAAAGTAAAAATAGACCTACTTAAAAGAGATAAGGAAGAAAATTACATCTTGTTAAAAGATATCATAGATAATGAAGCAATATCAATACTAAACCAAGAGGTATGCACCAAGAGTATAGCCTCCAAATTCTTAAAGGAGAAGTTAAGTGAGTTACAGGAAGAATTAGACAGTGCAACTATACTAGTGGGGTACCTCAACTGTTTTCTATCAGAACTCAATAAATAAATCCAACCAAAATATGAATGCAATGGAATACTATTGTGTAATAAGAAATAATAAACAGGCAGATTTCAGAAAAATCTGGAAAGACTTGTATGAACTATTGCAAAGTGAAATGAGAACCATGAAATGATGTATACAGTATCAGCAACATTATGTGATGATCAACAATGAATTATTCAACTCTTTCCAGCAACACAATGATTTAAGACAAAAAAAAGGATTCACAAAGGGAACTGCTGACTACACACAGATAAAGAACTGGTGGACTCTGAATGCAGCTAGAAGCAAATTTTTTTCATTTACTTTTTTCTTTATCATGTTTTTCCCCTTTTGATCTGTTTCTCCTTTCACAACTGTGACCAATATGGAAATATATTTTAAATGATAGCATATGTATAACCCATATCAAGTTGTCTACAATTTTAGTATGAGGGGAGGGGTGGGAGGGAGGAAGGGAGAAGAATTTGGAATTCAAAATCTTATAAAAATGAATGTTAAAAATTTGTCAATATATAACTGGGAAAAATAAAACACCATTTTAAAAAAGAAAAAAACTAAGTACCCCACCATTAATTAACTATTATTTTGGGAAACCTTTCTCCACTCTCAAGTGTGGTTTGAACATAGGGTTCAAATTATAAATTTCAAAATCTAGAGTTTATGAGGTGGTTGCTGCTTCCATCATTCTCTTCCAGAGTCTTCTGGGATTTCCAGAAAGGGATGTAGTATAACCAGTAATGTGTCTTTTACCCTGCTCTCTTTGTGAACTGCCAGCATCTCAGTTGCCACTCAATGGTTATGGGTTATGAGTTAGTATCTGCTCAACATTATAGCTTATAGGCCCTTATTTTTGCTTTTTCTAGCTAAGTAGGTAACACATTATTTCAAAAGAAAAGACATTTTAATTGAACAGTTTAACTAGGAAGTGACAATAAAAGATGTCCCCATTGTGTCCTCTTCCATCCATTACCACTCCAACAGTGAGTGAGGGATAAACACAAAGACAACTTATGTGACAAGTAAATATGCATGGAAGACTCAAATCTGGAATATTTGTAGTCAAGGAACATGTGTGAAGGGAAACACATACCAGAAGCATGTGTAGTCAGGAAATGGAGGACTTATATAACTACCAGGCTTCCAAACAGTAAAGAACCAGTGAAGCCCCTTGTTTATGTCACTATTCTGATCACTACTTTCTTTTATTAGTCCAAGTTCAGGCAGTAGGTCAACATTGTTGGTCATAGTGTCTGGTCATGGCTACTCTTCTGAGTAACTTCCCTGGTCTCATGGTCTATGGTACTCTTTGCCCATCTACTATTCTTAAGTCTTTTAGGACCATCATCTGATGGAGTCTAGCAGCTAATTAAATCTTTTTTTTTTTTTTGATTAACAGTGGAGCGCTATAAGTTAGAGCTGGCTAGAGCTAGTAAAATTTTTCAAACTAAGATTAAATCAGTTCTTTTGATGAAATTACTCCAGGTATAGACTTGAGATCATTGGACCTAGATCACCACTAAAATTTGGCTTAGAAATTTTTTTCATTACTGTTAGCTTTCTTCTTTTCATTATATGTCTCTAGGTCCCTTTTTGATGACTCCATCAAAACTTCATACTAGCTATACAGGGGCTAGAGTGATGGAACTCCCTGAAAATTCATTTTGTTTCCTGTGTGGGCATGCATATTAACTTATCAGTAAGAACACAAGGCTAAGTGAAATAAGCAGGACCATCTGCTTCCACCCCTGTTCTACATGTGAAATGTTATTGTGCATATCTCCCAGTGTTGTTTATGCTATATTTCACGCAACACAAAACTTACTGTCTTCCCTACAAACGAGAAGTATTCAGTCTTCAGCAAAAAGCTGGAAACCATTATCCTAGGAGAATAAATAGTTTAAAACATTTTTCAGCAAAATATTTATATGCAATTGTATTATTAACATATGGTCTTTAAAATAAATTCCATAATGGCCTACATTTGGGAAAACTTTATTAATTTTCACTCTTCCTATCAAACTACATCTGAAATATACATTGTGATTTTCTGCCTCTCTTTTTCTGCTCCCAATTCTTAAATGTAAAATAAACTTCCTTAACCCAATTTTTAGACCCTGTATGAATCCCTGCTCCTCTGGTTGATGAAATGTTGCTATTTCAGACCTCATATAGAACTTTGCTTTGTGATATGGTAATTACCTTTTCATATAATGATGAATATGATAACTGTGTTAATCAGTCAACAAGCATTAAGAACCTATCACGAACAAGGCATTGCCCTCAAGGAGGTCAGAATCTATTGGAGGGAGGCAAAAGTTGCAAACAAATAAATACAAATTTATCCTATATATAGGACAAATAGGAAATTACAGATGAAAGACATAGAATTAAGAGGGATTGAGAAAGGCTTCCTGTAAAAGATGGCAATTTAGTTGTGACTTAAACTAGGGAAGGCTATAGGAAGAGTTGTGGAGGCAGAGAATTCCAGGCATTGGGGATAGTCAATTCTTAGAACTGAGAGATAGACTGTCTCATTTGTGAAAGAGCTTGGATGCCAGTGTCACTGGACTGAAGAGTACCTAGTGGGAAGTAAGAAATAAGAAGATTGGAAAGGTAGGAGGGGCTAGTTAGAAAGGGTTTTCACTTTCAAGCAGAGGTCACAGTAAAACTTGCACCTTAGGAAAATCACATTAATTGTTGAATGAAGAATGAGTTGGTTGAAAGAGAAAACTGATATAGGCAGACATACCAGCAGACTATTAGTTTTCTTTTGATGCCTAAGCCTTCTCTTTCTTAAATATCATCTTCGCAAAATGTTTTGGAATCAATATTTGGACTATAAAACATATAGTATTGTCGAACTTAAAGATGGAAGGGATTTTGGTATCATAAATCACAATTTTACAAAAAGGAAAACTGCTTCTCCAGTTCAAAGATGAAATGACTTGCTCAAGGTCTCTAAGTGAGTGTTGGAGTCAGACTTTGAAGCCAGATTCTCTGGTTTCAAGTCTGTTAATCTTTCCACTACTCCATTTTGCTTCTCTATATGTCAGTTTCATCATTTCTAAAATTAGGAGGTTTGATTTTATCTTTGGATCTATTAATTTTTTAAATTAAGATAATGATACTGGCTATAAGGACTCCACTATTGATGGTGAAGAGGAATGAAAAACCAGTCTCTAAAACATTACTTTCAGGTTTTCTAACAGATAGTATATATATTTCCTCAACTGCAAAAACTGTCAAAAGGGAGGTATTGGACTAAGTAGCCTCTAAGGACCATTTAGAAACATATTATTTTGTAATTCTAAGACAGAAACCTATGTTGATGTATGGAAAATACTTGTATAAAATGTAAAAGAATTAATTACATAAATATAATAAAATATGTACATACAAATTCAAATTAATAAATTTGAAACCTTAGCTTCTTAACTTTAGTTTGTAGTAAATGAAGCATTTTTTTAAAGAAAGTTATTAGGCAAATGAGATGAAATTCAACTGTAATGTTTTTGCTTTATTCTGGTGTTGAACAATATACATATCAAATGGGGATTTTTCTTTTTCTGTGAAATGTTTCAAACATTATAATTTTGTAATACCTTTGTTTGGTAGCACTGATTTTTGTAGACCATGACCAAGGAGGGTGTAATGTTAATTGGAGAGTTAAAGACCTTCCTCATCCATTGATGTGCTTGCCCATTAAGGGAAGTTTGATTAGGGGAGGCCCATACATTTTGTTAATTTCTAATGAGACACTGGTTCTCAAGGGTTTTGATGCCTTCTGACTCTGCAAAGTGTATAAATACTCTGAGGTGAGGTTTTACTTTGGGGTTTGCCTTTTGGAAGAAAGTTTGTGTGCCAGAAGAGACTCTGGGAAGCCACCAAGGAGCCCTCTGGCTTTGAAAACCCAGATATTGGGGGGGTGGAGTCAAGATGGTGGAGTAGAAAGACTCACGTATGTTAGCTCTGAACCCACAGCCCATGCATTTGATGTAAGAAGAGCTCCCCACAAGTTCTGGATCACTGCAGGGTGTGCAGAAACACAGTGGAAGAGATTTCCATTCCAGAGAGCCCTGGAGAGCCATCCCCAGGGTCCGTCGTGCCCCAGAAAGCGGACCCCACCCCAGCGCTGTCCTGGCCGCGGCCCCAGAGGAGCAGATCCGAGCAGGCTTCAGGGACAGAACCTCCAGCAGCCGGGAAGGTCCCTCCGCCCACAGACGCTACAGGTCAGTGAGAGACATGTTTGGGCTCACCAAGAGGGGAGCAGGGTGTCTCCGTGACTCGGGCCTCCTCGGGAGGAAACGGCAGAGGCAGGGGTGGGAAGCGGTGGAGGCAGAGGCAGCAGTAGCGGCCCGAAACTCCCTGAGCAGCAGGCAGGATCTTCATTACTGAAAGTCTCTGCATAAACCACCTGAAAGAGCTGAGCTTGGGGGGTGGCCCTGCCCCCACCCGCTCCATTCCTGAAGGTCTCTGCATAAAGCCCCTGAGGGAACTGAGCCTGGGAGGTGGCCCTGCCCCCACCCCAGCAGCAGAACTAAAGCTCACATTGTTTAGCAGCCACCCCTGCCGCGGAAAGCCCATTTGAATCTCAGACCCCAAGCACTAGCTGGGCGGATCTAGGTGGGGGTAGAGAGGAATCTCAGAAGTCAAAGGCTGCAAAAATGCCCAGAAAAGGGAAGAAAAATAAGACCATAGAGAGCTTTTTTGAGCAGGTGCAAATGTTCCCGCCATTCGGTTCTGACGACAAGGAAATATTCTTGCCATCAGGGAAAGACGTGGAGGGTGGGGCCTCAGTACCCCAGACATCCCAGGGGGATGTTGGGTGGGCTCAGGCCTTGGAAGAGCTCAAAAAGGATTTTGAAAAGCAAGTTAGACAGGTGGAGGAAAAACTGGGAAGAGAAATGAGAGAGATGCAAGAAAAGTATGAAAAAAGGGTCAATACCTTGGTAAAGGAGACCCAAAAAAATGCTGAGGAAAATAACACCTTGAAAAATAGGCTCATTCAATTGACAAAAGAGGTTAAAAAAGCCAATGAGGAGAAGAATGCTTTCAAAAGCAGAATTAGCCAAATGGAAAAAGAGGTTCAAAAGCTCACTGAATTTAATAGTTCTGTCAAAATTAGAATGGAACAGATGGAGTCTAATGACTTTACGAGAAACCAAGAAATCACGAAACAAAACCAAAAGAATGAAAAAATGGAAGAGAATGTGAAATATCTCATGGGAAAAACACCTGACATGGAAAATAGATCCAGGAGAGACAACTTAAAAATTATGGGACTACCAGATAGCCATGATCAAAAAAAAGAGCTTAGACATCATCTTCCATGAAATTATCAAGGAAAACTGCCCTGACATTCTAGAACCAGAGGGCAAAATAAGTATTGAAAGAATCCATCGATCACCACCTGAAAGACATCCAAGAAGAGAAACTCCTAGGAAAATTGTGGCCAAATTCCAGAACTCCCAGATCAAGGAGAAAATCTTGCAAGCAGCTAGAAAGAAACAATTCCAGTATTGTGGAAATATGATCAGGATAACTCAAGATCTAGCAGCTTCCACATTAAGGGATCGAAGGGCGTGGAATAGGATATTCCAGAAGTCAAAGGAACTAGGACTCAAACCAAGAATGACCTACCCAGCAACACTGAGCATAATACGTCAGGGGAAAATATGAAAACAGACGACTTTCAATCATTCTTGATGAAAAGACCAGAGCTGAAAAGAAAATTTGGCTTTCAAACACAAGAATGAGAAGAAGCATGAAAAAGTAAACAGCAAAGAGAAGTCATAAGGGACTTACCAAAAGTGAACTGTTTACATTCCTACATGGAAAGACAATATTTTTAACTCTTAAAACTTTTCAGTATCTGGGTAGTTGGTGGGATCACACACACACATGTACATGCATGCATGCACACACACATACACACATGCATGCACATACAGAGACAGAGAGCACAGAGTGAATTGAATAGGATGGGACCATAGCTTAAAAGAAATTAAGGTAAACAGTGAGAGAGAAATGTGGTGGGAGGAAAGAGGGTGAAATGGAATGGGGTAATTATATGTCATTTAAGAGGCAAGTAGGAGACTTTTTAGTGGAGGGATAAAGAGGAGAGCTGAGAAAAAAAAACAAGAAGTTTACCCTCATCACATTTGACTAAAGGAAGGAATAAAATGCACACTCATTTTGGTATGAAAACCTATCTTACAGTACAGGAAAGTAGGGGAGAAGGAGATAAGCAAGGGGGGGATGATGGAAGGGAGGGGAATGGGAGGAGGGAGGAATTTGAAGTCAACACTCAGGGAGAGACATGATCAAAAGAAAGAATAGAAACAATGAGGGGAGGATAGGATGGAGGGTAATTCAGTTAGTCTTACACAACACGACTATTATGGAAGTCATTTGCAAAACTACACAGATATGGCTTATATTGAATTGCCTGCCTTCCCAAAGGGAATGGGTGGGGAGGGAGTGATGGGGAGAATTTGGATCTCAAGTTTTAGGAACAACTATTTAGTATTGTTGTTGCTACTAGGAAAGAAGACATACAGTTAATGAGGAATAGAAAGTCATCTGGCCCTACAGGATGAAAGAGAAGATGGGGACAAGAGAAGGGAGGGATGATAGAAGAGAGGGCAGATTGGAGATAGGGAAAATTAGATTGCTCGGTGTATTGGGGTGGGGGTAGGGGAGAAAAAATTGAAACCCAAAATTTTGTGAAAATGAATGTAAAAAGTTGAATAAATAATAATAAAAAAAGATATTTCAACTATTAAAAAAAAAGAAAACCCAGATATTGGTGCTTCTCTCTCTTGTAATGATGTATGTATTGCTTATGGTCAGATAGCTGGAAGCCCTGTCTGTTGATGTTTATTTTCTCTGAAATTCAAGGTTCCGACTTTTTCCCCTAAACTAAGTGAATGATATATGTGCTTGATTAAAGTGATTGCTGACTTCTCAAAAGTTGCTTTCCTTTTAGAAAAGCAGATCTAAGAACTTGTACAGCAGGCCTTCCTGTGTATGCCACAGTCCTTGCTGATACAGGTCATGGAGACAAAAAATCAATGAAATGATAAGTAAGGGTAAGAACACAATGATTATTTATGAATCTGTAGGAAAGTCTTATAAGAGGATGATACATTTAATTCTAAATAATATATCTAATTATAGTTATCAGGATGAGGAAAAGGAAGAAGAGAAGCAGGAGGAAGAGAAGGAGCTGTAGGAGAAGAAAAGAAGAAGGACGAGGAGAAAGTAAAAGAAGACAAAGAGGAAGGGGGAAGAAAACAGTTTTATAGAGAAGAAAAGTACCCAAAAACACGAACGTGGAGAAGAAAATATAAGTAGCTAAAACAAAAATGAGTAAATCAGGATACCAAGACTGGTAAAATATTACAGAAATAAGAATCAATTAATTTACCAATAGTGGCAGAGATGGGAAATAAATTGTACAAATGTCCCCCAAATTTTTCCAACTTATCTTAAATAGTACAAATACAGTTAAAGAAATTCAACAAGAATTACCGATGTTAAAAAATATCAAGAGAGTAAAGAAAGGTCTTGAAAGGAAGTAAAAAAAAAATACATATTAAGGCAAATGACAACCAAAAAATACTGAAATCATGGTAGGAAATAATTTAGAAGTCTCACTACTCTGTCAAAATTCATTCCAAAATGGTTATGTACTTATTCCCTCCTATTCTGCCCATTCTTATAATACTGAACTGTGGCTACCAAAGGGGACAAAAAGCGCACTTCCAATCTCAGCTTTTTATCCCTTCAGTACTGTCCTCAATCCTACCTACTCTAGACTATGAGAAGCCTTCAATTGTGCTTTGTACAATTTAATCTTCATAATTTACAAACTTCCTTTCCTCTTAGAGCACTTTCTCTTTTTCTTCTTCCATCTTATGACATTCACTGAGACCCAGATCTTGTTGACTATTTCATTCCTAACCACTTTCTGCTTTTGAACTTTAAAAAGCACATTGCTTCTGTCCTCTTGACTAAGTGGTTATTGTAGAGAAGTCATAATGTTCATTGCTCGCCATTGCCTCTTTTTGTTGCTTCCTTTAATGATGTCATCTACCGATATCTCCTTCGGATTTCATTGAATTTAAATTTTAACTAAAATACACAAAGTTACTTGTTGCTTACCAACTTTCATGACATTCCCCTGTTCTCAACAAATTCAGTGTTGTCTTTCACCATTCTGTTTCTATCTTTGCTTTATTTATTTTAAACCTACTCTTCAGCCTCACGATGAACTCCAATCCTTCCATCCCTTGATGGTAATACAGACTATCATCTTGTTCTTGCTTTTCTATCTTCCCTTCCAAATCTTAAACCGTTGTTGAAACAATTTAATTTCAAATTATTCACTACTCTCTGATCCACTGTTTCCTTTTCTTACCAATAATGTTTTACCAAACTCCAAAACTGAATTATTCCCATTATATACTTCATTTTTTTCCTACTCAGATGCTATTGAATGAAACTGAAGGAAAAAAACAAAGCTATGATTACTCAATCTGCCACAAAGTTATGCTAATTTATCTTAACTGGTCCCTTGCTTCAGCTAGGAAATTCTATTTTATTCTTCCCTAATTCATTCCCTGTCCTACTCACCACTACATCTGTTATAAAACCTTTCACTTCTCTTCAAACCACCTACATGATTTCCTCCCCACCATCCTCTCCTACAAGGACTTCACCAAAAACTTGAGACCATTCACCTGCAGCTGTCTCTTTTCCCTTCCTACTCATCTCACATCCCTATGCCATTATCTTCCTACTACCATCTTTTTCTCTCCAGTATGTATTGATGAGATTGACCTTCTACTTATCAAAGCCTCATGTACTCTGGAATCCATTTCTTTCTATCTTTCACACCACTGTCACTGAAATTCTCCTTGTCTACTGGTTTCTTACCTTCTTTCTGCAAATGTACTCAACTATACCTCATCCTTTAAAGACCCTTCCTAGATCCTATCATGTTCATCAGCATGCATCTATTCTCCTTTTCTCAGCTGAACTTCTTGAAAAAAAAATCTACAATTTGATACTAATTTATTCTCCTCTTTTTCTCTTCTAAACCTTCTGCAATCTGACTTTTGACCTCATTCAATTGAAACTAATCTCCACAACGATCAATTATGTTTTAATTGACAAATTTAATTTCCTCTTCTTAATACTCATTTTTTTAACACTGTAATATTTGGCACTGTTAACCACCTATTTTTTTGGATATTCTCTCATATCTGAAGTTTTGGGATGCTGTGTGCCTCCTAAAATCTGATAACTTTTTCCTCAGTCTCTTTTGAGGACACTATGATCTATATCATGCCCACTCATGTCCTATGTCCTCTTCTCTTTTCAATCTTCATACTCACACTTGGTGATCTTGTCAGTTTGTTATCTCATCAGATAAATATCACACTTGGTGATCTACCCCGATGCTATCTCATCAGATAAATATATCTGTGAATCATATGCCTGGAGATGATAAGCATCTCTAGGGTTTGCTTATTATCTCCAGGCATATGATTCACAAATATATTTATCTAACATTAGTCTCTTTCCTTAACTTCCGTAACTTAACATCACCAACTGCCTATGCATCCGTAACTTAACATCACCAACTGCCTATGCATGACATGGACCTAGATGTTCTTTTGTTTAATGGTCATAATAGGTTTTTTTTGTTTGTTTTTAATCAGATGAGAAGTAGTGTATATCATAGGTTTGAGTAGGAGACTTTTTAAATGTTTATTTATTTTTAGTTTTCAACATTCATTTCCACAAAATTTTGAGTTCCAAATTTTCACCCCATCTCTTCCCTCCCTCTACCCCATAACACCTTGCATTCTGATTACCCCTTCCCTCAATATGCCCTCCCTTCTGTCATACCTCTCCTTTCCCTTATCCCCCTCTCTCTATTCTTGTAGGGCAAGATAGGTTTCTATATCCCATTACCTGTATTTCTTATTTCTCAGTTGCATGCAAAAACAATTTTCAACCTTCATTCCCAATACTTTGAATTCCAACTTCTCTCCCTTCCTCCCTCCCCACCCATCTCCACTGAGAAGGCAGGCAATTCAATTCAATACACAATGTATATGTGTAGTTTTGCCAAAGATTTCCATAATAGTCATGTTGTTTAAGACTAACTGTATTTCCCTCCATTCCATGCTGTTCCTTATTTATTCTATTCTCTTTTGACCTTGTCCCTCCCCAAAAGTGTTTACTTTTGATTACTCCCTTCTCCCATTTGCCCTGCCTTCTATCATCTCCCTCACTTGTCCCCTTCTCCCCTACCCTTCTGTAGTGTAAGATATACTTTCAGACCAAACTGAGTGAGCATATCATTCCCTCAAGTCAAATGTGAAAAGAGTAAGCTTCCCTTTTTCCCTCTCACATCCTCCCATTGCTCCTCCACTGAAGATTTTTCTTGCCTCCCGGATGAGTGGGAGGCAATTTTCCATTTTCCCTTTATCCTTCCAATATATTCCTCTCTCATGCCTCAATTTTATTTTATTTATTTTGATATCATCCCTTCTTATTCAACTCATCCTGTGTTCTCTCTCTCTCTCTCTCTCTCTCTCTCTCTCTCTCTCTCTCTCTGTGTGTGTGTGTGTGTGTGTGTGTGTCTGTGTAATCCCTCCAACAACCCAAACACTGAGAAAAGTCTCAAGAGTACAAAAATGTCATCTTTCCATGTAGGAATGTAAACAGTTCAACTTTAGAAAATCCTTTGTGCTTTTCTTTTTCCTGTTTACCTTTTCATGCTTCTCTTGATTCCTGTGTTTGAAAGTCAAATTTTCTATTCAGTTCTGGTCTTTGGATCCAGAATGCTTGAAAGTTCTCTACTGAAGTAAATGATCATTTTTTACCCTGAAGTATTATACTTAGTTTTGCTGAGTAGGTGATTCTTGGTTTTAATCCCAGTTTCTTTGACTTTTGGAATATGATATCCCAAGCCCTTTGATCCCTTAATGTAGAAGCTGCCAGATACTGTGTTATCCTAACTGTATTTCCACAATACTCAAACTGTTTCTTCTGGCTGCTTGCATTATTTTCTTCTTGACCTGGGAACTATGGAATTTGCCTACAATATTCGTAGGAGTTTCTTTTTTCAGATCTCTTTCAGGAGGTGATTGATGGATTCCTTGAATACTTATTTTGCCCTCTGGTTCTAGAATCTCAGGGCAGTTTTCCTTGATAATTTCATGGAAGATGATGTCTAGGCTCTTTTTTTGATCATGGCTTTCAAGTAGTCCCATAATTTTTAAATTGTCTCTCCTGGATCTATTTTCCAGGTCAGTTGTTTTTCCAATGAGATATTTCACATTCTCTTCCATTGTTTCATTCTTTTGGTTTTGTTTGGTGATTTCTTGGTTTCTCAGAAAGTCATTAGCCTCCATCTGTTCTATTCTAATTTTGAAAGAACTATTTTCTTCAGTGAGCTTTGAAATCACCTTTTCCATTTGGCTAATTCTGCTTTTGAAAGCATTCTTCTCCTCATTGGCTTTTTGAACCTCTTTTGCCAATTGAGTGAGCCTATTTTTCAAGGTGTTATTTTCTTCAGCATTTTTTTGGGTCTCCTTTAGCAAGGTATTGACCTGTTTGTCATGCTTTTCTTGCATCTCTCTCATTTCTCTTCCCAGTTTTTCCTCCACCTGTCTAAGTTGATTTTCAAAATCCTTTTTGAGCTCTTCCATGGCCTGAGCCCACCGGACATCCACCTCAGATGTCTGGGATACAGAGTTCCCTACCTCCACATCTTTCCCTGATGGCAAGAATTGTTCCTTGTCATCAGAAATGAAAGACAGGAACATCAGTCCCCCAAGAAAGTAGCTTTCTATGGTCTTATTTTTCTTCCCTTTTCTGGGCATTTTCCCAGCCAGTTACTTGACTTTTGAGATTCCTGTCCACTCCCACCTAGATGTGCCCAGCTAGTGCTTGGGGTCTGAGATTCAAATGCTGCTCCCCAGCCTCGGGGCTTTCAGTGGCAGGTGCGGCTGCTATTTAATTTAAGTTCTGGTGCTCGGGTGGGGGCAGGGCTCCCTCCAAGGCTCAGTTCCCTCAGGGGGTTTATGCACAGACCTTTGGTAATGGACCCAAGCCCCTGTCTGCCCCAGGAGCCCCGGGCCACTGCTGCCTCTGCCGCTGCCTCCTGAGGGGGGCCGAGTCACAGAGACACCCTGCTCCCTTCTCGGCCAGCCCAGAAGTCTCTCTCACTGACTTGGAGCGCCTGTGGGTGGAGGAACCTTTGTGGCTGTTGGAGATTCTGTCCCTGAAGCCTGCTCGGATCTGCTCCTCTGGGGCTGTGTGGCCAGGGCAGCGCAGGGGTGGACTCCACGTCCAGAGCATGATGGACCCCAGGAGACAGCTTTCCAGGGCTCTCTGGAATGGAAATCTCTTCCACTGTGTTTCTGCACGGCTTGCACTGATCCAGAATTTGTGGGGAGCTCTTTTTACAGAAAATTTGTGGGCTGTGGGTTCGGAGCTAGCATATGTGAGTCTTTCTACTCTGCCATCTAGGCTCCTCCCCTCTCTTACTTGATTTTCAAGATCCTTTTTGAGCTCTTCCATGGCCTGAGATCATTGCATATTTATTTTAGAGGTTTTGGATGTAGAAGTCTGGACTTGCTCTGATGTTATGCTTTGTTCTTCCTCATCTGAAAGAATGGAAGAAAATACCTGTTCACCAACAAAGTATCCTTCTACAGTCTTATTTTTTTTTCCTTTTTTTTGGGCATTTTCCCAGCCAGTTACTTGACTTTTGAGACCTTTGTCTAGAGAGGGTATATTCTATGAACCTGTAAGTTCTCAGTTCCTCCATGGCAGCACAATCAAGGGGGAGGTGTTTATTCCTCTTCCTGACCTGCACACAGATCTGAGAGAAACCAAAACCTTTTCTGCCCAGAGTTTGCAATTGAATTCCCTCACCACAAGTGCCTCGATCTCCACTGTCAGTGCTCCTCCTCCCCCTTGGGTGGAGTTCAAGGCAGAGAATCAGATCAATGGCTCAATTCCCCCAGGGACTTTATGTAGAGGTTTCCCAGGGCTGCCATTCAGGGCTGAGATTGAATCAGCCCTTCAATTCCCCCAGGGGCTCTAGGTGGAGGGCTCCAAAAATGTCAGTTGCCATTACAGTGCCTGCTGCCAGAGGTTCAGACTGGGCTCCCCTCTCCTGGGTGAAGGAACCTTTCCACTGACCTTTGAAGCTGTCTTTGGCATTTGTGGTTTGAGGAATCTGGGAATTGCTGCCGGTAACACCCTGAAGCCTGTTCTGGGTCCTGTCCCTGCTACTCTATACTGGTCTGCCCTCCATGCCGGTCTGTGCTTCACACACTGGTCTTGACCTAGATGTTCTGTAGGCATTTCAAACTGAATATATCCAAAGGAGAACTCATTCATTTTCTTCCTATATCCCTGTTTCTTATGACATTCCATATTGATTTTGAGGGCACAATCCTTTCTGTCACATAGGTTTAAAACTTTGGTGTCATCTTCAATTCTTTTGTCTCTCTCACTTAATAATTTGCCAAATATTATATTTTCTTTCTGTATAGCATTTCTGACAAATACAGAACCTTTCCCCCTATTCATACAGCTACCACCTTTGTTCAGGCCCTCATTGAACTTTGCTTAGTATATTGAAATAACCTTTTAATTTTATTCTGTCTCTCATATCTTCCCACTCCAATGTATCCTCTACACAGCTGTCAAAATTATTATCCTGAAGTATGGGACACACCATGCATTATTCTGCCCCTATTAGCCAAATTAGAGATTGTGTATATGTTGATAACTTAATCTCAAAATAACTAGAAATGAGTTAAAAAAATAAAAATAGTAATAACTGGAAGAGGGATAAGGAAAGGAAAAAAAACAGACTGAGCAAGCATGCAATAAGTGAGTAAAGAAAAATCTTTGGTGTAATGAAGAAACAATGATGTTAGATTATTCCAGGATAAAGCCAAAGAATAAAGGAATAATTGCAAAATAACTAAAATTAGTACCAGAGCACAACAAGAATGGAATTGCCAGAAGGACTTCAAAATTGGTTAGAAGGTTCCACAAAAGATTTGAATGAATAGAAGGATAAGGAATTTTAATGAAAAAGAAAAGACTAAAAATTTAAATGTTATAAGGAATATTAATGTAACATATGTATACTCACATGAGATATCTAATTTCTACATAGGTGGCTCCCAAGGATGCAGGGACTGATATTTCTGAAATCAAATCCTGTAAGATTTTTGCCTTGAAGGGAGAAACAGAAGGAGTTAAAAGATGGTCATTGTTCTCCTCTAAGAGACAGAGGTTTTAGACTAGAATTAGCTCTACCTCCTCCTCATGATTTTTACGTTCAAAGCACTGTCCTTGACACTATTTCTTAAGGTGAGAGGTTATCCCATGTTTACGCCTACCAGCAAATACTAATTACAAAAAAAGAGCATCATCCATACAGAAGAGTGAATAAACTCAACTTATTGAAGCAAATAACAAAGAGAAATTAGAGGAATTATGCACATTAAAATAGTCCAGGAATACACAGGATTGAATGAGCTCTTTTGATGGGAATGAATTGAAATTCAATACAGAGACCTTGATCTCACCCAAGGGGAAATTCTCTAAAGTCTCTGGGAAGGAAAGCTGGACATCAGGGGCATGTTGAATTATTGGCTTCCCTAAAATGTTTGCTAATTCCAAAGTCATATTATTTGTTTCCTCCCTGGAGTTGTTACAAAACAGTTTTAAAGCGGCCTTACTAAGAGTGGGTAAGGTAATGTAAACTTAAAAATTACAGTAATTTAGGGTATCATAAAGTAAATGAGACACTTGGCCAGAATAGTGAAGCAGGGGAAAAGTATCTGAATTATAAGATGAGGTTATGGAAGGAATTTCTTCAAATAAAAACAAACTACAGTGGATTACAGAACATATTTTAAAAGGAAGCTAAAAGTGCAGGTATAACCAGTGATTTGCTTCTGAACTAGGAGAGGAGGAAAAAAAGAAAGGAGTTTGGATCTGATATTCTAAATTATGCAAACTGTAGATTACCTAGAGATGATTTTTTTAAAAAGAAATATCATGGTGATGATTTTTGGAGGGGAAACAATGAACAAATACCAATTATAAGTATGAATACAAATATAATGTACTCATCATGGAAATGAAATGCTGAATAGTTCAAAAAACAAAACCCAAAAATTGTATACAAGATTGTAAATATTATATACAATTATACACAAGAAATATATTTAAACATAAACAAATTAAGCTCTGAAATAATTTTAAAAACTATAACATATGAACCGCATAATATATATCTACATATATTTATACATAGCATAAATACATTGCATAAAAATGAAATAACTCTTATTATATACAAGCTAGCCACAAAATAGTGGGGAAAGTGAACTTACTAAACTCATCCTATTAGTGAAATTTGATCCTGATGTCCACATTAGGAAGAGATGAAGCAGAAAAAAATATAATTAGGGATCAATATCATTAATGTTGTTGAAAATATTAAATAAAATATTAGTAACAAGGCTACACTTAAATGACAAAAATTATATATTTAGGTTAGATTTGGACCTCAAATTTTAAGATAGTTCAACTTATAGAAGAAAATTACTTTTTTTCCCACTGAGTTTGTGATTTTATCAATTTAGGAAACTCCAGGTGGTAAGCTTCTTGTTGTTGTTCTGTCACTTCTGTCATGCATGTCCAACTCTTCATGATATCATTTGAGGTTTTTCTTGGCAAAGATACTGAATTGGCTTGCCATTTCCTTCTCCAGCTCATTTTACAGATGATGAAACTAAGGCAAACATGGTTGTGACTTACCCAGGGTCACAAAGATAGTAACTGTCAGAGGTTGGATTTAAACACAGGAAGATGAGTCTTCCTTACTCCTGGCATGGCACTTTATTTACTGTGTCACCTGGACATGTGAACTTATTCTGCAACATTTTCTCTCCAACTCTTGTTTGGTCTTTAAGAATTACTCATTCCTATTAAAAATGCTAGAGAGCATAGGAATAAATGGAGTCTTTCTTAAAATGATAAGTGGCACCTACCTAAAGCCATCAGCAAGCATGATATCTAATAGGAATAAATTAGATACATTTCCAATAAGATCAGGGGAGAAACAAGGATGTCCATTATCACCACTGTTTTTCAATATGTACTAGAAACATCATCTTTAGCAATAAGAGAAGAAAAATTGAAAGAATTAGAATAGGCGAAGAAGAAACAAACCTATCACTCTTTGCAAATGATATAATGATATACTTAGAAAATCCTAGAGAATCAAGTAAAAAAAATTACTTGAAGTAATTAACAATTTTAGCAAAATTGCAGGTTATAAAATAAACCTACATAAATAATCAGCATTTCTATATATTACTAACAAAGTCCATCAGTAAGAGACAGAAAAATCCCATTTAATATTACTGTAGACATTATAAAATATTTTGGGAGTCTACCTTCCAAAACAAACCCAGGAACTATATGAACACAATTACAAAACACTTTTAATACAAAAAAGTCAGATCTAAATAACTGGAAAAACAGCAATTCCTCGTGGTTAGGCTGAGCAAATAAAATGAAAATTTTACCTAAATTATTTTACTTATTCAGTGCCATTCCAATCAATCTATCAAAAAATTATTTTATAGAACTAGAAAAAGTAATATCAAATTTCATTCAGAAGAATAAATGGTCAAGAATATCAAGCCAAGTAATGAAAAGAAATAGTAGGTAAGGTGATCTAGCCATACCAGATCTTAAATTGCATCATAAAGCAGCAATCACCAAAACAATTTGGTGCTGGTTAAGAAATACAGGGATGTGTCAGTGGAATAAGTTAGGTCCAGCAAGACACAGAAGTCAATGGTTATAGGAATTTAATGTTTGATAAACCCAAAGACCCTAGCTTCTGGGATAAGAACTCACCCTTTGACAAAACTGCTGGGAAAACCGGAAAACAGTATGGCATAAATTTGACATATACTAAAGTCTGAAATGGTATACCAAAATAAATCCAAATAGGTATATAATTTAGATATGAAGGCTGATACTATAAACAAAGGAGGGGAGCAATTAATAGTTTATCTATCAAATTTATGGAGAATGGAGGAATTCATGACCAAACAAGAGATAGAAAACAGTATGAAATGAAAAATGAATAATTTTGATTATATTTAATTGGAAAGATTTGTACAAACAAAGCCAGTGAAATCAAGATAAGGAGGGAAACAGAAAACTGGGAACAAATTTTCAAAACAAGGAGGAAGGGAAATTTCATTTAAGATAACAAAATCTAATAAATATTTTAGGATTAACCTATCAACACATAAGACTTATATAATATAATTGCAAACACTTTTTTATAGAAATAAGTAACACTCTAAGTAATTGATGATATATTTAACAGTGTTCATAACTAAACTTCACCAAGGCATAAAAATAGTGGTATAGTTCAAATCACTTCACCGATTTAGTGCTACACTAATCAAAATATCAAAGAGATGCTTTGTAGAATTAGCCAAAATAATAACAAAATGCATTTGGAAGAATGTAAGGTCAAGATAATAGAAATATATATGGGCAGTAGAGGGGGAGTAATAGAAAAGATTGGAATTTGGTGCTACCCAAACTTACATTATTCTGCAATATAATGCCTATCAAAATCCCCTGATACTAGGGGAAAATAGTAAATTAGATCAGCAAAACAAATGGGGACATCAGTATAGTACTTCCTAAACCCCAAAATATAGACTAACAGGAAAGAGAGTCTTCATTAGATATCTTCTAGGACAACTGGAAAGTAATTTTGTTTTAAGCAAGCATCTATACCATTTAGCACAATAAATTCCCAGTGGAATTTGCAATTTACCATATTAAACTTGTGTTTACCAATATGAAAAGTCACACTACAAAAATATTAGAGAATAGGTTATATTTTTCAAAATCATGGATTGAATACAATATATAACCTTACACTTAGTAGATGTTACATAATACAAAATATAAACTGTTGATTAATATAAAATAAAAAAAATATTGAAATAAAATCTATAGCCTTTCCTGATAGACAAGTGGTCAAAGCATGTGGACAAATTATTTTCAATAAAAGATGTACAAATTATAAAAAAATCATTAAAATGTTAAAATCCATAATTATTAAATAAATTTTCATGCAAATATAGCTAACAAAGATGATAAAATGATAAAATAAAATATCCTGGGGTATATGAAGATTTATACATATTCAATAGTCATGGAGCTGTACGTTGATTCAATCATTATGGAAGACAATTGAGAATTATGTATATTTTTACAACCTAAATTTCATTGATATCTTTTGTTTTCTATCACCTACATTTCTCATTGTATTCCTCTGCCCCCAACTCTATCACATTTTTTAAAAGAAGAATTTCAAGGCATAAAAATATTCTCCAAATAAGTGATCATAAAAGAAATGCAAATCAAAATAACTCTGAAGTTTTGCTTCGAGCCCTGTAGATTGTCTTTGGCAGAATTATATGTCCCCATGAGAAATATGAGAAAAAGGTCATGATTATCAGTTTTGAAAAACCTCTCCCTGAATTATTTTGGATAATACCTTTATAGTCTTGTCAACAAATAGCTGTCTTTGTGATTCAACAAAAAGTAGTCAACTTCCACCACAGGGCTTCTTCTTCAGACTTTTACAAGATTGGCAAAAAAAAAAAAATGGAATAGTCATGTTGGAGGAGTCAAGGAAAGGTGGGTAAAGAAAAGCACTGCTGGTTGAATTCTTGGGTGGTTCAATGATTCTGGAAAATATTTTGAAATTATGAAAAAACTGCCAAGAAGCAAGTAAGGAGGAAGGAAGGATAAAAGGAAGGAAAAAGAAGAAAGGCTCCACATGCAGTGAAATATTGAAATATTTATAGTACCATTATTTTGCAGTTGTGAAGAACTAGAAACAAAGTAGATATCAGTTATTGGGGATGGTTAAACAAATTTTGACACATAAATAAGATGGACTTTCACTGTGTGTAATGGTAATTAAAATGGGAAGATCTTTCCCATTCATTACTAGGCCCATGTGATCTGCTTAAGTCACATGGAAGCATAAGTCACATGTGGTGGGAGGAGCTTGTTGAATGGTTGGAACAGGAAGAGTGGAGCAGAGCTGAGAAGAAGTTGGTCAGGCTAGTCAGAGCCATGGACACAGGCAAGTAGGCACAGCTAGGCTCATGAGTTTGTGGGAAGGCACCAGTGTGGGTGGGGGTGGGATGAAGGCTTAGAAAAATGCCTTTGTCCCCAGCAGTGCTAATGTGTATTGACTTCTTGGCTACTATGATGGATTTGGCTTTCTGGTGCCTGAATAATTGTTTTTCTTCTGCCTCCTCTATGGAGAGTCTGTTACACTTTGTCATTCAGAATTACACTGGCATATTCATAGTCACCACCAGTGCTGTGAATATTGTCTTTGTGATACATTTGGCATCATCAACAGATTGCAGGATACATATCTCTATTTGAAGGCAGAAAAAATTTAGAGGAAGAAATGAATATCTTAGGATGGGAGGACTTGTGATATTCCTCCCTAGCAAGGAAATGGGCTAAATAACACAACCTTATGAAAGCTGAGAACTGAGGTTATAGGTTGGGAACCTAGAGTTTTGGAAATGTGTTTTCAAGGAAAACCAGTGAGATGAGGGAAACAGCTAGCAGGGATGTTTAAGAGAGACTGGATTTTATTAACAGGTTATCATATTATCTTTAAAAGCAGAGACGAGCTGCTGCAGGAAAAAATTCGGTTTACATGCGAATTCTCAGCATTTGGGCTCTCCTTTAAAACAAAAATCTTCAGCTGGAAGAAAAGATTGTTCATTTGGCTAAGAAGAAGCAAAAGGCTGGCAAAAGAAGTGTGCTTACAACCTTTATACAGACCCAGCCTAGTTGCCATGATGACAATTACCAGGATAATGCATGTGCAGAAAACATAACTAAATCAGAATAGGAAAATGAAACAATATTACAGAAGGAGACTTCTTAGGCAGAAGCTCACCTCACAGAGGGGCAAAAACAGGAGAACCAAGCAGGAAAAACAGTGTTTAGGGAGATAATTGAGGATTTTACTCAGCAGGAGGTCACAGATATTTTGAGTCAGTTCACCCAAAGGATGGGAGAATCATTACTATGTTGGATGGTGAGAATCAGTGATGAAGGGGCCAGAGGACTATCTTTAAATGGCAATTTATATTATCAGTCAGAATTCTTTTGTATAGCAAGTCTTTAGAGATTAAGATATACAGCAAGGTAACAATACAACTAATCTGTTATCTTTGGCTGCAGAAGGATGCAGCAAGCAGTATCTTACTGATGCTGTGTAGCCTAATGGAGACAGACCCTGGTATTCCCTTAGGGATTGTATAAGAAAATTCAAGGAGGAGGTAATGAAGACTGCCATAATGATCAGAAATGCAGATGTGTACTATGATACCCCTTAGCAGTTTGCCATAGGAATATAGTAGTGAAGATGGATTCTCCCACTTACAAGCACCTAGTTTTAACTCTAATAACTGGGGAAATAGGGCACCCTCTTTCAGAGGTGCTGGACAGTTAAGTGACTTAGGAGAATAGGGAAAAGATTAATCTCCTTGAGAGAGGAGTAAATAGCTAGCCAGCATAGATTGACAAGGAAAGAATTGTTTATTGTACTATTGAGAGGAGTAGATTTTGGAAGTGTAGAAGGTATTACAAATAGTAAACTACACAGAATGTACCAAGAAAAGGGGCTTGATACTAGACAAAATAGAGGAGTAAGAACTGCCCTAAAGATCCTCCTGAATCCTTGTATCCAAGTCTGTCACACTTCAAGGAGAATAGGAAATTGGCTGAGTCCCAGCTCATATTAAAGACATAAATAGACAGGATTAGAGATCCCATATCAATTTGATTGTGTATTGGAAAAACAGATCAAATACTATAATTAGGGCATTAATAGATACTGGAGTGGAAGCCTCCTTTATATAAGAAGAGTATGTTGATTTTGGGAAAAGGGCCTAGATATGAGTGGGTGAGTAGGTGGGAAAACCATTGTTTAAAATCTAAGGAATGATGTTGTAGACTTAGGTGTGGCATCAGGTGAAAGAATATCTTCCAAAATTCAAAGGAAGAGCTATGCAGTAGTGGTAGTTGAATATTTTTTGTTCAATCACCAAGGCAGGTATTTGGAGACAAGACTGAAGTCACTCTCCAAGAAAAGAACCAGAAATAAAATCTTTACACTTAGATTACTCTCCAAAATGGTTGGAACCCACATCCCCTCCAACATTTAACACTCTCCTTTTCTATAATTTTGATCAATATCATAGGTATGAGGTAGTATCTCAGAGTTGTTTTAATTTGTATTTTTCTAGTCAATAATGATTTAGAGCATTTTTTTCATATGAGTATAGATGACTTTGATTACTTTGAAAGCTGCCTGTTCATGTCCTTTGACCATGTATCTACTGGGAAATGGCTCCTACTTTTATAAATTTGACTCAGTTCTCTAAATATTTGAGAAATGAGGCATTCATCAGAGAAACTGTAAAATTTTTTTTCACAATTATGATAACTAATTATGTATTTACCTTCTAAGCATTTCCCCTCTGTTTATCCTGCTTTCTCTCTCCTTTAACCCTGTGTATCCTCAGAAGTATTTTGTTTCTGATTACCACCTCTCCCAATCTGCTCTCTCTTCCATCAATTCCTCCCCCACGTACTTCTCTTATCCCCTTCCGGTACTACTTTCCTATAGGGTAAGATAAATTTCAGCATGGAACTGAGTGAGTATGTTATTCCATCTTTGAGCCAATTCTGATGAGAGTAAGGTTCAGTCTCCCCTATCTTTCCTTTTCTTATAAAGGCTCCTTCTCATCTGTTTTATGTGAGATAATTTACCCCATTCTACCACTCTGTTTTCCCTTGTCCTGGTGTATTTCCCTTAATTTTATTTTTCAAGATATCATCTCATTGAAAGGGTCCCATAGCACTCTTTGTGGTGGCCAAAAACTGAAAATCAAGGGGATGCCCATCAATTGGGGAATGGCTGAATAAATTATCGTATATGAATGTAATGGAATACTATTGTGCTATAAGAAATGATGAACAGGAAGACTTCAGAGAGGCCTGGCAAGATTTATATGATCTGATGCTGAGTGAAAGGAGCAGAACCAGGAGAACTTTGTGCAAAGCAATGACCACAGTGTGTGAGAGTTTTTTCTGATTGACTTGGAACTTCATTGCAATGCAAGGACTTAAAAAAAATTCCAAAGGTCTTCTAAGGCAAGGTGCCTTCCACATCCAGAGAAAGAACCATGGAATTCAATCACAGAATATAGCAGATCATTTGTGTATGTGTCTATTGCATTTTGGTTTGCTAGATGATTTCTCCCACTCATTTGAATTCTTCAATGCAGCATGACGATAGTGAAAATGTATTTAATAGGAATGTATGTGTAGAACCTATACAAAATTGTATTCTGTCTTGGGGAGGGAGGGGAAGGGAGGGGAAAATAATAATCTAAGTTATATGGTAGTTATTGTAGAACACTGAAAATAAATAAAATTAATTAATTAAAGAAAAAAATCATCCTATCTTATTCAACTCACAGCAGTGCACTCTATCTATGTATACTCCTAACTGCCCTGATAAGGATAAAGTTGTTAGGAGTTACAAGTATTACCTTCTTATGTAGGAATGTAATGAGTTTAACTTTTTGAATTTCATATGATTTCTCTTTTCTGATTACTTTCTTGTGCTCCTAATGAGTCTTGTAATGGAAAATCAAAATTTCTATTCATCTCTAGTCTTTTCTATTAAAACCTTTCCCCAGAAGGGTTATACTGAGTATAATTTTGCTAAGTAGATGATTCATGTTCATAATCTTGGATCATTTGCCCTCTGGAATATCATATTCCAAGCCCTCTTATCCTTTAATGTAAAAATCACTAAATCTTGTATTATCCTGACTGTGGCTTTGTGACACTTGAAATTGTTTCTTTCTGTTGCTTGCAAAGTTTTCTCCCTTATCTGAGAACTGTGGAATTTGTCTCTAATATTCTTGTGAATTTTTGTTCTGCGATGTCTTTCAGGGGATGACTGGTGAATTCTTTCAATTTATTTTCCCCACCTTTGGTTCTAGAATATCAGGGCAGTTTTTTGCAATAATTTCTTGAAATGTGATATCTAGGTTCTTTTTTTATCATGACTTCCATGAAACCTAATAATATTTAAATTATTTCTCCTCTATCTCTATGTTACATAGACCACTTTTTTTCCAAAGATACATTTCACATTTTCTTCTATTGTTTTTCATTCTTTTGATTTTTTTATTGCTTCTTTTCTTATAGAGTCTTTAGCTTTCACTTGCTCAATTCTAATTCTAAAGATTTTTCTTCACCGAGCTTTTGTAAATACTTTTCCATTTGCTCAATTCTACTTTTTAAGAAGTTCTCCTCACTGGATATTTTTTGCCTCTTTTGCCATTTGAATTATTTCTTTTCTTTAAGGTTTTATTTTCTTTGGAATTTTGCACTTGTTTTACCAAGCTATTGACTCTTTTCCATGATTTTGTTGCATTGCTAGCATTTTATTTTCCCAATTTTTTTCACTATCTACTTTTTGATTTTTAAACTTTTTAAGGAACTTCCAGGAATTCCTTTTGAGTCTAGACCAATTCTCAATTTTTCCTTCAGACTTTGTATGTAGAAGTTGAATTTTGTTGTCTTTTTCTAAGATAGTGTTTTGATCTTCCTTGTAACCACTGCTCTTTCTGTAGTTAGGTTCTTTTGTTATTTGCTCATTTTCCCAACATATTTTTTGGCTTTTTGTTAAAATTGGATTATGCTCTCAGGGTGAAGGGGGCATTGTTTCAAGTATCAGGATTTTGTGCAGATGTTTTCAGAGCTAGTTCTGGAGATCTATAAGTTTTCAATTCTTTTAAGATAGTATGATCTAAGGAAAAGTGTTTACAACTTTTCTGACCTGTTCTCTGGCCTGTGCTCTGAGTGACCATAAGCACTTTTTTCCTATTCTGAAATTGTGACCAGTTTATTTGCTCCTCTGCAGATGCAAGTTCTGGTGTGCTAGAACTCTTTCTCTCCCTGGGACTGTGACCCAGGACTTTGACTCAGATCTGAATATGGGCAATGCAACAGTTGTACATCCACTAACAGCAAAAAGATCCATACAATCTCCTGATCAGTTGTCCAACCTCCTTAAATTCTTTAGGCTTAAAATTCTGGAAGCTACAGCCACTGTCACTGATTCAGTTGCCTCCAAGACTTGCTCCCAGTTTGCTTGGATTGAGCACACAGGGTTCACGCTGATGTGAACTGTGCTTCATTCTCACCTTTAGTATAACAGACATTTTCTACAGACCTTATAACTTGTGTTGGACTGGAAAATTGTTTTTGCTCCGTCCTTTTTTGGTTTCTGTCCCTGCAGAATTTATCTTTAGACATTATTTAAATTTGTTTAAAGGAGAATTTTGAAGAGCTCAGGCAAGCAGCAGCTTCTTCTCTGCCATCTTGACTCTGCCCCTACTCCAGTGTTTTAATTTTTGAAAAGCACTTTCATGATTTCTCTCATTTAATCCTAGGATGTTGAATTAAGTGCTGCATTCCAGAGTTTTATCATCATAATTAAAACAATTTTATAGAAATAATAGGCATAGAAAATGGCTACACCCAGAGTGGGGCAGAGCCAAGATGGCAGAGTAAAAGCAGGGACTTCCCTGAGCTCTCCCACAAAGTTCTCCAAATAACTGTAAAAACTGATTCTAAACAAACACTAGAGATACAGAACTCACAATATGATAGAGTGAAATAAATATTCATCCAAAGACAACCTGGAAAGTCCATAGGAATGGTCTACCACACCAGACAGGGGGGCACAATATTTGGCATGGGTGACACTGGCACTGAAGTCAGAGACAGAATGCCAGAGCAGGCTTTGTGGTATTGAATCACTGGCAGCTGTGATTGTTTCCAGACTTCTCAACCCACAAAAACCAAAAAGGTCAGTGGGAAAACTCTGTGGGACCTGGGTGAAAGAGGGGCATGTGGTCTGACAGCCCCAGGGCAGTGCAGGTAGTGGTAGTGGCAACTGGCAGGAGCAGTAGTGGTGGCAGCTGTAGCAGGAGCAGCAGAGGCTGCTTCCAGAGCTCTGAATCCACAGATGGTAAGAGAATCTCGCAGTTGATACAAAATCCCTGAAGCCTGGTACAGTACATCTATCCCAACCCCAAATCCCACTGGAAGCAAAGTCCTTTGCTGACAAAGAGTTAGAAAATCTGGTGTTGGGCTAGGAAGATAAGTAAACATCATAAAAGAACTCAGACTATAGAATTTTACTTTAGCAATAAGGAAGATCAGGGCATAAAACCACAGGACAGCAGAGTCAAAGCTCCTATATCATATGAATTGGTCACAGGTCAAGGAGGAGTTCAAAAAGAATTTTGAAAATCAAGTAAGAGAAGTAAAGGAAAAAATTGGTAAAAGAAATGAGAGTGATGCAAGAAAGTAATGAAAAAGAAGTCAACAGTTTGCTAAAAGAGACCCCCAAATTACTGAAGAAAATAATAACTTAAAAAACAGTGTAACCCAAATGGCAAAAGAAGTTCAAAAACCCAAAGAGAAGAGGAATGCCTTAAAAAGCAGAATTGGTCAAATGGAAAAGGAGGTGCAAAAGCTCACTGAAGAAAATAATTCCTTCAAAATTAGAATAGAGCAAATGGAAGCTAATGACTTTATGAGAAATCCAGAAATTATAAAACAGAACCAAAAGAATGAAAAAATAGAAGAAAATGTGAAACATCCCATTGGAAAAACCACTAACCTGGAAAATAGATCTAGGAGAGACAATTTAAAAATTATTGGACAACATGAAAAAAAGAGCCTAGACATCACCTTTGAAGAAATTATCAAGAAAAACTGCCCTGATATTCTGAACTCAGAGGTAAAATAAAAATTGAATGAATTCACCAATTGCGTACTGAAAGACATCCTAAAATGAACACTCCCAGGAATATTATAGCCAAATTCCAGAGTTCTCAGGTCAAGGAGGAAATATTATTATCCACCAGAAAGAAACAATTCAAGTATATTGGAAATACAATCATGATAACATAAGATCTAGCAGCTTCTGTATTAAGGGATCAAAGAACTTGGAAGATGATATTCTGGAGGTCAAAGGAGCTAGGAGTAAAACCAAGAATCACTTACCCAACAAAATTAAGTATAATACTTCAGGGGAAAAATGGACATTCAATGAAATAGAGGACTTTCAAACATTCTTGCTGAAAAGACCAGAGCTGAATAGAAAATTTGACTTCCAATACAAGGATCAGGAGAAGTATTAAAAGGTAGATAGGAAAGAGAAATCATAAGAGACTTACTAAAGTTGACCTGTTTACATTCCTACATGGAAAGATGATATTTGTAATTAATGAGATATTTCTCAGAATTAGAGTAGTTGGAGGAAATAGAAAGATAGATACACAGAGGGTACATGGTGAGTTGAATATGAAGGGATGATATTTAAAAAAATAATATTAATGGATGAGAGAGGAATGTATTGGGAGGAGAAAAGAAGTGATCGAATGGGGTAAATTATCTCACATAAAAGAGAGAAGAAAAGGTTTTACAATGGAAGGGAAGAAGGGGGAGATGAGAATGAATGAGTGAACCTTACTCTCATTGGATTTGTCATGAGGAGGGAATAACATACACCCTAAATTAATATCTTATGCAACAGGAAAGTAGGGGGGAGGGAATAAAGGAGGCCAGATTGTAGGAGGGGGTAACTTTAGAAGGAAATGCTTTAGAAAAGGAACAGAGTCAAAGGAGAAAATGAAAAAAATGGGGGAGACAGATAGGATGGAAGGAAATATATTTCATCTTTCACAGCATGACTATTGTGGAGGTATTTTGCATAACCGTACATGTATAACCTATGTTGAATTGCTTGCCTTCTCAATGGGGGTGGGGGAGGGGGGAAAAAGGGAGAGAATTTGGAACTCAAAGTTCTAAAAAAAAATGTTAAAAATTTGTTTTTACATGTAATTTGGAAATAAAGAAAGCAAGGTATAGAAATCTGTCTTGTCCTTCAAGAAATAAAAGAAGAAGGGGACTAGAGGGGGTGATTAAAGAGAGGACAAACTTGGGGAGGGAGTAATCAGAATGCATGCCATCTTGGGGTTGGGAAAAGGAAAAGAGGGGAGAAAATTTGGAATTCAGATCTTATGGAAGTGAATGTTGAAAACAAAAAATAAATAAATAAATTTAAATCTTAAAAAATAATAAAAAATTAAAAAGGACCCAAAATCAGAATATGAATATGATGGAATAATATTGTGCAGTTAAGAAATTACAATACAAGGAATTCAACAAAACCTATGCTGACATATATGAACTGATATAGAGTAAAAAGAGCCTAAGCACAATTCAGGTTTTTTTACAACATAATTTAGTGGATTATGGGGCCAGAATCTTGTATCCATTGTCATTTGAGTTCGTACTATTTGCTTGTATAATTTTTTGTCATAAGGGAAGGTAGACAGAGATGGAATATGTATTTGTATTGGGAAAATCTATATCTAGGAATGATTGTGATGCAAAAGCAAATATCATCAATAACACAAATAAAATATAAGCGTTTTTTTTTTTTTTTTGTCAATTCTCTATAAAAAGTGATTATCCTCTCCAAAACTGTGTGGTTACTAATGATTGCGCAAATTATAATGATTAATTACTGTCATTTCAACCATCACTCAGCTACTTATTATTGTGATGCTCTAGTAGTCTCCTTATCCCCTAACTTTAAATATATTAATCATTTTAATCAGGATGAAAAATTACATGCTCTAAAAACTCAAATGAAATAGTTGTGTGATGTAGGAAAAGGGTGAAAATTATACATATCTCCTTCTCCCTTTCTCAGAGTTTCACCTGAAACTTTCAGTTTTCACTGAAACATGATTTTATTACAAAATCAATATACATAGACAATTTTATGGCATTAAAATATTCATTTGTAAAGGAAATTTTGAAAATATTCCTTGAGTATTATCTAGGTTGTTGTCTTGCCTGTCCTTACTTCCAAATCTTTCTGTATTTTAAGGTTTTCTTCTTTGGGTAACATTTGGGTGACATTCCTACTCTGAGTATTACACAGGTTATAGTCTTGTTTTAAAAAAGAGATATTTAGTACCATACATAATAAGTGTATCCAAGATAAGTAAAGTCCAAAACTATTTTCTCTAGCATATTTTCTCCTAGATATCAAATATGATATTGGATTACATTTATAAAAGAGGGAAAGAGGCATTGAAATTGAAGCCAAAAAATTAGACAGCTCTTAAATTAATTCACAGAGAACTATATACCTATAATTTAGTACATATTACCTAATCTCATTATTTAATACTGAGGCATTCAGTCAATCAATACTTATCAAGAACCTCTTTAGGTCAGGCAAACTCAATATTGTACTGGGAATACAGAGACAGAATCAAAATAGTCAGGGTTTGACCTCAATAATCATGCAGAAATCATGTTTTAAAAAAGCAATATATTGGGTGAGAGGAGAGGGTTAACCAGAAAGATAAAGGGGTGGGGAGTCTTCTTGTCAGAACAGCACTTTGAAGGAGGCTATACATAAGATCTATGAAACAAGCTAACCTGGATATGGTCAAACAGATGGAAAGATTAACATTGACATCCTGGGTATCAATAAACTTAAATGGATGATAATGGTTGAATTTAATTCAAGTTATCACTACCTATACTACTGTTGGCAAAACTCCCTTAAAAATAATGGAGTAGCCCTCGTGGTCAACAAAAAGGGAAGAAAATTAGTACTAGGGGATAATCTCAAAAATAACTGAATGATATCTATTTGAAAAGAAGGCAAACCCTTCAACATTAAAATAATACAAGCATATGCTCCAACCACTGACCCTGAAGAGCCCAAAGTTGTTCAGTTCTATGAAGGCTTACAAAATCTTCTAGAAATAACTTCTAAAAAATATCTTCTAAAGGGATTGGAATGCTAAATTAGAAAATCAAAAGATAATTAGAATAACAGGCAACTTTGGCCTTAGGCTACAAAATGAAGCAGATCAAAGACTAATAAAGTTTGATCAAGATAACTTAATGGTAACACTTTTCCCCCACCCTACCTCCCCAATAACATGGAAATCACCAGGTGGTTAATATAAAAATTCAATTGATTATATATCTTGAAACCAAAGATGGAGAAATTCTATATAGTCAGCTAAAACAAGACCTGGAGCTGACTGTGGTTCAGAGCTTGTTGCAAAATTCAGACTTAAATCAAAGAAAGGACAGAAAATCATCAGACCATATAGGTATGGCCTAAATAACATCCCTTATGAACATGAAATGGAAGCAATGAATAGATCTGAGGAATTGGATCTTATAGATAGAGGATCTCAGGAAAAACTATGGACAGAGGTTTGCAATGACATGAAACAGCAACAAAAACAACATTTCAAAGATCAAGAAAGTAAAATGACTGTGTGATGAGGCTTTACAAATAGCATAGGAAGAAAGGGGAGGGAAAGAGAAAGATATGCCAAACTGATCACAGAAATCCAGAGGATAACAAGGAGAGATAAAAGGTTCTCTTAAACAAGCAATGAAAAGAAATAGACGAAAACAGTAGAAGAACGAAGACAAGAGATCTCTTCAAGCAAATTAGAAAATAGGAACATTTCGTACAAAAGTAAACAAGAAAAAAGACAAAACTCTTAAGGACTTAACAGAGGCAGAAAATATTAAGAAAAGGTGCCAAGAATACGTAGAAGGACAATACAAGAAAAATCTTAACATCACTGATAATGACAATGGTAAGATTATTGATCAGAGCAAGATATGCTGGAGAATGAAGTCAACTGGACATTAGGAAGTATTGCTAATAATAAGTCTAATGGAAAGAATGTAGTTCTAGCTGAGCTACCTAAAATCCTAAAAGATAATGCTGTTAAAGTGCTATTGTCAAAATGCCCCCAAATTTGGAAAATTCAACCTGGCAAGGGACAGTTAAGCTCATGAAGAAACAGGCATCTTACCCGTGTAAAAAGTAAGGAACAAGTTCCAGAACCATAGCTGGGTAGTTCTGGGTCCAAAAAGAGAGTGTGGATCCAGTTCTAACTTTTAGCTCCACACGTATTCTTGTAGTGGGATAAACCAGAGCAAGAGACCGAAACCAAAGTGGATCCAGCACTTCAGTCTGAGCTGTGAAAGCAGTAAGACAAAAAAGACAGAAATTCAGGTGAGACATCCTCCTTTCCCTCAGTGGTAAGCAGAGCCCAACATTACTATACAGTTCAAAGCCAGGAGGTAGGCTAGAAAAAATGAGCAAATACAAAAGCTTGTATGGTGAAAGCAAACCCTGACACAAAGATTATAGTGACTTAAAAATATCTACAATCTAAGCCTCAAAGAAAAATTCAGATTGGACAAATGCCAGACAGAAATTCTTAGAAGATATAGAGAAAGAGATAAAAAGAGAAAATAAATTTAAAAATCAGAGAAGTCAAGGATAAATTAAGGGAAGAAATGACAGCTATGCAAACAAATTATGAAAAGAGAATTAACAATTGAGTAAAAGAGGTGCAAAAGTACTGGAGAAAATAACTCCTTAAAAATTACAATTGATCAAATAGAAGCTAATAGCTATAAGCCATCAAGAAATAATAAAACATAGTTAAAAGACTGAAAACAATGGAAGAAAATGGAAATATTTCATAGAAAAAACTGACCTAGAAAATAGATTAAGGAGAGATAATTTAAGAATCATTTACCTTCTTGAAATCCATGAGCAGAATGGAGCCTATATATCATATTTCCAGAAAATCATTCATTAAAACTGCCCAGATATATTAGAACCACAGGTCAAAACACAATTGAAAGAATCTATCAGTTACCTCCTAAAAGAAATCACCAAATGAAAACTCTTAGGAATATTATAGCCAAAAAGGAGTTCTACTAAATTCTTTTTATGAGGCAAATATGATGCTAATATATAAACCAGGAAGAGCCAAAACAGAGAAAGAAAATTATAGATCAATTTTCTTAATGAACATTGATGAAAATAATTTAAATAAAATACTAGCAAGGAGATTATAGAAATATAGCTCAGAGATAAAACACCATGAGTAGGTGGAATTTATAATAGAAACAAAGGGTTGCTTCAATATTAGAAAAAGTATCAGTATAACTGACCATATCAATAATAAAATCAATAAAAATAATATGATTATCTCAATTGATGTAGAAAAACCTTCGACAAAATACAAACTCATTCTTATTAAAAGCACCAGAAAGCATAGGAATAGATTAAGCTTTCCTTTAAATGATAAATAGTGTTTATCTAAAGCCATCAGAAAGCATTATCTATAATGGGGATAAGCCTTCTCAATAAGACAAGGGGTGAAACACAGATACCCATAATCACTTCTATTATTTAATATTGTATAGAAATGCAAGTTATTGCAATAAGAGAAGAAAAATAAATCAAAAGAATTAGAATAAGTAATGTGGAAACAAAACTATCACTTTTTGCAGTTGACATGATGGTATACTTGGAAAATCCTAGAGAATCTACTAAAAACTTGTTGAGATAAATAACAACTTTAGTAAAGTTGAAAGATTATAAAATAAACTCACATAAATCGTTAACATTTCTATATAGTACTAACAAGGTCCAGGGGGAAGAGACAGAGAAATTCCCCCTGGAATTTAAATTTAAAATAATTTTAGTCAACCTAAAATTCTTGGAATCTCTCTGCCAAAACAAACCCAGGAACAATCTGAACACAAATACAAAACACTTTTCACATCAATAAAGTCAGATCTGAACAATTGGAAAAAATACTAATTGCTCATGAGTAGGTTGAGCCAGTATAGTAAAGATGACAATTCTACCTAAATTAATTTCAGTGACGCACTAATCAAAGAACCAAAAATTATTGTATAAAGCTGGAAAAATAGTAACAAAATTTACCTGGAACAACAAAAACTCAAGAATATCAAGAAATTTGAAGAAAAAAATGTGAAGGAAGGTGACTTAGCCATACCAGATCTGAAAATGTATAAAGTGGCAATCATCAAAAACAAACTAGTACTATCTAAGAGACAGAGTGGTGGATCAATGGAAAGAATTGGATTCCTAATACACAGTAGGCAATGACCATGTTTGTTAAACACAGATTCAAGCCTTTGAGACAAGAACTCACTATTTGACAAGAACTGCTAGGAAAAAAAATGGAAAGCAATTTGACAGAAACTATTTACGGACCAACATCTCACACCATATACCAAGATAAGGTCAAAGTGGGCACATGATTTACACATAAAGGATGATATCATAAGCAAATTAAAAGACCATGGAATAGTTTACATGCCAGATTGATGGATAAGGAAAGAATTTATAACCCAACAAAAGATAGTAAGCAAAACAAAATGTAAAATAGATAATTTTGATTATATTAAATTTTAAAAGTTTTACACAAAGAAAATCAATGTGATCAAAAGGAAAACAGAAAACTGGGGAGGGGTAATTTTTACAGCAAATGTTTCCGAGGAAGACCTCATTTCTCAAATACATAGAGAATCGAATCAAATGTATAATAAAAGTCATTCTCCAATTGATAAATGGTCAAAATATATGAATGGGTACTTTTCAGACAAAATAATCATATAAAAATGCTCTAAATCACTATTGATTAGAGAAATACAAATTAAAACAACTCTGAAGTATCTCTTCACACTTATTATATTGGGTAAAAATGATAGTAAAGGTTGACAAACGTTGGAAGGGGTATGGGAAAATTTAGACACTAATGCATTGAAGGTGAATTTTGAAATGATCCAACCAACTGGCAGAGCAGTTTGGAACTGTGCCCGAAGGGTTGCAAAACCATGCATAACCTTTGACCCAGTAATACCACCATTAGGTCTATATTCCAAAGAGATTTTTAAAAATAGAAAAGTATCCACATGTACAAAAATATTTATAGCAGATCTTTTTGTGCTGGCAAATAATTGGAAATTGAGGAAATATCCACCAACAGGGCAATGTTTGAGCAAGTTCTGGTATATGATTACAATGGAATATTTTTGTTTTATAAGAAATTATCAGGATGCTTTTAGAAAAACCTGGGAAGATTTACACAGATTGATAAAAAACAAAGTTCAGAACCAGGAGAATATTGTACACAGTAACAGATTTATTATATAATCAACTGAAAAAGACTTAACTATTCTCATCAAGACAAAGATTCAAGACAATTGGGAAATGTGTTTTCTTTCATACCATGAAAATGCTTTTCATGACTGCTTATGGATAGATAACCCATATCAAATTCTTGCTGTCTTAGGGAGGGTAGAAAAGCGATAGGGAAGGAGAGAATTTAGAGCTTAAAATATTTTTTAAAATGTTAATATTTGTTTTTACACATAATTGGAAAAAAATTAAAATATTTTAAAAAGAAATATTATAACCAAAAATCTAGAACTCCTGGGTCAAAGAGAAAATTCTGCAAGATGCAGGAAAGATGAGACTAGGTAACTGAGTATATATCAGATGTTGAGGGAAAGAAAGACATGAAAATTACTCCAAGGCAATAAACATGACATTGCAAAAGGATGATAGTGTGCTCAAAAAAAAAAAGATAAGTTGAAAAGTGGGGTAGATTTTGATTAAAAGATAAGTTTTGTTTTGGACATGTTAAGTTAGAGATGACTACAGGACATCCAGGTGTAATTGTTCAATTAGAAATTGGTGATGTATAATAGAATTCAGGAGAGAGACTAAATTTGTGTATCTGTTTATACATACATGCATATATATGTATATTATTTGTTTTAAATTTATATTCATGAATGATATTTTCATATACTTTTCCTTCTGTTTTTTTATCATTCCCTGGCTTAGGCATTAGGACTATATTTGTCTCGTAAAAGCATTCTGGTAGAATCCTTTATGAATTTTAAAGAATCATCTGTTTATTATACTATGCTATGGAAATACTTGTCTTATTCCATAAATTAAAAATAAAATAGATTTTTTTAAAAAGTATAATTTTGTAGTACAGGTACTAATTCTTTGGAAGAAGTTAACAGAATTCTTCTGTGAATGGATCAGGACCAAGAGTTTTTACTTTGATTTTTCCTTTATATATAGCTCTATTCCATTTTCTGATATTATTTAAATTCTCTCTTTGGTCTCCTGTAAATCTGAGTGTTTTCATAATTTTGAAGATATTGCTCTACTTCTTTCATGTTCTCACTTTTCTTTTTTTTCTTTTTAATAAATTTATTTATTTATTTAACTTTTTACATTCATTTTCACAAAATTTTGGGTTCCATATTTTCTCCCCATTTGTCCCTTACCCCCACCCCAATATACCAGGCATTCTAATTGCCCCTATCACCAATCTGCCCTCTCTATTATCCCTCCCTTCCCTTGTCCCCACCTTCTCTTTTGTCCTGTAGGGCCAGATAACTCTCTATTTCCCATTACCTGTATTTCTTATTTCCCAGTAGCAAGAACAATACTCAACAGTTGTTCCTAAAACTTTGAGTTCCAACTTCTCCCCATCCCTCCCTCCACACCCATTCCCTTTGGGAAGGCAGGCATTCAATATAGGCCATATCTGTGTAGTTTTGCAAATGACTTCGATAACAGTCATGTTGTGTAAGACTAACTGTATTTCCCTCCATCCTATCCTGCCCCTCATTGCTTCTATTCTCTCTTTGGATTCTGTGCCTTCCCAAGAGTGTTGACTTCAAATTGCTCCTTCCTCCCATTGGCCTTCCTTCCATCATCCCCTGCCACCCTGCTTATCCCCTTCTCCCCCACTTTCCTGTATTGTAAGATAGGTTTTCATACCAAAATGAGTGTGCATTTTATTCCTTCCTTTAGTTGAATGTGATGAGAGTAAACTTCATGTTTTTCTCTCACCTCCCCTCTTTTTCCCTCCACTAAAAAGTCTCCTGCTTGCCTCTTCTATGAGAGATAATTAGCCCCATTCTGTTTCTCCCTCTCTTTTCCCAATACATTTCTCTCACACCATTTACCTTCATTTTTTTAAGATATGATCCCATCCTATTCAATTCACTCTGTGCTCTCTGTCTCTGTGTATGTGTGCATGTGTGTGTGTGCATGTGTGTGTGCAAACCCACCAACTACCCAGACACTGAAAAGTTTTAAGAGTTACTAATGTTGTCTTTCCATGTAGGAATGTAAACAGTTCAACTTTAGTAAGTCCCTTATGACTTCTCTTTGCTATTTACTTTTCATGCTTCTTCTCATTCTTGTGTTTGAAAGTCAAATGTTCTTTTCAGCTCTGGTCTTCTCATCAAGAATGCTTGAAAGTCCTCTATTTCATTGAAAGACTATATTTTCCCCTGAAGTATTATACTCAGTTTTGCTGGGTAAGTGATTCTTGGTTTGAGTCCTAGTTCCTTTGACTTTTGGAATATCCTATTCCACACCCTTCGATCCCTTAATGTAGAAGCTGCTAGATCTTGAGTTATCCTGATTTTATTTCCACAATACTGGAATTGTTTCTTTCTAGCTGCTTGCAATATTTTCTCCTTGACCTGGGAATTCTGGAATTTGGCCACAATATTTCTAGGAGTTTCTCTTTTTGGATCTCTTTCAGGGTGATCGATGCATTCCTTCAATACTTATTTTGCCCTCTGGTTCTAGAATATCAGGGCAGTCTTCCTTGATAATTTCATGAAAGTTCATGTCTAGGCTCTTTTTTTGATCATGACTTTCAGGTAGTCCCATAATATTTAAATTGTCTCTCCTGGATCTATTTACCAGGCCAGTTGTTTTTCCAATGAGATCTTTCACATTATCTTCCATTGTTTCATTCTTTTGGTTTTGTTTGGTGATTTCTTGGTTTCTCAGAAAGTCATTAGCCTCCATCTGTTCCATTCTAATTTTGAAAGAACTATTTTCTTCAGTGAGCTTTGAAACCACCTTTTCCATTTGGCTAATTCTGCTTTTGAAAACATTCTTCTCCTCATTGGCTTTTTGAACATCTTGCCAACTGAGTTAGCCTATTTTTCAAGGTGTTATTTTCTTCAGCATTTTTTTGGGTCTCCTTTACCAAGGTATTGACCCGTTTTTCATGCTTTTCTTGTATCTCTCTCATTTCTCTTCCCAGTTTTTCCTCCACCTGTCTAACTTGATTTTCAAAATCCTTTTTGAGCTCTTCCATGGCCTGAGCCCATTCAATATTTATATTGGATGTTTGGGATTCAGAAGCCTTGACTTCTCTGTCTTTCCCTGATGGTAAGCATTGTTCTTCCTCATCAGAAAGAAAAGGAGAAAATATCTGTTCACCAAGAAAGTAACCTTCTATGATCTTACTTTTTTTCCCTTTTCTGGGCATTTTCCCAGCCAGTTACTTGACTTCTGAGATTCTTTTCCACACCCACCTGGCCTCGAGTTCCACCTAGCTAGTGCTTGGGGTCTGAGATTCAAATGCTGCTTCCCCACCTCAGGGCTTTCAGAGGGGGAAGGGCTACTATTCAATGTAAGATTAAATTTAGGTGCTCAGGTTGGGGCAGGGCCGTCTCACAGGGCTCAGTTCCCTCAGGGGGTTTACGTGGAGACCTTCAACAATGGATTGGAGCTCCTGTCTGCTTTGGGAGCCCCTGTCAGCTGCTGCCTCCTGAGGGGGCCTGAGTTATGGAGACACCCCACTCCCCTCTCAGCCAGCCAAACAGGCCCTCTCACTGACCTTTGCACCCATGGGCAGAGGCAACCACGTGGCTGCTGGAGATTCTGTCCTTGAAGCCTGCCTGGATTCGCTCCTCCCAGAGCCACGTGGCAGGGCTGGGCTCCACTCTGGGTCTGGTGCGCAATGGACCTCCTGTGTCAGTTTTTCTGGTCTCTCTGGAACAGAAATCTCCTCCACTCCATCGTTTTGCAGCTTCCTCTCCTCCAGAACTTGTCGGGAATTCCTCCTTACAGGTATTTTATAGGCTATGGTTTCGGGAGCTAGCGTATGTGTGTCTTTCTACTCTGCCATCTTGGCTCCTCCACATGTTCTCACTTTTCTTAACATATGACTATACATGATAGGTTCCAATTATTCTTTTTATTTCTTGTGCTTTTGTTATGATTTTAACTTCCTTATTTCCAGTTTTGTCTATTTGGTTTTCTGCTCTCTTCAATGAGGTTAGCTAAAGATTTATGAACTTTGTTATCCATTTCAAAGAACAACATTTTAGTTTTATATATCATTTATATGGATCTTTTTGGTTTCCATTTCTCCAGTTTATCTATTTCCCTTATAATTTTATTTGTCTGTATTTCTATTAGATTTGTTTGTTAACTTTCTAAATTTTTAAAATACCTATTAAGTTCATTCTCTTTTTTTCTTCTATTGTGTTAAGGTATGCTTGTAGGAATATAATTTTTCCACTGAAGACTAGTTTACTTGTACCCAAGAAATTTTGGTATGTTGTTTCATCTTTATCATTTATTTCCTATAATTATCTCTATGACTTTTTTCTTTGACTCATTCATTACTTAGTATTCTATTGTTAAGTCTCCATTTGGATCCATGGATTTTGTTCGTGGTCTCCTAATTTTTTTTTTATTGTGTTGTTGTCTGTAAAGCATGTATTTAATATTTCTGACTTTTTACATTAGTTTAAAATATTGCTGTTCCTTAATACATGTAACACATATATATGTATATATGTGTGCATGTGTATATATACAGATATACATCTATATATACCTATATATGTATGTATATGTACACACACACATATATATATATATACATGTGCACATATACATACATATACCCATAAGAATATTCATTAGCTGTACCCCCTCCCACCACAGAAACAAGGCTTTCTTTCTATCCACCATTTAAAAAATCCCTCTTCTTGCCCATTTTCCTGTGAGTCCTTTCTTCCCTAAGGACTACAGTTGATCTTTCTTCATTGCTAGATTAAGATTTAGTTAGAGTAGATTACACATCCTCTCTATCTTCTCCTCTCTTTATCCTATTAAGTACTTTTGTATTTTGTAATTTAGTTCCACAAAGATTCTATTCAACTGTAAAGATTCTATTCAACTGTAAGCAGGGTGTTGTGAGGTTTAATTAGTGACATTTCAGCCCTTTTTCTCCATCATCATTTCTATTTAACTTGCACTTTACCTTTTTTCCTTGGTGAAATAAATTTCTTAATGGTTGCTCTTATTCCGTTGTTATTTTCCTTCATTGTTGTATTTGTTTAGCTTTCATGTATTTCTCTCATCTGGGTGTTTGAGATACAAATAATTTCTTAAGGTTTAGTTTTCCAAATCAGTTTTGATCACCTCTTTGTTATCAAATATTCAACTTTGTTTCCCTTATCGTTAAGTTCATTTTTTTCAGGATAGACCATCTTGAAATACAACTTGGACTACATTTCTCTTTAGAACACATTTCATTCTTTTCTGCATTTTCTTCTGAGTGAAGAATAGTTTTGTGTTATACAAGTTTCTTTCCCTTTGTATTTGAACATCTTTCTCCTGATTATTTGCAGAATTTGTTGTTTCTCAATGGAATTGTTTAATGTAGCTACTGTTTCTTAAAGTCTGCAGTCTCAAAGTTTGTTTTATTTTTTTCTGGAGGTGATCTATGAATTCTTTTGATTGGTACTTTGTTTTCTGTATTCAGAATTTCTGAGCAGTTTCTATATTATTTCTTGTATTATCATATTCAGGTTTGTTGGCTTGTGGTGTTCTTCTGGGAGACCCACAATTCTTAAATTATCTCTGCAAATCCTAGTCACGAAGCAATGATAAACACTTTTTAAAAGAAAACAATATTTGAAAATCCATCTGGAAAAAAATGTAAAATCACAAATAACCAGAGAAATTAAAATGAAAACAACTTTGAACAATCTGACACCCATCAAACTGACAAAGATGATAAACTTTGATGAAACTAATTAGAGAGAACATGAACTGATAGAGCATGCTAGTAGAAGTGTAAATTGGTTGAAGCATTTCACAAACCAATTTAAAATGTGAATGAAAAATTTATAAATTATTTATACTCTTACATTTCTTATAGGGGTTCCCATTACTCATATTAATAGTAAAGGAAATTAGACAGCAAGAAAAGACTTACATGGACAGTAATATTCGTGGAAACATTATTTAGGATCACAAAAAGCTAGAAAGAAGGCACGTCCAATGACTGTGATAAAACTGAAAATACAGCTGAATGTTGTAGAACTTTTTAAAAATTATTTTTTATTCTGAATTTAACAAATACTAAATAAATTAAATAACATTATTGCATCCAAAGTAGAACAACAAAAATGTTTACATGAATTTGTTAATCTCAGTTATGTGCCTCTTACTTTTAAGTATATAATAAAATGAGCATATGGCTTTCTTGTTTGTGACTCTGTTTCCTCCAGTTCTCTTCTGTGTATTAAAAAAATGCTTCCATAACTCTTCACTTTTTCAATAGTTTGAGCATGAGGAAGATGAAAGAAGATGTATGGAAAGATACTGTAGTGAGAATCATTTTCAAAATTGGGATGGAGTATACCTTTTTCTAAACATTTCAGAGCTTGCTATGGAAATGTCCTCTGTGTATCTCCCTGGGAAAATGTGTGTTATTGCTTGTGCCTGACTGCACAGTCCATTTTCAGGAACTTATTAGGCAGGGAATTACTTCTACTCCCCACTCCTCCTTCATGCAGGAAGTTCTCTGGGGAGGAAAAATAGGGTTGTACAATACATCTAATAAGATGCCACCCACTGGCATCGCTTTCCACACACTTTCCCACTGGAGTCTGGCAAGCACAGTGTCTTATACTCAGCTGACTGGTCTTAACTCTTATCTTTGTGCTGTGATTCAAACTGTGTCTCATTATCCAGTCATCTTTAGCACTTATTTTGTCTTAACATATCACTTCTTCAATAATATACAACTTAATAGCAAGTCAAAAAGTTACTTAATCTCTCTAAGATTTATAGATGAGGTGACATCTGAACTGTTTCTTGAGTAAAAAGGATTTCAACACGTTATGACGAGGAAGGAGAGTATTCCAGGTAGGTTGGTGGCAGGTGTGGACCAGTGGCAAAGATATTATCCCTAGAGTCATTGGACCTGGGAACCAATCCTGTCCCTGATACTTACTAATTATGTAAGCACTAAGTGAAGTTGTCAGTGGTCATTCCTTCTTGCCTCAGATCCTTAGTTCTACATTCATCACTTCTTTATGCGTTCCTGCCAACAGCAAGATCAGTAGATAATCTTTTAGCTTTTATTGCCATGAAAAATCTCCGTGGTCTTCCTATCATTACAGCCACCAACATTATTTGTTTCCCATTGAGAGAAAAATGAAGCAAAATTTGAGATATATTTCCTTGGCTGATTTTGCAGAATAGGATTTTCTTTATTATTCTTCATCTCAATCCGTTGTTGTTGCTACTGCCACAGTTGGGCTATTGGGCTGTTCAGTCACGTCCAACTCTTCATGACCCTATGGACCATAGTATACCGGTTCTTTTTATCTTCCACTATTTCTCTAAGTTTGTACAAGTTCATGTTCATTGTTTCCATGATACTATCTTTTCATCTTATCCTCTGTTGTTACTTTTTCTTTTTGCCTTCAATCTTTCCCAACTTCAGGGTCTTTTCCCATCTCACCATTATGTGGCCATAGTACTTAAGTTTTACCTTCAATGTATGACCTTCCAGTGAGTAGCTTGAATTAATTTCTTTTAGTATTGACTAATTTGATCTACTTACTGTCCAAGGGACTCTCAGACATCTTCTCCAGCATCACAGTTTGAAAGTGCTCTAATCCACAAACAAATTAATGAAACGGTAATGGTATGTATGAAAGAAATGGCAATGGTGATAATCATATTAATATAGTGCTTTAAGATTTTCAGATTATTTTATGTATATCACCTCATTTTATCCTCACAGCAGCCTGGTGAAGTAGGTGCTATTAGTATTCCAATTTCTCAGATGACAAAACTGAGGAAGAGAGAAGTTAAAATTTACTCAGGGTTATTTAGATAGCTAAGAATCAGAATTTGAACTAGTCTTCCGAACTCCAGGTCCCGTTCTCTATTTACTGAAACACTTAGCTGCCTCGTATGAGGGAAAATAAGGAAAGCTCTACTTTTTTGCTGCATAAATATTTTACTGTATCAGAGTGCAATCTTTCAAAAAGTGAATAGGAGCAACAAAGCATTTTTCTTTCTATCTACTATCTGTCTATCTATCTGCACCTCTGCATGCTGATAGATAGATGTATGTATATAGATTTATAGATATAGATCTATATATCTACATGTAGTCTGATATAGATGCATGCTTATATTTCTCTAGTATATTTCTCTGAAGTGTTATCAATTAAATCCTAGTCAAGATCATATAATATGTGGAGATATACATATATATGTATATAGACATAGATATATGTATATAGATATACGTACATACATATGTATGTATGCACATATGAATATGTGTGTGTGTATACCTGGAGACTTTATAATATGACACTCCAGAAGGCAAAAGAAATAGGCTTCAATAAGCTTTCGAGGTGCTGCTAGGGGAAGATCCCCTGGATTTCTGTCCTTGGGTCTTTGGGACCCCATTCTCACCCTCTCCCCACTGTGGCTGGGTCCCTCAAGTCCCTGGCTTCTACCCCTTCCCACCAGGGGCTCAGAGGTCTTCCTGGTGTGTTGGTCCCACAGGCTGGCAAGTTAAGCAGCTGCAACCAATTCATTTGACTAGTTGTGACTGAGAAGCATGCCAAGTCATCAGAGGAAATCTTCATGGTGACTGTGATCATCTCTTGCAGGTAACTGTAGCAATTCCAGCTTGGAGTCCCAAGACCATTGAAACATGAAACAAATCTGCAAACTGCAAATGTGTTTCAACTGTCTCATCCTAAAAGGCCCTTCTCAACCCTTCCCTCATGTGAGAAAGCATGACTCAAGCAATGGAGAATGGAGCCATTTGTATGTCAATCCCTTGACCCCTATCACTTCAGGTGTCAGATTTTGAGGGTCATCTATATGGAAAGCTGTCAAAGGAGACAGATTTGACTCAACTAACCCAATGGCAATCTGTCAGTGGCCAGGTCCATCCTTGTATGAAAATCTCTAGCTCTTTCTCCATTAAGATTATGGGAATCCTGGCCATTGATGATACTACTAGGGTTGGAAGAAGGTGGAAAACAATTCTGATGGAGAATTGTTACTTTCCGGGTCCTCAAGTTCACACATTTTATGAAATGTTTTTGTGTTCCTTTTGGGCTTGGACTTCACCTCCTGAGGAGAAAGCTGCCCTAGGTACAGACTGTAGAACAATAATGGCCCCTGATGGTACTACTGAAGTGGGGACAAGCCTGAAAGTGTGGATGATTGGTACTCTATGGATCCTCCTGACCAGGGACATATTATAAACTATTCTTGTCTTCCCTTTGGGGCCTGGACCTCCCCTCCTGAGGAGAAAAAACTATAGCAGTAATGGCCCTTGCTGGTGCTACTAGGATTGAAAGAAACTAGAAAATTTATTCTGTTGGATAATTGGTACTCTATGGGTCCTCAAGACCAGGAACATTTTATAAACTATCCTTGACTTCCCTTTGGGTCCCTCTGGACCTTCCCTCCTGAGGAGAAAGCTGCCCCAGGTACAGACTGGAGAACAGTAATGCCCTTTGATGGTATTGCTGCAGTTGGGAGAAGCTCAAAAACTTATCCTGGTGGAGAACTGGAACTCTCTGGGTCTCCAAGGCTGCATGTTTTATGAACAATTATTGTCTTTCCTTTGGACCCTGGACCCCACTCTCCCCAAGGAGAAAGTTACACCAGAGGCAGACCATACCACAATGTTGACCTACGGCCTGGCAGCTACTGTGGAGGTGGTCTCCATGATGTTCCTCTGTCATGCCATTGGGAAAATAGTACACCTGGACCCTGTGTCTCTGGCAACCTGTCAGCTGGACCCAAGGCTTGTATGCTTTTATCTGCAGGCATCCCCAGACCTTGCAACTTTGTGTCCCAAGATGCCTGAACTTCAGAGGAAGCTCTTTACCCCAGAAGACTCCTCTCCTAGTGTTTTCCCCACAGGACCAGGCTAAAAGATACATCTTGGCAAAACTTCTGGGATTTGATTTACTTCCTCTCCTTGAACTCTGTGGTGGACAACTCTGCCTCAGAAATTGTGAGGTTACTTGTTAATCACCAGTTTTAGTGGCCAGGTTTTAAAAAGATCTTGCCATCTTCAACCTTTATATCAGTAATAAAAGCAGGTAGTAGGGGGAAGACCAGGCCTTCATGTTACCACTAAACCTGGAAGAACTCACATGGGGCAGATGATTACATGATGGTCAGAAGAAGTGATACAGGGTCACTCTCAAGGTCTCTCTCAAGAACTTTGAATTTGACCGTGCAACATGGGAGACACTGGCACAGGATGACTCAGCATGGTGTGCCCACATTAGAAAGGGTGCTATGTTCCATGAGCAAAGCAGAATTGAGACAGCACACAGTGAACATAGAATGTGCAGATTTGGAGTACTCACCCCAAAAATTCATATGGACTATCTGTGCCCAGCCTATGGTAGAGCATTTCAAGCTCATATGATTGTCTATGATCATCTGATCAGCCACAGTCGGACATATTGAAACTTCACTTTATCATGGTGATGTCATTTGGATCCTCTTCCAACACGAAGGGTAACAACCAAGACCTGGAACAAACTTCAGAGGAAAAAGGCCTGCCCCACTCCCCCTTAATAAAGCTTTGGTTGTACAAGGAAAAAAAAGAAAGAAATAGGCTTGAAATAAAGAATAACTTACTCTGAAATCTGAGTATAATCTTATATGAGAAAAAATGGGCCTTTACTAGAATAAAAGATTTTCAGCATGTCTTATGATCAAATCTGAGTAGGAACTTTGAAATAAAAACATAAGAATCCAGAAAACCTAAAAAACTAAATTTGATTGAGTAGTTAGAAGGGGCTGTATGATGGTATAGTGCTCACCTTCTAACAGATAGAAGAAACAAATGTCCCTTGAGAACCTTCATGTCTTCAAATGCTATTGAAGGAGTTAAATGAGAAAAAAACAGAGGAAATAGGGGTGAATTGGCTTTGTTCTGAGAGTTTGAAGAGGAGAAAGAGAAGAGAGGTTAAAAAGAATACATCAATGTAGAAGGAAGAAGCGTTTAGAGCCTGCTATTTCTCATAATTAGGTGCTTGAGAAAAAAGAAGACAACATGGATGAAAAAGTACCTGTGATGTGGTCTAGAGGCTTTGGAAAATGCAAGGGCAAAGAACGTGGATCTTCCTCAAAAGAAATCGACCACTCAAGCCTTCCTTCAGCCCAAGTAGTTTATTAAAACACTGGTTGGGATGGTCAAGATTCCTAGTGAGTCTGTGCCATTTATGACACCAATACCAGTGGGCCAGATTTTAAGAATCTGAGCAATATAATAGGGGAAAGATGGACATTTATACAGAAAGACTTACGGAAGATCTACATGGGATTAAGGAGTGGCCTGGGGATGGCCTGGTACAGACAATAGGAGGAAAGTTAAGTAGTAGAAGAGCTCCAGTGATTAAAAGGATTATTGACTGGGATGGGCTGAGTGCTTCAGGTGAACACTAGAGATCTGAATTCAGGGGCTTTAGGGTCCAGGTCCCAAAGTCATGGTGTTTTCCTTTTTGGCGTCTGGTGCGAATCCCATACTCCATCACATAAAGCAGGTATCATATGAACCTTAATTTTATCTACACTGGACAAAGAAAGGTTGAATGCTCACAAAGAGTTTAACATCAAACTCAAGTGAGTTTGAGGTGGAGTGAAAAATAAACTTCCTGATTCTGAAGAAGGAATTAAAAAGGGGAAATGAAAAGAACTAGAATCTAATGGGATGCTTTAGATTAGTTCTTAGACAGATGGGCAATGATTTAAAAAATTGTGTTACATACAGGTAATAGAATATCATTGTGTCATAAGAAATGAGAAAATATAACTTTGCATAATCATGAGTAATATCAGCTAATGTGGAGTAATGTGAGCAGAAGTAAGTGAGGAATTTATATGAGGACAGGAATGTTGCAAAACAACTTTGAAGGACTTGAGAATTATGAAAAACCCATTGACCAACTTTGTCTTCAGAAGACCTATAATTGAAACAAACTATCCTACTCTTGACTTTTTAACATGTCGACTTTGTGGATCCATTTTGCTTGAATATGTTTATCTGTTACAAGGGATTTCATTTTTTCACTTTCTCTCAGTTTTAGATGAAGGAAGGGGTTTAGGGAGAGGAGTTGACAGTGGTTATGCTGATAAAAGGGGGTATTATAACATCATTTAAAATGCATGAAAGAAAACAAAAGAAACTTCACAAGAAAGAAAAGACATAGATAAGCAAGACAACTTTGAGTATAATGTGTAGAGTTTGTTACATACTTTTAAAAAACAATATGATTCAGATTCTCAGTTTCACTTCAAATCCTCTTCATGTTCTGCTCTGTGTATGAAAATGCTCTTTCTTGGCATAAAAGTTCAAAATTAAAAAAAAAAAAGATTTTTTTTAGTTTTTAGACAGATGGGCAATGATTTAAAAAATTGTGTTACATACAGGTAATAGAATATCATTGTGTCATAAGAAATGAGAAAATATAACTTTGCATAATCATGAGTAATATCAGCTAATGTGGAGTAATGTAAGCAGAAGTAAGTGAGGAATTTATATAACTAAAAAAAAAATAGAACTGAGCATGTACAAAAACACTCAACCGTGTCTGGGTGCACACACATGCATAATATCTCTGTGTTTGAATAAATAAATCGAAGTGGATTTCCCTTCCTCTTCTGTCTTTCAAGGGGCCATAAGTACTGATGAGCTTGAATTTAAGAGCAATGAGTGCTCAGAGTCATTTTAAATGCTTACTTGTACTTTATCCAAGATATAGACCTATAGATTTCAACAGGAAACCAACACTCAGGAAGGTTAATTGATTTACTCTAGGACATAAAAGTAAAAAGTGGCAAAGTGAGAATTTGAACACAGAGTATTTAATTTAAAATTTAGTACTTGTCCCACTATATCATGTCACTAAGCATTTTTAGAAATAGTGAATATTACTGCTTCCAGATTCAGGACTTGGTCAACAGAGAAAGCTCCCTGTTGGAGCCCTAGGCCATAACCTTCCCCAGGTACTAGTGCATTTTGTCTCAGAGCATTGGAGGGTTAAGATTGACAACATTTCAAAATGATGATTCAGCTTAAAATTCCTGACCGAACTTCAGTCAGTTTCGGTGCAACTAAAAGATGTGACATCTGCCAACCTATTCGAACACCTGCCTGGAAAGAGCTTTAAAGACTCCACTAATAAGTATGCCTCACTCATCTCTATGAGGAAGAAAGACGCTTCAGAACAAAGCCAGGAAGTAGAGAAATGTGTGTAAATTGATGAGATTTCATAACATCAAAGGAAGTGTAGTTTGGAATTATTTCTCAGGTTGAATCTAATTTTATGTGAACTGATTTTCCCCAGGCTTTCATAATTACCCAGCATAATTATCAACTTCTTGTTATAAGTCTGGGAATACTAGGTTGCTGTCAGGGACAAATAGTGGACTTCAGTAGATGGGCTTTTGTCTGTTTAGCTTTGGAGTTTGTGCACTGACAGCCTGAAGTCTTTGAAGAGAGAAAGCTATTGGACTGGACATTAAGAGACCTGTGCTATATAGTTCAGTGAACTGTTGTAGGCAAAGATATGCTGGAGGATTGTTAAATTTTTACACCTTGGAAATTCCTAAATGTCAAGGTTTCATTTATTTTTTGTTGATTGTCCAGATTTAATAAAGTGATAGAGAAAATGTTTGTAATGCAGGTTTAAACTTAAAAGAATGTCACACATATATTTTTTTCTCCTGGAGAGCTAATTCTTAAACATCTACTGATATGCTCCCAGTTGGAGGATGTTAGAATATCAGTTTCCTTAGGGTCATGGGTATTTGAAAGAAGAAACATTAGAAATCATCTAATCCGGAGCTTCTTAGCAGTTTTTATGCAATGTACTCCTTTGTCTTCGGAAGACCTATAATTGAAACAAACACCTCTACTCCTGACTTTTTGATGTGTCCACTTTGCGGATCCATTTTGCTTGAATATACTTATCTCTTACAAGGGATTTCATTTCTTCGCTTTCACGGGACTATGAACTTCTTCTGAGAGAAAGTTTTAAAATGAGTGAAATAAATTATGTAAAATTACAAAGAGAATCAATTGTATTGAAATAAAGCTATTAAAAGACTTCAAAAAAGTTCACAGACTGTAAAAGACTTTGATCTTGTCTGACCTCATCTGATATAGATTTAATTTAATTTTTCTGATTAACACAAATCTAGTTTATCTCCCTAATACCTTGCTATTGGTTGGGGGAAGGGAATGGAAACAAAACCATTATAAAACTATGCGTAGTCAAGAAAAAAACAGACTCCCATATTGGCCATGTCTAAAAATATGAATGTATTAATTTGGACCCTGTTTCCATCATTTCTCTGACATAAGGTGGATATAGCAAGCTCTATAATGGCCTCTCCAAAGTTAGGATCGTTCATTACATTTTTTTCACAGTTCTTGAGCTTCTCAAAGTTGTTTGCCTTTATTATGTTGCTCTTATTACACAAATTGTTACCCTGATTGTTCTTTCTTCGTTATGCATCAGTTCTTACAAGTCTTTTGATATTTCTCTGAAACCTTGACCCATCATTCTGCATGTACAAAAAATATGTAGAAAAAACTATAGGCTCTAGAATCAAAAGGCATAGGTTTGGATCTGGATTTATTTGTTGTTTTTGAGTTAAGTGCTATCCAACTCTTTATGACCCCTATTTGTGGACTGGGGTTCCTTTTCTGGCTCATTTTACAGATGAGGAAACTGAGGCAAAAAGGGTTAAGTAACTGGCTCAGGTTCACACTGCTAATAAGTATCTGAAACCAGATTTGAAATCTTGAAGATGAGTTTTCTTGACTCCAGGCCCAATACACTATCCACTGCTTTACTTAGCTGCCCCAGGACTTACTTATGACTATTTAACTTTGGATAAATCACTTTACCTTTCTGGGTCCCATTTTCCTCATTTGTAAGGTGAGAGAGTTGGACTAGATAATTTTGAAAGTGCCTTCTAGCTTTAAATTCCTTAATCCTAAAGTAAATTCTCCAAATTCACACCCAGGCTCTAAGATCCTGGACAGCTCTAAACTAGGATTCTTTCAGTAGTTTGAAAGGATTTTGGAAGTTCTCCTCCCACACTTGTTCTTTCTTTAAGATATTCTCAGCTGTTCTTGCAAAGTAAGCATATTGCCTTTCCAGAATACTTGGTGAAAGAGGTCAGGGGACAACTGGGGATTAAATGTAGTGTTAATTTTTTTTTTTTTTTTGCTGAGAAATTGGTATGGTAGGGAAAATTCCATTTCCAGATTAACTCAAATCAAATGGTGACTTCTCAAATAATCAAATGGATCTGTGATTTGGATGTTTCCTTCTTTCTCTCACATGAACAATTAATAAACTATTTGGAAGACCTTGTTTTTTTGATGTTGTTTTTGCTTTTTAATGGGCCATAGATTATTCTTAAACATTGGTTTATCACCAGAGTGCATGGAGTGACTGATTGTGCTGCCAGAAGGTGTACTCAGGTCCTGGGATCACTGAAAGGAACTTTTGTGGTCTTACTGTAGAACTCTGGATATAACTGGAATTTTCTGACTGTGATGGGAAAGGCCTGGATGATTCTTGTCCATTTTTCTTTTTTTTAAATAACTAATTATTTTATTTTTAATTTTCAACATTCACTTCTCTCTTCTCTCCCTTCCCCAAGACAATATGCAAACTGATATATGCTCTACTTATATATTCATATTAAATATATTTTCACATTAGTCATGATATAAGGAAGAATTATAACTAATGAAAGGAAATATGAGAAATAAAAAACAAAACAGTAAAAGAAAAGGAGAGGAAATAGTACATTTTCATCTGTATTCAGACTCCAAAATTCTTTCTTTGGATGTGGATAGCATTTTCCATCATGAGTCTTTTGGAATTATCTTAGATCATTGCATTACAAAGAAGAGTTAAATCTATCAAAGTCAGTCATTACACCATGTGGCTATTACTGCACACAATGTTCTCCTGGTTCTGATCACTTCACTCAGCTTCAGTTTATATAAGTCTTTCCAGATTTTTCTGACATCCACCTGCTCATCATTTCTTATAGCACAATAGTATTCCATTATAATTCAAATACCACAATTTGTTAAGGCATTCCCCAACTGATGAGCATCTCCTCAGTTTTCAATTCTTCACCACCACAAAAAGAGCAGCTATAAATGCTTCTGTACATGTGGGTCATTTTCCCATTTGTATGATCTCTTTGGGATATAGACCTAGAAGTGGTATTACTGGGTCAAGGGTATACACAGTTTTGTAGTCCTTCAGGCATAGTTCCAAATTGCTCTCCTGAATTGTTAGATAAATTCAAAACTCCACCAAAAATGCATGTGTTCCAATTTTCCCACATCCTCCAACATTTATAATTTTCCCGTTTTGTTGTGTTATCCAATGTGATGGGGTGATGTAGTACCTCAGAGTTGTTTTGATTTGCATCTCTCTAATCAATAGTGATTTAGAATATTTTTAGATGACTATAGATAGTTTAAATTCTTCCTCTGAAAATTGCCTATTCATATCTTTTGACCATGTATCAATTGGGAAATGGCTTGTATTTTTGTAAATTTGACTTAATTGTCTATTTTAGAAATGAGACCTTTATCAGACAATGACTATAAAAAATTGTTTCCAAGTTGTCTGCTTCCCTTCTAATCTTGCTTGCATTGGCTTTGTTTGTGAAAAGTTTTTCAATACAATGTAATCAAAATAATGTATTTTGCATTTCATAATGTTTTCTATCTCTTCTTTCATCATATGTTGTTCTATTCTCTGTCAATTCCCTTTTATTCTTCCAGATAAATTTTGTATTGGTTTTTCCTAGCTCAATGAAATAATTTTTGGTAGCTTGATTGGTGTGGCACTAAATAAGTAAATTAAATGAGGTAGAATTGTCATTTTGATTATATTAGCTTGGCCTAGCCAAGAGCAACTGATACTGTCCCAATTATTTAGAAATTACTTCATTTGTGTTAAAAGTTTTTTGTAATTGCATTCATATAGTTCCTGGGTTTGTTTTGGCAGGGAGATGCCAAAATATTTTATAATGTCTACAGTAACTTTAAATGGAATTTCTCTTTCTATTTCTTGCTGTTTGACTTTGTTAGTAATATACAGAAATTCCAATGATTTATGTGGATTTATTTTATATCCTGCTACTTTTTAAAGTCAATTATTTTAAGTAATTTTTCACTTGATTCTCTAGGATTTTCTAAGTACACCATCATATCATTTGCAAAGAATGATAACTGGTTTTTTTTCTTATTCTAATTCCTTCAATTTCTTGTTCTTCTCTTACTGCCAAAGCTAATATTTCTAGTACTAGAATAACAGTGGTGATAATGGACATCCTTGTTTCACCCCCAATCTTAATAGAAATGATTCTAGTTTATCTCCATTACATATAATGCTTGCTGATGCTTTTAGATAGATGCTATCTCTCACTTGAAGGAAGACCCTATCTATTCTTATGCTCTCTAGTATTTTTAATAGGAATGGGTGTTGGATTTTCTTGAAAATGTTTTCTGCATCTATTGAGATAGTCATATGATTTCTATTACTTTTGTTGTTGATGTGATCAATAATGCTGATAGGTTTCCTAATATTGAACCAGTCCTGCATTTCTGGTATGAATCTTACCTGTCATATTGTAGTATTCTCCTGAAAAGTCACAGTAATTGCTTTGCTAATATTTTATTTAAAATTTTTGCATTTATATTCATTTGGGAAATTGGTCTATAATCTTCTTTCTCTGTTTTGACTCTCCCCAGCTTAGGTATCAGTACCATATTCATGTCATAAAAAAGAATTTGGTAGAACTCCGCCTATTTTCTCAAATAGTCTATATAGTATTGGAATTAATTTGTCTTTAAATATTTGTTAGAATTCATTTATAAATCCATCTGACCCTGGAGATCTTTTTCTAGGGAATTCGTTGATGGCTTGATAAATTTCTTTTTCTTATTTAAGTATTCTACTTCCTCTTCTGTTAATCAGGGGAATTTATATTTTTGTAAATATTCATCCATTTCACTAAGATTGTCAAATTTATTGACATACAGTTGGGCAAAATAGCTCCTAGCTATTGTTTTGATTTCCTCTTTATTGGTGGTGACTTCTCCCTTTCCATTTTTGATACTGGTAACTTTTTTTTTTTATCAAATTAACCAAATCTTTATCTATTATATTGTGTTTTTTTCATGGAACCTGTTCTTAGTTTTATTTATTAGTTCAATGGTTTTCTTGATTTCAATTTTATTAATTTTTCCTTAGATTTTCAGAATTTCGAATTTGGTATATAATTGGGGATTTTTTAAGTTGTTCTTTTTCTAGCTTTTTTATTTCCATGCCCAATTCATTGATCTCTTTCTGTACTTTGGCACATATATGTTTAGTGATTCATTGTCTATGGTTCCTTTTAGTGAGATGTAATTTCCTTCCTTATCTCTTTTAATCAGATCTATTTTTTCTTTTTCTTTATCTGAGATTAGTATTGCTACCCTTGCTTTCTTTTTTTTTATTTCAGGTGAAGAATAATATGTTCTGTTCCAGCCTTTATCTTTACTCTGTGTGTAGCCCTCTACTTCAAATGTGTTTCTTGTAAACAGTATATTTTAAGTTTTTAATCTACTTTGCTATCCACTTCCATTTTACTTGAGAGTTCATTCCATTCACATTCACAGTTATGATTACAATCTGTGTCTTTCTCTCCATCCTATTTCCCCCTCCCCTCCCATTTATGCTTTTGTCTATCCTTTCTCTTTTTCCCTCCTCAGTAGAATTTTGTTTTCCACCACTGTGTCCCTCAGTCTTCCCTCCCTTCTATCAGCTCTATCCCTTTTCTTCCCCTTTAGCCTTTCTATTTCTTCCCTCCCTTCTACCCAAACCCTCCTTTTTCTATCTTCTTTCCCCTCTTAGATTAAGTTATATTTATAAACCTGAGTATGTTATTCCCAATTTGAGACAAATTTAATGAGTGTAACTCCCTCCCTTCTTTCCCTCTACTGTAATAGTTTTTTGTGCTTTTTCATGTGATGTGATTTATCCTTGTCTGCCTCCTCCTTTCCTCTTCTCCCAGTTCAATCCCTTTTCACCACTTAATTAGATTTTTATTATCCCATCAAAGTCAAACTATACCCACACACTTTGTCTATGTATGCCCCCTTTAAAATGTTTTAATAGTAATACAGTCCTCAGGAGTTACACATGTCATCTTCCCTTGTAGGGATGTAAACAGTTTACACTTATTGAATAATATGTACATTAATTTTCTTTTCTGTTTACATTTGTATGCCTCTCTTGAGTCTTGTTCTTGAAGATCAAATTTTCTGTTGAACTCTGTTCTTTTCATTAGGAAGGTCTGGAAATCCCCAAATGAAATATTGAATGTCCATCTCCTCCCCTGAAAGATAGTGCTCAATTTTGCTGTGTAGTTGATCCTTGGTTATAATTCAAGTTCTTTTGCCTTATGGAATATATTATTCCATGCCTTCCAATCCTTTAATGTAGAGGCTGCAAGGTCCTATGCAATCTTGACTCTGGTTCCATGACATTGAAACTATTTCTTTCTAACTGCTTGCAGTATTTTCTCTTCGACCTCATAGTTTTGGAATTTCTCTACAATAATCCTTGGCTTTTTTAATTTAGTGTCTCTTTCAGAAGGTGATTAGTGGATTCTTTCAATGATTGTTTTACCTTCTGGTTCTAGGACCTCAAGGTAGTTTTCCTTTGATTATTCCTTGAAAGATAATGTCCATATGGTAGGTTTCTGAGCTGATGTGTACTGATTCCCATTCCTGTACTGAGGTCCATGGGGGAGGATGGGTAGGGGTCCTGGTGTTGGCACTTTCCTTCTCTACCTCTCTGGGGCTCAAGATCTCCCCCTGGTTTGCTGAGGTGGGACTTGCTGCTGGCTTGTTGGGACACCTCCTGTCCTGTATTTTCCCTTCAATCCCCCAGACTCAGTAGGCTACAAGATTGCTGCATTCTTTCTTTCTGCTGGCTCAGCTGTTCCAAGGTTTTTCCTGGGGTAGTATTTTCTGGGCTTTCAGAGTTCAGTAAGGGAGGTTGAGAGCTACTTATTTCTTATTCCACTGCCTTGGCTCCAAGAAGTAGAATTTCTTTTGTCCATTTTCTCCCAAGATTTGCCACCCAGAGGCCCACATATGCTGGACATCATCTCCATGGTTTTCTGTTATTGCAAGGACACCACAGGAATACTACAGCTGCCCATCTGTTAGTCCTTGCTCTTAGCACCAGACCAGATCATCTTTTTTCTCAAACTTCCCTGATGACCTTTTTGTATTTTGTTTTTCTTTTTAAACCCCAATTCTTCTTTAAAATTCCTTTTTTTATTATGTTCCAGCCTACTCACACCCACATACATATTGATGGACAAAATTTATAGTTTTTCCATAAAACTTCATGTCCTACTCTGAGAAGTAATTATTAGTTTTTTTTTGTTTTCCCTGTTTGGATGCTTAGGCCTAGACACTTTTCAGAGATTATGGATCTTGTCGAGGATATCCTATAATGGTTTTCATGCAACCAGAATGATGTAATTCACAAATAGGAATATGCATAGAGAATGCTTTTTTGACTTGAATTCTGCCCATACATCCCGGTGGCAAACTAAAAAAAAAATATGGATATTCTTGTTTTAGGGCTTATCTTATATTATTTATGATTAGATAACAGCCAGGCTTACATCATCTGTTACATCTTTCAAGATACTTAAAATACTTTTGATGTATACATGGGAGATACTCTATTGTAAGAGAGCCTTTAAAGCAACATTTTGCTTTGCCAATTTAAAAAAAAAAAAACAATGCAAATATTTTTGTCTGTATCTTTCAGGCAATTATATAACAATACATATTTTCTTAGTTGGAAATATTATGTATGAAATCTTTCCTGTTTCCTACTAATACCCCCATTAAGAATCCTCTCAAAGTGTATATAGGTGATTCTCATAAAATTTTTATGTAGATGGCAATGAAGCTATATAGTTCATGTTAGTATTTCTCTATTACCTATTTTTGAGGGATATTAATAAGGTCAAGTTTCTATTTCTCCTTTGCTTTTGGTTTCTCCTTTTTCTTTAGTTATCTTATAAATTTATCCCTTAAGGCTCTTACAAATGTTACTGCATCCAACACAGATCTCTTTTCTGTTCATACACTTTATTTATACTAATGGATGCTTAAATTGTTGAATTTTTTAGTGTCATTTCTATTTCTGTTCTAAGTATATCTGAAACTATGATAGAGAAATCAAATATGTCTACTGTCCCTGATGGAGAAAAATCTTTGCAAATTTTTCTTAATTCTTCACTTTCTTTGATTTTCATTCTCAAATGCTCTGAGATGTTTTTGCTTAATTAGGGTTCTCACTGAGCTTTCTTAAACTGATTTTACCCTCTATTATTTAAACTGATTTTACCCTCTATTATTTCTTCATTGTCAGGTGATGCTGCTAATAAAATTTTTCATCATATTTCTTGCACATATTTTACAAATAAGCTTTTAGTTTAAATCAGTATTGCCTTTGACTGAGATCTTTCTCTTCATAGCAAGTGAATCATGTTTATCACTAAGGCATACTTTAGTCTCTTTTAGTTTCCTTGCTATGGCACATGATTCACATCAATTAAACATATATAAAAGTATAATAGTATTTATGCTCCTTCTTCCATCCATTACATATCTTTCTATATCAATAATTTGTTTGAATAGGTCAAGATTGAATTATTTTAATTACATGTTTTCTCTTTTTCCTTCTAGTTTTATATTAATTTTTACCTTGTTTCTAATAAATTGGTTATTTCCCTTTACATGAACTGTATTCAGATAACAGATTCAGGAATGACTCCTACATAGGCAACAAGTTATTTCTTGTCTATTAAAATGTAATCTGGGATTATCTTTTATAGGACAAGTAGTACAAAAGGACAAAAAATAATGAGTGTGGCCTAGATTTGAGTAGGAGGAATGATGTGCTCTAGACTGCCTTCAGTAAATTACAAACTGCCAGAAGTGACACACTCATCTTTTCAGCCTTATCTCAGTGAATCAACACCATTTGTTTCCATCTTGTGCTGAGTTGTCACCTACCCACAGAGATGATTTGAACTCCAATGTCTTAAAGTCAGTCATACTTGATAGTAAGTATTCTGGGGAAGCAGAGAGTAAGAGCCCAGGAGCAGAAAAGAACATGTCAAGTAGAAATCAGGCCTCCCAAAGTCATGAAAGAACTCTAGCATTTGGAATGAGTAGGCCAAAGTGAGTTGGGCAGGCAGATGTTCTAACATCCTTCTCATTATTCTTGATGCCTCAAACTTTTGTGGAATGTGTATTTTTTTACCTGCTGTCCTTATTGATAGGTTCACCTTGTTAAGAATTTGATATGAGCAGACACTGACTGAGGTTTTGAAGCTGCACTTGTCTTATTAAGATTTGCTTCTTCCATTTTGCAGTGTAATTTAGTTTTCTTCACTGAAAGAGAGAAATCAGTTTAGGGGGACCAGTTTCCATGGTCTAGGTAAGAGTATATTGGTAAGGTTAGATGGGAAAGTCCAGGAGAACACTGACTGCCTCATTGCTCTGATACAAAAGGTTTACTTTATCAGGTAAAAAGGCTTATGTAACCACAGAATCTTATCAATAGGAGGGACCTCAGAAGTCCATCTGCCCATCAAATATAAGAATCCTCTCAAGTGTTCATAATAGATAGGCATCTAGACCCTGTTCAAGCAAGAAAAATACAAAATCATTTAAAGTTCTCATACACTTCCACTGATGGGGAATTTCTTACCTCACAAGATAGGCTATCCAGTTTTGACATAGTTCTTATTATTAGAAAGTTCTTTCATAACCAAACTTTAATTTCTAATAATATTTCCTCTTTTTTTCCCCTTCTACTCAGGTGGGCTGAGGTGTTGCTTTATACATAAGCAGAGTAGCTAGCAGTGTATTTTAGAGGCATTAGGAGGAAAACCTACTAACTAAAGATTGATTCATTTGGGCAGAAAAACAATACCATGGGGAAAACTGGGAGCAGTAGTCATTCCTTCACCATAGTGTGAATTTGTTTAATTAGATTGTTTTGTAACACCTACCTGAAATAAATGAAAAAGAGAATTTTTTCCTGGGAAGGAAAACCCAGAGACATTCTTGGACCAGAGGACACAGAACAAGAAGGGTACTATCAAACAAGGTGACAAAGCAGAAGACTTTCAGTAGTTAAAGGACAAAATGACAGGAATGAGCATCCAGAGAAGAAGGAAAGAGAGATTGTCAGGAGAGAGGACAGAAGAAAAAGGAAGTTGGAAGAGCACAAAAGATACATAATCCACTTAAGTTTGTCTGGGCTCTGACTTCTCTTTGTACTCCTCCCGGAAACCAGAGGAGAAAGAGAACGTTGGTTCTGCAGCCATATATAATTAAATATAAACTCTTAGGCTGGTAATATTCACTTTGTCTGACAGTCAGCCCAGCATAGAACATGGGGGTAGGAAATATACCTATGATTTTACTAATACAGGAAATCCAAAGTGAGGAAGCACCCTCTACTGCTCCCCAAATCTACCCTTTGAACCAACTAGAAGAGTTCCCTATTCCATCTTATCTACTAGAATAAAATTTCCTTAGTGGTTCACAGACCCTAACGAGAGAGCACAAAAAACAAAAGGTATGTACAGGTCTTCCTTCATATGTTACATGAAAGTGAGTATGCTATAAGTGGGGAAAAAAAACACAGTATTTAGAGTTAGGAGATCTGGACTCGTATCTGGACTCTGACACTTGCTAGGTCTTTGACCCTGTGGACACCTATGGTGACCTTTTGAACGCCATTATTCATCAACTTTTTCTATTTTTTTATGTAACACCCACTTTCAATCTATGTCAGGCAAGCAAGGGGTGGTTGTAAGTTTGACCTCCCCACCTTCCCATCTGTTGACTTCATGACTTTGAATGGAATTCCTCCCTCTCTGATGGCAGTCTCTAATCCATCTCTGTTGTACTCCCTCACTCTCACTAAACCTCATCATGATATACTTTCTCTTTCTCCCTTCCAATTCTTCTAATCTTTCAATGTTTTCTTGCTTTATTTTCCTGTTCATACTAGACCATTTGGGGTCAGGGTGTCCTACCACATAGAACATGCTCTATCTGAACACTTCAGTCTTATCAATGAGGAAGAAGAATTTCCTGATCCTTCTTATAGTTGTTTGTACTTCTTAAATTATCAAGTATACACATGTATATATACTTAAGGGCAGCTAGGTGGTACAGTGGATAGAATGTCAGGCCTGGAGTCAGGAAGGACTTAGTTCAAATTCAGACTCAGACACTTATTAGCTGTGTGATCCTAGTCAAGTCATTTAAACTCCATCACAGTTTCCTCATTTGTAAAATGGGAAAAACAGTAGTACCTACCTCCCAGGGTATTTGTTAAGATCATATTATATAATATTTATAAAAGCACCTTACACAATGTCTACCACATAGTAAGTGCTAAGTAATATTAGCTATTGATTATTATTATATTTACATGATATCTTCAGTAGAATGAAAGCTCCTTGAGAGAAATGTCTATTTTTTAAAATATATCTTTAGTGCCCAAAACAATACCTTGTACATAACAAGCATTTAACTGGTGTTTGTTGGACTTAACTGGACTGGATTATGTCAAGACTTCTTAACCTGGAGTCTGTGAACTTGCTTTTGCTTTTTAAATATATTTTGCTAAATATAATACATTTCTTGATAGTTCTCTTTTTAAAATAATTGGTTTCTTTGCAATCCTGTGCATTTTAATTTATCCATTTAGAAACCTTATTCTGAGGAGAGATCCATGGGTTTCACTATACTTCCAAGGGAGTCCATGAACCTTATGCTTGATTCTACCATTGTTGTAGAGCTTATCTAATCATGCTTATGACAACCTCCATGGTCTATGAATCAGGATCTTTGCTTACACAGGCTTGACCTTTAGTAGGTCAGAATGGCTGCTCTCAAGCTTCTCCCAACCCTTTTAAAGTTAAAGTCAGGGCCGATTGTGGGACTTGGAAATGTGGGTAACTGCCCATCTAGCAGGGCATCCATTCATCTTCCCCAAGTCTACCTGCTTCCTATGGACATGGTCAAAGGTAAATTATTATATTTCTTCAAAAATAAATTGTAAATAATAGAAGCTCACAATTTCTTGTGCAATCATTTTTCTTGTTTTTTGTTTATAAGAATTTGTGTCTGCTAATGATTACTAAGATTACAATAAAGAAAGAAAATTTATTAAGAATATATTGCAGAGGATAATGGAAAGGCTTATGGTGGGTGTTAGTGGGCTCCAACCAGTACAGAAGTAAAATAAATTATCAAAGAAGAGAGAATGATATAAGAATGAGATGAAACAGAATAGAAGAGAACGAGAGTGATCCATTGGGACTCTAGTACTCTATTGTGTCGGGAGAAAGTAAGTAAGGCCTCCAGAAAGTTGGAGAACGCTACTCTCTCTTCTCCCAACAACACTACTCTTTCCTTGTTCTCTCTTCCCTTCTCCCATGGCAAACTCATGGGAAGACTTACATGTCATATAGGATAAGCTAGTATATATGGATTTTTATATACATTGTTGGAGGGAATATTCAAGTCAGGAAGTCATCTTTTTGGTGTAAGACAACATGTTCTAAGTGCCAAATGAAGGGACATATAATAAGTACTGTATGAATTCAAAAGAGGGAGAGGTTACTGTGGGCTGAGGCAAAAAGAGAAGTCTAGATAGGGACAATGATCTATGAAATGTCAAGGTTGGAAGGGACCTCAGAGATTATTTGGTCAACTCCCTTCTGTTACGAAGTAGTAGAATTAGGCTTAGGTAGGGGAAATGACTTGACCAAGGTAGCCCAGGTAGAAGTCAGTGTTTAGAAAGGATTTGATGTATGTTTAAGATCTTAATAAGAAGAGAAGAGGAGGAAGTACATTGTATCCTGGGAGAAAAAAACAGAAGCAAGAATATTTACACTGTAAAGTTAACAACACCCACCTACCTACTGTAGCATAAAATAAAGCATAAAATTCAAGATTATAGTTTTCTCAGGGCTAATGCCAAACAGCTTTATTCAGAGAAGCAGGAGCCTGTGGTCTGGATGGAGGTATCACCTTTTGTCTCAGGTATCACCATCTATCTCTTAATCAAAGTGTTTTCTAATGTGTAGGGTGGAGTTGAGAGGATGTGAGATGGGATAGTATTAATAATACTATTTAGAATTGGAAGTGATCTTAGATATTATCTACTCTAGCTCCTTCATTTTATTTTCTAAAAAATTAAATTGTTTCATATCATTTACACTTTCCACTGTGTTCCTTTCCCCACCCTTACCAGAAAGCGTCTCTTATACTGGATGATAAAGAGGAAGAATAAATACATTCATCAAATCTAACCAACCTACAAATTTTTTTTTTGACAGAATCCGTCTGGAGTGTTCCATACCCAATACCAGACCACTGAAGAGAAATGAGGAAAAATGACTTTTATATCTTCTTCAGAGTCATGTTTGATCACAATAATCATGACATGCTCAGTTTCAATTGTTTTCCTGATGCCATTGGGTCCCATCTCCCATTATAGTCATTATGTATATTGGGTTTTTTTTGGTTCTGTTTACTTCACTTTCCATTTGTTCATGTAAGCCTTGCCATGCTTTTCCTTATATTTATCATTTTTTAGGGGACAGCACAATTCCACCATATTTACATAGCACCATTTGTTTAGCCATTCCACAATTGATGAAAGACTTCCATGTTTCAGATAAAGATAATAGACAGAGGAAGTGATGTCTAGGTCACACAGGTACAAAAGCCAGATATGACACCAAGTCTTCCAATTTCAGATCAAATACTTTTTCCACAGTGTGAGTTTGTCAATAAAAATCTATTAAGTAAAAATGTGTAAAGATTGGGATACAAAGATTGCTATATGACTTTGCTTTTAAGGAATATACAATGGAATGGAAGGAAGAACAAGTATGTGCCTGGAGGGTGGATTTGAGGGATAGTTGGAGGATGTTTATACAAACCAACCACTATCTGAAAACAGCAGTTAACCACAACAAGACAAATGGTCACCTTGCTGCACAACATCAACAAAAACCGAGAAGTAACCGGAAAAGTATGGATGGGCATTTGAGCAGGGGAAGGAGGGGAGTGTATATCCAAAAGGTATTGCTTGTTTTCTTTTACTAGAGGATGGGGACAGTTTAGCTTGGTGATGACTGGAGGTGATTTTGAAGAGTATCAGGGACAACCTGACCCCCTCTCCCCTCCTCCATGTTTTTTTTTTCTTTCTCCTACTTTGTAGCAGGAGACATTTTGTTCAACACACTGATGAGGAAAGGTGAGGACACCGAAACTGGTCCCTTTATCAGTCAGAACCATAGCTAGCATGCAGTAAACATGCTGGTTTTGTTCCCTGGGTATTCCCATATAGTGGAGGCTGTATTCTTCTCAATAGGACTGCCATCATCACACCTGAGCTAATGTCCCAAGCTTCCACTCACCAGGGCTTGCCACAATGCTCCCTCCCTCCCAGGATCTTATTTTCCCCATGACCACAGGGATAAGGGACTGGTAATGGGTCCTTATATGATTGTATATCACGGTTGGACTGTCCTCTTCATGAGGACATCTAACCCCTTTTCTCCACCAGGAGGAAAAAAACGACTAATTGCAGCTGTGCTAGCAGCCTATTTCATACCGCTCTTATTTTTCAGGAAACTAACGACCCCTTTCTGACACAGCCCTGGGAGCGCTTCCTAACCCAGGAAGCCAGCTGCAATTCTTGACTAAAGTAGAAAAGACATATCCCCAAGCCAAATCAAAGAGATAAGCGACTTGTTTCAGAAACATGCATCGTCCTGAGCAGGATTATAAGAAGCAAAGCTTTCTTTCTTTTTCTCAAAGACAAGGTTAAGGTTTTCTTAGGGGGAAAAATTCTGGCAAATCTGAAAGTGTGTAGTTTTTCTTAGATCAGTTCCTGATCCATGGATCTGATGTCAGTTTGAAAGGCAAAAGCATCAAAGCCTTGTCAACTTCTGCCATTGCTTGAAAAGCAATATCCAGATAATATTGTCTGATGCTTTCTAACCTCTAACCTCTTCCCAAACACATAGCTGTCTAAGTATTAAGAGACAGATTGAATCACCACTGCAAGATTATCACATCAGGAATGTTGTAGAAGGGATTTTAAGCATTCGGGCAGAGGAGGTTGGGTTACATGACCTCTACTGTCTCTTTCAATTCTAACATTTTACAATTCACTAATAAATGTCATGTAATTTCTGTTCATGGCATTCATAGGGGCACGGTACACTCAGATATTATGGGCATAGTCATTCTCTCTGGAATTTTAGTTTAAGACAGTTAGTAGCTCACATAAACATAGGTCAGCATGGCTAACTCTATGACAGTGACCATTTTTGCTGTCTGAGACTCAGTTTTCTAATTTGTAAAATGAGAGTATTGGGCTACATGACTTCCAATAGCTCTTTCTGTAATTGCATGAATATCATTCAAGGAGATTGCCCCCAACCCCATCCCCAGCCAAAAATTACACTTGAAAAATTGTAAAAATAAAGCTATCTGGAGACTCCTGTAATGCAGGGTCTCTTTATGTCATCAATCCATTTGTAATAAAAGACAAAGGAAGCATTTATTTGACCTAGTATGTTCTCCATTGCTTTTTGCTATGCAGACTGTGTATATCTACATATCCACATGCAGACTATGAATCCATGAGGAAGTTGCTCTTAATGAGTGAAAAACTACCCTTCAGTAAATGGAAACCTTGCTGAAGTGGGAGTTTATCATAATATGTCACTTTTAAGATTTGCAAATCACCTTTCTCACCACAATCCTATGAGAGAGGTTATTATAACTTTCTAACAGATGAGAAAACTGAGGTTCAGGGAGATAATAACTTACTGGATGATAAAACTACTGGCAAGGAAAAGGGCCATGAGATGAAATCAGGTATACTGTCTCCAAGTTGAATGCTGTCTTGTGTGTGAACTTTTTTATGGACTTGTGGAGGCCTTTGATGATACTTTACGGTATAACTATTCCCTATTTAATGGAACCTGTGAATAGAAAGGGATTTGTATTACTTTGCTGCCATTCTTGAACATTAAGAATTGGTCCCATAGGATCCTTTTAGTATCGAGATTCCAAAATCTTTTAAAAGATCTTTGGATTATTATTACTGATGATATTAATAATAACAATAGTTATCATTTGTAGAGTACATATAAAATGTCAGGCACTGTACTAAGCTCTTTAAAAATATTATCTCATTTCATCCTCATAGCAATTCTGTCAAGTAGTTGCTATCATTATTCCTATTTTGCAGTTAAGGAAACTGAGACAAATAGATAGAGTCTTATCCAAAATCACATAGCTAGTATGTGCCTGAATTCAGATTGATTTTGAGCCTTTTTGATTTCAAGCCACCTACTGAGCCTCCTAGATAGTTCCTAATGATGATAAACAGCTACCATGACAGGAAAAAAATAAATACATGTTTATAATAGAAGATTGCAGAAAGTTGTTCAAATAAATAATTACATGAAAAGCTAAATAGCATAATAGAAAGAATGCTGTACTTAAAAGTTAGAATGTAAAACTAAATTGAAATCCCAACTTGTGCAAGACCTGAATACTTCCTATTATAGCGTTAATGGGAGGACCCAATGAGACAGTGTGTGTAAAGTGCTTTGCAAACATTAAAGGACTTTGCAAATGTCAAAGTGCTAGGTAAGTGCTTCCTATTATTATTGGTGATAATTGTAACAATGATAAAGTTATCAGTAATAATCCCTGGGCACAGGTAAGTCACCAAGAGAAAGAATGTAGGGAAAAGAAAAATAGGGGGTATCTAACAGACTCTTAGAGAACTTTCACACTGAAGAGGCAGTGTCTGGATGATGTATGAACAAAGTGAAATGCTCAATTATAATTAGCTTGGTTTAATCCAAGGGACAGTAGGACAGTGCTTAAGGTCCACATTATTCCCTCCTCTATGGCTTAAGGGAATTTATTTTAGATAAAAAGTTATAAACACAATCAATGCTGCTGCACCCACACAGTCAGCAAAGTTCCTAACAATTACGAAGTTTAGCTCTTTTTCTTAACTTATAAAAGTTAAGTTATAAACACAGTCAATACTGCTGCACCCACACAGTCAGGAAAGCTCCAAACATTTATGAAGAGGTTTAGCTCTTTTTCTTAACTTACATTTATGTCTGTCTTTAACTTCTGCCCTCTTTGTGGTTGAGATCAGTCAGATTTCCAGAAATATTTGGCTAATGCAGTAGGAGATAATATGAAAATGTCTGTGGAAAGATTAGCGCTAGAGAAGTGGGGGAAGCATTGACTTTTTTTTAATGGTTCCTGTCTTTGAGTAGATAGGTACAATAGGTGGATTGAATCAAGTCTTCTGCTCCAAGGATCTTGTAGGGGCATGGCCCTCCTTGAAATTTCCTCTTTCTGCTATAGTTCAGTCCAATTTTCTCTTTTTCCTTTTTCTTGGCTGTCGCTTTGCCACTCCTTTCCCTCTGCTTCCATACCCTCAGAATCTCCCTCTGTTCTGAGATAACACCTTTTTTTTTTAATTCAACCTCCTCAAGATGTGACCAAGTATCTAAAAAATGGCTATACTTGATTCAAGGAGATGTATGTACATTCCCTGTTCACACTCAGTTCTAATTGATTGGTTTAATCAAGAAACATTTTTGCCTTTTTCAAAGCTGCCATTCATAATATCTTGCATAATTTGTCTTTATCTTGACACAAATAACCCAGGAGTGGAAGAGAGTCCAGTGGACCCTGCTTGGGATGATTTGGGCAAAGACATTTCTATCTCTTTGGGCTTCCAAATGCTTTTCGCTATCACCTGTGAATGAAAGACAGCATGGCATAGTAGAAGGAAGACTAGCTAGGAGATATGAGTTCTCTTTTTTGCTCTACTGTTGCATGACTCCCGTCCCTGACCACCAGTGTCTTCACCTACAAATTAAGAAGACTGGATTACATGGTCTCTAACTTCAGATTTAATATTATATAATCTTTGTGATTCTGCTCTTATCTGTCACAATAACCTTCATCATTCTTCTCACTAGCAGTGTCCACAAGAAAGGAACTTGCCTTACAAACCCTTGACTTTAACAAGAATCACCATTGCCTTCAGAATAGACTCTCCTGTATCTGACATGTTTTGAGCCCCACTCAGATTCTGACTGAGGATGTCTTAGGGGACCAGCAAAATATTACTAAGGAGCAACTGGGAGAAGATATGGGGGCAGCATGAATATGTACATCAGTCATACAGCAATCAACCAGCTATTCGACATTCATGTACTAAGCTGTTACTAGGTGTCAGGCATTGAGCAAAGTGCTGGGGATAAAAAGACAACATTAATAGATTCTACGTTCAAGGAGTTTCCATTCTATCTAAGGAATATATATTTATATGTTTAAGCATAATTTATATATATATATGTATATATACATATACACAAACAAGTATAATTATACATATATACATATGCGCACACACATACACACATGCACATACACTCAATAAATACAAAATAATATTAATCTGGGGAAGCACTAGTAGCTTGAGAGATTAGGAAAGGCCTTGCATAATACTTGAGCTGAACTTTGATAGAAGCTAGAGATTCTAAGAAGCAAAGGTGAAAGGTGATACATTCCAGGAGCGGGGGCCAACTATGTAAAGACAGAGATGAGAAATGGAGTCCTGTATATAAAGAACAAAAAATAGAGTGACTTGACTGGACAGTAGAGTTTTTGAAGAAACATAATATATAATACACATGGTATGTTCTGAAGGGCTTAAAAGTTTAAACAGAGGAGCTTGCATTTGACTGTACAGACAATAGGGGGACACTGGAGCTATGTTGAGTAAGGGAGTGATAGGGTGAGATCCGTACTTTAAGAATATCACTTTGGCAGTTGTGTGGAGGATGGATCAGATCAAGATAGGGGAAGGAGCTTTACCAGAATCTAGTGTATCCAGAAACTGGTGTTTTGCCGTTACACACAAGGCCCAAACACACCAGAGAAAGCACATATCTCTGTTTAAGTAACTGTAAAATAAAGTATACACAGGGCCATTGAGGCCAGATGGAACATTCACATTGTTTATCTGGGGACTGTAGCACTGACTCAGTAGGCAATATTTCCTAACTTTTATTCATTCTGCAGCCAATTGGTAGATTTGCAAATGTGCCAGTATATACTGCAGGGGTCCTCTCCAATTGATGAAAGCTCTCAGAGGGCACATATTGATGGAGATGGAGAAGAAAAGAGAGAAAGTAGGGGGAGGGGAGACAAGAGAAAGAAAAGAAAAAAGCTGAGGCATAATTGAAGGCTTTGTGTTCACTACATTGCCACAAAATACAGTAATTGGGAAACGTTACCATATTGAGCAGAACAACGGAGAAGGTCAGGGAAATGCCTAAGACACTGCATGAGGTTACTCTTGCAGTCTTTAATTCTGATTTGTAAAGTGTAAGATCTGTGCTGTCATACCCAAAAGAAATTCCTTGTACCTCTTAACGGGAAAAGCAGGAAAAGAATACAAAGTGAGCATTGAACGCGAATGTGGTCTTAACTGGCTCCACTGGAGAGACTCCATTTTAAAACAAGTCTATTGAAGGGATGCCATCGTTAGTAACAATAAATTAAAATTGTATAATGCTTCAAGAATTGCCGAACACATCACTTATATTATCTCATTTCATTCTCCTGACTGTTACTGAACCTACTCACTTTCCCACATCTGTAGGAGACCAGCACTCTCAGGATTCTTTTAGATATTGGCCAAGAGAGTGCCTGGAAGCTGAATCCAACAAAGCAAAGACATAAGTTTGATAGAGAGACAAAAACATTTAATAGAAACTATCAAGACATAGAAGAAATCCTTTAAAGATAAGCATATGAACACAGTTTAGGTTGAGCTCTATTAAACATGTAAACTATCAAATAAAATTCCTAGTTCAGTATAAACAAACAAGTAGAATCCTTAACACTAATCCTAAAAATACATAATTATTATACACAATTCTTTCTGAAACGAAGATAGCAATGGATTACCTCTCCTGAGCCCAAGCAGGCCTACCTGGACAGAAGGCCATATATACATCTCAATTCCTAACACACAAAGAGGAAAAGAGAAATGAAAGTAAACAACTGCTACTCACTCCTTTCCTCACTAGGAAACACAAGGCTATCTATCTCTACCGTTGGGCACATTGAGTAGCCATGATGTTCCCTAAAGATATTTCCCTTCCAGAAAAGACAAAAAGGTAGAGCCAAAAAGCTTCTCTGGAGCCACAATGTAGAAGAGAGAGTGAGAACAAATCCATTAGTCTGCTGCTCTTGAAAGCAACTAGAAGCAAAGAAATCAAGTTAAAAAAGCAAAACACATGTCTTTGTTTTCCTGTGTAGTAAGAGAGAAAAAAGTAAAAGAGAAAAAAAGTCATGAAAGCTCTCAGAAGATGTGTCTTGAATCCTTGCTTACTACTGTTAATCTCAGGTTATATTTTCCTGGTCATACTCTAGGCCTATTGTTAAGCTCCTCCTCTGAGGGTGAGTTTATCTTCTCCATAATAATCTCTGAAATGTCTGTGAAGGGCAGTGGAGGTTACCTCTTTCAAGAAGGAGATACTTTGAATGAAAGGAATCTGCCCCATTAATAAGCAAAAAGCCACATTCTCCGATCAGTTCACATATCTAATAACTACTATAATTTTAAATCAAAGGGCTCCTGTTCCATTCAAACTGCCTACTCAATTTATGACATTAAGTCTTATCCCTGTCTGAGATGAGCCAGAGCCAAGTAAGGGGATGGGAGGGTTACTTCATGATCCTGCCCCCTATCTCAAATAGCTAGAAAGGAGCTCGATGTCACTTGTTAACCGTAGTATTATCAAGGATGACTGAGTTAGTAGCCTTATAACATCATAAGCTTATAAAGTAGTTACGAATGGCATTATTACACTTGCAATATGAGAAACTGGGGGATAAGATTTGAATACCTATCTTTCTTAACCCCAAATCCAGTATCCTTTCTACTATAATATATATCCTCCTCTTTAACTAGCCCCTCTGAGGGATTCCATCTTTCACCTGCTCCACTATAGATGGCACTTTTAACCAGCTCTGTTTCTGTGAGTCTGTAGACAGAATTTGTATTCATCTATTGGGCCCATTCCAGTGGGGCTCAGTAGAAGAGCAGCTGCATATGTCCTGGCTTTGGGGAGTTGAAAAATACAATGAGAATGAATCACTGAAATCCTGGAAGTGAATGTTAGAAAAATTTAACAGCTCAAATCCTTATGGCAACAATTTTATGTGCAGTTTGGGCATAAAAATTAAGGGCTGTAGAACCCAGACATCTCTTACCACATTTCCTATAGGATACAAATTCACAGTTGTGCCTCAATATGGGTAGAAATCCATTCTTTAAACATATATCATATATCATCATAGCTGAAAAGTAGTAATTCTTTGAAACAGAATGAAACCTATTCCATATTAACCAAATTAATCTCCTTTTGTTTATAGCGATTAGACACTTTTTAAAAAAATTCAACATTGTAAGTCTTGTCATAATTAAAGGGTGAATAGGACTCTGGCTCATTTCTGGTGCTGATTTGTTTTTGGAGAAGAGGTGCAAAAGGCATCATTAAGCATATATATGCCCAGAAAAAGTGATGGGTCAGTCAAATATCAAGACTCAAAGGGAGCAAATGAACAACGAAATGATGAGGTAGCCCAGTATCCTAGATGGGGCTGCCCTTGATTATGGACCCTAAAATAGCCCTTCAGTACTTTGAGTAGACTCTTTGTAAAAATATTATGGATAATTATGGACAAAAATCAAGCAGGACAAGAAAATTAATGACCTGAAATTCTTCAGAGTGAGAATCATGTTCATTGATGAGATCAGGGATCCAGTAAAGTATAAATTTATCTCTAACTTTCGGTTCTAGTCAACTCATTGTACAAATATTAGTTTGAGCTATAGTAGGACAATGGGAATCTGCTCTCTTACAGTCCAAATTCAGAAGGCAACTTTAAAGAAAGAGTAATCTTATTCTTCTACCTTCTAATGGTAAAGCAAGGAGTACTATATGTATCTATGCTTACCTACATATACATATATATATACATATATATATGTATTTGTAGAGAATACACAAAGGTTTGCAAAGAGCACTTTTTCCTAAGGAAATATCAGAAACATCTTCCCAATCTACCCTTGAAGATATGCTGTTTCACAGGGCCTACAAGAGTAAGGAGTCTGGAGTCAGGAAGACTCATTTTCCTGAGTTCAGATCTAGCCTCAGACACTAACTGTGTGATCTTGGGCAAATCACTTAACACTGTTTACCTCAGTTTCCTCCTTTATAAAATGACGTAGAGACAGAAATGGCAAATCACTCCAGTATCCTTGCCAAGAAAACTCTAAATGAAGTCATGAGGAGTCAGACATTGATTGAAATGACTGGACAACAATCCAAGCACTGTAGCAAATAAGAATATAGCCATACCAATATTCCAAGTAGCTTTGAACTTTCAGTTTTTCCTGGTAAATCTTTTGCCTTTATTCTAGTCAGTTTGTAAGTATTTGGGGGACTCTGCCATTATTCATTTTGTCTGAATTTTTCTTTTTGTTTTTAATAGTTTTCTATTTCATACCTTTCCTTTTTTTCTTTCAAAATTTCATTTATGGAAAAGGTCATTTGATCAAGACAAGTAAGTCTAAGCAACTGGAATTCTCATAAATCTTATCTCACACCATTTTTAGTTGCGAGGTATCATTCTTCTTTTGTTAACTTTAAACAGTAATTTAGGGGTTAAGATGGTAGAGAAAAGGCAAGGACTCCTCTGAGCTCTCCCCAATTCACCTCCACAACTTTAAATGAGGCCTCAAAACAAATTCTGAAGCAGGAGAACCCATGAAATGATGGGATGAAACAATTTTCCAGCCCAAGACAAGTTAGAAGGTCAATAGGAAAGGTCTATCACACCATGGTGACAGTGAAATACACGCTAGCTCAGGCTGTGCCAATGCAAACTGTACCCCAAAAAACCAGCAGCAGCTCATGGGAGTGATTCATTCAGAGGTGGCAATTTCTGGTCCTCTCAATTGACAAAGAATGAGGGGGAAAGGTGTCCTTTTACTGGCACTGGGTGCAGGAGTATAGTACATTGAGCATATGTGGATCTGAGACAAAGTTCTGGGTTGCAGTTCTTGGGTCGCAATAAGGAACACTAGAACATAAAAACTTGAATCCTCAGGGTAATGGATAGTTCCAGGACAGAAAAGAATGCTTGTGTTTGCTCAAAATGCAGAGCACAGGCCAGGAGAGTAGTAAACACAATTCTTTTTAGATCATACCCCCTTGAAAGAACTGAAAATATATAGACTTTCAAAACCAGCACTGAAAACAGTTGCACAAAAAACTTGAAGTTTGGGACAGTTCCTCTTCCAAGCTGGAAACAGAACCTAACTTTAATACAAAACCAGGAAATATGATGGTAAAAATAAGTAAAATGCACGCACACACGCACACACACACACTCACACACACACACACATGAACATAGAAAGTTACTGTGATGACAGGGAAGATCAAAACACAATGTCAGAAAAAAAAGACAAAATTGCTACTTGCAAAGCCTCAAAGAAAATTGCAAATTAGTCTCATGCTTAACAAGAATTCCTGGAAGAAATCAAAAAGAATCTTTAAAATCAAATAAGAGAGGTAGAGGAAATGGGGGAGAATGGAACACACAAAATTTACTCTCATCAGAATTGGTTTCAAAGAAGTAACACACATTTACTTGGATATGGAAATCTATTTTACCCTATAGAAAAGTAGGAAGGAATGTAGGTAAGGGGAGTGGGGAGAGCATTGATAGAAAGGTGAGCAGGTTGGGGGAGGTGGTAGTTAGAAGCAAAACAGTTTTGGGAATGGACAGGGCAAAAGGAGAGATAGTATGATAAACAAGAGGAAAGATATTATAGAGGAAAATACAGTTAGTAAGCGTAACTATGAAAAAATTTTATAGTATCTCTCATAAAGATCTCATTTTCAACTATATAGAGAACTGAGTCAAATATAAAAAATCAGAGCCATTTTCCATTTGATAAATGTTCAAAGGATATTAGCAGGCAGTTTTCAAATAAAGTAATTGAAGTTATCTATAGTCATATGAAAAAATGGTCTAAATAGCTATCGATTAGAGAAATGCAAATTAAAACAACTCCCAGGTACCACCTCACACCCATCAGATTGGCTAATATGACAGAAAAGAAAATGGCAGATTTTGGAAGGGATTGCAAAAATTGACTCTCTGGAGTTTATTCAACAATTCTGGAGAGCAATTTGGAACTATGCTTAAAGGGCTACAAAATCATTCTCAACCTTTGACCCAGTAATATCACTACTAGGTCTATGTCCCAAAGAGATTTTAAAAGAGGCAAAGCATAAATATATACAAAAATGAGCAGGATGCTCTCAAAAAAACCTGGAAAGACTTATATAAACTGACACAAAATGAAATGAACAAGACCAGAAGAATAACAGCAATATGGTATAATGATCTACCATGAATAACTTAGTCATTCTCACCAATACAATGACTCAAGACAATTTCAAAAGACTTATGATGAAAAATGTTATTCTTCTCTGGAGAAAAAAATTGATGCAGTCTGAATGCATATCACACCAGATTTTTTTGTTTTACTTTCTTTTTTTGTCTGTTTATTTTTACAACGTGACTAATATGGAAATATGTTTTGCATGACTGTACGTGTATGACCTAAATCAAATTGTTTGCCTTCTCAATAAGGGGCTGGAGGTGGGAAGGAAAAAGGAGGATAATTTGGAACTCCAGATTTTAAAAAATAGAATGTTAAAAACTGCTCTCATATGTAAATTTAGAAAAGTACAATATTAACAAAAATTTTAAATGTCAAATTATAATTTAAAAGGTTACTTTCAAATAATTGTTTTTGCATGTATGTATGGGCTATGAGTGAGATTGTTCATATTCTATGTGTCTTTGTCCATGACTAGCCATGTATATATCAATGAGTTGTTACTACAGAAAATAAGAACTCTTATTCAGTTTTTATACAGCATTAGAACTTCACATAAATGCACTGTCCCCTCCAAAGTAGTCCCAGTGGGAGATTGTACACTTACATTAGTGATTCTGTCACAGCTCACAATATTGCCACAGCCTCTCTTTAGGAACCACCTCCAGAGCCACTTCAGAAGCCCTCAAGAAAACCTGTCCCTGGGGGCGGAGCCAAGATGGCGGAGTAGAAAGACTCACATATGCTAGCTCTGAACCCACAACCCATAAATTTCCTGTAAAAAGAACTCCTCACAAAATCTGGAGCAGTAGAAGCCGCACAGCAATGCAGTGGAGGAGATTTCTGTTTCAGAGAGCCCTGAAAAACTGGCACTAAAGGTCCATTGTGCACCGGACAGCAGAGCCCAGACCTGCCCTGGCCGTGGGGACCCGAGAGGAGAGGATCCGAGCAGGCTTCAGGGACGGAACCTCCAGTGGCCACAAAGGTCCCTCCACCCACAGGTGCAACAGGTCAGTGAGAGAGACTTCTGGGCTGGCTGAGAGGGGAGCGGGGTGTCTCCATAACTCAGGCCACCTCGGGAGGCAGCAGCAGAGGCAGTGGCAGCCAGGAGCTCCCAGAGCAGACAGGACCTCAGATCCATTACTGAAGATCTCCACATAAACCCCCGAGGGAACTGAGCCTGGGAGGCAGCCCTGCCCCCACCTGAGTACCAGAACTTAAGCTCACATTGAATAGCAGCCACGCCCACCACTGAAAACCCTGAAACTGGGGAGTAGCATTTGAATCTCAGACCCCAAGCACTAGCTGGGTGGATCTAGGCGGGGGTGGACAGGAATCTCAGAAGTCAAGTAACTGACTGGGAAAATGTCGAGAAAAGGGAAAAAAAATAAGACCATAGAAGGTTACTTTCTTGGTGAACAGATGTTTCCTTCTTTCCTTTCTGATGAGGAAGAACAACGCTTACCATCAGGGAAAGACATAGAAGTCAAGGCCTCTGTATCGCAAACATCTGAAATAGATATCTAATGAGCTCAGGTCATGGAAAAGCTCAAAAAGGATTTTGAAAATCAAGTTAGACAGGTGGAGGAAAAACTGGGAAGAGAAATGAGAGAGATACAAGAAAAGCATGAAAAAAGGGTCAATACCTTGGTAAAGGAGACCCCCAAAAATGCTGAAGAAAATAACACCTTGAAAAATAGGCTAACTCAACTGGCAAAAGAGGTTCAAAAAGCCAATGAGGAGAAGAATGCTTTCAAAAGCAGAATTAGCCAAATGGAAAAGGAAGTTTAAAAGCTCACGGAAGAAAATAGTTCTCTCAAAATTAGAATGGAACAAATGGAGTCTAATGACTTTATGAGAAACAAAAAAATCACCAAACAAAACCAAAAGAATGAAACAATGGAAGAGAATGTGAAATATCTCATTGGAAAAAAAAAAACTGACCTGGAAAATAGATACAGGAGAGACAATTTAAAAATTATGGGACTACCTGAAAGCCATGATCAAAAAAAGAGCCTAGACACCAACTCTCATTAAATTATCAAGGAAAACTGCCCTGAGATTCTAGAACCAGAGGGCAAAATAAGTATTGAAGGAATCCATCAATCACCGCCTGAAAGAGACCCAAAAAGAGAAACTCCTAGGAAGATTGTGGCCAAATTCCAGAATTCCCAGGTCAAGGAGAAAATATTGCAAGCAGCTAGAAAGAAACAACTCCAGCATTGTGGAAATAAAATCAGGATAACCCAAGATCTAGCAGCTTCTACATTAATGGATCGAAGGGTGTGGAATAGGATATTGCAGAAGTCAAAGGAACTAGGACTCAAACCAAGAATCACCTGCCCAGCAAAACTGAGTATAATACTTCAGGGGAAAATATGGTCTTTCAATGAAATAGAGGACTTTCAAGCATTCTTGATGAAAAGATCAGAGCTGAAAAGAAAATTTGACTTTCAAACACAAGAATGAGAAGAAGCATGAAAAAGCAAACAGCAAAGAGAAGTCATAAGGGACTTACCAAAGGTGAACTGTTTACATTCCTACATAGAAAGACAATATTTGCAACTCTTAAAACTTTTCAGTATCTGTGTATTTGGTGGGACTACACACACACATACACACACATGCACACACACGTACACATGTGCGCACACACACATACACACATGAACGCACACACAGAGACAGAGAGCACCGAGTGAATTGAATAGAATGGGATCATATCTTAAAAGAAATTAATGTAAACGGTGAGAGAGAAATGTATTGGGAGGAGAGAGGGTGAAATGGAATGGGGTAAATTATCTCTCATTCAAGACACAAGCAGGAGACTTTTTAGTGGAGGGAAAAAGGGGAGGTGAGAGAAAAACATGAAGTTTACTCTCATCACATTCGACTAAAGGAAGGAATAAAATGCACACTTATTTTGGTATGAAAACCTATCTTACAGTACAGGAAAGTGGGGGAGAAGGAGATAAGCAGGGTGGGGGGGATGATGGAAGGGAGGGCAATGGGAGGAGGGAGCAATTGAAGTCAACACTCTTGGGGAGGGACAGGATCAAAAGACAGAATAGAAACAATGGGGGGCAGGACAGGATGGAGGGAAATATAGTTAGTCTTACAGAACACGACTATTATCGAAGTCATTTGCAAAACTACACAGATATAGCCTATATTGAATTGCCTGCCTTCCCAAAGGGAATGGGTGGTAAGGGAGGGATGGGGAGAATTTGGAACTCAAAGTTTTAGGAACAACTGTTGAGTATTGTTCTTGCTACTAGGAAATAAGAAATACATTTAATGGGGAATAGAAAGTCATCTGGCCGTACAGGACAAAAGAGAAGATGGGGACAAGAGAAGGGAGGGAGGATAGAAGAGAGGGCAGATTAGTAATAGGGGCAATTAGAATGCTTGGTGTATTGGGGTGGGGGGATGGGACAAATGGGGAGAAAATTTGGAACCCAAAGTTTTGTCAAAATGAATGTAAAAAGTTAAATAAATATATTTATATTAAACAAGCAAACAAACAAAAAAAAAGAAACCTGTCCCATCATTTTATGGTCATAGATTATTTTGAATACAAGGTGATATTTCTCAGCTTGTCATTTCCCATTTCACTAGACTTTAAATGACTTTTTAGATATTTCTTAAAATCAAAACCACTTTCAAAATATTTAGATTTTGTACCATCAAGATGTCCAGAAGAATCCCAAAGCAGAACTCCAATAATACTTTGACTATTGGCTAAATTGTAGCATGAGATATGTACTAATGTACTTTCAAGTGCCCATTTGTTGCATCAATTCTAGTAAATTTATTGACAGCACTCATGTGGATTTATAATTTCTAGTTCCCTCTTTAATCAGTCACATTACTCCATAGGCCCAGATAAAATATGACTACATAAAAAGGTAAATGTGTTTATGCATCTTTTTATATGGGATCATATAATCATAGATTTAAATCTGTAAGGCACCAGAGGCCATTTAGTTCAGGGAGATAAACATTAGAGGTAGGCTTTCAAACCAACCCTTCTAACTCAGGGGGCAGGTCTTTGTTCATTGTAGCACCCACACACACACATACACACATGTGTGTTTTCTATTTCTTAAGCTAAACTCAGGTAAAATTAGTTTGTCATGCATGTTAATACACTGATTTAGTCATCCACAAATATGAGCATTTACTCTATGTAAGGTTCTATTGTAGGCCCTGTGAGGAGTCAAAGAACCTGAGACATGGTCCCTGCCCTCAAAGAGCCTATAGATAGAGGAAAAATTAAATTATGCAAGATACAGATAGAAATTCAACATAACATTTTGAGATGTCACCAATCAATGTATGATCAATTATCAAATGAGTTGTACGGACAGTAAGTGCAATAGTTCAGAGGAGTGAGAGATCACTGCAGGTTCAAGTGGTTGGAAAAGCTTCATAAGGGATTTGAGTGGAACCATAAGACTAGGATTCACATAAACAGAGAGGAGGGGCAGAAAGTGAGGAAGTATTTAGGCAAGAACAGTCTGAACCAAAGATAGGACAGGACATTCAAACTTCCAACCCTGCCTCAGTTTTTCCCATTCAAGAAAGGAGGTAAAGAAGATCAGGGAGAATTAATTGAAAGTCTTTGTTCTTTACAGTCAGCTCTGGAAAAATACAAAGTTGAAATGTAAACTGGAGATGCCTGACAGACGCATATAAAGTCTCCATCCCTCTCCTGCAGCATGGCTCTCATGTTTTCCTGCCTCCAAGTTGCTTGCTTGAGGACAGTGTCAGATTTAGTGCCACTAGAGGGAGTTGGTGCGCAGTCAATTATTGGATTGTGAAAGATGTAAAATTTAAGGATAGTAGACTATCAACCTTTTTTTTACTTCCTTCTTACCTTTTTGTTCTTAAACATTAGCTCTCAAGTTCCAGCTCTTTCTTCTCCCACATTCTTTGTTCTTCCAAAATCTCTCTCCAGCCCCTCCTCCCTCCCTCCTTCTCTCTCTCTCTCTCTCTCTCTCTCTCTCTCTCTCTCTCTCTCTCTCTCTCTCTCTCTCTCTCTCTCTCTCTCTCTCCCTCCCTCCCTCCCTCCCTCCCTTCCTCCTCAAACATTATCAGATATATTCATTATTTCCGTGAGTATAGGCTTTTACAACATTTATTTGGAACTTAAAACCTTTCACATCTTGACCATTTCTTATCTTTCCAATTCAGCAGCACTTGACTTTCTGACTGTCCCTCAAAACCCAAACTCCTTGTTCCTACTCAGTGCCTTTTAAAGGTCTGTCCCCTTCAACTAAATATTCTCCCTCCTCTTTAGTTTTAATTCCTTCTTCTGAAAACTGCCTGTTCATATCCCTTGACCATTTATCAATTGTGGAATGACTTGTATTCTTAGAAATTTGACTCATTTCTCTATATATTTTAGAAATGAGACCTTTATCAGAGACATTGGTTGTAAAAATTCTGTTTCTCTATAGAAACTTATTTATTTTCAGTTTTCAACATTCACTTCCATAACATTTTGAATTTCAAACTTTCTCCCTATTTCCTACATAGCCCCACCCTAGGAGAGCTTGTATTCTGATTGCCCTTTCCTCCAATCTGCCCTCCCTTCTATTACCCTCTATCCCAACTCATATCCCCTTCCCATCTGTTTTCCTGTAGGGTACAATAGATTTCTATACCAACTGCCAATATATCTGATTTCTTAGTTGCATGTAAAAAAATAACCTCTAACGTTCATTTTTAAAGCTTTGAGTTCCACATTCTCTCCCTTTCCCCATACCCACCCACCCTCATTGAGAAGACAAGCAAATCAAGGTTATACATGTGTAATCATACAAAACACCTCCATAAGAGTGATGCTGTGAAAGGCTGACTAAATTTCCCTCGATCCTAGCCCATCTTCCATGTATTCAATTCTCACCTTTGATCTGTCCCTCTACAAAAGTGTTTGCTTTCAATTACCCTTTCCCCCAATCTGTCATGCCTTCTATGCCATGATCCCTCCCTTATTCCCTTCCCCTGCTTTCTTGTAGGGTAAGATAAATTTCCATACCCAGTTGAATATGTGTGTTATTCCCTCCTGAAGTCAAATCCAATGAAAGGAAAGCTTTTTTATTCCTGCTCCCCTCCCCCTTCTCCATTGTAAAAGCTTTTTCTTGCCCCTTTTATGTGAGATGATTTACTATACTGTACCTCTTCCTTTCTCTTTCTCTTAGTATATTACTCTCAACCCTTAATCTTCTTTTTTAGATATCATCACTTCATATTCATCTCACCTTGAACACTCTGTCTCTCTTTCTCTCTCTCTGTCTCTGTCTCCTTCTGTCAATCTCTCTGTCTCTGTCTGTCTCTCTGTGTCTCTCTGCCTCTCTATACATATATATGTATACATGTTTATATATATATATATATATATATATATATATATATATATATATATATATATATATATATTGCCTCCAACTATCCTAATAGTGAGAAAAGTCTCATGAGTTACAAATATCATCTTTCCATTTAGGAATGTGAACAGTTCAACTTCAATAATTCCCTTATGCTTTCTCTTTCCTATTTACCTTTTCACGCTTCCATTGATCCTTGTCTTTGAAAATCAGATTTCCTATTCAGCTCTGGTGTTTTCAACAAGAATGCTTGGAATTGCTCTATTTCATTGAAGTTACATTTTTTCCCCTGAAGTATTATATTCAATTTTGTTGGGTAGGTGATTCTTAGTTTTAATCCTATCTCCTTTGACCTCTGTAACATCATATTCCAAGCCCTCAGATCTCTTACTGTAGAAGCTGCTAAGCGTCCTGATTTTGTTTCCACAATATTTGAATTGTTTCTTTCCGACTATTTGTAATATTTTCTCCTTGACCTAGGGACTCTGGAATTTGGCTACAATATTCCTAGGAGTTTTCCTTTTGGGATCTCTTTCAGGAGGTGATCAGTGGAGTCTTTCCATATCTATTTCCCCTCTGGTTCTAGAATATCAGGGAAGTTTTCCTTGAAAATTTCTTGAAAGGTGATGTCTAGACTCCTTTTTTGATTATGGCTTGCAAGCAGTCCAATAATTTTCAGATTATCTTTCCTGGATCTATTTTCCAGGTCAGTTGTTTTTCTAATTACATACTTTACATCATTTTCTGTTTTTCCCCTTTTTTGGCTTTGTTTTATAATTTCTTGATTTCTCATAAAGTCACTAGCTTCTATTTGTTTCATCCTAATTTTTAAAGAATTAGTTTCTTCAGTGAACTTTTGGACAACTTCCCAATTTTTCTTTCACCTCTCTTACTTGATTTTCAAAATCTGTTTTGAGCTCTTCCATGGCCTGAGACCAATTTATATTTTTCTTAGAGGCTTTGGATGCTTTGTTGTCTTCTTCTGTCTATATGTTTTGATCTTCCTCATCACCAATGATGTAAGAAAATATCTCTTCACCAAGAAGGTAAGGATCAACAGTCTGTTTCTTTTTCCCCAGTTTGCTCGTTTTTCCAGTCAGTTTCTTGACTTTTCAGGTTTGTTAAGTGGAGGTCTCCAGAAGCAGCCTCTACTTCAGCAGTGAGTGCAGCCTCCCTGGGTCTGGGGCAGGGGCCAGGGCTGGGGTTAAGGCTTGAGCTAGGGCCAGATTACACTCCCCTCTCAGTCAGGTGAGAGACCTTTCACACCAACCTTTGAAGCTGTCTTTAGTGTTTGTGGGTTGGGACATCTGGAATCCATAGCAATTGCCAGAGATTTAGTTCCCTGAGGCCTGTTCCTGCTTAGTCTACAGGTGCAGCTGAACTGCACTCTGCTCCCAGCTTAGTATGATTGACCCTTCCTGTCAATCTTCCAGATTGTCTTGGGCTGGCAATTTGTTTCGTCTGTCATTTCATGGCTTCACTGCTCTAGATTTTTTTGAGTCATTTTTTTACAGGTTTTTTGAGAGGTTTGGGAGAAGACCTGTAGCAGGTCCCTGTTTCTACTCCACCATCTTGGCTCTGCTCCTGTTGTAATAAGTCTCTCCCAATTTTCTGCTTCCCTCCTTGGTTGCATTGATTGGCTTTGTTTGTGCAAAAATGTTTCTATTTAATGTAATCAAAACTATCCATTTTGTATTTCATAATGTTATCTATCTCTTGTTTAGTCATAAATTCTTCTGTTCTTATAAATCTGACTGGCAAGCTATTCCTTGCTCTCCCAGTTTACTTATAGTATCTAAATTACATACCCATTTTGATTTTATTTTGGTATACGGCATTGTTTAGTTGGTTGTTGTCCTTTGTTTTCAAAGAGGACCAAAATGACATCACTATGCTAGAGTCAAATTTTAATGTGTCCTGTGGCTGATCAGAAATGCTCTGTCACAGCTTGGGCACAAATAGTCCATATGAACGTTTGGGTAAATACTCCAAATTTGTGCATACTGTGTTTCCTTTGAGCTATTTCAATTCTGCTTTGCTCGTAGAGAATAGCACCTTCTTTGATGTGGGCATGCCATGCTGAGTGGTCCTATGCCAGTGTCTGCCATGTCACACAATTCCAAAGTTCTTAAGAGAGACCTTGAGAGTGTCTTTGTATCACTTCTTATGACCACCATGTGAATGATTGCCCCGTATGAGTTCTTCATAAAACAGTCTTTTTGAAAACCTTATATTTTGCATTTCAATGACATGGCCAGTTCTCTGAAGCAGAGTTTGAATTCTGTAGACAAGTTCACTTACCTTGGTAGTATGTTTTCCAGGGATAATGCAGTTGATGTAAGCATTTCCAGAGCTAGCTCAGTATTTGGGAAGTTCTGAAGGAAAGTATGAGAGAGAAGAGGTATTGGACTCACTACCATACTGAAGGTCTACAGAGTCATCATGCTGACCTCATTTTGGTATACCTGTGACACCTGGACAATATATCAGCACCATGCCAGGAAACTGAATTTCTTCCATTTGAATTGTTTTGGGAAGATTCTGAAGGTCACCTGGCAGAATAAGGCAGCAGACATTGAGGTCCTTACTTGAACTAAACTGCCAAGCATTCAAACTCATTTGGTTTGTACCTTATTGTTTTCCAATTTTCCTAGTAGTTTTTCTCAAATACTGAGTTCTTATGCTAGGATCTGGGGTCTTTGCATTTATTAAAGAGTAGATTGCTATAGTCATTGACTACTATGGTTTGTGTACCTAACCTATTCCACTCATCCACCATTTTTTAGCCAATATCAAGTAATTTTGATGATTGTTGCTTTATAATACAATTTAAGATCTGGTAAGGCTAGGCCACCTTATTTTCCATTTCTTTTCATTATTTCCCTTGATATTCTGTACATTTTGTTCTTCCAGATGAGTTTTGATATTATTTTTTCTAGCTATTTAAAATAATGTTTTGATAGTTTGACTGGTATGACACTGAATAAGTAAACCAATTCAGAATTGTCATTTGTATTATATTAACTGGGCCTACCTATGAAAAACGGATGTTTTTCCAATTATTTAGAATTGACTTTATTTGTGTCAAAAGTGTTTTGTGGCCACTGCCACTGCTCAGAGACCACTGAACTTCATGTCTGTCCATCTGCCACCACCTCCACTCACTCCGGGCACAGAATATTCAGTCACGGATAAAAATGAGCTGGTATAGAAGGCCAAATTGACTGAACAGACTGAGAGATATGATGACATGGCAGCCTGCATGGTCTGTAACTGAGCAAGGAGCTAAAATTATCCAATGAGGAGAGGAATCTTCATTCTGTTGCTTACAAAAATGTCACAGGGGCCCAAAGGTCATTTTGGAGAGTTGTTTCAAGTATTGAGCAAAAGACGGAAGGTGCTGAGAAAAAACAGCAGATGACCCAAGAATACAGAGAGAAAACTGAGACTGAACTAAGAGATATCTGCAATGATGTACTGTTTCTATTGGAAAAGTTCTAGATTCCTAATGCTTCACAAGCAGAAAGTAAAGTTTTCTATTTGAAAATGAAAGGAGACTATTACCATTATTTGGCTGAGGTTGCCGCTGGTGATGACAAGAAAGGAACGGTGGATCAATCACAGCAAGTATATCAAGAAGCATTTGAAATCAACAAAAAGGAGATGCAACTTATGCATCCTATAAGATTGGGTCTGGCTTTGAACTTCTCTGTGTTCTAGTATGAGATCCTGAACTTTCCGGAGAAGACCTAATCCCTTGCAGACAGCTTTTGATGAAGCCATTGCTGAATTTGCTACATTAAATGAAGTACACTAATAAGGCAATTACTGAGAAACAATTTGATATTGTGGGCATCGGACACCCAAGGATGAAGCTGAAGCAGGAGGAGGGGAGAATTAACCAACCTCCTAACTTTTGTCTGCCTCATTCTAAAATTGATACAGTAGACCATGTGTCATCCGTGCTGTCCCACAAATGGTTTTTGTTTATGATTTATGACAGGTTTATGTTACTTCTACTTGGATTTCTATATTTCCCATGTGGTTTTTATGTTTAATGTTAGGGGAGTAGAGTTAGTTAACATTTGGGGAGTTATCTGTTTTTCATTTGAGGTGGCCAATATAGGGATATGGAATTTTTATACATGTTTTCATGTTTGGCATAGTACTTTTGGTACACTGTGATTTCACAAGGTCAATGTTTAAACAATTTCCATGTCTAAGCTTACATATTGGTCTCTCATGATGGGGGGATAAAGGGATAAATGGTTCCAGCCGTAGGTGTAGCTATTGTGGGTACTTTAGGATTGGGGCACTCATGGCTCTTGTAGAATCAGATGTCCCATAGATATTACATGTAATTCCATGTGTATCTGTGAAATACACAATCCAAACATGTACACATTTATGACTGCAGTTACAAAAGTGTTCCTTAAGATAAAGTTTTAACCCAGAGACATGATGGAGACTGCTGGCTCTTCTCATGTTTTCCAAAGTTGATTTTTTTTCCTTCAGCAACATGAAGTGGGGTTGGCCCTTCTCCACCTTCTGTCTTGAATCTGGAAGCCAGAAGAGTCCAAAGTAACTTGAAGTGTGAAAATTTCCAAATAAGATTGAAGAAAGATGCAGTTTCCATTTTCTACTCAACTCTACTCTTCCCCTCACAGGGTAGGTCATTCATCCTCACCAATAAAGGAGAAAGTTCTATATTTTGAAAGTATTGTGAACAGGGATTACATGTGCATGTGATCTCCACCTTCTACCTTTCCACATTCCCACCAGCCCTCAAGTCTGAAATGCACTATTTTCTCATCTCCATCTATCAGAATCTTTATCTACCTTTAAGTTTCATCTGAGACATTATATCCTTTATGAAGTCTTTGTTGATTCCTGTAATTGCTAGGGTACCTTCATCCCCATCAGTAAACTTTTAACTTTTTCAGGATAGGGACTGTGTTTTTTTTTCTTTAACTGAATTAAATGTTCTTTTTTCCTAACTAAATTTTGAAAAGAACAGTAGTTATGTCTTATGTATATTTGTATTCTCTTTGCACATGCTTTCTACAGATATCTACTCAATAAATGTCTTTTAGTGATGACTTATTTATGGCTAATGACTTGGAGAAAAAAGAATGATAGGGATTGTGGTGACATCATCTTTCCCTTAATGGCTCTGCAGAATTTGGTTTTCAGACCTTCACAATAAGAAGCATCTTTTTAAAAAAATATTATTATCACACTTAAATTTCATAATAATTTAAAATTTGAATGGCTAAAGAAAATACGTCAGCCCTTTTTTGTATATGAAAAAAAATTGCTGGGATGACTTTCTCACCAGTAGAATTAATTAAAAGAAACCATGATTTAACCTCATATAAAGAGAAACTCCAAAAGGCTACATCATCTAGATATAAAAAGTCATATCATAAACAAATTAGAGGAACAAGGAAAAAATTATATTTGTGTCTATGAATTGAAGAAAGCCTCATGATCAGATAAGTAATAGGATTAAACAAGATAAAATGGATAATTTTGATGAGTGTAGTTAAAATTAAAAAGGAAACAGGTAAATGAGAAAAAAATATTTGCAGCAAGTTATTCTGGTAATGGTCACCTATCCAAGATAGGCAAATCATCAATTTATAAGACTAAGAGTCACCCCCCAATATATAACACATTATCAAGGGATATGAGCAGGCTATTTTTAAATGAAGAACTCTAAGCCATGAGTAATCATAAAAAAGTTCTTCAAATCACAAATAATCAGATAATTTAAAATTAAAACCACTCTAAGGTTTCACTGCATGCCCATTAGACTGGAAAAGGTGACAAAGAGGAAACTGACTAATGTTGGAGAGACGAGGAAAAACAGGCACACTAATGTCTTATTGGTGGAGCTGTGAACTAGTCCAGGAATTCTGGATAGAAGTTTGAAACTCTGGCCAAAAAATCTAAATTGTACATACACTTTAACATAGCTTTATTACTATTAAGCCTATACACCAAAGAAAACAAAGAGGGAAAAGACATATATATATATATATATATATATATATATATATATATATGCAAAAAAAAATATATAGCAGCTTTTTTTTTTCACTGTAGCTCAAAATTAGAAACTGAGGAGCTATCTTTCTACTGAGGAATGACTAAACCAAAAGTATGGGAAGGTAGCTAATGCAAAGGATAGAGCACTAACTAGGTCTGATGTCAGGAATACTTGAATTCAAATTCAACCTCAGACACTTACTATCTGTGTGACCCTGAGCCCATTAGTTAACCCTGTTTGCCTCAGGTGCCTCATTGGTAAAATAAACTGGAGAAGGAAAAGGCGAACCACTCCAGAATTTCTTCCAAGAAAACCTGAAATGGGGTCACAAAGAGTCAGACATGGCTGAAATGATCGAACAACAAACAAAAGGATGATATACAAATATAATAGAATACTATGTTATAAGAAATGACAAAATGTACAATTTCAAAGGAAACTGGGAAGACTTCTATGAAATGATGCAGAAGTAAGGGAACTAAATTGGAGAACAATTTACATGATAATATTATAAAAGAAAATAACTTTAAAAGACTTTAGAACTCTGATTAATACAATGATAAAACATAATTCCAGAAGACTAAAAATGAATCATTCTACTCTTCTCTTGGAAGAGGAAAGAGAAAAAGAGAGGGGTGGGGAGGAAGGAGCAAATTTTGGTCATGTATGATGTGGGAATTTGTTTTGCTGTAATATTCATATTTATGATGAGGATTTACTTTTCTTTTGCCATTGTTAGTGTTGAATGGGAGGGGGAGCTGGAGTAGCATATTATAAATTCATGTAAATATAAATATATTTATTTCAAAAAAAAGAAGAAATTGTGGTTATCCAAGATGTGCATAAAGTTAAAGTAAGGAATAAACTGAAAGAAACTTATCTTGCCCTGAAAGCCATTAATATTATGGATCAATAACTGTGAGTTTCTTCTCTGTAGCTTTATTCTTCTCTGACCTGTGATCTTAGCCATTCTTTTTTGCATCTCCTTCCACTTTGAGAGTTTCTTGAAATCAATCACTCAGTACTTTTAAAATATGTCAGATAGATTACCTCTTGTCAGATACTGAAATTTTAGTATCCAGACATGGTGACTCCATTATTGTTAATGAAAATAGATCATTTAACAAAATACACCAACTGATCTCTCATGTTTTGTATTTGTTTGCTATTCTGTTGTTTTATATAAGTGACCTCAGGATTATTTGGTTTCTGTGGGATTGATGCCAAGTTTTCTACAGTCCTCTTTTCCCTTTACTAATTTTCACTCTTTTATGAGGTTAATATCTGTAATATTTTGCATATGAGATGTACTCTAATATGGTATCATCATTGATTGCTCTGCCCTCTACTCTATAGCCTTTCTTCTAATTTAGTGTTTAGTATGACCTTTGCTCCAACAAGTCAGTGATCTAACTGTGGGAAACAGTTTATTTTGAAGTAACCATAGGGGAAACTAGTCATTTGCTGACTATTAAGATAGAGTTAATTGAATTTTTTTGGCTATAATTTTTGCTGTCAATCCCACTAGACAAGTTAAACAGTTTGTCCATCTAACTGTATCATAATCTGGGCAACATATATTCTTCAGTCATTTTTTTAGTTTTTGCAGATAATTGGGTCACATTCTTTAGAGCAGTTGGCAGCTGGATGGCACAACGAATAAAGTGAAGGGCCTGGAAACAGGAAGACATGTGTTCAAATTCAGCCTCAGATACTTACTAGTTGTGTGACCTGGGGCAAATCACTTAACTTTATTTACCTTAGTTTTCTTATCTGTAAAATGAGCTGCAGAAGAAAATGGCAAACCACTGCAGTGTCTTTGCTAAGAAAATTTCAAATGGGTTCATAAAGAGTTAAACAGGACTGAGCAACAGCAGCAATATTATAGTAGTACTAGATGTCTTCTAGGAAGCGCTCCAGCTTTCTTTAGCTTCACAATCCATAAGATATCATCCATGAAGAACGTCTGGAGAACCTCATTATATGTAAGAAATGCTACCCTTGAACTTTGAGCTGAATTTCTTCTCTCAGCATGGTGAACAACTTTGGTGAGCCTGCCTCTTTCTGTTTTATGCCTTCCCTCATATTTATGACCATAGAGTTATGAAACAAACTTATCTCTGTTGTTACGTTTTCAGGGAACATTGCATGATTGTGATGTGTGAAGGGAAAGCACCTTAACAGAAAAGAGCCTTTAAGGTACCATTTTGCTCTGTACCTTCAATTTATTTTTTTTATTCCATAAACAATGAGCATAGTAGTGTTTTGTATTCACTATACTTTTGATCAATTGTGTGTTAGTAAAAATGTGATCTGCTATAGAAAATTATTTGCAGTAGCTTGACTGTTGCCTACTAATGTCTTCATTGAGGATTCTCATAAAAATGCTCTCTATCTAGATGGGAATATAGGTTGTTGTTATGGAGGCTTTCTCAGCTGTCTTCCTTTGGCATTAATAAGGTATGAGACTACCCTATTCCTGTTTTCCATTGCTTTGGTATCTTCCCTTTCTTCTAACATATTGTACTTTTATGTCTCAGTACATTCACAATTATACCTTTTCCATCCTCTCTCTATGTATACTTGGTCAACTTTAGCTATCTTTTCCATCTTTGTTCTCTGTATCATTTATTCTCCCTCTAAAAGCACAAATGGACAATGAATTGAGCCCAGAAGGAAAAGAGAAATGTGAGATGAATTACTTTCAGGAAATTGTAAAGCTCCTTTAATGACCCCAAGCCTCTCCCCTAGACATCACTGTTGAATACTAATAGTATATTGATGTTGTATAGCTATGAGTCATGAAATGCTAAAGCCTTTCAGGTATAAAAATGACACACAGAAGGCAATGGAGAAATACATGATGGGTGTGAACAGCCTTTATTATATAACAAACATGTAATTTTGATGAAAAAATAGGGTAAAAGTTATCATCAGGAAAACATATTAGTGAAAAAAAAATCATGGGAAAAAATGTATTAGTGGAAAAAAAGGCTGGTCATGCGGTGACTGTGAAGGAATTATAGGCCAGGGGCTCCAATGGCATCTTTAAAATGTCATGAATAAGTAAGGAGAGTTCCCAGCATGTTGTAAGAACCCTCAAGACCATACAAGATAGGCAAGTGGAGATGTTTTGAAATCTACATCATTGAAGGGAACATTCAAACTGATGAGATTACAGACCCATTTGAATATTTCACATATTGATTGATGCCCACCACATCTGTGCCTTCTAACTCTCTTCGTGAAGTGGGTAATTATGGTGCATAACCTATTATCTTCTGACAAGCTTTGGCCTCTTTCCTTTCATAACTTTGAATTAAATTTTCAGATGCAGTTTTCACTAATCTCCAGTGTGCTTCATTTTGGGAAGGGACTGAGGCAGGTCATCCTTCATTTCCTTCCCTGTATGTTTTTGACACTCCAAACTTCACCACCATGCCTTAGCTGCATCCTCATCATGAAACATCCCTCTTTACTCCAGCCTCCTTTATCCATTGGTGTGAGTACCTTCCAGGTCTTCCATTTTAGAGTGATGCAAATTGACCACTTTTCATTCCCTTTCTGTATGTGCTTCTGATTCTATGAACTTCTAAAATGACCCTAAATGAGTACCTGACCTCTCTACCCTGTCTCCACTTTTCAGCTCTCCTTTTATTATCTCTTCCAATTAGAACCTAAGTTCTTTGAGGGCAGGGAAGGACTGAGTGTCTTCCTTTTTGTTTGTATTTGTATCCCCAGTGCTTAGCAGTACATGGTACATAGTAAGCACTTAAGAAATGTTTGTTGCCTGCCCACCTTTGCGTTGTAATCACCCAGGGCCAAGATATATATTAATTTTTTTTTGAAGAATCTCAAATTCTTTTTTCTGGACAATTCACCCTTGAGCAGAAATTACAATAGAAGAGGGAGCATGATGAATAGAGTGTTAGGTCTGGGATAAGGCTGTCTAAATATATAAAAATATCCATCCACCTAGATTGTGCCCTTCAGAATTGGTAAATATTCCAGTACTGTGTAAGGCACCACATTCTATACTGCTAATCACATGTGTCTCCATATCATGATGAGGGGGATCATTTTGATTGAACCTGAACCTGAACATTGAACCTAAATTGAGAGAATACTGATCTAAGCAATGTGCATTCCTAACAAAGATGATCCTCTTCTTCAAGAGCACAATGAATCAGGAAATCTTTATCTAGGAAATGGATAACCATTTTTGAGAAGTTCTGAACATAGGAAGTTAAAGGTACCATTAAGCAGTTTCCAAAAATGACACTGCTTAGAAAATATACCTTCCCTGGCCAAAAGGCTAGATTCTGTGGCCATACTGCCTTGGGATCTCTATTCATGAGGTTGAGGTTTAGAAATTGTCTCTACTAATAACCAATCCTCAACAGGTAAGTAGTAGAAAAAATGAATAAACAAAATATCCCTAAATCACTAAATATAAGAGATGTACAAATTAAGCTTTCACCTCACACCCTGAAAATTGGCAAAAATGATTTTAAAAAATTATAATAGTCAATATTGGAAGGATGGTGCTAAGATAGGCATAGTAATACATTGTTGGGGGAGGAGGAAATAGTACATTTTGGAAAGCAGTTTGGAATTATGCAGATAAAGTGATTAAAATGTCCATATTCTTTGAACCAAAGATGTCATTACTGGGCTCATTCCCAAAGGAAGCCTTCAGTAAGAGAAAAGTCCCCATATTCCAAAATACTTTAGTAGTACTTTATATGATAGCTATGAATTGAAAACAAAGCAGACTCCCATCAACAGAGGAATGGGCTCATCAAATTGTAATATATCAAAGTAATGGGATGTTATTGTCTTACAAGAAATGATGTGGAATGAATACAGAGAAGTATGGAAAGATCTGATATGAGCAGATGCAGAATGAAGTAAACAGAGCCAAGAAAGCAATATACACCATAACTACAATGTAAATGAAAATAGCAATAGGATAACAAAAATCCGAAGTAAATGTAACAAAATTATAAATATCCAACAGGACTCAAATGAAGAGATATGAGAAGATAGCCCCTTTGATGGAGGTGGAAGGTACATAAGTGTTACACATTGTGTATGTTTTCAGACTTTTGCAACGTATCAATCAGTTGTGCTGACTTTTTTCTTCTTTGAAAAATACTATTTCTTTTATGGGATGACTCGCTGGGAGAGAGAAGATAAGGAATACAAAGGATAGCTATAGTGATGTAAGAAACAGAAAATAGCAATAAAAACATTAAAAATAAAAAAGAACTTTCGCAAACAAGGTATTATAACTTTGTAAATGATAGACTTAAATATAGAGAGAGAAAATTTGAATTTTGGACCACAAGTGAGGAGTTTGTAGATGTTGGGTAAATGGAGGGAAGATAATTAGAAAGGGGTTTTTGGATACTGACGTTATAACAAAGCAAATGTTATTTCTTGTAAACCCAAGCTCCAGTAGTAACAGAAAAGAAACCTCACTGGAGAAGTCCAGGGAAACCCACAGTCCATTTAGAAGACTTCCACTATTTTGTATCAGGATTCCAGATTAAGGAAGCAAATTCTAATATTCATCCTTATCTGGATTCTGAAAGAAAAGACGAGGTACAGGAAGATACTGGAAATTTTATGCTCTCTTTAATGTTACATTCAGTCTTAGAGGAGACAGTCTTAGGAATAATTTAGTCCAAACTCCTATCCAAAGAAAGGCTTTACTTTCAACTAGCCATCAAAATCCACTCCCATTCTCACAAAGGCTTGTAGTTTAAGATATTATCCCTACTAGGACTATAAGCAAAAAGAGATCTAGGTAGAACAATTGGAGTTCTGCTAAAAAGCATAAAAATTTCTTCATGGTACTCTTCAGTGCTCTTATAAAACCTCACCATTACTTTATGTGTGTGTGTGTGTTCATCCTTTGTTGCTGAAGAAGACCATGCCATCAGAGAAATGACATGACTTGCACTTGATTTTGTTTTTTTGAGTAAGGGAGGGCTGTTCAGGTTACCAGCCTCACTTCTCCTCCAGAGCCATCTGAATCCAGTGACCAGATATTAGAATGACTGGAGACAACCCAGTCATCAACCCAGGACAAGGTAATTGGGGTTAAGTGATTTGCTCAAGGTCACACAGTGTCAAGTGTCTGAGGTGAGATTTGAACTCAGGTTCTTCTTCTTCTGACTCCTGCACTGGTGCTCTATCCACTGCACCATCTAGCTATTACTTTTTGTACATATATGTTATATATATATATATTATAGATGTATGTATGTATGTATTATTTGTAAATATATTCATGTAGGGACATAAATGCACATATATCAATTCAAATGCACACATCCATAAAAATGTTTTGTGCATTTGTCTACTGTAGGATTCACCCTCAAATATCCTAACCATTCAGTTCCTCTACCTACTCACTTCCTATGAACTACTCCTCCACACTGCCTCAGCTACACACAAGGATGACCATAACTTTGATCTCATCATCATTCACAAATATACCACCATATATGTTCAAGAATTCAGAAACCCCTTTATCTGATCATAATCTACTGACTTTTGCCTCCCTCCTATCTACTCTTGCATAATTCTTCTCTTCATTTGCACTGTGATCTTTAATCTCTTTCACTTCTCTCCCAAGCCATCTGCCCTAAACTAACCACTCTCTCTGCTTCTTCCCATCTTGACTCCTCGGTGAACCAATATGACTCTACACTGTCCTCCTCATTTGAATCCTTAACTCCTTTATTGTATCTCCAATTACACCCAACTAAGTCTCAATCTTGGATCTCTCCCTCCGTTTATCACCCTCATTCCTACATATATCTTGCTGGATGAAGGTGAAGAAAAATCACATAACATTCTGATTCTGACTAGGTCAACTACAAATTTATGCTACTTAACTTCAACTGGGTCTTCATTGCTGCTAGATTATTCTCCTCTATCTTCCTTATCAATTCTATCCCACTCTCTACATCAGTTCTTCCAAACCTTTTTAATCCTCCTGAAACCTCCTATGGTTTCCCCACCACCCACCCTCTCAGCTGAAAACCTTACCTTATATTCCACAGGCAAAAAATTAAGGTCATCCCCTGTGAACTCTCTCTTTCTTCTTATCACTCAAGTGACTCTTGTCAGTTTCTCCTTCTTCCCTTCTGTCTCATATGATGAAGCTGTCCTTGCTACTTCCCAAGGCTAATCCCTCTAATTGTTCAAGTGATCTTATAACATCTACTCTCCTCCAACAGATTGTCTCTGCCATTATCCTCACTCCTACACTCCTTTTCAATCTCTTCCCTTCTATTAGCTCATTTCCTTGCATGTCTATGTCTACCCTATCATGAAAAAAGTATCTCAAAATAATCTCACCTCATGCTTTAATCCTTACTAGTTATTGTCCTTTCTCTCATCTTTTGTAGCCAAACACCTTGGAAAGGTCATTTATGGTAGGTATCTCTTCTTTCTTTGCTCTCATTCACTTCTTTTACCCTTACAATCTGGCTTCTGATTTTATCATGACACTCCACTTCACTGTCTTCATTAGAGAGAAATTGTTTAATGATTTTTTAGTTGCCAAATCCAAAGAGCTTTTCTCAATTCTCTTTCTCCCTGACCTCTCTGAAATCTTTGACATGGTTGAGCCCTTTCTCCTCCTTGATATTCTCTTCTCTAAGTTTTTGGAACAGCAGTCTCTCCCTGCTTTCCTCTTACCTATCTGACCACTCCTTGTCTGTCTCCTTTGCTGGATCCTCCTACAAATCATGCCCTCTAAACGTGTGCCTCAGGGTTCTGTCCTGGTCCAACTTTACTTCATGATCTCCTCAGCTCTGATGGATTTAATTGCCATGTCAATGGCTATTGCTGGACATGATCAAGCCTATAATAACTAGAGGTAGATTCTCAAATCTATCTTTCCTGCCCTATTATCTCTTCTTCTTGCTATTGTTCAGTCATTTCAGTCATGTCTGACATTTGATGATGCTATTTAGGGTTTTCTTGGTAAAGATACTGCAATGGTTTGCCATTTCCTTCTCCAGAACATTGTACAGAGGAGGAAACTGAAGCAAACAGTGACTTGCCCAGGGTCACAGAATTTGTGTCTTAGGCCCAATTTGACCCCAGATGTTCCTAATTTTAGACCCTTGCTCTACCCACTGCATCACTTAGCTGCCCCCAGTATCTCTACTGACCTCCAATCTCACATCTCTAACTGCCTTTCAGACATCTGGAAGTGGATGTCCAGTGGACATTTCAAACTCAATATATCTAAAACAAAACATCATTTTTCTCCCTAAATGTTCCCTCTCTCCTGCATTCCCTATTATTGTAGAAGGTAATCTCCCATCCTCCCTCTCCCTCAAATTTGCAACCTAGGAGTCATTCTGGACTCCACATTATATCTCTTCCCCTCCCCTGTTGTCAAAATCTATTTGCAACATCTCTTGAATGATCCCCCTTCTCTCTCTTCCTGCCATCACTCTAATGTAGTCTCTCTCGATCCTTAATTACCGCACTTGCCTGTAGATGAGTCTGCCCACTCCAACCTCTCTGGATATCTCCCATCCCTGGAATACTCCCTCTGATGTGGATAGAAACAGCACCCTAAGAATTAAAAATAATATTGATTGACTTTGTGAAGCCCCTGGTTTATTTTCTAAACTGAAGGTGCCCTAAAGTCTTCCCTTGCCAGAAAACTTCCCTTTATCCTGGACCATAAAATTCCTTGTCCCCACCCCTCATCCTCAGGGGACCATAAAATTCCCTGTCTCCATCCCTCATTCTGGGGAATGGAATTTCCTTATTTTGTATCATTCATAGTCCTCACCCTATATCTTTATTTTGCAAAACTTTATCTTCTAAGACTTACCCTAGATTTCTAATCCCCATAAGGAAACCCTAAAAATCATCCTATATAAATCTGGTCCTTTTCCTATATCACTGCCTTTATTTAGTTCCTTGCTAAATTTCAGGCCCACTGCTTTTGTGTCAATAAAGCTCCCAAAGGCTACAGAGAAAGTCTAAGTGAATTCATTCACATTTTGTACCAGCTCTCCTACCTTTCTCTCTTCAGCTCCACCTATCTGACTGCTGGCCTCCCTGGCTTACTTTAAGTCCCAACTCAAATCCTACCTTCGAGTGGAAGCCTTCCTCACACCCTCTTAATTCCAGTACCTTCTTTTTTAAAAATTATTTCCTATTGCTTTGTAAACTGTAAGGCACTATATAAATGAATTATAAGTTGCCCAAATTTATATGGAAATATGTTGTACATGACTTCCCATATATAATTGATATCATATTTCCTGCTTTCTCAATGGAAAAGGATTGTAGTTTGCCCTTCATTTCTGAAGATTACTATGGCATCAGGACGATGATGCCATGAATTGCAAGTGAATTGGTTTTGACAGAGAGAGGGTTGTGCAAAGTTACCACTTTTTCTTCAAGGACCAAAAGGCAGATGTCAGAGAGAGGGAATGAACTTGGAACTCAAACAACTTTTAAATAAATGCTAAAAATAAATAAAAATTAAAATTAAAATCTGCCTAAAGAAAATAGACAGTGCTGCTGTATTAGTGATTTTTGATTTTTTTTTTTTAACAATGGATGGTTCAATACGGAGAAGGGCAGAAATAGAATATCTCCAGAAACTGCTGTTATATAAGAGGAAAAAGATATCAATAAAATGACACATATGTGAATTGTCTGCATGTATATTTTGTGCGCATATACCCTATGCATTTATATTTTATCTAAAAACATTAATGTACTGTAAGAAATGCATGAACTAGAGAAATACTATAGACCACAATTTTTTTAAAATCCTTTTTTAAGAATCCACATTAATTATACCTTTATCCACAAAATTTTTACTTTCGTCTAGTCCAACTTTAATGTACTTACCAGGCCTACATTATACCTTCCCTAATAAGAAACCTTAACTCCACCTCTAACCTTGCTTTATGGATTTGATTTCAGAACAGCAGTGTTCAGTTTGATGTGAATACTTGCTACTTCAGGCTTCTACCCCAGCTTCTGTCATTAAAAATCTTGTATTGGCTGTTCTCTTACCAAATCATAGCATTATAAAAAAAAAAGGAAGAAATTTTAGAAATCATGGAATCAAATGCCTTTATTTTACAGAGAAGGGATTTGAAACAATTTACCCCAAATTACATATTTTGAGTGTTCTAGAATGGAATTCATCTCTAAGTAAGTCCTTACTTTAAGTAAGTCCATACAAGGAAGAGTGATGAATTGGAGTTGGATTTTGCACCAGAAGATTTAGGTTCATATCACAGCTCTGTTATTTACACGTGTGACCTTGAGCTACTTAGCTAACTTCTTTGTTTCCTTACTGTAACTAGAGTGATTAGTGAGCGACTAGAATATCTGCCAAGGTACCTAATAACTCTGTTGTATAAATCTCTGATCACATAATTTATATGTGTTGCACAGCAGAGGTCACTGTGGCTGACTCAGGGTGTGGACCTCTTGAGGGCTCTATTCTCTGCTTCCCTTCTTTGACCCCATTTTCCAAAGAGTGGAGGAAAAACTCAAAGGCTTCTACTGGGAATTTGTCTTTCTGCTTGTAAATAACAAGAGTGGCTCATTGGTTGTAGTCTAGGGTGAGGATTCCATGTCTAAGTAACTTCCAGTCTCTAAAAAGCTAGATAAACTTTAAAAAACAATTTGCAAGCAAAATTCACATAAAGATCTAAGCTCCTAGGCAATCTATTGATAGCCAAATGCTCCCTCAGCCAGTTGAATTTGACACAATCAATTATCCCCAGGTTTTCTTTCTCTCTATTATACATTTTATAGGAAAAAAACAAAAAGCAAAGATGCAACTGAATTTATTTTATCTTTATCTAGCAAACATTGTTAAAAATGCAAATAGTAAGCAAAACTTTAGAATAACAAATAAAACCTTAGTAATTAACCTTGCTGCTGGGCAATAGAATAAGAGAGAGAACTAGAAAGTGAGCGTATATTATTGTTCCAAAGATTTCTCTAAGAATCTAGTCAGTCTCTTCTAGTTTCTCATAATAAACTAAGCTATTGGTCAGAAAAATAAGGTCCCTGAAGATACAAGGTTTAGATCAATAACCTGGGAACATTTTTTTCCTTGGTTGCTACTGCTACTACTGCTACTGCAAGCCACTATGATGAAGGATCAGCACGTGTGTCATGGTGTCTGTCCAGAAGAACTTTTCAGGACTCTGGGAGCCAAGATGACAGATTAAGCAGTAAATTGTTCCCATCTTTCCTTATTGATCCTGAAAAACCTCAGAAAATATCATCCCAGGAAAAATTCTGGAGCAGCAAAGTCAACAAAAAGGCCCAGTGCAGCATCCTTTTAATCTTGGAAGCTTAGGGGATTAGTGGGAAAAGTCCCTCTTTATCTGGTGGAAAGGGAGCAGTCCAGGATGGAAGGTGTCCCAGCAAGCTAGCAGGAAGCCCCACCTAAGCAAACTATCAAGAGATCTTGAACCCCATGGTGGTGGAACAGGTAAACATCAACACCAAGACCCCTGTATGCACAATCAGGGGATTCAAGCAGACTCCACCTCTGAGAACCACCATGTGTGCCTATGAGCAGGTATCCTATAGCAGCTGAACCTACCCATCCTTCAGCACAATTCAAGGTGGACAGGCAGACAGGCATCCACCAGCAGCCAAATCGCCATCCCAATTCTGGGAACTTCAGCATAGCCCCAGGAAAACACAGAAAAAAAACACCACCTGGCCTCAGCACACACCAGCCATCACCACCAGCTCCAGGTCAGCAGCAGGTAATCTATCAAATCCCTACAGCCTCCTGTTGCCAGCACCTGAGGTCACAAAATACAAAGTCAGTAACCAAGTTCCTCACCCCCAACTCAAGACGCTTAGGAGAGTGCTCCCTGTGTCCCAGAAGAAGAGATCAACTTTAAAATCCAGGAAAGAGCAAATAATATGAGTAAAAAGTAGCAACAACAAAAACCCAGTGACCATAGAGAATTATTATGAAGACAGGGAAGAACAAAATACAAATTCAGAAGGGGACAACATTATCAGCATACCCACATCTGAAATCTCAGAGGAATATGAACTGGTCTCAAGCTCAAAATGCCTTGTCATAAGAACTTAAGATTTTTAAAAGCCAAATAAAAAAAGATGGAAGAAAAATTGGGAAAATAAATAAGACGTATGCAAAAGAATCAATAGTTTGGAAAAGGAAGGACAAAAATTGTAGAAAACAATTCCTTTAAAAAAAACAATTGGCCAAATTGGAGTGGGTGGAGGGAAGTACACTGAAGAAAACAGCTCCTTAAAAATTAGAATTGGCCAAATGGAAAAGGCACAAAAACTCACTGAAGAAAATAATTTTTTAAAAATTAAAATGGAGGAAGTGGTAGCTAAGGACTCTGTGAGACATCAAGAATCACTCAAACAAAATTAAAAGAATGAAAAACTAGAATAAAACACAAAATACTTCATTGGAAAAAGAAATGACCTGAAAAATAGATCCAGGAGAGATAACTTGAGAATGATTGGTCTAAGTAGAGCCAAGACAGTGGACTAGAAAGATATACCTACTCTAGCTCTTCTCCCATAACCCATAAAATACCTATAAAAAATGATTCTAAACAAATTCTAGAGCAACAGAAGCCACAAAATATCAGTGAGAGTGAAAGAGATTTCCAACCCAAGCCAGCCAAGAAGGCTGACAGGAGAAGTCTATTGCATGGGGCACAGAGTGCAGGGCAGCCCAGGCAGCCCTGTGCAGTGTGGCACCAGCTGGAACAGGACTGGAGCAGGCCTCAAGGGGCAGCATCCCCTGTAGCAGCTGCAGTTCCCAGATCCCTCAGCCCACAAACACCAAAGACAGCTTGAAAGGTCAGTGAGAAAGGTTTTTCACCTGAGTGAGAAGGAAGCAAGGTCTTCCCTTAGCCCCAACTCCAGAGGGCAGCAACAGCAGCATCCATTTTTGGAGCCTTCTGCCTAAAGACCTTGGTGGAATTGAGTTGCTGATTTGGGTCTCAGCCCTGAGAGGTGGTCCTGGGGTGAGGAAGAGTGCTGGCACGGTGGAGCTGGTAGAGGCTCTGGAAAGGGAATTCTATTTGCAGATCTGGGAAGAAAAGCTTTGACAGCTCCCACATGAGAGCACAGGCCAGGAGAAGAATAAACACCTCTCCCTTGATTGTGCCACCTTGAAGGAACTGAGAACTTACAGGTCCTCAGAGTATACCCTACTCTTGACAAAGGACTCAAAAGTCAAGTAACTGGTAGGGAAAATGTCCAAAAAAGGGGAAAAAAGTAACACGATAGAAGGTTACTTTCTTGGTGAACAAGTATTTTCTTCCATCCTTTTGAATGAGGAAGAACAATCCTTACCATAAGAGAAAGACATGAGTCAAGATTTCTGAATCCAAAACCTCCAAAATAAATATGCAATTATCTCAGGCCATGGAAAAACTCAAAAAGAATTTTGAAAATCCAGTATGAGAGGTGGAGGAAAAATTGGGAAGAGAAATGAGAGAGATGCAAGAAAAGCAGGTCAACACATTGCTAAAGGAAACCCAAAAAAATGCTGAAGAAAATAACACCCTTAAAAATAGGCTAACTCAATTGGCAAAAGAGGTTCAAAAAGCCAATGAGGAAAAGAATGCTTTAAAAAGCAGCATTAGCCAAATGGAAAAGGAGGTTCAAAAGCTCACTGAAAAAAATAGTTCTTTAAAAATTAGAATGGAACAGGTAGAAACTAGTGACTTTATGAGAAATCAAGAAATTACAAACCAAAATGAAAGAATGAAAAAATGGAAGACAATGTGAAATATAGATTGAAGTCCCCCATCATGGACTTGTCTGTGTGCTTTCACAAAGCACTCCCAACTATGTTACATGCCAGAACAGCTCTTACCCTTACTTTCCTGTTCTCCTTGCTTATCTGTATACATCCACAATGACACTCTTGATTACTTGACGTTCCAGAGCTGTGTTTTTCCCCCTCCTCTCCTTCTCCTGTTCCCCTTCTCCCTATCCTGTCAAACTGTATGTAGACCAAACAGGGACAAGTTGTAGCCAACTTATACAGGTTCGGGAGAGTTGGTTGTTAAATTTTCAGAGTTAGCATTTACACCTTTAAAACTGGTTTATGGCAGAAATTAGGACTTGATTTATTGTTCCATTGATTGTCTCAACCTAAGAAAGTAACGGAAGACATTAACAACGCAGATTAAATTTAATAAAAGTATGTCCTGCTAGGGTGTTTTTTTTCCTGAAAGCTGCTTGTTAAACATTTACCAGCAGGTCTCTGTCACCACCCTGGCACTAAGATTTTCCATATCTCCCATACTAGTTGATCCTTTTTGTGTGTGTCTCCAAGCTTCTGTGTATCTCATCACTAAAACAGAAAGAAATAAACATGGAATCATATAGGCAATAAGATTCCCTTAAAACAGCCTCCTTCCAAACAAGAAAATGTGCCCTTTACAACCATGACACAACCACGGAAAAACTCAAAAAGAATTTTGATGCAGAGACTCCTCTTTTGACCATGCTTAATCTGTATTGAGTTAGTTTGTTTATAACTTATGATTTATTTATTTTACAAACTATCTAATTCCAAACTATTTCTTAAAAGGGCAAAACTTTTTTCCTTCTAGAAATTTCACACATATTTGAACAAAACAGATACTGAATTTCTGTAGCTATTTCTTTGGAATGACTAGCAAACAAAACAGAATAGCCCCTTACTGTATAACTAGCAATGTAAAGAAAATCCTAAGTAATGGATTTGCTAGTTGTTCTTCCTTATATGAAAAAGAATTTATGTTTATTCATTAGCTATGACACATATACAGTGCCAAGATAACAGGATAATTTAAGCAAAGTACCTCAGTATAATGTGGGAATAAACAATCAAATAAATTTTTATCATTCTATTAGTTATTAGACTTCAAATAACTACAGCAAATAAAAATATATAACATCAGTCTACTCAAGATTAAGAATAATCTCTTTGCTTTTGCCTGCTCATTTTTTCATTTTGCATATTTTTGAGTCAAGAATATCAGTTCATTTTTGACAATGAGAAGAAAAGTGAAAAAGTTAAATGAGTTAGTTGGTGTGAACAAACAAAAAAGTTTTCATGAATTAATTCAATCTTTGCCTTTGTTAAATTCAAGCTACTTGAGACATATGTTATAATGGTGACAGATGACAATGAAAAATCAGAGCTATTCATTTCTATTTTTTTATCAACTTCCTTAAGGAGAAAGATAGTCTATAAACTGTAGAAACTATGTGATTCAGAGAGGATTAAAGATGAAGACAAGGGAAGAGATAGCTAGAGAACTCATAGACCTTTAAATTAGGTGAAATTTCTACACTAAGAGATAAGATGCTGAAGATATGCCAGGATCTGTTGTTCTAATCTTTGAGAAAATGTCAAGAAGGAGAGAAGTACTCAAAGACTGAGGTAAATAAACATAATTCCAATTTTCTAAAAGCTGGATTCTGAAATCTCCAAACTGGTAAGTTTGAATGGATAATTAATCATGGTTTAGATTACTTAGTGTCAGCATAAGTTCACTGTAAGTCACATCAATTCTCTGGGTTTCCAGTTCTTCATCTGCAAAATGAAAATGTTCAATTATATGTGATTTTCACAAAGCAAACATTTAATAAATGTTTGTTGAACTGAATTGATTATGGACCTTAATTTCCTTTTAAATAATATTTTATCTTTTCCAATTTCATTTAAAGACAAATTTTAACAATCATTTTTTAAAAATTGAGTTCCAAATTTTCTCTCTTCTCACCCATCCCAAAGATGGTAAGCAATTTAATATAGGTTATATATGTGTGACCTCACAAAGCATGTTACCATGTTGTGAAAGAAGACACAGACCAAAAGAAAAAACAACCATGAAAAAATAAAGAATAAAAATAGTATGCTTCAATTTGCATTCACACCCTATCACTCTTTTCTCTGGATATGAATAGCATTATTCCTAAAGAATCCTTTGGAATTGTCTTGGATCATTGTATTGCTGAGAATAGCTAAATCATTCATAGGTGATCATAGTACAATGTTGCTAGTGCTATGTACAATGTTCTGGTTCTGCTTACTACACTTTGCACCAGTTCATGTTTTTTCTGAAATCTAGGCAAGTATTATGTTATATTCATATACTGCAACTCATTCAGCCATTTACCAACTGATGGGTGAAGCCTCAATTTCTTTCTTATATGCAAATTGTTATGATTCAAAGTCTATCTTTATGAAATTTATCTCACTTCCTTTTTTGACAGTGTTCCTATATGGAAAGATATAGGGGAGATAGCTTGATTTCAACAACATATTTGCAAAGGTCTTGTCCTTGAGGCAATATGAAGAAACACAGAGTGCTAGTAATTTTTTCAATAAAACATGAAACTAAGTGAAAAATCAAAGGCAAAGAGTAATTTGTCAATGTTAAATTAAATTTTAAACTCAGTCCTCATCCTTAATCTGTTCAACATCTTAATCAGTGCTTCAAATGTATACACAGGAACTATATTTATCAAATTTGTATCTGATTCAAAAAAAGATTTCAAAAGAGTGGAGCAATGAACTTAATTAAACAAACATAAAGATAAAATTTAAAAGATATGAATGGAAAGTACATTTTGGCTCAATTGAAAAAGTACAAGATATGGGAGATTTTGATTGACAATAGTTCTTGTTAAAATGTTTTGGGGATTTTTATTGATTGTAAATTCAATATAAAAGTAACACATGATTAGTAATAAGGGAACAAATTGGGAACATTTATTTAAAAATAGTTCATGTACTTACCACTGATCAGATCCTTTCTGGAGGACTATGTTCAGTTCTGAGCATGCCATTTAAAGTGGAACATTTATCTGTGTTCTTACTCCTTCTTCTCCTACTTCTTTCCCACCACTTTGTTCTAAATAGAGATATACCTGATTTTACTATGCTTTGATTTATTGCATTTCATTTGAGTTTTTTACAGATTGAAAGTTTGTGGCAACCTCTCATTGAGCAAGCCTATTGGTGCCATTTTTCCAACAACATATGCAAACATCATGTCTTTGTGTGACATTTTGGTAATTCTTAAAATAGTTCAAACTTATCCCCTATTAATATATCTGTTGTGGTGATCTGTGATGAGTGATCTTTGATGCTATTACTGTAATTGTTTTGGGGCACTGTGAAGTGGGCCTTATAATATGGTGAACTTAATAAATGTTGTATATGTTCTGATTAGCTGACCTCCTCTCCTCAAGCCTCCCTATTCCCTGAGACACAGCAATATTGAAATTGCCTGATTAATAACCCTACAATGCCCTCTAAGTATTCAAGTAAAAAGAAGATTCAATCAATATGGCAAACTCCATTGTTGTCTTATTTTAAGAAATTGCCACAACCACCCCAGTCTTCAGCAACAAATACTCTGATCAGTCAATAGCCCTCAATATAGAGACAAGACCCTTCACCAGTAAAATTACAACTTGCTGAAAACTCAGATGATAGTTAGCAAGGAAGCATTTTTAATTAAGGTATATACAATGCTTTTTAGACATAATACTATTGCACACTAAACAGACTACAGAATAGTATAAACATAACTTTTATATGTACTGGGAAATCAAAAATAATTGTGTGACTTGATTTACTGTGATATTTGTTTTATTGCACTAGTCTAGAACCAAAAACCATAATATCCCAGAGGCATGCTTGTATAGTAAGTCTTGGGTATTTTTCCCTTCTCTATATCCTTTCTCTCAGTGTCCTCATCACCTCCCATCTCTATACAGATGAGAACCAGATCTATATAACTAACCTTAAAATTTTTCCAGAATTCAAGTCCTAAGCCACTAACTACTTATTGGATAATTCTAAATGATGGTCTCATAAACATCTGAAACTCATTATGGCCCAAACAGAAGTTATCTTTCTCCAAAAAACTCACCCATATCCCTAACTTCCATACATTTATTGAGGGCACATATTTCTAGACACCCAGATATTCAATCTCAAAGCCATTTTTAAACTCCAGTCTTTCTCACCATTCCTGCATCCCATCCAATCACCTGCCATATTTTTATCAATTCTATCTATTTCTGGCATCTGCCCCCTTCTCTCCATTCATATAGCCACTATACAAATTCAGGCTCTCATCACTCTTCACCTGAATTATTGCTATAGCCGCCAATTTAATCTTCTTACTTTAAGTCTCTTTTCTCTCATCCTGTATACAAGTGCCAAATAGCCATGAAACATATGTCTGACCACGTCACTCATTTTCTCAGAAAGCTTCTGTAGGCATTGAGTACAAACTTCTCCATCTGCCATTTAAAGCCTTTCACAATCTGGCTTCAACTCAATTTTTCATACTCATTACACTCATCAATCTTTCATACCCTTTACAATCCAGTCAGACTGACATACTTTCTCTTCCCAGTTCATAACATTTCATTTCCTATATTTACACCTCTGTAAGAGTTGTTCTTCTGGTCTTAAAAATGTGCCCCCAACTGGACTCTGATTCATAGAAGATCTCTTTGAAGTTAAGCTTATTATCTCATATATTAATTCTTTCCTGATCCTTCCTCAAAGTACCTTGCCATCATTTTCTATTACAAATGTACCTGCTATATTTCTATCTCCCTTCAGAGAACATAATTTAGGGTCAATATGAGAGAGGCACATTTTTAGTATAAAGAAGCATTCTAATCATATGAATATTCGAGAAATGGAATGTTCTGCTTCATGAGGTAATGATTCTATCTTACTTGGAGAAGTTCAGACAGATATGATGATCTGTCAGGAATTCTATGCAAGTTTTACTAAAAAAGGCCCAAAGAAGTTTGTTTTCCTTCAAATAAATGGTATACATCACCTGGAGCACATTGAGAAATAGCTGAAATTGCTGGACATTTTCAAATAAATCGCATATAAATGTATCCACATTTTGAATCAAACAAAGTTTAAGTCAAAGTCATCAAAACCGAGACTAACATGATGAATTTTCTCCAAATAACAGTGAATGCAGTACAGTAATTATTTAATATGGTATGCATAAACAAGGTCAAATTTGAGTTGGTGCATGTCAAATCTTGATGTGGGTATGTCATGCCACTGTCATCGTCATTTAGCATAAGCTCATTACACAGATTAGTTTTGTCCTCATACTATTTTCTGTATTTGAAGAGGAAATATGTAGACTCAACTTCAGATAATCTTTGTGTGGAAATTTTAAAACATCATAATATGTTATATTTCCTGTTATCATTCACTTGTGCTTATAATGTGGTTTTTGAAAAATGAATTCAATTTAAATAATTTCAGAATAGTTTAAGATTATTGTTTGAAATTTTCCACAATTAAATTTAAATTTGTTTCAGATGTTTAATTTTTTTTCAAATTTTAAAAGATGAAATAATAAATCTTACTGAGGTAAAAATACATGGAGAGTTTGAAGAGAAAAATCACTGGAGCAACCAAAAGTAGTATAATTAATGAGATAGTATAAGTAGTAAAAATATAGGGTAAAAAAACATAAATTCAGAAAATATAGATCACTATATTTATTACTGGGGTTGATAAGTAATTATTATTGGAGAATTAGAGACAGAGTGAAATGCTAGGCATAAGGGTGTTAAAAAAAGAAGGAAAAAGGGAGAAAAAAGGAAGGTAAGAATGTCAGTTAGTCACTAGATAAACATTTATTAAGTGCTTACTACATGCCAGGTGCTGTGCTAAGCATTAAGGAGACTAAAAAAAGTCAAAAGGCAGTCCTTGTCCTCAAGGAGATTACAGTCTAATGAGAGAAGACAAAACACAAAAGGAAGCAGGGAAATAGGAGAGAGGGTGCTCAGCATGGAGGCATAATGAAGTTCAGAACAGTTCAAACTAGATGGGAGGTGTAGAGATGGCTGACCTGGGCTCCCTCCTTCAGTGGCTATTCTATTTGAAGAGCTCTCTATCCTCTAATCAGAGGGAAGGAGTCTTGAGAAAAGATGGCATTTATGAAGTATGAATCATTTTTTTAAATGATTTAAAGGAAGAAAAATGAAGGCTACAAAGTTTCATGGATAAGTAAGAGAGCTTTGAAAGTAAAATACTGAAAAAGAAAAGAGAATTAGATATAATGAAGACCTGAATTTTCATGTATAACCTTCTTTTTCTGTTCAACTATGTATATGGAGTTATATTACCTCCACTAGCCTTATTGTTATCAATGCTTCCCAAAACCCTAAAGGATGATGCTGTTGAAGTGCTATCCTCAATATGCCAAAAAATTTGGAAAACTCAACAGTGACCACTGGATTATATAAGATCACTTTACTTCCCAATCTGAAAGAAGGGCAATGCCAAGGATTATTCAAATTATCAAACAATTTTACTCATTTTAAATGCCAGCAAAGTTATGGCTAAGACACTACGAGCTAGGCTTCAGAAATACGTGAGCTGGGAATTACCAGAAGAGTACGGTGGTTTTCCAAGAGGGAGAGGAACCAGAGATCAAATTGTCAATATTCACTGGATTGCAGAGAAAGTAATGGAGTTCTAGTTCTGCTTCATTGACTATATTAAAGTCTTTGACTGTGTGGACGATAACAAAATGTGGCAAGTCCTCAGAGATAGGAACACCAGATCATCTTATTTGTCACCTGAGGAACCTGTATGCAAACCAAGAAGCAACAGTTAAAACTGATCGTGGAACAACATGGTTTAAGATTGGAAAAGGAGTGAGACAAGGCTTTATGTTGTCACCTTATTTATTAAATTACATGCCGACTATATCATGTGAAATGCCAGGTTAGATGAATCGAAAGCTAGAGAAATGGCAACAATCACAGACATGCAGACAATATTCTGATGACAGAAAATGAAGAATTAAGAAGCCACTTGATAAGGGTAAAAGAGGAGAGTGTAAAAGCTGGCTTGAAGTTTAACATAAAACAAAATTAAGATCCTTCTAATGGTTCTATCACTTCCTGGAAAATAGAAGGAGAATAAAAGGAAGCAATGTCAGATTTTCTATTCTTGGGTTCAAAGATCATTGAAGACAATGACTGCAGCCGTGAATTTGAAAGATGCTTGCTCCTTGGAAAGAAAGCTATAGCAAATCTGGACAGTATACTAAAAAGCAGAGACATTACCTTGCCAGCAAAATTAAAATTATGGTTTTTCCTAGTAGCATTGTATTGCTGTGAAAGTTGGACTATAAGGAAAACTGAGTGATGCAGAAATGACACTTTTAAACTGTGGTGTCAGAAAAGACTTTTGAGTTTTTGGACAGCAAGGAGGTCATATCAGTCAATACTTAAAGTAATGAGTTCAGGTTGGAATACTGAGGCTGAAGCTTAAGTACTTTGATCATAAAATGAGAAGACAGGGCTTCCTGGGAAGGACTCTAATGCTTGGACAATTTGAAGCAAAAAAGAAGAGAGGGTGGCAGAAGATGAAATGGATGGATAGTATCATGGAAACAATGAACATGAATTTGGGAAGACTTTGAGAGATAGTGGAGGATAGAAAGACCTGGTGTTATAGTCTGAAGGGTCATGAAGACTCGGACATGAATGTACAATAACGACATGTATAAGTAATTTATTATTTTAGTTTATGTTTGTTAAATTCATAATATAAAAATGGGTGCAGTCTTTTCTTTATCTTTTTTCATAATATGATCTTGACTTTAACCTTCGTTCTAACTAGTTTATGGTAAGACTACTCAGTCAGCTCACTCTGATATGAATCCCACATCAATAAGCCCTCCTTCTTTTCTATTAAGTCAGTTTCACCTTTTTATCACATTATTTGGTGCTCACCGTGGATCCACTATTAATTTACAGGCCTTTTGTCATATAGCACTATGAATCAGAATGTGATAAATTCATTAAAACAAGCCCAAAGTGCTGGAAGATCAAATGAAAAAGGTGAAGCGCCTTCATGTTTCCTGTTAGAAAATTTTTTTGTGGTTATTCTCACTATTTCAGGTTTAATATGAACTATGTATATGTTTTGAAATTAGAAGCTAACTCAAAAGGTTGAGTGACTCTGTGTGGCTAATATTCAACTCTTCCCTTTAATCAACTTGAGTGATAGAGTGTCAGGAAACAAACACGTCCCCTGTCCCTTCGCCTTAAATATCCTCTTCCCCTGCACCCCCCTCATGCATGCACACGCTTTACTAAATCCTGATCAAGAGGTATCAGGGACTTAACACATACAGAGATTTGAAACAGAGGCAACTCTAATGATCTAAAAGTCATCAAAGGAAATCCATATGCTCCCAAGCACATTAAAAATGCCTCTTTATTTTTCACACCACCAATATCAGCTTTTATGTCTCATCTTCTTAGATATGTTAAAATTGGAAACCAAAAGGAAGAAATCTCATCCCTCTGTGAGCTGTATAGATCCAAAGAGGAAGACTCTGGCTCAGGGCTGTGTTACTCCCTGAAAGGGATGATTTATTTTGGAATTCAACATCATTCAACATTCAAAGTGCTGGAAAATCAGAGTCTTTTCCATATAGAGAATCAACATGTTACTGTATCCCCATTTTCCAGATAAGCCTGAGATATTTTGTATGCTTTTACTTGAATGAAGAAAGATTTAACTCCAAATTAGTGAAAAAAAAACTGAACATAATGTGACTCTGTGTACCAAATTTCTTGGGAGACACATATATGTGGTTCTAAAGAGTCTTTGAAAGAGAATATTAGAGATATGTAAGAGAAGTCAGCTCCTTAACATGTACCTAATTTTTAGTTTGCCTCATTGCAGTCCACAAAAGGCACCAACATGGATGAGAACAGTCCCTCCTTTGCAATTTAAATTGAAATCTTGTCTTTCTCATGGCAAAAGAACTCATTCACTCTTTATACTTTTTGGCATAGCCTAATCTGTATATCTTCTCTAAGTCTGATTTGCTATTTGGATAAATAGGCTTACATACTGCTTGCTACTTGTGATGGTCTTTTGTGTGAACAGTGTTTGGTGGGAATGAGCTAAGCTGGCAAATGTTATCTGAGGGTTACTCTCATATAAGAATCACTAGAGAGTCAGCTTTCCCACTAAATTCAGACTGATATCCCTGGAAGAGACCTGAGATATTTGAGGGGGCAGATTTAATTTCAGTCTAATATCCCTTTCAGAGATAGTTGAAGGAAGGGGAAAGTACAGAATTATAGCCCTTCCTCTGCTCCCATAAAGGCAGATATAATAAAACACTTCATCTTCCCTAGAGAAGGAGAGGTTGGATGCTAGAGATACCTATCAATGAACCCCTCAAGTTAAGTCCATAAATTTAGACAACTATTCTTTATCTATTTTGCATTTTGATGACAAAGGCTCTAGATTGGGTTTCAATAGATTTCGAGCCCAGCTCTGGTTCAACTAGTAACTTAGGATCGTAAGATTTAAGCTGAAAAGAGCCCTACAAATTATCTTTTCCATTCTATTTATTTTCTTTTAATTTCCTGGTGGTTTTGTTTTATTTTCGTACTACAGTTATTTTCCTGATAATAGAATAACATTACTATGCAAAAATCAATCCACAAAGTAGAGGCACTTAACAGCTTTTTTCACATTCTGTAGCCATAATCTGAATTCTTCTTACTTGTCACTCCTCATGAAACAATAATATTTCACTACATTTATATACCACATTGTGCTCTGCCATTTCCATAGTAATCAGCACCTGCTTTGTTTCCAGTTTTATTAAGAGTGACATGAGGAACTCAATTTCTATATGGTATTAGTCTCATCAAGTTCCAAGTCCAAAGCCCACTTCAATTTTTATTCAAGAAGCCTTGCTCCTCAAGACTTCCCTATAAGCTGATTATAATATCTATCCTAGAATCTGAGACTTCTAGATAACTTTAATTTGAACTCTTGGGTCTGGGACTATATTCTCTGTAACTGAAACTAAAAAAGATTTTTTTAAAACAAATATACAGTAAGAAAAGAAAAAGAAAGATTTCATAAACTTAAACGTTAAAACTTAAATACAAAATAAGAAAAGAAAAAATGTCATGTGTACAATAGAATGTAAGAGGATTCAAAATACAGACCAATAAATTTTCATTTCAAGAAAGCCTGTGTAATAAGTACTATGCTTTGTGTTGACAATTATTCATCTTTTCTTTGCTACCTTGTAAGTTTTCTTTTGTTCTCTGGTGCACACTTTTTAATATATTATTTATTTATTTTCAGTTTTCAACATTCACTTCCAAAAGGTTTTGAATTCCAAATTTTCTTCCCATCTCTTTCCTTCCCCACTCCAGGACAGCATGCACTCCAACTACTCCTATCCCCAATCTGCTATCCCATGCATCACCCCGCTTCTTCTATCCCCCTCCCCTCTGTTTTCCTGCAGGGCAAGATAGATTTCTATACACCATTGTATGTACAACCTATTTCCCAGTTGCATGCAAAAACAATTTTTTAACATTCATTTTTAAAACTTTGAGTTTCACATTCTCTCTCCTCCTCCCTCCTTGCCCACTCTCATTGAGAAAGCAAGCACTTCAATATAGGCCACACTTGTGTAGTCATGCAAAACACTTCCATAACAGTCATGTTGCAAAAGACTAACTATATTTCCATCTATCCTGTCCTGCCTTCCATTTATGCCATTCTCTCCCTTAACTTGTCCTCTCACAATAGTGTTTGCTTCTGATTACCCCTTCCTCCAATCTGCCATCTCTTATATTTTCATCCTTCTCCTATCCCCTTCCCCCCATCTTCCTTTATGGTAAGATAGATTTCCATAGTCAATTGAATCTGTGTTATTCTCTTCTTAAACCAAATCCAGTAACAATAAAGGCTCACTTATTCCCTCTCCACTCTTACCCTCCACGGTAAAAGTTCTTACCTCTTTACTTTACATGCTTTACTACATTCTACCTCTCCCTTTCTCTTTCTCTCAATACATTTCCCACAACACAATTTTAATTTTTAGGTATCCTCCTTCCATATTCAGCTCACCCTGTACTCTCTGTCTATATACATATACACACATACATATATATTTACATATACATATACCTACATATATATAATATACCACCATACATACACACATAAATATATGTATATACATACATATATATATACACACATATGTGTGTGTATGCATCTATGTATGTATATTTCCTCTAACTATCCTAATACTGCAAAAGGTTTCATGAGTTACAAATATCATCTTTCCATGTAGGATGTAAACAGTTCAACTTAAATGAGTCCCTTATGGCTTCTCCTTCAAATTTACCTATGGCTGTTTCTCCTGAAGTCCTGTAGTTGAAAGCCAAATTTTTTACTCAACTCTGGTCTTTTCAACAAGAATACTTGGAAGTAATCTATTTCATTGAAATTTCATTTTTTTCCACTGAAGTATTATACTCAGTTTTGCTGAGTAGGTGATTCTTGGTTTTAATCCTAACTCCTTTGACCTCTGGAATATCATATTTCAAGCCCTCAGATCCCTTAGAGTAGAAGCTGCTAAATCCTGTGTTATCCTGATTGTGTTTCCACAGCATTTGAATTTTTTCTTTCTGGCTGTTTACAATATTTCCTCCTTGACCTGGGAACTATGGAATTTGGCTACAATATTCCTAGGAGATTTCCTTTTGAGATCTCTTTCAGGAGATGGTGGATTCTTTCCATTTCTATTTTACTAGTTCTAGGATATCAGGGCAGTTTTCCTTGATAATTTCTTGAACGATGACGTGTAAGCTCTTTTTCTTTTTGGTCATGGCTTTCAGGTAGTCCAATAATTTTTAAATTATTTCTCCTGGATCAATTTTCCAGGTCAGTAGTTTTTACAGTTAGATCCCTTACATTGTCTTCTATTTTTTCATCTTTTGGTTTCATTTTATAATTTCTTGATTTTTCATAAAGTCATTTGTTCCATTCTAATTATGAAAGACTTATTTTCTTCAGTGAGCTTTTGGGCCTCCTTTTCCATTTGGCCAATTCTACTTTTTAAGGCATTCTTCTCCTCATTGTCTTTTTAGACCTCTTTTGCCATTTGGATTAGTCTATTTTTAAAGGTGTTATTTTCTTCAGCATTTTTGTGGTGTCCTTTTGCAAGCTGTTGACTCATCTTTCATGATTTTCTTGCATGGCTCTTATTTCTTTTCCCAATTTTTCCTCTACTTCTCTTACTTGATTTTCAAAATTCTTTTTAAGCTTTCCCATGGCCTGAGATCAATTCATATTTTTCTTTGAGGCTTTGAATGTAGGAGCCTTGACCTTGCTGTTTTCCTATGGCTGTATGATTTTATCTTCCCCTAACTGTATGCTTTGATCTTTCTTATCATAAGAAAATACCTTTTCACCAAGAAATTAACCTTCTATAGTCTGATTTTTTCCCCTTTCAATCATTTCCCCAGCCAACTCCTTGACCTCTGAGCTCCTTGTTAAGTGGAGAGTGTACTGCCCCAAATTTCAGGGGCTTTGTGCAGCCAGCTTCAGAGATATCTCCAAGGACCTGTAAATTCTCAGCTCCTCCAAAGTGCTGTGATGAAAAGAAAGTTAATTACTCCTCTCCTGGTCTGCATTCTGGTCTATGAGCAATTACTAGCATTTTTTTCTGCCCTGGATCTGTGAGTAGGATTCCCTCTCTACAGTGGCTGCCAGTTCAGCCGCACAAGTATTCCTCCTTACCCTAGGACTGCCACAAAAGACTGTCACTTGGATCAGTTGCGTGATTCCCCCATCTTATGCAGACCAAGAGTTCCAGAAGCAGCTGGCCACTGCAGCAGCAACTGCCACCAACCTGGGGTTGGTGCTGGGGCTATGGCCACACCATGTTCCTCTTTCATCCAGGTGAAAGAGCTTTCCCACTGAGCTTTGAAACTGTCTTTGGCATTTGTGGATTGAGAGGTCTGAAAACCACAGCACAGTGATTCAGTGTCCTGAGACCTGCTCCAGTCCCATCTGTGCCACCCCAGCCCAAGATGGGTTGCACTTCACTTCCAGCCTGGTGCAATAAACCCTTCCTGTCAGCTATCTAGATTGTCTTGGGCTAAAACTCTGTTTCACCCTGTCATTTTGTGGCTTCTGCTGCTATAGAATTTGTTCAAAGTAATTTTACAGGTATTTTGAGGGGTTTGGGTGGAGAGCTCAGTCAGGTCTCCGCTTCTACTCTGCCATCTTGGCTCCACCACCACCTCTGCACTTTTGTTTTGTTCTGTTTTCTCTCTCTCCCCAGAAGGCTACTATTAAGTGTGAATATATATGCATACATATATACTTATATACACATACAAATCGATAAACATACATACATAAGCATACTTTCCCTAATAAATTCTATTCCTGATCTTTGTGTGTATCTCTTATTTCCTATCCCTCTTGATTCCTCTACTTCACTTCTAACTCACCCTCCTATTACTTAACCTACTCCCTCTCCAAAGGTCGCTCCCTCATCCTCCCATTCCTATAGATAAAAACATCCTTCTACACTGCCCCTCTAACTTATTCCCTCACCCTCACCTCTAGAGGTCCCTCCTTTGTCCTCTCTCTTCTTCCTATTCCTTTTGCATTTAATTTCTTTCTGAATTTAGAAGACTTTTATATTCTTCTAAATATATACATATTGTTCCCTGTTGAACCCATTCCTGATCAAAGCAAGTTTCTAGAACTGAGTCCTCCTCCCCCATCTAATTCCTTGTTTCAGTTTTTCCTCTTGTACCTCATTTGTATAAGATAATTACTCATTTCAACTGTTTCTAAACAGTTTTACTTTTTGAAGTCATATAATACTCAGTTCTACCCCAGTCATTCTAAAGGCCTACCCAATTACTAATAATGATTTTAGACATACATTTTACATATGTAAAAGTAAGCAATGTCTTTATTGAGTCCCCTGTAATTAATCTTTGGTATATATCTTATTGGCTCTTGGCTTTTATATGTCAAATCTTCCATTTTTTAAAACAAAGTTCTGAGAGTCATAGAATTCATTAAGCCTACTTTTTTCAGTCAGGATTATGCTTGACTTTGCTGGAGATGATATTTTTGGCTAGAAACCAAGTTTGCTTGTTCTTTAACATACAGCATTCCAAGACCTGTTGCCTGTTAGTGTCACTGCAGCTAGATCTAATGCAATTCTAATAGTGGCACTGCCATATTTAAATGTTTTTATTATAATTCATATATTTTATCCTTGAGCTGGGTTTCAGAATTTGACCATAATATTCCTATGTGTTTTCCTCATAGGATCTCTTTCAGGTGGTGATTGGTGGATTTGTTTCTATTTCTACTTTCCCATTTGTTCCAATGTTTCAGACAATTTTCATTCATTATTTCTTGTATTATTGTATCAAGATTCTTTTTTTGATCATAACTTTCAGGTAGTCTCATTATTCTTGTGTTTTCTCATCTTGATTTGTTCTCCAGATCAATTGCTTTTCTTATCAGATGCTTCACATTGTTTTCTTTTTTTCATTCTTTATATTTTGTTTTTAACTTTCATTAATATAATTAACATTACAGATGTATGTATGGCTTATGGTCAGACAAATCTATGAACCTGTAGAACAGGTCCTCCTGTATATGCTTGGGTCCTTGCTGCTACATTTATGGCATAGTCAGTAGGATCTGCAAATTAAAAGGAAAGTATGGGGGCTGGGATAATTGTTCATTGCTTCTCAGTTGTGATGCCTGTGGTTCTGCAGAGCCCAGAAGCAGAGAGCTGCCTGGACACACACTCAAACAAGATCCAGGAGCTTGGAATTCAGCCCCAGAACAAGATAAAGACTGAGATGCCAGATAGGAGAGCTAACTGTGCTTTTTATCATCATTCTCCTGGGATGGTTTGGGATCCAGGGGAGTGTTGTCTATGGCGGGGGTGGAACTGCCATATCCCCCAAGGCTCCACCCTGAAGTTTTGTTGCTTAGTTACCTCTCAGAGCTTGGAAGCCCACAACAGCAGTGTGTGGAGAAGGACACACTCCCAAGAAGGACTTTATTTGGACATTTTGTTTTGGATTGAGGAAAGAGGAGATGGTTGCTCACTCCCCAAAGACTGACCCTCAAAGAATGCTATATTGTGATATGCATTCTGTAAATGTGAAGTCTATGATGTGTTTGTGGGAATTATGTTGTATTTACTTAAGAAATGTTAATGCCTGTAGCCTTTGTAATAGATACAATCTTGGGGCCCAATGTAATGTTAATGTAAGATTAATGGTGGGTGGTGAGAAAAGTTAAAGATCTTCCCTGCCAAATAAAAAGCCTCAATATCTTTTGTTAATTTTTATTGAGGCACTGGGTTAAAGGGTCATGCATGCTCTTTGGCTCTGAAAAATGTACACATACTCTGAGGTAAAGTTTTATTTGGGGGCTTACTCATTGGAAGTATTTGTTTAGCCAGAGGAGACTCTGGGAAGCTGCTAAGGAGCCCTCCAGCTTTGAAAATCCGGATGTTGGTGCTTCTCTCTCTGGTAACTATGTATGCATGTAATGGTCAGATTGTTGGATCTGCCTGTTGATTTGTGATGTATATATTGCTTATAGTCAGACAACTGGAAAACCTGTCTTCTGGTCTTTATTTCTCTGTTTGTATTTTCTCTGAAATTTAAGGTGCTGATTTTTTACCCTGAACTAAGTGAATGATATATGTGCTTGATTAAAGTAGATTGTTGATCTCTCAAAAATTGTTTTCCTTCTAGAAAATGAGATCTAAGAATCTGTACAACAGGCCCTCCTGTGTATGCTGGGGTCCTTGTTGTTATACTCATTGAGAAAACAAGCAATTTGATATAGGTTATATATGTGTAGTTATGCAAAACATTTCCATAATAGTCATGTTGTGTAAGACTATATTTCTCTCTATCATATCCTGCCACATATTTATTCTATTCTCTCCTTTCACCCTTTCCCCGATCAAAAGAGTTTGCTTCTGATTACCCTTCCCCCAGTCTGCCCTCCCTTCTATCACTCCCTCTTCTCTTATCCCCTTTCACCCTACTTTCCTGTAGGGTAACATAGATTTCTATACCCAATTGAGTATGAATGTTATTCTCTCTTCAAGACAGAGCAAGAGTTCCCTCGTTCCCTCTCATCTCCCCCTCTTTTCCTCCATTGTAAAAAGCTTTTCCTTGCATCTTTTTTTGTGTGAGATAATTCACTCCATTCTACCTCTCCTTTTCTCTTTCCCTCAGTACATTCCTCTCTCACCCCTTACTTTCATTTTTTAGATATCATCCCTTTACATTGAACTCTCCCTGTGCCCTCCATCTATATATATATATATATATATATATATATATATATATATTTTTTTCTAACTACTTTAATAATTAGAAAATTCTTATGAGTTACAAACATCATCTTTCCATGTGGGAATATAAAGTTTAACTTTATTAAGTCTGTTATGATTTGTTTTTTCTGTTTACTTTTTCAGGTTTCTCTTGAGTCTTGTATTTGAAAGTCAAATTTTCTATTTAGCTCTGGTCTTTTCTCAAGAATGCAAAAAATTCCTCTATTTCATTGAATGGCAAATTTCCCCTCATGGGCTGTACTCAATTTGACTTTATAGGGTGATTCTTAGTTGTAATCCTCACTCTTTTGACTTCCAGAATGTCATATCCCAAGCCCTCTGATCCCTTAAGGCAGAAGCTGCTAAATCTTTCAATATTCTGATGGTGGTTCCACAATACTTGAATTGTCTCTTTGTGGCTGCTTGTAATATTTTCTCATTGACCTGGGAACTCTGTGATTTGGCTATAATATTCCTGGGGGTTCTCCTTTGGGATCTCTTTCAGGAGGTCATCAGTGGATTATTTCTATTTTACCCTCTGGTTCTAGAATATCAGGGCAGTTTTCCTTGATGATTTCTTGAAAGATGATGTCTAAGCTCTTTTTTTGATCCTGACTTTTAGGCAGTTTGATAATTTTTAAATTCTCTCTCCTGGATCTATTTTCCAGGTCAGTTGTTTTACCAGTGAGATATTTCACATTGTCTTCTATTTTTTTCATTTTTTTTGTTTTGTTTGGTTTCTTAATTTTTCAGAGTCATTAGCTTCCATTTGCTCCATTCTAATTTTGAAGGAATTATTTTTTTCAGTAAGCTTTTGGACCTCCTTTTTCCTTTGGCCAATTCTGATTTTTAAAGCATTCTTGTCCTCATTGACTTTTTGGGCCTCTTTTGCATTTGGTCTAGTCTATTTTTAACATGTTATTTTCTTTACTATTTTATGGGGTCTCCTTTAGCAAGCTGTTGACTTGTCTTTTATGATTTTCTGCATCACTTTCATTTCTCTTCCCAATTTTTCTTCTACTCTCTTACTTGATTTTCAAAATCCGTTTTGAGCTCTTCCATGGCCTCAGACCAATTCATATTTTTCTTGGAGGTTTTGGATGTAGAAGCTTTGACTTTGCTGTCTCCTTCTGAATGTATATTTTGATCTTCCTTGTCACCAATATAAGTCTCTGTAGCCTGAGTTTTTTTCTGTTGTTTGCTCATTTTCCCAGCCAATTACTTAACTTTTTAATTCTTCTTGGATGTATCTCTATACATGGATAATGGATATTCTGGGAGAGACAGATATGGAAAGAAAAGCTGTAGACAAGCAGAGGAAGCCAGTTCCTCAATGTATCCCTGATGTCCAGTCTGCCTCACTAGAAACCATAGAGAGACTTGTCCCTTGGTTGAGATTGGGCATTCTGTCTTGGTTTGAACTGAGCTCTCATCTCATGCTAAGCTAAAGAGCTAATTCACACTTGTGCATTCTTTGGTATTTTCCAATATGTATAACTTCAATTTGTATTGGTTGTTATGCCTGAATAAATGGGTTTCCTTAACATCCATTAATTGCTACTGTATTTTATGTAACTGGTGTTGATGGGAAGGACTGAAACTGGTAAATGAAAGTCTACTGTGCCCTTCTGCACCTTTTACCTGATCCAAAATTTATTTTTTTTTCAATCTTAAACTATTAGCCTTGAAAGGAAGGATGAACAATCCATCAAAGGGTACATGCCTATTGTCTGCCATGTTCTATGTTAGGTACTAGGATACAAACAAAAGTGAAACAATTCCTTTCTCACAACAAACTACTTATATTACACTCTTCCCCTTCATTTCTAGATCTATGAATCTTAGACTCAGATTTGAATCCTGCCTCACACACTTCACTACCTATGTGACATGAGCAAGTCACTTGATCTCTTTTGAGAATCACCCTCTATAATAGGATAATCTTATTTCCATTCATATACATATATGTATATATACATATATGTGTCTGTATGTAAAGCTACCTCACCTGGTTACTATATCAGATGAGATAAGACAAGGAAAATGTTTGTAAACTTTAAAGTGAGTGCTAGCTATTATTATTATAATGATAAGTGCAGCAACCCCTTGTGGGGACTACTTCCCCCAACCTATACATTATTCATAGGCTGACATCCTCATAGAGTCAATACCACTTTGGTCTCTCTTCTTTTCAGTTAACAGGCAAGGAGAAGATGCTATTATCTTTGTATCCTTATCAAATTGTGCAGTATTCACAAGGTTACTTTCTTGGATGTATCCATTTCAAGGCTGTTTCTCAGCTATCTCTCTGGGGCAACTGCTAACCATTTTTCTGATTATTGTCACCAGCTTCATTGGACTTCAGCCACTGGTAGGACCTCTGATAGGACCTCAGTATCTCCTGAATACATATTGTGTCCTGGGCACTTATCTCTCATAATACTTATTCATCCAAATTTGGAAAGAACACAAAGAAACAGTTAACATGTTCTCACAGACTCATAGTAGTAGACAGGTGGAAGAATGTGGCCAGCTGCCCCTCCCTTTCTCAGCAGCTCAAAGCACTCTGACCTCATCCATCTGCATGAAAGAGAGTATGAGATAGATTTTTTTTTTTGCATCTATACTTAGTTGGAGCTCAGAAACTCATGAGTTACATGACTGTGAACTTTTTTCATCATACCATACATAGTCCTGAATCACTTGTTGGCTGAAGGGTAGTACCAATGCAATATTCACAGCACCTACAGTGGTCATGAATATGCCAGCACAATTCTGAGTCATGAACTACAACAGATGCTCCACATGGAAGACAGAACCAAAACATTTATTCAGATAGCAGAAAGCCAAATCCATCACAGTAAAAAAGATACACAATAACAATGCAGAGGTTCCTTCTGTTAGACTTCCCACAAATCAACTCCCTCAAACAAAATGCCCTTCTTTCACCTACAGTCAGCTGTGGGCTTGTCTTCATCCTTCAGTTCTGATTCCTCTCCCACTAATTTCCTCTCAGCTAGCTCTAGCTCTGCCTCTTCCTGTTCCACCCTTCCCGTCCCACCTGTTCAGCAAACTCCTTCTACCACAAGCTCCATGTGACTCAGACTTGATATGACCCAGGCAGGTCACATGAGCCTATTAATGAATGGCACAGACTTTCCCTTTTAAATTACCATTACAAGAAGCCACCTTCCCAAAGCTTCCATGTAAGATAGGAAAAAGGCAGATGATATCCATGTGTCCTCTAAGGAGGACTTTGCACTCATTGGTCAGCATTCCCTCCTATCTCCCACTGAACCCTTCTTATGTAAATATTACAGGCAGGATTCAAAGCCAAATCCTCAGACTTCAAATTCACACTGGCTATGATTTCCCCCAAGTATGAGCTCCTGTAGAACTTTGAGTATGCAGTTTTTAAGGCATATATATTCTGCCTGGTATAACAATTACTTTTGTGACAATCTCATTTTCCTTACCTAACTGTGAATCACTTTACAGTAAGGAGAGTGTCTCATTCCCCAGCTGGAACATATTTCATGCTCAATAAATGTTGACTGAATGAACTTCCATCTTCAGTCCTTAATATCTGTTGGCCCCTCCTTTAGCTTGGTACTAGACCTGCAATGATCTGTATTCAAAGTTCACAGGTAAGGCTGAGGAAATAATAAATGTCAGTCACTGTGTTTTCCCTGATGAACAGATCTGTCCCTTCTTTTAACACCACTTTCCTCCTCCAACAATAACTGTATTTATGAGAGTGAATCTTTCCATTCTAATGGTGAAATAGATGTATTTCCATGGATCTGGGAAATAGCCAATTCTCAGTGGTTTGTTATACTTTTGAAGCCATACAACACCAATTATTAAAAACCATTTTTCAGCAAAGTCTGGAGAAGTGAGCATGTGCAGTTCACTGGCAGAGTTTGCTACCCACAAAGCTTTCCCATTGGCAATAGAAAGAAAATGAGAAACATGGAAATTTAATATCTTTCCATTATGCATATCTGATTTAATCAGAGATGAGGCTGAAGTGCAATAAAAACAAAACTTTCATTAAGTTTATGACATTTCAACTGTATGTCAATTATACAGTTACCATGGTAACAGATAGCAAAAGCTTCCAAATGATTGTTTCCTCACTGAGAGGGGAGCCATGAAGTTGGACAGGATCATCTATTGCATGGCAAAGGGGAAAAGAGACTTCATAGAATTGTTTATGGAGATGGGCAAATCCTGAACTTCTAGTTGTAGGACCTGAATTTGAATGCTAGGCTTGCCATTTACTACCTGTGTGATCACAGGCAGATCACTGAACTTTGACAAACCCCCACTGACTTCTTTTCTATGTGTACAATATAGGTGTAAGTTATATGATATTTAAGGATGCTTTCAGGTCTAGCACTATGATCTAATATCCTCCTGATGGATCATGCTTCCTCCCCACAGAGGCACTTCATGGTCATCCTTCCTACATGGTGCAATTTTGTTCCCCAGCCTGGTCCCATGGTGACACCACAGGATCCTATCATCATGGTACGCTTCACCCCAGCTATTTTCCCATTATGCCATGCTGACGCTGCTACTGAAACTTCTGCCCCCAAACCATACTATTCTGATTCTTGAAAGTCCACTCTGTCTGACTAGTACTAGTTCTCAGACAAGATTTAATCCTTTTCATCCTGCTTTTCATCTCTTCCTCTGGGAATAGTCGACATATTAAATCAGGTCTCCATAATGCCTCTTGTCCATTTCCAAATCATGCTTCTTACATCCCAGCTACTCTCCTCATCCCCTTTGTTTCTCTCCTACCAGAAGTCTGGATACTGAACCTGGAGCAACTATGAGCTCCAATATACTATCTTCCCTAGGACCAATCCTCCACATAATTTTTGGACATTATCAAATTATATCACAGCATTTGTATAATCTGCTCCAACTTGTTAGCCTTTCTTTATATGTTGTCTTCCTCTATTAGAAGGTGAGCTTGTTGAGGACACCAACTGTCTTGAGTTCTGTTATTCACATCTATAGTGCTTAGCATGATATCTGACACATTGTAAGTACATGATAAACATTTTTTCATTCACTCATTAATTTGCTACCATTTTTTTTTTGGAAAAGTAATGTCAATTGATTGCTCTATGGCTCTGTATCACCATTTTAGCCACTACTCTCCTATATATGTTGTCATCCCTTTTTAGAATTGAAATTCACTGAGGGCAAGGCCTATTTGTTTTTTTATATCTGGACAACACTGGGCCCCTGCCTAAAGGCTCTTCTAGACCATCCTAGCTTGAGAGTGATTATTAGTAGTAACTGTTGCTATTTCCGGTCCAGCCTGATGTCTTTCTTTTTCTTTGCCTCATTAAAGGGGACATACTCTGGCTACTTCTTAAACAGGCCTACCTCACCCTAAGTGAGTACCTGCATAGACCTTGGCCTAAAAGGGCCATCTCCCAGTTCATCCCGGGTCATCTCCAGCCATCCTGAGGAATATTTGGTCACTGGATTCAGATGACTCTGGAGAAGAAGTGAGGCTGGTGACCTTGCATAGTCCTTCCTCGCTCACAACAATGTCTAGGGTAAATGATGTCATCATTTCTCTGATGGCATGGTCTTCTTTGGCAATGAGGATGAATACAATCTATAACCCTAGAAGTTAGCATAGTGTCTGGCTCATAATATGTACTTAAAAGGCTTTTTATTCATTCAGTAAGTTGTTCAGTCAGTCATGGCACTCCTATCATAGAAACTGCTTCCAACCACCCACTTCCTGTCCCATTTCCTATTGGAGAAGGAGTCTGCACTTTCTGGGGATGAACCATTCCCTTTCCCAGTAGACGTGCATTCAAAATCATAAGTCATAGATTTAAAGTAGAAGTATGCTGAGAAACCATGTATTGGCAGTGGCTCTAATGCCAACACTCCCTTAATTCAGGATGGATTTTGGGAATAAGAAATGTGCAAATCAAACAGTTAACAGAATGAGGTGTTAGTTGCCCTAATAAAACAATCATATGCAACAGTATATAGTGGCACTTAAATTCTCTGGGATGGTCCCTTTCATCTCCATGTGGAAATATAAGGATATAAAATATGACATAATGACTCACGTGGTCTTCTGAAATTCATCAAACCTGATGAGTCCTGAATGTATATAGATGGGACTTTTTATTCCCTTAGGTGACTAGGTCAAGGAAATGGGTCAATTAGGTCCCAGAATGTATTTCTCTCCTTTAAGGAAAAATTAGTCTCTGTCCTAGGAGTAATGGAGGAAGTAAATGTTGTGAGAACATGTAGGCATTAGCCTTATCACACACATACACATATCTTTTTGTTTATGAGTTGGACTATATGGCCATTGACTTTCCTCTCAAGTCTCAAATTCTGTGCTTTTGTGCTCTAGTCAAAGGGCCTCACTGTCTAGATTAAGGAAACTGAAGCTCATAGAAAGTGAGCTATTAGCTCCAAGTCACACAAGGAAAGAAATATATGTTACACACCTACTATGGGCTAGGCACTGTGCTAAGCAATTAGGATACAAAGAAATGCAAAAGACTGTGCTTCCTATCAATTCACAGTCTCATGGGGGAGATAACATGAAAATAACTATGTAAATGCGAGATATATGTGTGTATATATGTATATATGTATATGTATTATATGTGTGTGTGTATGCGTAAGGGAGGGAGGGAGAGAGAGAATTGGAGATAATTAACAGTGACTGACACTAGTATTAACAGGGATCAAGAAAGGTGAAATTTTGTCTGCGACTTGAAGGGAGCCAGAGAAATCATGAGATAGAGATACAAGGAGGGAGAGAATTACAGGCATACAGCACAGCCAGTGAAAATGTAGTCAGGAGAAGGAATATCGTATGTGAAGAACAGTAAGAAAGCCAGTGTCACTGGATCATAGACTATATTAAGGGAAGTAAAGTCAAAGAACATTGTAAAGGGTAGAAAGGACCAAATGTTATAAACTTTAAAAGGGAAAAAGAAGATTTTATATTTGACAGAAAGCAAAACAGTACTTGAATTCAGGCCCTCTCTGATTACAAATTGAGTTCTTTATATTCTGTACTGGAGTATTATCCTTCCCCACTGAACTGTTTTTGTCCCAGGTAAAGAAATTTCTAGCTTTATCTCTGTATTTAATCCACAAGACATTCCAACTGTGTCTTTGAGGACCTGCTTCCATCAGTACCCTCCTTTAAAAAATTACTTTTTTTTCAATTACAAGCAAAAACAATTGGTAATATTCTTATTAGTAACTTCCTTTATTCCTAACATGAATATGAAGTTGTTAATGAAGTTATTTTTAAAAGTTGGCTTGTAAATTCCAGTGAACTAAAGGGGAAGATGATTTTTTAACATTCATTTTTTTTAAATCTTGAGTTCAAAGTCTCTCTTTTTCTGATGCCCATTCATTGAGAAACCAAGCAATGTATCAACTGTAACTGTGAAGTCTCATGAAACATTCCACATTAGCAGTGTTGAAAAAAACAAAAAAAATAATAAAATTTAAGAAACAGAAAGTGAGTGAATAAAGGAGGCCTCAACCTACACTTAGAGTTCATCTGCTCTCTTTCCAGAGGAGGATAGCATTTTTCATTATAGGGTACTTTGGAATTGCCTTGGATGACATTCTTAATCAGAATAACTAAGTCTTTCACAGCTGACCATTCTTACAATACTGTTTTTACTGTGCATGATGTTGTCTTGGTTCTGCTCATTTCACTTTGCATCAGTTTATGTTTTCCCAGATTTTTCTGAAACTGTCTTGCTTGTCATTTCTTGCAACATAGTAATATTTCACCACAATCATCTATCACAAGTTGTTCATCCATTGCGCAGTTGATGGGAATTCCTCAATTTCCAAATCAATAGATAGATAGATAAATAGATGGATAGATAGATGTGTGCATGTATTTGTGCATGTGTGTGTGTGTATTTGTCTTTCCCTCATTTCATTAATCTCTGAGATACAGATCTAGTAGTGGTATTGTTGGGTCAAAGGATAGTTTTATAGACCTTTGGACATAGTTCCAAATTGTTCTCTAATATGATGGGTCTAGTTCATGGCTCCACTACCATTAAATTAGTATACCTATTTATCCATATCCTTTCCAGAATTTATCATTTTCCTTTTATTTCACATTAATTAATTTGATAGGCATGAAGTGGTACCTCAGAGATGTTTTAATTTGTATTTCTCTAAGGAATAGTGATTTAGCAAATTTTTTCATGTAACTATTGACAGTTTTAATTTCTTCTAAAAACTACCTGTTCATATCCTCTGATCATTTATCAAGTGGGCTCTTATTTTTATGATTTTGGCTCATTTCTCTATGTATTTGAAAAATGAAGTCTTTGTTGAATAAAAATGCTGTAAAAATTTTCCTCCAGTTTCCTGCTTTCCTTCTAATTTTGATTACATAGGTTTTATTTGTTAAAAACTTTTTTAATTTCATGTAATCAAAATTAATCATTTTACTTCCCATCATCCTCCGTATCTCTTATTTGGTCATAAACTCTTCCTTTGTCTACAGATCTGACAGGTAAAAGTTTCTATGCTGCTATAATTTACTTATGATATCACCTCTCATATCTATATCATTTGCTGATTTTGACCTTACCTTCATATATGGTGTGAGATGTTGGTCTATGCCTAGTTTCTGTCAAACTGCTTTTCAGTTTTCCTAACAATTTTTTGTCAAATCTTTTCATTTATCAAACTATATTATTATGATCATTTATGGTGTATTATATACCTAATCTACTCCACTGGTCCATCACTCTGTTTTTTAGCCAGTACCAAATTGTTTTCGTAACCACCACATTGTGGTATATTTTTAAATCTGGCAGGGCTAGGTTGTCTTTCTTTACATTTTTTAAATCAATTCCCTTGATATCTTGGTATTTTGTTCTTCCAGATGATTTTTTTATTATGCTTTCTAGCTTAATAAAACAATTCTTTGGTAGTTTTATTGGTATGGCACTTAATAATTTAATTTAGGCAGAATTGTCACTTTTATTATACTGACTTGACCTACATATAAGCAATTTATATTTTTTCCAGTTGTTTACATATGTCTTTATTTTGGGTTTCCCTGGGTTTGTTTGGCAGATAGAATCCCAAGTATTTTATACTATCTTCAGTTATTTTAAATGTAATCTTTCTTTCTACTTTTTCTTGCTGTGTTTTGTTGGTAATATATAGAAATGTTGAAGATTCATGTGGGTTTATTTTAAATCCTGTAACTTTAATAAGTTGTTAATAGTTTTTTAGTTGATTCCCTATGTATATTATCAAACCATCTACAAAAGTAATACTTATGTGTTCTCATTGTCTATTCTTATTCCTTCAATTTATTTTTCTTGTCATTGCTATAGCTAGCATTTCTAATATAATATTGAATAATACTCAATATTGAATATTAGCAAGTCTCATGTTGTAATGATTAGCACTCTGGACTTTGAATCCAGAGATTCAAATTCACATTTCAGTGGGACATCATTTACGTTTGGGGTGTAGGGTGTGTTCAGGGAGGACTAGTACCTTTGGTGTGATGCCTGTTGAGTCCTTTTTAGGGCTGCTTTCTACCTTTAGTATCTCCCTGTTCCACCCAGTTCTCAACTATGATTCCAAGAAACTGCAGCATGTGCAGTGGCCACACCCTGGTAAACCATTTAGCGAATAGGCCAAACCAGGTTGAGGGTAACCAAGGGGTCCCAAACCCATTGCTGGGTTAGCAGGATGTCTACCTCAAGCATATGAAGACTTCCCCTGGTGGAATGGGTAGATGACAACAATTTGTTCCAATGGCCATGAAGGTAGCTGAAGAAGGTGATGTGGAGTGCTTAGAGCTTGCTTAGACAACGAAGATGCCAAGGTCATCCACTGAATCCTGAATCTTTGCCAGCCATCTTGACTCTGTCCTGCTACTGGACTATGATGACTGTGGAGGAGAGAGTAAGGCTGATGACTTCATACAACTCTGCCTCAATTAAATCCAATTTACTCACGAATCAAAAGATATCACCCATACCATTTTATTATTATACCTCAAAGTCCTGTGGTGACAGGCAAGTGATGAAGCAGCAGATGCCAATACACTTCAGTCAAAACCCTGCACACAGGCAGCCCAGGGCATAGTGTCATTTCTCACTGGGAGTAGCCGTGGGATCTGGCAGCACCCTGGGGGTCTGAGCAGCTCTTTAAGGATCACACTGTTCACCTCCTGGTGTGAGGAAAGGACTACAAAAGGTGCCCTAAAATTGCCTGCTTTCCCAACCCTGGCCCAATTACCGTGGCAGGTGGGGAATGCCACTATGCCATCAAAATACAAAAAAAAAATGTACAAAAACATCTACAAAGATGGCTCCACTCACCATCGGTACATGGAACATGCACACATTTACAGGCAACACAAAATACAGTAAACATGAAAGATGAGCTGGTCTTGTTGTGAGAGAACTCACTAGGTATCATATCCAAATAGCAACCCTGAGTAAAACAACACTGGCAAATGAAGGAAAGCTTTCTGAAGTTGGAGTTGGACACACATTTTTCTGCAATGGCTGCAGTGAAGGGGAGTGCCATGAAGCTGGCATAGGTTTTGCAATCAAAACTAATCTGGTCATCAAGATGATATGCTTGCCAAAAAGAGTGAATGATAGACTCATGACAAGGCAATTGCCACTTGCAGGAAAACATCATGCCACCATCATCAGTGCCTATGCTGACACCATGAGGAACCCTGATGATATCAAAGAAAAATTTTATGAAGACCTAGAGACCCTTATCATCAATGTGCCAAAAGAGGACAAGCTTATTATTCTGCGTGACTTTAATGCTAGAGGAGCCTCAGACTACCAGACTTGGCAGGAGTCCTAGGGAGGAATGGAGTTGGAAAGAGCAACAGCAGTGGTCATTTACGGCTGAAGATAAGTGCATCACATGACCTCATGACCAACACAGTTTTCCATTTATCTAAATGCAATAAAACTTTATAGATACACCCTCACAGCAAACATTGGCATCTAATAGACTATGTGATTGTAAGGAGAAGAGACAGACAATATATGAGAGGGATGAAAGAAATGTGTGGTGCAGAGTGCTGGACTAATCATAGACTCATCCTTTCCAAGCTAAATATTCACATTCATCAAAAGTGCCACCCCCAAGGCAAAATGTCTATCAGAAAAATTGTCAACAAATTAGAGTTCTTCTCTGAGCATGAACAGTTTGTTGCTAAATTGGAAGGAAAAATTGAGCCAACACACAGTTGGAAACTGGAGCAGAAAAGGAGAGGGAAGCTTTCAGGAATTTGGTGTACAGAACTACATTTGCTCATCTGATGAGGTTATAACATTCACAAACACCAAGATTGGTTTGATGAAAATGATGGAGAAATTAAGAAGATGCTAAATGAAAAACAAAAACTGCACAGGATTTACCAGCAGGATAGTCCATCTATCACTAGGAAGGCAGCATTTAATTCCATCAAAAGTAAAGTACAAGCAAAGCCTGGAGAGCCTGGCTCAGTAATAAGGCAGATGAAATTCAGTTTTATGCTGACAGTACCAATCCAAAGTGCTTTTATGATTCCCTGAAAGCTATTTCTGGACCAAAAACTTGTGGTACATCACAACTAGGCTTCTTTCATGTGGCAAAGAACCTGATGCTGATTCTATTCAAGGTGAGATTTACAAGGTAGGGGGACAATTGCTCATACAAAAGCTGACTGAAATTTTCCAGGTTATATGGCAAGAGGAGGTTATCCCTCAGAAGTTCAAGAATGCCTCCATTTTCCATCTCTATAAAGGTAAAGGAAATAGATTGTCCGGTGACAATCACAGTGGGATCTCTCAGTCATTGCTGGCAAGATTCTTGCTGGAGTTCTCTTTAATAGCTGATCCTTCACCTGGAATATGGTCATCTACCTGAGAGCCAGGGTGGCATCATAAATTGCCAAGGAACTGTTGAAACGCTGTTTAGTGCACAACTCCAGGAGAAATGCCAGCAACAAAACAGAGATCTGTACACAGTGTTTATAGATCTGTCCAAGGCTTTTGACACTGTTAGTTGTGAGGGCTTATGGAAAATTATGTCAAAATTTGGTTGCCTGGAGAAGTTCATCAATATTGTACATCAAATTCATGATGGCATGTTTTCCTAGGTTCTGGTAAGTGGACCATGCTCTTGAGCCTTCCCAGTCACCAGTGGAGTGAAACAGGGCTGTGTGCTTGCTCCCATGCTTTCTAGCATGATTTTTTTCAGCCATGCTGTCAAATGCTTTCAATGAGGATGAACATGACATCAAGTTCAGTTACTGTACTGATGGTTAAGTTCTTCAATTTGAAAAGGCTACAAGCCAAGATCAAAGTGGAGGGAGTCTTGGTGCATGATTTTCTATTTGCAAATGATTTTTTCACTCCATTCAGCTTCTGAAACTGAGATGCAGCAAAATATGGATCAATTCTCTGCTGACTGTGCTAATTTTGGCCTAATGATTAACACCAAGAAAACACGGGTGCTCTATCAGCCACCAGCACACTACTCATATGTGGAACCATCAGTTACAAGAAATGGAGAAGTTTTGAACGCTGTGGATAAGTTCACTTACCTTGGTAGCATACTTTCCAGGGATGTACACATTGACAATGAGGCTGACACACACATTGCCAGAACTATCTCAGTGTTTGGGAGGCTCTGAAGAAAAGCATGGAAAAGAAGAGGTATTAGACTGACTACCAAACTTAAAGTTTACTGAGCTCTTGTGCTGACCTTATTGTTGCATGCCTGTGAAACATGGACAGTCTACCAGTGCCATGCCAGGAAACTGAATCAATTTCATTTGAACTGTATTAGGAAGATTCTGAAGTTCACCGGCAGGATAAGGTTCCCGACCCTGAAATCCTTCCTTGAGCTGAACTGCCACGCATTCAAACTGTGCTTCAGAGAGTGCAACTCCAATGGGCTGGCCATGTTATTCGAATTACCAAATGTATGCTTGCCAAAAAAACTATTTTATGGAGAACTCACATGGGGCAGGTGATCACATGGTGGTCATAAGAAGCAATACAAGGACACTCTTAAGGTCTCTCTCAAGAACTTTGGATTTGATTGTATAACATAGGAGACAATGACATAGGACTGCTCAGTATGGCATGTCCACATTAGAAAGGGTGCTGTGCTCTACGAGCAAAGTAGAATTTAAACAGCACAAAGGAAAGGTAGGATGCATAAATTTGGAGTATCTACCCCAAATGTTCACAAGGACCATCTGTGACCAATCTGTGGTAGAGCATTCCAAGCTCATATTGGTCTGATCAGCCACATTTGTACACACTGAAACTTGACTTTACCATGGTGATGTCATTTTGGTCTTCTTTAAGAACAAAGGACAACAACCAACCAGCTATAGCAAGCATTTCTAATACAATATTGAATAATACTGGTGATAATAGACATCCTTGCTTAATCCCTGATAATGTCGGGAAAATCTTTATTTCATCTAGGTCATAGTATTTGTTCTTGGTTTAAGATAGCTACTATTTATTATTTTTAAAATGTTCTATCCCTTCACTTCCAATGTTTTGGACAGGAATGGTTATTTTATTTTGTCAAAAACTTTTCTGCATCTGTCAAGATAATCATAGGATTTCTGTTGGTTTTGATATTGATAATGGGCAATTGTGTTTTTTTCCTAATTTTGAACCAGTCCTGCTTTTTTGGTATTACCACTTGGTAATATATATTATTCTTGTGATATAGTGCTATGACCTCTTTGTTAGTATTTTATTCAAAATTTTTGCGTGAATATTAATCAGGGAAATTGGTCTGTAGTTTTCTTTCTCTGTTTTAGTTCTTCCTGGTTTGGGTATCAGCATCATCTTTGTGCCATGATATGAGTTTGATAGGTGTAATGGCAAGCAAATTAGGATCTTTTGCTGTTTTTGTTTTAGTATAATCAAGTGCCTCTGATTGAATAATGTGATTAAAGAACCTTTTCCTCACCCATTAATGGGCCTGGGAATATCATAGGAAGGCCCATGCCTTTTATTAATAAGGCACTGTTTCTCAAACATTGTGATTCCCTTTGGTTATAAAAAGTGTATAAAGATTCTGAGGTGAGGTTTTACTTGGGGACTTACTGTCTGGAAGTGTTTGTTTGGCCAGACAAGACTCTGGGCAGATATTGAGGGGACCTTGGGTTTGAAAATCCAAATACTGGTACTTCTCTCTCTTGTAACTATGTATGTATGTAATGGTCAGACAGTTGGATTGGTCTGTTGATCTATGATGTATATATTGCTTATGTCAGACATTTAGAAGCATGTCTGCCAATTTTGATTTCTCTGTATTTTTCTGTGAAGTTCGGGGTGCTGACTTTTTCCTCTCAACTAAGTGAATGATACATGTGCTTAAGTGATTGTTGACCCCTCAAATGTTGCTTTTTCTTTTAGAAAAACAGATCAAAGAACCTGTGATTGTAGTTCCACATGTATTTTGGGGTGCTTACTATTACTAATAGGACTCAACTTATTTTGTCAAATTATTTATATAGTTTGGGTATTAATTGCTCCTTAAATATTTGGTAGAATTCACTTATAAATTTATCTGGTTCTGGAGATTTTTATTTAGGGAGCTCATTTATAGTGTGTTCAATGTCTTTTTCTAAGATAGAGCTATTTAAGTATTCTATTTCCTCTTCTGTTAATCTGGGCAATTTATTTTTGTTAATATTCATCCATTTCACTTAGGTTGTCAGTTTTAGTGTCATATAATTGGGCAAAATAATTCCCAATACTTGTTTGAATTTCATTCACCCTTTTCTTTTTTGATACTGATAATTTAGTTTTTTTTCTTTTCTTAAGCAATTAACCAAGAGTTTATTTCAATTATTTTTATTAAACTAGGTCTTGGTTTTATTTATTAATTTTTTTTTACTTTCAACTTTATTCATATCCCTTTAATTTCAAGTGTTCCATTTTGATATTTAATCAGGAAATTTTAATTTTTTTTGATGTAAGTTTGATGTAAGATTTCAAAGACATAATTTTCCACCAAACACTTCTTTGGCTGTATCCCACAAATTTTGGCATGTTGTCTAATTGCTGTCATTCTCTTTAATAAAATTGTTGATCGTTTCTTGAATTTTCTCTTCATTTATCAGACCAATAAGGGAGTAACAATTTAGAACAAAGGAGAATATCGTTGGTATAAAAATAATTCTAATTCAGAAATGAGGTAGTGGAGGGGATGGAAGAAAGAATCCTAACACAGTAACTTTGAAAGAACATTTTTTTACCTTAAAAGGACAGGTCGTGTAGAGTTAATTTTAGTATAAAGGTGATGGGTATCCCAGTCTATAATGTCATTCCAATTAAAATATAAAACAAAATGCTGTATCCTGATTCCTGAACCAGACAATAACAAATACAACTGTAGAGAGTTTTTGAGATATCAAGTAGGGGAAATAAAGTAACTCACAACAGATATTTTCAATATTCTCAGTAAAATAGGAACCACAGTAATCTACTGAAATTGGTAGGAGGTGAATTCATGATTCAACCAGAGAGGAAACATTTTTGAAGAGATGATATAGAGAATGTAATACTGACTCAAAAAATAAATAAAAGAGCTATGTGCAAAGGGTGAGCAACCTCCAAAGTAAAATCAGAGATATCTTTTCTCTAATACTCTCTCAATTGAAGTAAAATAGTATGAATTTATAGTGGATTCAATTAGCATGCTGCTGAGACTTCCTTTAGAAATAGTTAAAAGCTCAAGGCTGCAGGATGAGAAGAAAGAATGATGGGAGTTACCTAACAGTGAGTATTCACATGATATGAACAGTTGAAGGACAATGACAGAAGGACAAAAAAAATAGTATCTGGTTGAACTATTTCTCCATAAGGTAAAGACATTGACGGGAAGAAAATAGATTAAGAGACAGGTGTGTGTGTGTGTGTTTGGGGTTGAGGAGGAAGAAGGGCAGCAAAAGCCAGATTTAGGAAAGAAGCTCTGAAATAAATGGAAGAAGAAGAGATTGTGACTAAAGAGGGGAAGTACAGAATTCATATTCAGAGGTGGAACAGTTTTGGATGACAGAGAATTCTTAGATGTTACCACACTAAAAGTGGGTAAATTAGCAAAATAATGGGAGTTCTGGGAGTTGAGAATATGATTCATTGGAGTGCCAAGATTTGGAAGATCAGCATAAATATTGAATACAGAAAGGATAAGCAAAGGTGCAGGTATTGAACTTGTTAGGAAAGAATTATGCAAAGCAATATTTGTTGTCTTAGCAAAAAAAATTAGAAAGCAAAGTAGAGTCTATCACTTGGGATGTGGCAAAGCAAATTTGTAGCATATTCACATTTAGAGAGCTGTTGGGTTTTGATATGCAATGCTAGGCTATGAGTGGCAAGGATTGAATGTAACCATCCCTCAATCTGGTTCTGACTGGCTTCTCTCCTTATAAACTGTCTTTTACTATGTTCAAAAGTAAACAAGTCAGAATGCTTTGGAATTTTTCATAAATTTATAATAATAAAGTCATTCCCCAGTTGATCAATGGTATGGGGACATGAACAGGCACTTTTCAGAGGAAGAAATCAAAACTATCTATAGTCATATGAAAGGTGCTCTGGGTCACTATTGATTGGAGAAATACAAATTGAAACAAATCCAAGATGCCACCTCATATCTATCTGATTGACTAATGACAAAGGGGAAATTTGATAAATGGTGGAAAAGATGTGGGGAAATTGGAACACATGCATTATTGGTGGAGATATGAGCTGATTGAGCCCTTCTGGAGAGTAGTTTGGAGCTATGCCCAAAGGGCTATAAAACTGTGCATGCCCTTTGATCCATCTATACCCCAAGGACATCATAAAGAATGGAAAAGTATCCACATATACAAAAATGTTTATAAGCAGATCCTTTTGTGGCAATAAAGAGTTGGAAATTAAGAGGATGCTCATCAACTGGAGAATGGTTGAACAAGTCGTGGTATATGAATGTGATAGAATGCTGTTGTGTTGTTAGGAAATGATGAGTGGGTGGATTTCAGAAAAACCTGGAAAGATTTATATGAACTGATGCTGGGTGAGGTGAGCAGAACCAGGGAAGCATTGTACAGAGTAACAGCAATGTCATGTAATGATCAACTTTGATAGACTTGGCTTTTCTCAGCAATATAGTGATCTAGGACAGTTCCAAGGTACTTGTGATAGAAGGTGCTGTCCACATCCAGAGAGAGAAACGTGGAATCTGAATACAGATTGAAGCATACTAGTTTTTTTTCTTTTCTCTGTCTTTTTTTTCCTTTTGTTCTGATTCTTCTTTCACAATATGCCTAATGTGGAAATATGTTTAATATAATTGTACATGTGTAGCTTATATCAGATTGCTTTCAATCTTGGGGAGGGATTGGAATTCAAAAACTTATAAACATGAATGCTGAAAACTAAAATAAATAATTGTATGTGAGGTGGGGGGGTAGAAAACTCTCTTTTTAATCAGTTCAGCCCTCAATCCAATCCAAAATAAAATCATGGAAATCTTTTTCCTAAGGTGCTAACTTCCTTGTCTCAATCTCAAACTACAAACTTGAAGGCTGAGACAAAAACCACTGTTAATGACCATGCATTTAATTAGTGGTTATTAAATAACAGGAGTGCCACATCATCTTACTTGTCTCCTGCAGAATCCATATGAGGGCCAAGAAGCAAGAAGATGAAATGAATGATTGGTTTAAGATTGAAAAAGGAGCATGACAAGGCTGTATATTGTCATCTTATTTATTTTACTTATATGTTGATTACATTATACGAAATGCCAGAATGGATGAATTAAAAGTCAGAAAGAATTAAGGTTATGGGGAGAAATATCAACAATTTCAGATATGCAGGCAATACAATTCTGATGACAGAAAGTGAAGAGGAATTAAGAAACCTGTTGATGGCTCCTTTAAAAAATAGAAAAGGGAAATATTCAAATACAAAAAGGAAACAGGTATAAGAAGTAAAAAAGAGGAGAGCGTAAAAGTTGGCTTGAAATTTAACATAAAAAAAATGAAGATCTTGTCAACTAGTCCCATCATTTCCTGGAAAATAGAGGGAGAAGCAATAGAAGCAGTGTCAGATTTTCTATTCAGTGGTCACTCAGTGGGCTCAATGGTCACTGCAGACAGCAACTATAGCCATGAAATTAAAAGACATGTGCTCCTTGGAAAGAAAGCTATAATAAATCTGGACAGCATACTAAAGAACAGAGACATCACCTTGCCAAAAAAAGGTCTATCCAGTCAAAGCTATAGTTTTTCTAGTAGCAATGTATGGCTGAGACTGTTGGACTATAAGGAAAGCTGAGACGAAGCAGAATTCCACACTTTCAAGTCTGTGGTGTTGGAGAAGACTTTTGGGAGTCCCTTGGACAGTAAGGAGGTCAAACCAGTAAGTACTTGAAGAAATTAATTTATGCGATTCACTGGAAGATCAAATTCTAAAATGGAAGCTTAAATCTTTAACTCCATAGGGAGAAAACAGGACTCATTTGAAAAGACCCTGCTGTTGGGAACACTTGAAGACAAAAGGAGGAAGGGACTGCAGAGAATGCAGTATCGATGGTGTCATGGAAACAATGAACGTGAATGTAGACTTTTGGAGATTGTAGAGGATGCAAGGGCCTGGCATGCCATGATCCAGGGGCTCATGAAGAGTCAGAAACAGCTGGATGACTGATCAACGACAGTAACAACAAACAAACACAGGCACAGAAGAATATTAGAGTCACCGCTGTGATCTGAGAAACAGAGAAAAGAAATGCTCACTGGACTTTGTTCTCAAGCCCAGTCCACTTACCTGCTACATGCCTGTTCTCTTTCTTCTTGTTTTCTAGTTCACTTGTTTTGTCTTCATCTCCCTCGTGAATCTTTCATCTCCCTCGTGCAATTCTCCAAAACTTCAGGAGAAAATCAATATATACTGTAACAGTAAGCACCCCAACACATACTGGGGGACTTGCTATCATCACAGGTTCTTAGATCTGCATTCATCAAAGGAAAGGCAACTTTTGAGGGATTGACAATCACTTTAATCAAGCATAGGTATCAGAGAAAATCAAAGTCAATATTTCAGAGAAGTAAAAAAAAAAAATCAGGCAGCGCTTCCAAGGTGCCTGACCACTAATATGTGTATACACACACACACACACACACACACACACACACACATATACGTATACGTATACGTATATGTATATGTATATGTATATGTATATGTATATGTATATGTATATGTATATGTATATGTATATACATCTTTACCAGAGAGAGAAGCACCAACATCAGGGTTTTCAAAAAGATGGGGGGTAGAGGGGTGCTGTGGCTTCCCAGAGTTTGATCTGGCATGCAGACCTTCTTCAAAAACTAAGCCCCCAAATTAAAACCTCACCCTCAGAGTGTTTAATAGAGCCAGAGGGCATAACCATCTCACCCAGTGCCTCAATAGAAAAAACAAAAGCTTCTTGTGACCCTCCTACAAAACAACTCCCCTAATCAAGCTTCCCATAAAGGACAGGCCCATCAATGGGCCAATCATATTATTCAATCAGAGGCAGTTTTAAACCAAAACAGCAAAAAATCCCAGTTTGGTTGCCATTAAAAACCTTCAAACTGAGCTCCTGAAAAAAACAACTTGTCTAAGAATGTCTGTTAACAGTTTCGCTTCAGGATTTTCTATCCACTTGAAAGTCTTCCTAAAGTCTATGTGATTCTATCAAAAGTACAACATTGTTTTCTAACATCTCAGCAACTGTAAACTATAAATATAATAGAATATTACTGTTTTATAAGAACTAACTAATATGATGAATTCAGAGGCTATAGGAAGACTTGAACTGACACAAAATGAAGTAAGTAGAAACAGAAAAACTATATTTAAACATACAAACACATGCATATCATAGTTAGAACAATTTAAGCAATAAGAAAAACAAAAAAGAAATCTGAACACCATGTAATTAATAATCAAACAGCTCCAGAGAAGAGTAGATAAAATGTTCTTTCCTGTACCAAAGAACTGGCGAAATGTGGATGTTATTCATGGTCAATATGCTGATTAATTTTTAAAAACTTTTTTCTGTTTTAAAACATATTTTTTACAATGAAAATTTGTTGGATAGAGAGGAATAAGGGATATATTCAAAAAGTAATGTGATGTAAAAAATTAAAATGATACAAAACGTTTTTAAAAGAAAAAAGGAAAGAGATTGAGAGGCAATGTGGAAGAGAGCATAGAGGGCTGACCTTAAACTATAGAAGGAAAGAGAATATCTTTTGTGGAAAATGATCTTTCTTAGTAATCATTATCTTGGAAACTCAGAGTTGCCCCATCCTCATTTTCTTCCAAAATTCAGTTCTTCAGAAGGACATTAAAATCTAATCCAAAGGGGTCTATTCCTGCCCATTATGTTGCCAAGACAGGTCTGGAAAATGTTGATTCCTCCCTATTGTCAAGACAGGTGATATGGAAATTGATGTCTCTTTGATCAGGATTAAGTGTCCTAAGTCAAGTACTCAAGACCTCATATTAATATTGCCCACCTCCCAAGATGTCAACTAATCAGAGTTGATTGGCACCCCTTGGTAACACCTACTCTTCAAACGGCATATAACCATGTACTCCCAAGCACTAACTGAGTCAGTTCTGAACTGGCCCCCTTAAGGGGACCCAGTTTTTGAACAGAAGTCCCATGCAATGCAAGTCAAGGCAGTTTGAAAGAAATTAAACCAGGGACACATGCACTCTAATTCCATTTGTTTCTTTCTTAGAACAGACTCTGTTTCAAATTGAGGTTCATGGGGTTCCGTGGGGTTCACGTTTTGAAAGCCAATATATAGCAATAAGACTCTGATCAGTCAACTAGATATATAGAGTGAAAAGAAATTCCCAAGTGATGATGTCCAAGGAACATTCTCTTAAGTGTTTCAGTGTTAGAAAGTATGCTGACTCCTCCACCTTGTTTTGAATGGATAGAAACACTGTCTCCTCACTCAGTCATTTTTTACTGGCTGTTCTCTGTTCCTGAAACTCTCTCCCTCCACATCTTACCTCCTGGATTTTCCGGGTTCCTTCAAATCTCAGCTAAAGTCTAAATTTCTACAAGAAGACTTTCCCATTTCCCACAACCCCCTTAATGCTAGTACCTCTGCTATCTCCAAAGTATTCCATTTTGTACTTAGTCACTTACATGTTTCTCTTCCATTTAATCATGAACGCCTTGAAAGTAGGGGCTGTCTTTTATGTTTCTTTCTTTGTGCTTACCATAATACCTGGTACTTAAAAATATTTATTGACTGTTCTCTTTTTTTTGGATAAATATTGAAAAAGATAAAATTAACTCTAAAGATTATTTTAGCTGTATCTCCATTTCACTGCTATCATTTTCTTGAGAGGCAATGTGGAAGAGAGCATAGAGGGCTGACCTTAAACTATAGAAGACCTGAGTTGAAGTTTTGCCTTTGACACATAATGGTTGTGTGAATCTGGGTAAGTAACTTAATCTCTAGGTGACCAAGGAAACCACATAAGACTATAAGATATAAAATAAACTGTTGAACTGATACATAGAAAGGCATTTCCACACAAGGAGCAGTACCATACTACCACAGTCCATGGTCTGGACCTTTTCTTTCTGCTTTCTCACCACTTCTCTGAAAAAAAAACAAAAAACAAAAAACAAAACATACTTTTAAAATAACTATTTATTATTTCTATTTTTTTAGCCCACTTGCTGTTTAGGATATTATTTAGTCTCCATCTTATATTGCATGTTTCCATAAAGCATAATTTTAAATTTTCTTATTTAGTACATTTCTTGATGAATTTTTATAATCAAATGTTGTAAAGGTAACATGTGATTCAGAAAATACATTTACTCTTTAAGATTACTATTCAAAAAGCTATCAATGATCTATTAATCTATGTTTCCCAAACTTCTTTTCAGCTCATTCTTGTCTCTTTTTTTGCTAAATTTTTTGAAGTCTGAAAGAAATACAGTAACATTACCTATCATTATTGCAGTTCTCTCAGGGTTTGTTGGTATTTCTGTCTGTCTTTCGTTAAAGTTGTGAGATGGAACATTTCCAGGAGCCAAGACGGTGAACAATGAATTGCTGTAGCTCTTCCACATTCACTTCCAGAAAATCATAAAATAGCACCCCAAGACAAATTCTTTAACAGCAGAGTCAGCAAAAAGGGAGTAAAACGTTCTTTTAGCCCAAGAAACTCAGTAGATTGGCACAAAAAAAGGTCACCTCACTCAGTAAGGAGGGGGAGAATTCCAGGTCAGGAAGCATCCCAACTAGCCCCACCTCAACAAACCACCTGGAGATCCTGAGTCCCAGTATGATGGAGCAGGCAAACAACAACATCAGGATCCCACCCACCCACTCATGAGCCTTAGCATAGCCAGGTAAACTGGCAAGACTCCAGCTACAGGAACTACCGTATGTTTCAGTGTAGCCCCAGGGAAACACAGACACACCCCATCAGGTCTCAGCATATTACAGACACCACAATTGGGATCCTGGCTCAGCACCACATGAGCCATCAGACCTCTAGGGCATCTAGCAGCACCAGTCTACCACCCCCACAGACCTCAGTACAACACCAGACATAAAGGTCCCCCATGGGTTTCAGGACAACACCAACACAGCACCAGTCTACAGCTCCTGGTACAAGAAAACTGAGACAGTACCACTTCCACCCCATGAGAGGAGCTCAAATTTAAAAGAAAGAAAAAAGGTAAAAAAAAAAAAAAAGATGACCAAAAATCAACAAGAACAAAAAAGAATCTGACCATCAAAAGTTATTGTGGTGACAGGGAAGACTAAGACACAAACTCAGAAGAGGACAACAATGTCAAAACACCTATGATAAAACCCCAGACAAAAATGGGAAATGGTCTCAAGCCCAGAAAGAATTCACAGAAGAGCTCAAAAAGTAGTCTAAAATAACATAATGGAGGTAGATGAAAAATTGAAAAAAGAAATGAGAGTGATGCAAGAGAATAATGAAAGAAATAGTCAAGAGCTTGAAAAACTATTTAAAAATTAGAATTGGTCAAATGAAAAGGAGATATAACAATTCACTGAAGAGAACAACTCTTTACTTAAGGAGTACAACTGGCCAAATGGAAAAGAAAGCACAAAAGATAATTGAGGAAAGCAATACCTTAAAAGTTAGAGGGCAAGTGAAAGCTAATGACTCTATTAAATATCAAGAATCAATCAAACAAATTCCAAAGAATGAAAAAATGGAAGAAAATGTAAAATACTTCATGGGAAAAACAACTGACCTGGAAAACAGATACAGGAGAAATGACATCAGAATCATTGGACTTCCAGAAAGCCATAAATAATCAAAAGGAGGACCTGGACAGAATCTTCCAAAAATTATCAAGGAAAACTGCCCTGATGTCCCAGACCCAGAGGGCAAAACAGTCATTGAAAGAATCCACTGATCACCTCAGGAAAGCTACCCCAAAATAAAAATTTCAAGGAACATTATAGCCAAATTTCAGAACTACCAAATCAAAGAAATAATACTACAAGTATCCAGAAAGAAAAGATTAAAATATTGGGGAGTCACGATCAGGATTGCATAGGTTTTGGCAGCTGCAACATTAAGAAGAGTGTGACATTCTGAAAGGCAAAGAAACTAGTACTATAATGAAGAATCACTTACCTGGCAAAATTAAGCATAATACCTCAAGGGGAAAAATGTTCATTTAATGAAATAGAGTGATTTCAAGCTTCATAAGGAAACCAGAAGGAACTAAGCCAAAAATCTGACCTCCAATATTAAGACCCAAAGGAAGGATAAACAGGTAAAAAGGGGAAAAAACATAAGGAATTCAATATAACTAAGTTATTTAAATCCTTACATGGGATGGGGTCTCCTTTAGTAAGTTGTTGACTCACTTTTCATTATTTTCTTTCATCGCTCTCATTTCTCTTTCCAATTTTTCCTCCACCTCTCTTACTTGATTGTCAAAATTGTTTTTGAGTTCTTCCATGGCCTGAGACCTTTGTATACTTATTTTGGATGTTTGAGATACAGAAGCCTTGACTTTTAAGTCTTCCCCTGATAGTAAGCATTGTTCTTCCTCATCTGAAAGGATGGGAGAAAATACCTGTTCACCAAAAAGTAACCATCTATAATCTTATTTTTTTCCCCTTTTGGGGCATTTTCCCAACCATTTACTTGACTTTTGACTGCTACCTTGTCAAGAGTAGGGGACCTATAAGTTCCTCCAAGGTGACACAATCAAGAGAGAGGAGTTTACTCCTCAAAGATCTCCAGCTCCACCACACTAGCACTCCTCCTTAACCCAGGACCATGCTCAGGGCTGAGATTCAGATCAGCTGCTCAATTCCCCCAGGGGCTTTAAGTTGAGGGCTCCAACAATGGATGCTGGCTGCTGCCTGCCAAGGCCACTGCCACTGCAGCCACCACCACCAGCTGCTGCTGCTTCTGCCTCCCCGCCATCTGGCACTAGGACTAGGGAGGACCCTGCTCTCTTGTCACCAAGGTGAAAAAACTTTCTTACTGACCTTTGAAGCTGCCTTTGGCATTTGTGTGTTGAGGGATCTGAGAATTGCTGCTGCTGCTAGGGATTCTGCCCCTAGGGCCTGCTCCAGTCTTGCTCCTCCTGGTGTTATGCGGCCAAGGCTAGGCTGTGTGCCACTCTGCCTCCAGTGCAACAGACCTTTCCCATTGGCCTTCCAGGTCACCTTGGGCTGGAAATCTCCTCCATTCTGTCATTCTTTGGCTTGTACTACTCTAGAATTTGTTGAAAGTCATTATTTCAGGTATTTTATGGGCTCTGGGGGAAGAGCTAGAGTATGTGCATTTTTCTACTCTGCTATCTTGGCTGAACTTATGTGGAAAAATTTTACCTGTAATTTGAGAATTACAGGTAAATGATAGTATAGCTAGAAGCATAGACCAGGGGTATAGGAGTAAGGTGAATTTGAGGTAATGACATAAAAACATTAAGAGATGAGAAAGAGGAATACAATGGGTAGAGAACGATGGGAGACATAGAATGGGGTAAATTATTTTTCATGAAGAGGCACAAAACACCTAGTGTAGTGGAGGGGAAGATGGGAGGGTAGGCAATGAGCATTGCTTAAATCTCACTCTCATCAATATTGGTTCAAAGAGGTCATAATGTGCACAATCAGTTGAATGTAGAAATCTACCTTATCAGACAGAGAATCAGGACAGGAGGGGGAGGAGGTAAGGACTAAGAAAAGGGAGGGCAGATCAGGGGAGGTAGTAGACAGAAGTAAACACTGGTGAGGAGGGAAAGTGTGAAGGGAGAGGACAGACAGGAGGAAGAATAGGATGGAAGAAATACACAGGTAGTAATCATAACTGTGAATGTGAATGGGATGAACTCTCCCAGAAACTAGAAGCAGATAGCAGAATGGATCAAAACCAGAATCCTTCAATATATTGTTTCCAAGAAAGACATTTGAATCAGAGAGTCATACACAGTGTAAAGGCCAGGGACTAGAGCAGAATCTATAATGCTTCAACTGAAGTAAAAAAAAAAATAGCAAGGGTAGCAATCCTGATCCCAGACAAAGTAAAAGCAAAAGTAGGCATAATTTTAAAAGATAAGGAAGGAAACATCTTACTAAAAGGTACCATAGGCAATGAAGCAATATTAATACTAAACTAAAGGTATACACTAAGTGATATACCATCCAAATTCTTAAAGGAAAAGTTAAATATGTTACAGTAAGTAATACAGAGCAGAACTATACTAGTGGGGGAACCTCAATTCCCCTCTGAAAACTGGATAAAATCAACCAAAAAATAAACAAGAAAGAAACTAAGGAAGTAAACAAAATACTTGAAAAGGTAGAGAGGACAGACTGTGGAGGAAACTGAAAGAAAACAGAAAGGACAGTCTACCTGTCAGACCTATGGGAAGGGGAAAGGTTCATGACCAAACAAGAGACAGAGAGAATACAAAATGTAAAATGGATAATTTTGATTATACTAAATTAAAAATCTTTTGTACAAACAAAACCAATGCAACCAAGATGAGAAGGAAACAGAAAGCTGGGAAACAAATTTTTACAGCAAGTGTCACTTGGAAAGGTCTCATTTCTCAAATATATAAAGAATGGAGTCAAACATAGAAAAATACAAGCCATTCTCCAATTATTAAATGGTCAAATGATATGAACCAGTAATTTTCAGATAAAGAAATCAAAGTTATTTATAGGAATATGAAGAAGTGTTCTATATCACTTTTGGTTAGAAAAATGAAATGAAAATAACTCCAAGATGCCACTTCACATCTATCAGATTGGTTGATATGTCAAAAAAAGGGAAACAATAAATGTTAGAGAGGATGTGGGAAAATTGGGACATTAATGCACCAATGGTAGAGTTGTGAACTGATCCAACCTTTCTGGAGAGCAGTTTGGAATTATGCACAAAGGAAAACCAAACTATGCATACCCAATACCACCGTTGGGTCTATATTCCAAAGAGATAATTTTAAAAAGGGGAAAAAATGAATAAAAAAATTTAAAAGGGAACAAGACCTGAATGTTCAAAAATATTTCTTTTTTTAAAAATTTATTTATTTAACTTTTCAACATTCATTTCCACAAAATTTTGGGTTCCAAATTTTCTCCCCATTTCTCCCCTCCCCCACCCCAAAATGCCAGCATTTTAATTGCCCCTATCACCAATCTGCCCTCTCTTCTAACATCCCTCCCTTCCCTTATCCTCATCTTCTCTTTTGTCCTGTAGGGCAAGAAAACTTTCTATACCCCATTACCTGTATTTCTATTTCCTAGTAGCAAGAACAATACTCAACATTTGTTCCTAAAACTTTGAGTTCCAACTTCTCTCCATCCCTCCCTCCCCACCCATTCCCTTTGGGAGGACAGGCAATTCAATATAGGCCATATCCGTGTAGTTTTGCAAATGACTTCCATAATAGTCATGTTATGTAAGACTAACTATATTTCCCTCCATCCTATCCTGCCCCCCCATTGTTTCTATTCTGTCTTTTGATCCTGTCCCTCCCCAAGAGTGTTGACTTCAAATTGCTCCCTCCTCCCACTGCCCTCCCTTCCATCATTCCCCCCACCCTGTTTATCCCCTTCTCCCCCACTTTCCTGTATTGTAAGATTGGTTTTCATACCAATATGAGTGTGCATTTTATTCCTCCCTTTAGTCAAATGTGATGAGAGTAAGCTTCACGTTTTTTTTCTCCCCTCTTTTTCCCTCCACTGAAAAGTCTTTTACTTGCCTCTTTCCTGAGAGATAATTTGCCCCATTTCATTTCTCCCTTTCTCCTCCCAATATATTTCTCTCTCACTGCTTAATTTCATTTTTTTAAGATATGGTGCTATCTTATTCAATTCACCCTGTGCTGTGTGTGTGTGTGTGTGTGTGTGTGGCCTCTGTGGGCTGCTGCCTGAGGCCAGAGCTATGGGAAGGCCCTTCTCCCTTCCTGGCCAGCTAAAAAACCCCGTCACTGACCTTTGGTGCCTGTGGGTTGAGGGATCTGTGGACCCTCTGCTGCTGCGACTGGAGATTCCACCCCTGAGGTGACCTCCTCCCAGAGTCTTGGCATTCCATGTGACCAAGGCTGGGCTGGGTTCTGTGCTCCACTCCATGTCCAGTGCAACCAACCTTCCCCATGGGCCTTTCAGGTCACCCTTGGCTGGAAATCTCCTCCACTCTGTTGTTCTCCACTTCTGCTGCTCCAAAATTTTTTGAGAGTCCTTCTCTACAGGTATTTTATGGGCTGTGTGGGGAGAGCCTGCATTTTTTTGTCTTTCTACTCTGCCATCTTGGCCCTGCTCCCCAAAAATATTTCTAACAGCCCTTCCTCATTGCAGCAAAATAGTGGAAAATGAGGTGATACCTATCAGTTAGGGAATGGCTAAAGAAGCTGTGGCATATGAATATAAAGGAATATTATTGTGCAATAAGAAATGATGAACAGGTAGATTTCAGAAAAACCTGGAAAGACTTATGCAAACTAATACAAAGTAAAATGAGCAGAACCAGGTAAACATTGTATTCAATACCAGCAACACTATATAATGATCAGCTATGAATGACTCAGCTCTTCTCAGGAACATAATAATCTAAGACAAGTATACAAGACTAACAAAGGAAAATGCTATCCATATCCAGATAAAGAAGTGATGGATTCTGAATTAAAGCATATTTTTTCATTTATTTTATTCTTTTTCATGCTTTTTTTCCCATTTGATCTGTTTCTTCTTTCACAACTCTTTACTAATATGGACATATTTCTTTACATGATAGCACTTGTATAATATATATATATGTCAAACTGCTAACCATTTCCAGAACAGGAGAGGGAAGGAGGGAGAAAAAATTGAAACTTTAAATCTTATAAAAATGAATGCTAAAAATTTTCTTGACATGTAACTAGGGAAAAAACAAAATACTACCAAACTTCAAAAAAATAGTTGTGAGATGCTATCATATATGTGTGTTGTGTGTATGTATATATATATATATGTGTGTGTGTGTGTGTGTATATATATATATATATTTATACATATGTGTGTGTGTGTACGTGTGTGTGTGTGTATGTATTTTAACTCTAGCAACCAAACTTTCAAGGGCATAAATAACTATGGGGGATGGGGGGAGAAAGAATATGTTAATAAAGTAACAAACAAATGTGGAGATTGCTCTCTCAAAACATTTCTGATCTATGTTTCATTCCAAGAAAGCGCTGGGAATTTTAATTTATAGATTCTTTTTTAAAAAATCTCTTCACCAAAAGGTCTTTCAATATCCCTCAAAGCACAAAGGTTCAAAAGAACTTTTGAATGGCTTTTATTTATGCACCAATAACAATCACACTTTAAAAGATTTATAGCCAAACCCACAATTAATCAATATCCCACCCCACCCCAGAGAAAGAGAAACAGACAAACAGATTTCATATGCCTTACAGAAAAGAACTATTTCTCTATTTTGCTGCTCAGGGACCCTTCCTTTAAACCTAATTATGAGACTTTCCCACCACAATAATATTCTTCCCCCACTGAGCACACTGTACACTACCTCTTCAGTGTCCTCGTCAGACTATGAATTAGGATGATGAAGATGTAGATATCTCAAGATCAGAGTAGTATCCATTACACTGTCTCCTCTCTGTCTTTTCCCTCCTAAATAGATATCTTCCTTCTTCCACTTCTGTATTGACAATTCCCAATGCAAGAAGTAGAAGTCTTTTCTTGACTCCTTTTGGTGTTTAATTCTAAACTCTATTTAAATATTTGCATTCCCTACAAACTATAACATAACGTGTATATGTACCATCTATAGATCCTGATTATATAGTCAATGGATTCAACAAACTTCTGATGAGACCACCACCATCCTTCTATTCACCCCAGTTGGAATTCTGGATGTCATCCTCAACTCCTCACCTTTACTCATTCTATATTATCAATCAGTTACCAAGTTATTTAATCATATAAATAAACAAAAAAACCCAAAAGATCATTTAAGTATATGCAGAAAAACCTTTGACAAAATAAAATACTCATTTATGTATTGTTCGTCTTCATTTTAGCACTTTAAACACTTTAAATTACAGAATAGTCTGTTCCTATATTTTAATTGTTTCTTTTTTTAAGCTATTGGGATTTTGATTTATCTGAAGAATACCTATAAAAATGCCCTTCCTTAATATCACAGAAGTTCTACATCTAAATCAAAGAGACAATATTTTTTTGTATACATATTTCTGGGTTTTTAGGTACTGGATTCTATTCCAGGGTCTGCCTCTCAAATCATATGTCTTTTTTATTCACCCAGATTTCTTCCAGGAATCACAGAAATACAGCTCATGTCTAGATTTCCACAGAAGTGGGCAAAAGTGTGCAAGCTCCTATGCAAGTATTGAAATTAACAATATGTACTACTGGATACTCTGCATTTCATCCCACAAAAATTGCAAAACAACCCAAAGGACTCAGAGGAGTCTATAAACAATGCCAGAAAACACAAAGGACTCCTAGTAAACAGTAAAGACATTCCTTCCCTCTGTTGAAGGCCACTTTCCAAGTACTCTCCTAAAATGTTGATTTCACCAGAAGATGAATTACACTTGGGAATACTGAAAAACAAATGTCCTTCCCATACATTATATTATCTAAATAATATAGTCATATTAAAGAAGTCCAGGGTTTTGATCATTGTTCAATCTCTTGCTAGTTTTCAAATTCTGGGAATATATGTCTTACTCTTCATTAAAGAAGTTTTTCAGGATTTGAGATGCCTCTCAAGTGTGTGATATAATGGATAAAAAGCTGGTCTCAATACCAGGACAATGTGAGTTCAAATTCTACCTCTAGCATATACTAGAAGAGTGACTTTAACTCCTATATGCCTTAGTGTTCTTATCTGCAAAGTGATGGGCTATACTTGATAGCTTGAAAGATCCTGCTAATTCTCAGTTTTTTATCCTATGAATTTTTTACATTTTTTAAAATAAAATTGTGGTTCTAGTACTCTCATATATCTCTTCTAGAAGGCTGTTGCTTTAAAAACTCTTTCCACAGGATCACTAGACTTCTCTCTCCACAGTCACTCTTTTGTCTCAAATGGATTCAGAAATTCAGGTTCAGGAACTTTGCAACTTCACCACTCTCCCAGCAAGCTGACACCTCTTGGGTCTAGAGACTTTGTCACTGCTGCCCTACAGCTACCATCTCTGGGACTGAGGTGGGGCAAAGTGGGGGCAGAAGATTGGTTTTACAAGTATATTTATATAAAAAATCTCATTTGATCATCACATCACAACAGTGAGGCAGGCACTTCAGATACTTTGATGATTTTTTTATTACTGAAATATGATACACAATAAGAAAAGAAAAAGAAACATTATAAACTTAAATATTGAAATTTAAATATGAAATAAATAAAAGCATACCCTGCGCACAGCAGAAAGTAAGAAGGGATTCAAAATATCTAGCAATAACTTTCCATTTCAAGAAAATCTATATAATAAAGACCATACATTGCGCTGAGAGCTGTCCATTTTTTCTTGGCTTGTTAGTTTTCTTTTGTTCCCTGCTGTGCACATTTTATTTCATTTTTTCCCACTTCCTTTTCGCCCTAGCCTTGAAGGTTATAATTAAGCCTGGATATATTTATGTATAGATACAGATACACTTGTACACATAATCATATATATGTATATATACCAACATATATGCATACATATAAGAACATGTACTTTCTCTAAAATATTCTCCTGCTTTTTGTTTTTATGTTTCTGTGTATCTCATATTTCCTATTCCTTCTAACTCCTCTGCTTTACTTCTACTCATTATTTTGCTCTCCTATTACTTAACCTATCCCCCTCCAAGGATCCCTCCCTTCCAAATACCCTTCTATATCCCGCTTTGATTTATTCCCTCATACTCCTTTGAAGTCCCTTCCTTATCCTTGCTCCATTCCCTATCCCCTTAACCTTTAATTTCTTTCTGAATTTAGAAGACTTTTGTAGTCTTCTGGATATATATATACACACAAACACATATATACATACATATACATATACACATACATATGTACATACATACATACACACATACATACATCCCTCTTGAACTCATTCCTGATGAAAGTACATTTCCAGAACTAATAGCCCTCCTTCCCCATCTAATTCCTCCGTGTTGGTTCTTCCTCTTGCACCTAATTTGTATGAAATAATTACTCTTTTTAGTTTCTCCTAAATGGTTTTACTTTTCAAAGTCATATCACACTCAGGTCTATTCCAATCTTTCTACCCAACTGCTAATAACAATCTTAGACATAAGTTTTACATTTGATATACATAAAAAGCAAAAGCCTGTCCCTACTGAGTCCCTTGTAATTAGTCTTTGTCGTGTACCTTATATGCCTCAGTTTTGTATGTAAAATCTTCTGTTAAGTTCAGTTTTGTGTTTTTTTTTGGTAGTAATGGGCACTGTGTATTTTGGTAAATGTCCTTTTTTTTTCATTCAGGATTGTGCTTAGCTTGATATTTTTGGGCAGAAACCCAGTTCTTTTGCTCATATGTGTGTATGTGTATAGATATATATGTATATATATATATATCACAATATTTAAATTGCTTTTTTTTTCTTGTTGCTTCTAATATTTTATCCTTGAGCCAGGGATTTCAGAATTTAACTATAATATTCCTATGGGTTTTCCTCATAGGATCTCTTCCAGGTGGTGATTGGTGGATTTTTTTTCTATTATTCTCTTGTTATAATACTTCAGGACAAGTTTCTTTAATTAATTCTTATATTATTGTACCAAGATTCCTTTTTTTTAATCATAGCCTTCAGGTAGTCCAATTATTCTTATGTTTTCTTTTGCTGCTCTGTTCTCCAGAAAGGTTATTTTTCTCATGAGATGTTTTATATGCTTTTCTATTTTGCCACGCTTTATATTTTGTGTTATTATTTTTTGATCTCTTAAAACTTTACTGTCTTCTCCTTGTCCAATTCTGATTTTCAGGGACTTTCATAATCTTGTTTTTCTTGGATTGTTCTCATTTTTTCTTTTAGTTTTTCCTCAATCTCTATCACTTGATTTTTAAAATCTTTTTTTAAGTTCTTCTATGAATTCTTTTTGATCAGGTGACAATATGACATTACTCTTTAGGGTAGAATATGGTCTATTTCTTCAATATCCTCTAATGATGATGAACTCTAGTCTTCTCTATTCCCACAGTAACTCTCTATGGTTGGATTCTTTCTCCTTTGCCTGCTCATTTTTAGATTAGTAGTGGCTTAATTTTTGCAATCATCTCTAGTTCTGGGGCATGGAGGTGGATGCCTCAGTCTCAGATACTCAGATACTCCTTCAGTTCTCTCATCCAGCCTGGAACTGGAACCAAGACCTTCAGCTTTCTGTAAGTACCCATAGCCAGCACCATCCTCACCCTACTGCCTCTGAACTCCCTGGGTTTGAGCTTGTTCCTTCTTGTCTCTGCCTCTTTCGGTGTTCCTTGTCAGCAGAAGTTCCTTCAATCTTCCCCTCTTCAGACACCTAACACCCCCAGGTTAAATATTCCTGAGGTTGGGACTAAGACAATCTCCCAACACAACTAATCCCAAGACTGGCTGCTTGTTTCTTTTCTTTTTCTTCATCTTTTTTACATTCGTTTTCACAAGATTTTGGGTTCCAAATTTTCTCCTCATTTATCCCCTCCCCCACCCCAATACACCAAGCATTCTAATTGCCCCTATCACTAATCTGCCCTCTCTTCTAGCATCCCTCCCTTCCCTTGTCCCCATCTTCTCTTTTGTCCTATAGGGCCAGATAACTTTCTATTCCCCATTACCTGTATTTCTTATTTCCTAGTAGCAAGAACAATACTCAACAGTTGTTCCTAAAACTTTCAGTTCCAACTTCTCCTCATCCTTCCCTCCCCACACATTCCCTTTCGGAAGGCAGACAATTCAATATAGGCCATATTTGTGTAGTTTTGCAAATGACTTCCATAATAGTCATGTTGTGTAAGACTAACTATATTTCCCTCCATCCTATCCTGCCCCCCATTTCTTCTATTCTCTCTTTGGATCCTGTCCCTCCCCAAGAGTGTTGACTTCAAAGTGCTCCCTCCTCCCACTGCCCTCCCTTCCATCATCCCCCCACCCTGCTTATCCCCTTCTCCCCCACTTTCCTGTATTGTAAGATAGGTTTTCATACCAAATGAGTGTGCATTTTATTCCCTCCTCTAGTCGAATGTGATGAGAGCAAACTCCATGCTTTTCTCTCACCTCACCTCCCTTTCCCTCCACTAAAAAGTCTCCTGCCTACCTCTTCTATGAGAGACAATTTGCCCCATTCCATTTCTCCCTCTCTCCTCCCAATACATTTCTTGCTCACTGCTTAACTTCATTTTCTCAAGATATGATCCCATTCTATTCAATTCACTCTGTGCTCTGTGTGTGTGTGTGTGTGTGTGTGTAATCCCACCAACTACCCAGATACCAAAAAGTTTCAAGAGTTATAAATATTGTCTTTCCACGTGAGATTGTAAACAGTTCAACTTTAGTAAATCCCTTATGACTTCTCTTTGCTGTTTACCTTTTCATGCTTCTCTTCATTCTTGTGTTTGACAGTCAAATTTTCTTTTCAGCTCTGGTCTTTTCATCAAGAATGTTTGAAAGCCCTTTATTTCATTGAAAGACCATTTTTTCCCCTGAAGTATTAACACTCAGCTTTGCTGGGTAGGTGATTCTTTGTTTTAGTCCTAGTTCCTTTGACTTCTGCAATATCATATTCCACACTTTGTGATCCCTTAATGTAGAAGCTGCTAGATCTTGTGTTATCCTGATTGTATTTCCACAATACTGGAATTGTTTCTTTCTAGCTGCTTGCAATATTTTCTCCTTGATCGGAGAACTCTGGAGTTTGGCCACAATATTCCTAGGAGTTTCTCTTTTTGGATCTCTTTCAGGAGGTGACCGGTGGATTCCTTGAATACTTATTTTGCCCTCTGGTTCTAGAATATCAAGGCAGTTTTCCTTGATAATTTCATGAAAGTTGATGTCTAGGCTCTTTTTTTGATCATGGCTTTCAGGTAGACCCATAATTTTTAAATTGTCTCTCCTGGATCTATTTTTCAGGTCAGTTTTTTTTTTTTTTCCAATGAGATATTTCACATTATCTTCCATTGTTTCATTCTTTTGGTTTTGTTTGGTGATTTCTTGGTTTCTCATAAAGTCATTAGCCTCCATCTGTTCCATTCTAATTTTGAAAGAACTATTTTCTTCAGTGAGCTTTTGAACCTCTTTTTCCATTTGGCTAATTCTGCTTTTGAAAGCATTCTTCTCCTCATTGACTTTTTGAATCTCTTTTGGCAGTTGAGTTACGTTATTTTTCAAGGTGTTATTTTCTTCAGCATTTTTTTGGGTCTCCTTTAGCAAGGTATTGACCCGTTTTTCATTCTTTTCTTGCATCTCTCTCATTTCTCTTCCCAGTTTTTCCTCCACCTGTCTAACTTGATTTTCAAAATCTTTTTTGAGCTCTTCCATGGCCTGAGCCCATTGAATATTTATTTTTGATGTGTGGGATACATAAGCCTTGACCTCTATGTCTTTCCCTGATGGTAAGCATTGTTTTTCCTCATCAGAAAGGATGGGAGGAGATATCTGTTCACCAAGAAAGTAACCTTCTATGGTCTTATTTTTTTTCCCTTTTCTGGGCATTTTCTCAGAGTTTCATCACCACACCCGCCTCTCCTCCTGTTCCACCCAACTAGTACTTGGGGGCTGAGATTCAAATACTGTTTCCCAGCCTCGGGGCTTTCAGCGAGGGTGGAGCTGCTATTCAGTGTACTAAGTTCAGGTGCTCAGGTCGGGGCAGGGCCACCTCAGTTCCCTCAGGGGGTTTATGCAGAGATCTTCAACAATGGATCTGAGCTCCTACCTGATTTGGGAGCCGCTGTGTGCTGCTGCCTCTGCCATTGACTCCCTAGGGGGCCTGAGTTAAAGAGACACCCAGTTCCCCTCTTGGCCAGCCAAAAAGACTCTCTCACTGACCTTTGTCAGCTGTGGGTGGAGGGACCTGCATGGCTGCTGGAGATTCGATCCCTGAAGCCTGCTTGGATCTGGTCCCCTTGGTGCTGCAGCCAAGGCAGGGCTGGGCTCTGCTCTGGGTCCAGTGTGTGATGTACCTTTGGTGTTGGTTTTTCAGGGCTCTCTGGAACAGAAATCTCCTCCACTCCATTGTTGTGTGGCTTCTGCTACTCCAGAATTTGTTGGGAGTTCTTCTTTACAGGTATTTTATGGGCTGTGCGTTAGGAGTTAGCATATGTGTATCTTTCTACTCCACCATCTTGGATCCTCCCCACTTGCTGCTTGTTTCTTAAGTAGACCTAGGACCTAGCCTGTAGGTATTTACTCTTCACAGGGTCCAAACTTCATCTTGGAATTTTTTTTCAGATCTCTGGTTGTTCCAGGAGGACCCTGTCATACCCATACTTTTACTTATTTTTACCCACTCTATGTTTATGAGGGGTTCTTTCATCTCTTTTGTGCGGTAAAATCTTGAGAGCTTGGGATTTTCTGACCTACTTTACCATTTTTCCAGAATCCTCTCACAATGACATTTTTACAATGGGGAAACTGACACCTAGCAAGGTTAAATGACTCCCTCATCTTTCAAACTCTGTGTCCAGTGCTCTACAGACAATTTCAAATGACTTTTCAGAGTACCTTGAATGTCAGGCTAAGGAATTTGGACTTTACTCACTGGGCAATCTGGCTTATTTACTATATGGTACATGTGTATAAGTACGCTGTAGACAGTTCTCTAATTTCTTGAAAATTCCTAATATTTAGACCAAGTGATTTCATATAATAGCTTGAGGGAATACAACAATGGAATAAATATTCTATTTGGAATTATAATATCTGTGCTTAAAAATCACAATTTGTATGATCATGGGAAAATTACTTAAAATCTATGAGATTCTATTTCTTCATATGAAAGATAAGGATAATAGTAACTAGACTGGGAAATGGAATAGACATATGAAGATATGTTTCCTGGCATTCCCATACTATTATCCTTATGAGGAATGCCAGTAACATATCTTCATATGAAAGATAAGGATAATAGTAACTAGACTTCCTTCAAGGGGTCATTGAAATAAAAGAGATTTATAAACCTTAATGTATGATATATTTTCTTTTTCATTTTGGGAAGTGAGGAGGGGAGGTCCACAGAAAAAAAATATTTCTTGGAAGACAGAGGAAGCAAAATACAGAACCCACATTATTCAGAGCCTCAGGGATAATGAAAGATATTTCAGGTCATACCTAAACTTGTCCCAGAAGACCAGTTTTGTGTAGTTCTGGTTGTTTTTTTTTAACTGATAATTATTATGGGACATAAAAGAAAAATCCTTTCCTCCTTTTCTCCTTTTCACTGAGTGTGTTACAGAACAGCTGGTTCTTTGTGAGTGCATTCTTTTATTCTATCACACTATGGAAGGTTCATTTACTTGGTGATTAATTCTTTTACTGTGAGGGCTCTATAAGTGTTATAGTTTCCAAATATTCACTGAGGGAGAGGAAGGTAATGTTGATATTAACAGTGATAAGCTTATTCATGGGTTTGTGAACTCAAAGCTACTTGTAGAAGGAAACAGGTCATCTAGTCCAAGTCTAATTTATTTTATCTTGGTGTCTTCTCGGTCTAACCAAGCTCAAAGAGCTCCACGTCACCTGCTTCAGCTGCCTTCATGACCATTGGAACAAATGGTTCTCATCTGCCCATTCCACCAGGGGAAGTCTTCACATGCTTAGGTTAGACTCCCCTCAACTGCCCAATGGATCTGAGACCTCTTGGCTACCCTCAACCTGCTTTGTCCTGTCTGCTGAAATAGTTTACTGGGGTGTGGCTGCTATGCATGCTGCAGCTTCTTGGAGCTTCAGCTTCTTGAAGACACAGGTAACAGTTAGGTGGAACAGGTGGACAATGGAGATGGAAAGCAGCACTGAAATGGGCTCCACAGTTATCACACCAAAGGTACTAGTAGTCCTCACTGAACACATGGACCAAGGCTCTCTTGCTGTTTTCCATTATCTTGTGTTTGCATGGAATCAAGAAATGAAAGCAGCACCATAACTGGAAGAGTTTCCCTAGCAGGAGTGACTGATAGTGGAAAATAAACAAAACAGTATGGCCTGAACAGGAACAAGAGCTTGACAAGACCTGCAAACAGGTCTTGGGAAAGGAAGTGAGTAATGGTCCTTCTAATATAAAATCTTTCCAAAGGACTGGCTCAATTCTTACCAAGGACCAGCCCTATGTGAGTTCTTAGAAAGCTGGAGGAGCAGGGATGGTCTCTTAAGAAGGGAGAATGGACTTAACAAAGGGAGGAAAGGCTAGGCAGGAAGCCATTCATTGGTTTGGGAGGTGTTTTAATTTGTTCTGATAAGTCAAAGGAAAGAGAGAGTAGTGTAGTCTAGGAGTTTAGGCATGGGGTAGGGGAGCAAGGGAAAGAGACCATTCCAAGTTTTCCCAGTGAAGTAAGAAGAGCCCAGCACTCCTGAATGTCAGAACTGAGAGATCTTGGAGAGATGCCATGCCATCCAAATACAACCTGGATGGATGCTGAGCCATTTCCAGCCATCTTAACTCTGTCCAGCAACTGGATTATGATGAGTCTGGAGGAGAGAGTGAGGCTGACAATTTAGTGCAACTCTGCCTCATTTGAATCCATTTTATGCACAAACAAAAGACATCACCCAAACTATTTTACTGTTATACCTCAAAGTCCTATGGCAACAGGAAAGTGATGAAGCAGCAGGTGAGGATACGCTGAGAGATGTAGTTAAAACCCTGCACAGAGGTGGCCCTGGCCATATGGTCGTTTCTCACTGGAAGCAGCAGTGGGACTCTGCAGCCCCCTGGGTGTCTGAGCAGCCTTTTAAAGATAACACTGCTCACCTCCTGATGTGAGGAAGGAAGCTGTCCTAAAAATTTCTTGCTTACTCAACCCTGGCCTGACTATTGTGGCAGACAGGAAATCCAACTCTGCAGTCCAAACACACACATACACAAAAAATATACAAAATGTACAAAAGCATCATCAAAGATGATTCCACTCACCAACAGCACATGGAACATGTACACACTTACAGGCAACAAAAAATCCAGCAAACATGAAAGATTAACTGGTCTTGTTGCAAGGGAACTCAACAGATATCGTATCCAAACAGCAGCCCTGAGTGAAACACGGCTGGCAAATGAAGGCCAGTTTACTGAAGTTGGAGCTGAACACACATTTTTCTGGAATGGCCTCAGTGAAGAGGAATGCCAGGAAGCTGGCTTAGGTTTTGCAATCAAAACTAATCTTGTCAGCAATCTGGAATGCCTGCCAAAAGGAGTGAATGACAGGCTCAAGACAAGACAATTGCCACTTGCAGGAAAACACCATGCCACTATCATCAATGCCTGTGCTTCCACCATGACAAACCCTAATGAGATGAAAGAAAAATTTTATGAAGACCTAGAGACCCTTATCATCGATTTGCCAAAAGAGCTCAAACTTATCATTCTGGGTGACTTTAAGGCTTGAGTAGGCTCAGATAACCAGACTTGGCAGGGAGTCCTAGGGAGGAATGGAGTTGAAAAGAGCAACAGCAATGGTCATTTGCTGTTGAAGACTTGTGCATCACATGACCTCATCACCAATATTATTTTCCATTTACCTAAACAAATAAAACTTCATGAATACACCCTTGCAGCAAACATTGGAATCTAACTGACTATGAGATCGTAAGGAAAAGAGACAGCAAGATGTGAGAGTGACAAAGGCAATGTGTAGTGCAGAGTGCTGGACTGATCAGAGACTTATTCTTTAGAAGTTAAATATTTGCATTCATCAAAAGTGCCACCCCCAAGGCAAAATGACTACCAGAAAAATTAATGTCAACAAATTAGAGCTCTTCTCTGAGAGTGAACAGTTCGTTGTTAAATTGGAGGGAAAAAGTTGAGCCAACACACAATTGGCAACAGTGGAGCAGAAAAGGAGTGGGCAGCTCTCAGAAACTTGTTGTACAGCACTGCATTTGCTCATCTGGGTCAGAACACTTGCAAACACCAAGACAGGTTTGATGAAAATGATGGGGAAATCCAGAAGCTGCTAAATGAAAAATAAAAACTCCATGGCATTTACCAGCATGATAGTTCATCCACCTCTAAGAAGCCAGCATTTAATTCCTTCAAAAGCAAGGTACAAGCAAATCTTAGGGAGATTCCTGGCTCAGTAAGAAGGCAGATGAAATTCAGTTTTATGCAACAATCCAAAACACTTTTATGATTCCATGAAAGTTATTTATGGACCAAAAGCCGATGGTGCATCACAACTACTCAGTGTTGATGGAGCTACACTGATTAGTGATAAGGACATGATCCTAGAGAGATGGGCTGAACACTTTCATGGAGTTCTAAACAGACCCTCATCAGTCAATGCTGAGGCCATTGATCATTTACCTCAGGTTGAAGTCAATCCCTCCCTAGCTGAACTTCCAACTGAAGAAGAGGTTTTGAGAGTTATTAGACTCCTTTCATGTGGCAAAGCATCTGGTGCTGATTCTATTCCAGCTGAGATTTACAACATGGGGGACCATTGCTCAAACCAAAACTGACTGAAATTTTCTAAGTTATATGGCAAGAGGAGGTTATCCCCCAGGAGTTCAAGGATGCCTCCATTTTTATTTTACCATTATAAAGGTAAAGGGAATACATTGTCCTGTGACAATTACAATGGGGTCTCTCTCTTAGTAATTCCTAGCAAGGTTCTTGTTACAGTCCTCCTTAATAGACTGATCCTTTGCCTGGAAGATGGTCATCTACCTGAGAGCCAGTGTGGCTTCAGAAAGGTCTGAGGAACAGTCGATATGGTGTTTGCTGCCCAGCAACTCCAGGAGAAATGGCAGGAGCCAAACAGAGGTCTGTACACAACATTTGTAGATCTGACCAAGGCCTTTGACACTATTAATCATGAGGGCTTAGGGAAAATTATGTCAAAATTTGGTTGCCCCGAGAAGTTCAGCAGTATTGCACATCAATTTCATGATGGTCTGTTTTCCCTAGTTCTAGATAGTGGACAATGCTCTCATGCCTTTCCAATCACCAGTGGAGTGAAACAGGGCTGTGTGCTTCCTCCCATGCTTTTTAGCATGACGTTTTCGGCCATGTTGTCAAATGTGGGATTTTAACGAGGATGAACATGGCATCAGGGTCAACAACCCTACTGATGGTTAAGTTCTTCAATTTGAAAAAGCTACAAACCAAGTCCAAAGTGGAGGAAGTGCTGGTGGATGATTTTCTGTTTGCAGATGATTGTGCACTCAGTGCAGCCTCTGAAGCTGAGATGCAACAAAGTATGGACCAATTCTGTCCTGCCTGTGCTAACTTTCGCCTAATAATCAACCCAAAGGAAACAGAGGTTCTCCATCAGTCATCACCACACCATCCATAAGTAGAGTCATTGATATAAGAAATGGAGAAGTTTTAAATGCTGTGGATAAGTTCACTTATCTTGGTAGTGTACTTTCCAGGAACATACACATTGGCAATGAGGTTGACACATGCACTGCCAAAGCTAGCTTAGTGTTTGGGAGGCTCCAAATCAAAGTTTGAGAGAGAAGAGGTATTAGATTGACTACCAGATTGAAGGTTTACCAAGATGTCATGATGACCTCACTGTTGTATGCCTATGAAACAAGGACAGTCTACCAGCCCCATGTCAGGAAATAGAATCATTTTCATTTGAATTGTCTTAGGAAGATTCTGAAGATCACCTGACAGGATAAGCTTCCAGACACAGAAGTCCTTTCTTGAGCTGAACTGCCAAGCATTCAAACTCTGCTTCAGAGAGTGCAACTCCAATGGGTTGGTCACAGTGTTTGAATGTAAAATGTATGCTTGCCAAAAAGAATATTTTATGGAGAACTCATATAGGGTAGGTGATTACATGGTGGTCAGAAGAAAGTGCTTTGAGTGCACAATCATTTGCAAACAGAAAATCATGCACCAACACTCCCTCCACTTTGGCTTGACTTGTGCCTTTTCAAATTGAAGAACTTACCATCAGTATGGTAGCTGACCTTGACTCTCTCAAAGTGTCTCTCAAGAACTTTGGATTTGACTGTGCCACATGGGAGACACTGGCCCAGGATCGCTCAGCATGGTGTGCCTGTATCAGAAAGGTACTGTGCTCTATGAGTAAAGCAGAATTGAAACAGCACAAAGGAAAGGTAGGATGCATAAATTTGGAGTATCCACCCCAAATGTTCACAAGGATTATCTGTGCCTAATCTGTAGTAGAACATCCCAAGCTCGTATTGGTCTGATCAGCCACAGTCAGACACACTGAAATTTGAGTTTATCATGGTGCTGTCATTTTGGTCCTCTTTGAGAAGGAAGGACAACAACCAACCAACCAACCAACTTCATTTTATAGATAAAACTAACACTCGGAGAAGGAGAGTGACTTGTCTAAGGCCACACAGGTAGTAAGCAGTAGGACCAGAATAGGAACCTCAGTACTGTACTTCTCAATGAGTTTTCTACCAAAAACTGTGCTTTTAAATTTTCCTTCCAAAGTGCTCCCTTGTTCCATCCTTTTTCATTAGGACAGGTACTTTCTATCACAAATGAAATTATGAAATAATAGAAGTTTGTTTTTGGTCTCCCTCTTATGACCATGAAGAAGATGTGCCTTTACTTCAGACTCATGGACCATAATGCAGCCTTGAATAATACTGACCAATAGATCCTAGAAATACTTGTAAGGTTCAAAAGGGAAGCCTGAGGGGACATGAATATGGAATATTGTCCAAACTCTAGACCCATAGAGTGTTCTGACATGGGTATACCTGACATGCCAGGAATTCTAGCTTGTCCTCTGAGTGCTGGGTTAGAAAAGACATCAGACTTAAGAGTCAGTCACTATGACCTAGTTTTCCATGAGTGGTTAAATCTATTTAGAAGCTTCTGGAGCAGTGTGTTACTGATCCCTGGGAGAACCCCATTATGTCTAGAGTTTACAGGACCAATAGTATACAGAAAGACTTCAGAAGGAATTCATATGACCTTAAACTGTGTTTTGATAAGTATTGGTGAGTTATGATTGGAATTCCAAAGTGTCCTTCTACTGTGTAGAGTTGTTTTCTAGGCATCTACCAGGAACTGTAAGAACCAAAGGTTGAACAAAGTAGGATTGATGCTACCTTCTGGAGAAGTACAGACAGAATAATGATGTATAGGACTGGGAAAGAATCCTGGAGGGAAACAGCAATGGGAGTTACAAAAACAAAAATGAAAAAAAAAAAAACAAAAAACAAACAACTGAAGGAAGTAAAAAAAAAAAAAAATATGGCTGCACAAGTGCTCTGAGGAGTTGAATACCAATCAGCTCCACCACAAAAGTATCAGTTGGAGACATAATAAGGAACTATGTTAGAGGCAGCAACCTCTATTCAGGGACCTATTTAGGTTGTGACTAAGTACTAAGGATTTACAGGCTTCTGTGAAAGATATTTATAGATGAATGACAAAGCAAAAAACTTATAGTTGAATGAATAATATATGTTATTTCCCCTGATCCCCATATGAGTCTTATTTTCTTTGACTTCTATATCAAGTATATATACATATATAACATATATGTATATATGTTATATGTATACATTATATTATTTATATTATATATAATTATATATATATTATATATACTCTATAATCTATCTCTCAGTCTTGTGAACTATGTTTTTGCAGAAAGGCAGTGAGGGATCATGCATTTGTTGATTTCTGATAGCAGTTTCCAGATCTTCTGTGCAATGTCAATGGGCCAAAGAAGTAACAAGTTCCCTCCTCCCAAAGTGTACTTGGGTCTATTTTATAAAGTGACAATGGCTATAATAATAAATCCCTAAGTATGTCACAGACTGACAAAGATTTAGGTATAAAAATGCTGTTCTGGATGGTCAAAAGGGGACTACTACCCATAGCCTCTTATCTTTCCCCCCAAAGCCACCCATTTTCTATGTATACCTCTTTTGTTGAAGGCATCTCCATTCTTCCAATTCCAAACTCAACTCCTCACTGTCCCTCATTCCCATGTCCAGTAAATTGCCTAGGTCTATTAATTCTACCTCCACACCTCTCATATCCATCTCATTCTCTTCACTCACATAGCCACCATCACCACCACCAACCCTTTATCAGTCCCTCCTTATCTCTAGCTTGGACTATTTAACCTACTAATTGTTCTTCCTGCCTCAAGTGTCTACATATATCAATTAATCCTTCAAATAGCTGGCTAAGTAATTTTCTTTAACTGTAGCTCTAACCACTTTTCTTTAACTGTAGCTCTAAATTCACCATTCAATAAACTCAAATGGTTTTCCAGTGCCTCTAGCATAAATTTCTTTATCTTTTAAGATCTTTGCAACCTAAGTGCCAAATAAATTGCCTTTTTGTTGGTAACTTTCTCTGTCCCTTTGTAGTACCCAACACTTGGAATGCACTCCCATTCATCTCTTAGGATCCCTTATTTCCCTTCAAGTCTCAATATAAATTCCACTCACTACTTCAAGCCTTCTTTGATTCCACCTCCCCACTGCTAGTTTCACCAGTCCCTCAAAAGAAAGACATTCAAATTCCAAGAAAAGGAAATTTAAATAAATCAAGATTATTTAGTACCCACAAGCAAATATAGGAGGGAATGGAATAATGTGTTCTGATGAGAAATAGAACTCAGAATGCAGCCTAGAATATACCTATCCTGAAAATCTGATCTTAACTATACATGAAAAAAGATGGTCTTTCAATAATAAAGAGGTGCTTGAAATATTAAAAAAAAAACAAGAATTGAAGATATTATTTGCTTCCTAAAAATCCAAACAACAGAAATGCAAAGGGAGTGAATAATGCAGCAGTCAACAGAATGACATCAGCGAGACCAATAAAAATTTTCTTTTTAAATGTCCACAAAGAGATAGAAGTGAAGAGTGAAGTCTGATGAAAATAACAGTGAAGAGGTGGGCAAGGGAAATTATGGACAGAACCTGGTAATACTGTCTTCAGGCGAATCAAAGATTTGTTGTTGTTTTTGTGAAAATTCATTACAATATGGGAAAGTAGGTTAAAAGGGGGGAAGGAGCAGGGATATGGAGAGGAATGTATGATTTCCCCAAGTCAAAATGAGAGCTTACAATGAGGGGAAGATAACCTCTGTGGTCTCAGTAAGAGAAGAACCTATAAGGGAATGGATGAGGAGGAGGGACAAAGGAAGGACTCAGATTGGAAACTGAGGAGGAAGGTGGCCTTACTTTGGTAGTAGGAAGGAATTCCACTAATGAATGTTGCTATTAATGAGGAGAGAATGTCTGCGAAGAAGATGGGGACCTTGCTCTGAGTGTGGCCTGAGCAACAACTATCTGAGGCCTGGGGGAGGGGAGGGAGTCAGTTGGAACTCCTGGGGGCAGTTGAAATCTAGAGTAGTGGAAAAGCATGAATCCAGGAAGAAGATTTTGATGCAAATGGGGAAAAGAAGGTAACCAAAAGAGGGACTTGATAATCAGAGAAATGGTGGAGAAAGGGCCCTATAAAGGTGCAATATATTCTCTGGCACATGCAAAAATTGGATTTTTCTGGGGGTGAGGAATAATGGAAAAGGGGAAACCATAGATAAGTTCAACAAGGCAGTGGCAGAAACCAGTTAGAGAAGAGAGTCTAACTAACATACCTTGGAAATTTTGATTGCGTGAGAAAAATAGAGACAAAAATTCCTGATAGGTGTCAAGAATCAGAGAATAAGGGTATAGAGTAGACAGAAAGAGAAGATGGATAATGAAATTATTAAAAGAAATCCTTCTGAAAAAGCACATAAAAATGAAGTTTTTTAAAAAATCTAATGAATAGGACTTGTTGATGGATAGGAAAGAAAGGTGAAATCTACTTGACTGAGATGGAAAAAGGGAGGAAAGGAATTACATGACCTGATAAAACTAGCAAAGAAAAAGGAACTAATATGCAAAACCCCAAAGGGAAAGACATAACAAAAGAAAAGAGGGGATCAAGGGGGAAGGAGAGACCACCAGTGGGAATGTGATCTACATTTAAAAAGATTAAAGTTAACTAAAGAAACCTATTACTATGTTTATAGAAGCAGAGGGGGAAAATCATAACAAAAAATTAGAGACAAATGTAACTCATAACTTTAAGTGTTAATGGATTAAACAATCCAATAAAATGAAAATGAGAGATAGATTGGGTAAGAGGACAAAACCTGACAATCTGTTGCTTATGAGGAATATTTTTTTAAAAACTAGATATATACAAAATAAAACTGAGAAGATAGAAAACACTTTTTTTACTATGTACATGAGTGATTCCAAAATAAAAGCAGCAGTTGCAATTATGCATTCTGACAAAGGAAAAAACCAAACATTCAAAAAATAAAAAGTAATAAACCAAGAAACTGTATTATACATGCTGAAAGGAATCATAAAAAATAAACCAATATCAATAATAAACTTATACATCCTGTGTGACTTAGCGTCCAAATGAATAAAGAAAAATTATCTGAGCTACAAGAAATAGACAACAATACATTAATGAAAGGAGACATTAATATTCCTTTCTCAGTTTTAGATAAGTCTGACAGAAAGACAAACAATAGGGAAAATGCGAAACTGAGCAAATCACTAGATAAACTAGGGTTAACAGTCTTACAGTATTTTCTAAATTGGGCAGCAAAACAATATGCATATTTCTCAGCACCACATGGAACTTTTATAAAACTTGACCATGTAATAGAGAAAAGAAATATTGCAAACAAATATATAAAGGGAGCAATAGCTAATAAATCCTCTACAGATTGTAAAATAGTCTATACTATACTATAAAAATAGTAATTGGTTCAGATACTACAAACAAAAGATAAACATCTAAATGGAGATTTAACAATTAAATCTTAAATAATGAGTGGATTAAAAAACAAATCTTAGAAATAATAAATAACTTCAAAGAAATGATGAGGAGAAAACATTAAAATTTCTACAATGCAACTAAAACAGTCTTTTGGGGGAATATGGTTACAAAATATATACTAATAGAAAAGAAAGGATTAAAAGAGAGGATTAATGAACTGAATATGTATTTAAAAATAGAAAGCCATAAATAAACAAAAATAAGTGCAAAATAAGAAATATCAAATATTAGAGGGGAAATAGATCAACTAGAAACAAAAAAAATTCCACCACAGAATCAATACATTAAATTAAAGTTTAGTTCTTTGAAAAGACTAATAAGGAGCCAAGATGGTGGAACAGAAGCAAGGACCCACTTGAACTCTCCCCCCAAATCCCACCAGAAAACCTGTAAAAAATGACTCTAAATAAATTCCAGAGCAGCAGAAGCCACAAAATGACAGACTGAAGCAAATTTCCAATCCAAGACAATTTGAAAGGTCAACAGAAAAGAGTCTATTGCACTGGGTTAGAAGTGGAGCACAGTTTGGTGTGGGCTGTGCCAATGAGGACAGAGCTGGAACAGACCTTAAGGGACTGAATGGGAGGCAGCTGTGGCAGTTTCCCGACTTCTCAACACACAAATGCCAAAGATGTCTTCAGAAGTCAGTGGGAAGGGTCTCTCACCTGGTTGAGAGGGAAGTGTGGTCTGGCCTCAGCCCCAGTCCCGGCTCCAAGCCTGCTTTTGTAGTGGGACAGGTCAAGGGGGAGAACAGGATAAATAGAGGGTGGCACAGGATAGAGGAAAATAAAGTCTCACAACATGACTATTACGGGAGACTTTTACATGACTACACATGTATAACCTATATCAAATTGCTTGCCTTCTCAGTGGAGGTAGATGGGGAAACAAGAAGGGAAAGAATGTGGAACTTAAAGCTTTCAAAGTTAAAAATTGTGTTTATGTGCAACTAAGAAATGAAATATATAGGCAATGGGGTATGGAAATCTATCTTATCCTACACGAAAATAGAAAGGAAAGAGAGAAAAGGAATGGGTGATAGAAGGGAGGGCAAATTGGAGGAAAAGGTAATCAGCATGCATGCTGTCCAGGAGTGATGGGAGGGAGAGATAAGGAGAAAATTTGAAATTAAAAATTTTATGGAAATGAATGTTGAAAACTGAAAATATATAAATTTAAAAAAAAAGAAAATGCTGCTGATATAATACTTACACAGAGTCTTTCTTGAGTTATAAGGATATATTCATTAATCTTCAGTTCAATTTGGAATTAACCATTTTGAAATAATGTGATCTCAAGGGGAATTCTAATATGGAACAACATAAATAATTGCAATGAGCTCCAATGCCATATGAAAATCACATAACCCAGAGAAATAAAATATTACAAGGGAAATCTTAAAAAAAAGACTAATAATATTGATAAACACTTTGCTAATCTGATTCAAAAGGAGAGAGTAGAAAATCAAATCAATAAAATACCAAATGAGTAAGATGAAATCATAGCAAATCTGAAGAAATGAAAAGAACAATCAGAATATATTGCACACAAGTAAATGCTATAAAATGAAGAACACAAAAGAAATACAAGATTATCTTCAAAAATATAAAATATCTAAATTACCAAAAGACCAGATAAAAAACCCAATTTCAGAAGAAAAAGATTTAGCTGTACAGGAAATACCAGAGAAAATTGCATCAAACTTTTAAAAAATAGTTGGTAGATGTATACTTCACAAATTATTCTTTAAAAAAAATTGAGAAAGCATTATGACAGAATGCTTATATGAGACAAATATAGTTCTAATGCCTAAAACACATAAAAATAACTATATACCAACATCATTACTGAACATTGATTCACAAATTTCAAACAAATCTTTTTCAATTCTCAATACCAATTTATCCTAGAAATTATTCATTATAGGTAAAGAGGAGATAAAACTATTCCAATTTGCTGATAATATAATGGTAAACTTAGAATATCACAGGTAAAGAGTAAGATATTTATTCTTTTCAATTAATTTATTTGTTTACAATTTTCAAAATTCCTTTCTAGAAGTTTGAAAATTTCTTCCCCTCCTTCCCCTCTCTCTACCCCAGACAGCATGCAATCTTATATAATCTCTACACATACATTCCTATTAAATACATTTACTCACCAGTCATGTTGCATAGAAGAATGATAACAAATGGGAGAAACCATGAGAAAAACAAAACACAATGAAACATAGCAAAAGAAAAAAATAGTGTGTTTCATTCTGCATTCCCACCTCATAGTTCTTTCTTTGGATGTGAATGGAATTTGGAAAAGTATTAGGTGATTACATTGATGATAAGGGATGTCTATCAAAATCAGTCTTCCCACACTGTGGCTGTTACTGTATATAACATTCTCTGGTTTTGCTTACTTCACTCAGCATCAGTTCATATAAGTCCAAGTTTTCCTGAAGTCTACCAACTCATCATTTCTTTTTATTATTAATTAATTAATTTTTAGTTTTCATCATTCACTTCCACAAAATTTTGAGTTACAAATTTTCTCTCCATCTCTCCTCTCTGCCAACCTGAAGACAACATATATTCTGATTATCCCTTCCCCCAATATGCCCTCCTTTTTCTCACACCCTTCCCTGCTCTTATTCTTAATACCCTCTATTTTCTTGTAGGGCAAGATAAATTTCTATACCCCATTGCCTATATGTCTTCTTTCACAGCTGCATGTAAAAATAATTTTTAACACTTGTTTTTAAAAATTTGAATTCCAACTTCTCTCCCTCCCTACCCATCCCTATTGAAAAGGCAAGCAATTTGATATAGGTTATACATGTGTAGTCATGAAAAACACTTCCATAACAGTCATGAAAGACTAACCATATTTCCCTCCATCCATTCCTGCCCCCTGTTTATTGTTGATTTTGACTCTGTCCCTTATCAAAAGGATTTACTTCTAATTACCTCCTCCTCCCATTTGCCCTCCCTTCTAGAATCCCCCAACACTCCTGCTTATCCCTTTTCCCCCTACTTTCCTGTAGTGAAAGATAGATTTTCATACCAAATTGAATATTCATGTTATTCCCCCCTTAAGCCAAATATGACAAGAATAAGATTCACTCTCTCTCACTTCCCCCCTCTTCCTCTCCTTTGAAAAAGCTTTTTCTTGCTTCTTTTATGTGAGAAATTCTATTTCTCCCTTTCTCCTTCTCCCAATATATTCTTCTCTAACCTCTCAATTTTGTTTTTTTAGATATCATCCCTTCATATTCAACTTACCTTGTGCCCTCTGTCTGCATGTATATAATCCCTCCAACTACCCTAATACTGAGAAAAGTCTCAAGAGTTAAAAATATTATCTTTCCACATAGGAATATAAACAGTTCGACTTCAGCAAGTCACTGATAATATCTCTTTCCTATTTACCTTAACATGCTTCTCTTGATTCTTGTGTTTGAAAGTCAAAATTTCTATTCAGTTCTCGTCTTTTCATCAAGAATGCTTAAAAGTTCTCTATTTCATTGAATGACCACTCTTCCCCCTGAAGTATTACACTGTGTTTTGCTGGATAGGTGATTCTTGGTTTTAATCCTAGTTCTTTTGACCTCTGGGATATCATATTCCAAGTCCTCTGATCCCTTAGCATGGAAGCTACTAGATCTTCTGTTATCTTGATTGTTTTTCCACAATTCTCAAATTGCTTCTTTCTGACTGCTTGCAATATTTTCTCCTTGACCTGGGAGTTTGGAATTTGGCTATAATATTCCTAGGAGTTTTCCTTTGAGCATCTTTTTCAAGAGGCAATCTGTGGATTCTTTGAGTGTCTAATTTACCCTCTGGTTCTAGAATATCAGGGCAGTTTTCCTTGATAATTTCTTGAAAGTTGATGTCTAGGTTCTTTTCTTGATTGTGACTTTTAGGTAGTCCAATAATTTTTTAATTTTCTCTCCTGAATCTATCTTCCAGGTTAGTTGTTTTTCCAATGAGTTATTTCCCATTGTCTGCTACTTTTTTTTATTCCTTTGATTTTGTTTTATAATTTCTTGGTTTTTCATAAAGTCATTAGTTTCCATCTGCTCCATTCCAGTCTTCAAGGAATTATTTTCTTCAGTGAGTTTTTGGACATCCTTTTCCATCTGACCAATTCTGCCATTCAAGGCATTTTTCTCTTCATTGGCTTTTTGGATCTCTTTTGCCATTTGGGTTAGTCTATTTTTTAAGGTATTATTTTCTTCAATATATTTTTGAGTCTCCTTTAGTAAATAGTTTACTTGGTTTTCCTCATTTTCTTGCATCACTCTCACTTCTTTCCCAGTTTTGCTCTACTTCTCTTACTTGATTTTCAAAATGCTTTTTGAGCTTTTCCATGGTCTGAGAACAATTCATATTTTTCCTGAAGGTTTTGAATGTAGAAGCTTTGACTCTGTTGTCTTTTTCTGCTTATTTTGATCTTCCTTGTCATCAAAGTAAGATTCTATTATCTAATTCTTTTTCCAACTTTTCTCACATTCCCAGCCATTTACTTGACTTTTGAACTCTTTGTCAAGGTAGTTCTCACTTCCAGTGGGGGTAGGAGGAATATACTGTCATCTGCTTGATTCCCCCACAATCTGTGGGACTAGAGATCCAGAAACAGCCACTGCTGCTTCCCCTGTTGCTGCTGCTGCTATGTGTTCCTTCACACCTTTCACCACCCTGAGACTGTAGTCTCACCACTCTATTCCTTCACAAAGGTCTGACAGGTTTTTTCCACTGACCTTTCAATTTGTCCTCGGCTTTTGGGGATTGTGAAGCCTGAAAAATGCCACAGGTGTCAGAGATTCAGTCCTCCTGAAGCCTGCTCAGATCCTGTCTGTTCTAGTGGGGTCCACACTGGACTGGGCTCTGCTCCCAGCATGGAACAATAGACACTTCCCATCAACCGTCCAGGCTGACTTGGACTGGAGATCTGCTTCACTTCCTCATTCTGTGAGTTCTGCAGCTCCAGAATTTGTTTTGAGTCATTTTTGACAGGTATTTGGCTGGGTTTGGGGGAAAAGCTCTAGAAATTCCCTGCTTTTACTCTGCCATCTTATTTCTGCCCACCCTTGCCCTCAGCTCATCATATCTAATAGAACAATAGTATTCCATTATATTCATGTACCATAGTTTTTTCAGCCATTCTCCAATTGGTGGTCATCCCCTTCATTTCCAGTTCTCAGCCATCACAAAAAGGGTTCCTATACATATTTTTGTACATGTGGGTCCTTTTCCCATCTTTATGATCTCTTTGGGATATAGCCCTACAAGTAATATTGCTGGGTCAAAGGGTATGAACATTTTTATAGCCCTTTGGTCATAGTTCCAAATTGCTCTCCAGAATGGTTGCAGGTTCTCCAGGTCCTCAGACAATGAATTAGTGTTCCAAATTTCCCCCAACTTCTCCAGCATCTATCATATTCCCATTATGTTATATTAGCCAATCTGATAGGTGTGATGTGATACCTCAGAGTTGTTTTGAATTGCATCTCTCTAATCAATAATTACTTAGAGCATTTTTATATGACTATAGATATCTTTAATTTATTCCTCTAAAAACTGCCTGTTCATATCGTTTAACCATTTAGCAATTGGGGAATAACTTGTATTCTTGTAAATTTGACTCAGTTCTCTGTCTATTTTAGAAATGAGGCTTTTATCACTGATACTAATTGTAAAATTTCTTTCCTAATTTTCTGCTTCCCTCCTAATCTTGGTTGCATTGGCTGTGTTTGTGAAAAACTTTTCAATTTAATATATTATTAATGTACAATTTAATATAATATTTAATAATATAATGTAGCATGTATATACATGTAATAATGCATATTATTATATATAATATTTAATAACATAACAAAATTATCCATTTTGCATTTCATAATGTTCTCTGTCTCTTGTTTCATTAACACAAATTCCTCCATTCTCCATAAAGCTTACAAATAAACTATTCCTTGCTCCCCTCATTGGTTTATAGTAACAGCCTTTATACCTGAATTGTGTATCCATTGGGACTTTATTCTGTAATACAGTGTCAGATATTAGTCTATGCCCAGTTTCTGCCACATTTTTTCCAGTTTTCCCAGCAGTTTCTGTCAAACAGTGAGGTTTTATCCCAGAATTTGGGGTCCTTGGGTTTATCAAACAGGAGATTGATATAATTATATGCCTTGTGCACCCAACATATTCCATGGATCTACCCCTCTATTTCATAGCCAGTACCAAGTGCTTTTGATGATAGCTGCTTTATAATACAATTTAAAATCTGGTATGGTTAGGCCACATTCCCTAGCATTTCTTTTCATTAATATCCTTGCTATTCTGGACTTTTTTTCTTCAAGATGAATTTTGATTATTATTTTTCTAGTTCTAGAGAACAGTTTCGGTCCTTTGACTGGTATGGCACTGAATAAGCAAATTAATTTAGGTAGAATTGTCATTATTATTATTATATTAACTCTGCCTACCCACAGGCAGCTATTTTTTCAATTATTTAGATCCAACTTTATTTGTGTGAAAAACATTTTGTAATTGTGTTCAGTTTGTTTTGGCAGGTAGACTTTCAAATATTTTATAATGTCTACAGTAACTTTAAATAGAATTTTCCTTTCTATCTCTTGTTGTTGAGTTTTGTTAATAATATATAGAAATATAGATGATTTATATGGGTTCCTTTTATATCCTGCAACTTTGCTAAAGTTGTTTATTATTTCAGGTAGTTTTTTACTTGATTCTCTTGGATTCTCTAAGTATATCATTATATCATCTGCAAAGAGTGACAACTTAGTTTCTTCTTTTCCTGTTCTAATTTGTTCAATTTCTTTTTCCTCCTTTATTGTTAAAGTTAACATTTCTAGCACCATATTGAATAACAGTGGTGATAATGGACATCCTTGTTCCATTCCTGATCTTATTGGAAATTCTATATTATCCTATTATATATAATGCTTGCAGACGGTTTTATCTAGATGCTACATTTTAAAAAAAAAGCTCCATTCATTCCTAAAGTCTCTAGTGTTCTCAATAAGAATAGTGTTCTATTTTGTCAAAAGTTTATTCTGCATTTACTGGGATAATCATATGGTTTCTGTTGCTTTTGTTGTTGATATGATCAATTATGCTGATAGTTTTCCTAATATTGACCCAGCCCTGCATTCCTGGTATAAATCCTACCTGATCAAAGTGTATCATTCTCATGATAATTTCTTGTAATCTTTTTCATAATATCCTATTTAAAATTTTTGCATCTATATTCATTAGGGAAATTGGTCTATAATTTTCTTTCTATGTTTTGACTCTTCGCAGTTTAGGTATCAGCACCATATTTGTATCATAACAAGAACTGAGTAGGACTTCTTTGCCTATCTTCCCAAATCATCAATGTAGTATTGGATTTAACTGTTCTTTAAATGTTTGATAGAATTCACTTGTAAATCCATCTGGCCCTGGAGATTTCTTCCTATGGAGTTCACTTCCAATATCTTTTTCTGAGATGCAGTTATTTAAGTATTTTACTTCCTCTTCTGTTAATCTGAGCAATTTATACTTTTGTAAATCTTCACTAAGATTGTCAAATTTACGAGTATACAATTAGCCAAAAATAGTTTCTAATTATTGTCTTAATTTCCTCTTAATTGGATAGTTCTGAGAAACAATTAACCTTGCGTTTGACAAAGTAAAAAATATAAAGAGTGATAGCTTTGTTTCTTCTTTTCTTCTTCTAATTTCTCAAATTATTTTTCTTCTCTTATTGTTAAAGCTAATGTTTCTGGTACAATATTGAATAACAGGGGTGATAATGGACATCTTTGTTTCATTCCTGATCTTATTGGAAATGCTTCCAGCTTATCCCCATTACATGTAATACTTGCTGATGGTTTTAGGTAAATGCTACTTAAGGAAGTCTCCATTTGCTTCTGTACTCTCTAGTGTTTTTAAAGGGAATGAGTGTTATATTTTGTCAAGAGCTTCTTCTGAATCTATTGAGATAATCATATGATTTCTGTTAGTTTTGTTGTTATGGTCAATTATGCCAATAGTTTTCCTAACCAGCCCTACATTCCTGGTATAAATCCTACCTGGTCAAACATGCTATCCTTGTAATAAGTTTCTATATTCTCTTTGTTAATATTTTATTTACAATTTTTGCATCTATATTCATCAGAGACATTGGGCTATATTTTCTTTCTCTGTTTTGGCTCTTCCCATTTTACCTAAGAGCACCATATTTATATCATAAAAAGAATTTTCTAGGATTCCTTCCTTGCCTATTTTCAAATAGTTTATATAGTATTGGAATCAATTATTCTTAAAATCATATATTTCTCACAGCTATGGTTGGGATATATATTCTTAACCAAATAAGAGACAGAGGCACTTACAAAAGATAAAATAGATAACTTGCATTACAGAAACTGAGAAACTTCTGCACAGACAAAATTAATGTGCCTAGGATTAGAAGAGAAGTGCTCAAAAGGGAAAAACTTTGTATCAAATGCTTTCGTATCTAAGATATATAATATAATATAATATAATGCATATATATAATATGATTAATAGCCATTCCCCAATAGATAAATAATCAAAAGGTATGAACAAACACTTCTCAAAAGAACTATAAAGCATTCACAACCACATAAAAATGCTCTGAATTACTACTAATAGGAGAAATACAAATCAAAAGAAACCCAAGGTTTCACCTCACACCCTGTAATTTTGCAAAAATGACAAAAACGCTCAGTATTCAGTGTTGCAGGGGTTATATGATAGGCAGAGTAATACATGTTGTGGAAGTGTGAAATGGTACAATTACTTTAAAAAGCATTTTTTGTAATTATAAATAAGGTGAATAAAATGTCCACATTCTTTGAGTCAGAGATACTTTTACTGAGCTTATACTGCAAGGAAGCTATCAGTAAGAAAAAAAGTCTTCATATATTCCAAAATATTTATAGTTGCACTTTTTATGATAGCAAAGTAAATACTTATCAGCTGTATAATGTCTAAACAAATTATGATGTATGTATGTTTGTATATATGTATGTATACATGTATGTATGTAATGGAATATTACTGTGATGTAAGAAATTATGTGTATGATGAATGCAGAGAAGTGTGGAAAGATCCATATGAACTGATGCAGAATGAAAAAAAGAAGCAAGAAAACAGTATACACAATAGGGGCAATAATATATATGGGGAAAAATCAACTACACATAAAAAACCTAAAGTAAATATAACAAAATTATAGAAATTAAATCATATTTGAATCAAGAGATATGAGAGACTTCCCCCACACGCAACTCACCACTTCAAGGATGTGGGAGGCCCACGAGTGTGCAAAAACATTGCACATGTTTTTAGACTTTTTTCAATATATTGTAGTTGTGTTGATTTTTTTCCCTTTAAAAAGTATTTGTTATATGGTATTGCTCTCTGAGAGGGCAGGATAAAACATATTTAAGATAATTGATGATGTAAGAAACAGAAGATATCAATTAAAACAAAAAAAAGAAAGTGGGGAGAGGAGGGACAGAGGGAGAAAGAGAGAAAGAAAGAGGGGAGTTAGGGAGGGGTCTGGAATCTATGCTCAGCACGCAGCTGAATGGATTCCTGCTAGTGACAACACAACAGCCCAGCAGGTTCAGCAGGGTTTTTGGAGGGATTTATAACAGTCGTGCAAACATTCCAAGCTCATTTTGCTGACTTGTGTAATGTAAAGCAAGCTGCACCCATTATTTTAACTGCTGATGTGGCTTCCTATCTAAACAATTTGGTGCTAATAAGCCCCATGTATAATAGTAAGCAATGGTTTGGCTGAATAATTGTCACTAAATGCCATTCAAGACTTTGTTGTTTCTTGTGTATATTGCTAATTATTCTGCAACTGAAATAACACCCAGAGAACCACTGAATGCTAGTAAATAGGGTTCTTCATATTCCAGAAGACCGAGGCAGGGTGTGATTAGGATTCCAAAGCTCTAATCCATCAACCAATGGCTTCCTTACAGTCTTCATTCCAGCAGAATCACAGCCTTTTGAAATTTGTGAAATAAAGTTCAGACAAATCCGTGTTTCCCTTGTCAGATTTGATTAGGGAAAGAAGTACAGGGAAAACATTAAATAAGATTGTCTGGGAGGACTTGTGAAGTGCACACAGAGAGAAAATGAGAGAGGCAGATATGTTGTGGGGCCATTTCTCTCCTTGAATCAAAGTTTTTCAGTCTATTCCATAACAACTAAAAAGAAACTGAACTTTGATCATTCAAAATATACAAGGTTATACATATGTGCTTGGATGTTCAATTCAGCAAGAAATGTAGTGTGGTAGAATAGAATTTTGAGGCAGAAAAACTGGGTTCTAGTCTTGATATAAGCACTTACAGGCTGTGTGATTTTTTTTTTTTTGCAAGTTGCTTAACCTCTCTGAGCCTTAGTTTCCTGATTTATAAAATGAGGATAATAGTACTTGCTCCCACAGAGTCATTTTGATGGTTAAATGAGATAAATTGTATAAAGCCATTTGTAACTGTGTACTACAATTTAAATGTGAGGTGCTATTGCCAAACTTTTATTCAAATGTCTCATAGGGCATAGAGGAGCCCAGGTGTTCTTGAAGGTCTACTCACAATATACAAGCTCTAGCGACTACTGAGAAGAAACAATAATGACTAAATGTCTATTTTATGGGAATTCTGCTCATTTTATCAAGGCCTATCCCCAATCTAGCTGCAGATTGGTGGTGATAAAATCATGTAATGGTGAAAGGAGTTAGCAAAATCAATTAAAGATCCTTAGAAGATTGAAATACATGTAATAATGCTTGAAAACATAAAATGTATAAAGTAATAAAGAAAGGAAAATAAGATGCACTCAGATCTTAAAGAGATTATGATTCAGTAAAGGTGATAATATATGATACAAATTACTGTAAACATATGACATCATTTGAAAGTATAGAACTCCCTCCGGAATTCCTGTACTATAATAACCTAAGTTCCCTCCATTTTGGTCCTCTTTCTTTTATTTTCCTTCCAACTGCTTCCTTCTTTGAGACTAGGTTTTCTCAGATGGCACTGCATTGTTGGCCATCCTCTCTACAATGCTGCTACCTTGATTCACACCCCTCTTCTTGGAGGGAGTGCTGGATTCCTCCCCTCATGAGAACACTGCAATTTCCAGAAACTCACATTGTCATCATCACTCAGCACTCTTTCCTTTGAAGTTAAATTTATTTTTTAACTCTATACAAATCATAGCACCTACTATCTACTCTCCTCAATCTCTCAAGAAGTCTAGTAGACCTGGTTCATAGTCTTCTCTTCCCCAACTTATGCCCTTATGTTAGAGAACTTCATCATTCATGTTGATACCCTATCAAACACCCTAATTTTTTAGTTCCTCAGTCTTCTCACACCTCAGGATTTATTCTTCCGCCTCATCCCAGCTGAAACATCCCAGCTGAATCTCACTATTAACCACAAGTGTTCCACTTCTCTGAACAAAAACTTTTATGTGAACATAACTGCCAATCATTTCATCTCTTCCTATGCCTTACCTCTCCCAGATCCATTCTTCAGTCTCATGATCTCAGATCCCTCCCTCTCCTACTCTTTTCTCAAGCTATTATGTCAATTCTTACTTCACATTCCTCCTTTCCTAATCTAAAGTCTCTTGATCATCAATTAAACTCTTTTACCCTCTAATCTCTTAATTATTTGATTCTCTTCCTTTGTGTAAGGATGAGGTGATTAATTTTACTCAGCTCTAGCTCTTTTAAAGTAAGTGATAAAATATCTAATTAATTTCATAGGCCTATGAAAAATATCCTTCAAAATATAATGACATTTCGCCATTAGCCAGGAATAATGGGTATAGGAAATACAGTTCTGCTTGCAGACTGAGTCTGTCATTTAAGGACTAGTCCAGTTAAAGTCTAGACTAATTTATTGTAACTAGATTGGCTATTGGGTAATGAATTCTTTTATCATGGAAACTGATGAAATAAAGGGGAAAATATAAATAAACCTTGGTCCAGTGTGCCCCTATTCTCTTACCATGGGGTAGCAGTGAAGTAGCAGAAAATGATGGAAGAAGATTCTGAGAAGACAAAAATTAGCAATATTAATAATAAGATTAAAGGAATGAGGTTGCCTAGTGGACAATGGGGTAGGGGACAGTTTTTTTTTTTAAATATGAAAGTATCCATATCTTTCAAAATGTGAGAGTTATACTTGACTAAGGTTCCTTTCTGTTCTAATCTATCTATAACTTACTTATTTTGAATCGATGAATCAACTTGCTCTTAGAAAAACAAATCCACATCAATATTATGCCATTCTCATAAACAAAATCAGAGTATGAAATAGAAAGATGGCTCACAGGTTCTCCTTGAGAAAACAAACAAAGGAGTTGGAGGAGTTGGCAGCCCAAAGCCATCATTTCATGGGACACTTGGAAATTTCCTCTTGTATTACGTATGGTGAGCATAAGCCAAGGAACAACATGAATATAATTACAGATTATATAATAACATCTGCTGCAGAAGATGTAAAGGAGAAAAATTCTAGGAATAACATGAAAAGATTCTCTAAAGTAAGACAATTTATATATTGATAGATGTAGCAAGCACAAAATATCACAAAAAAATAACATTGTTTATATTTTAGCAGTTAGGAAATTAGTTATTTGGGAGTCATAGTTTGTTCTCTGTACTCAGCCAGCTCATAAAGATCAAAATCAATATCAAATTGGAAGAAAGGAGAAAGATTTATTTAAAAAGACACTGTAGGGGAAAGGCACACATACTCAACAAGATGAAGGACCAGACATTTTCTTCTGTCATCAAGAATTCTCAAGACTCCTCAAATTAAGAATTACATGCAAAAGATAAAGTAATTGCTGCTATCTCCACAGACCAAGATACCAAGAACCCTCATAAATTAATAGTCAGAAAAATTAATAACAGAGAAGGCTAATTCCTAATCCTCAGTAAACTTATTTAAGACCCTCTCCCCAACTAGCCTCCTTATGCTGGCAGGGAAACACATGTTGACCCACTGGCATATGCTCTGTAATTCACTCAGCAATTTCTTTGCTGCTGTTGTAGTCTACACTAGGAACCCCTTCACCCATTCTCACAACACTGTTCTGTGGCAATAAGTAGCAGAATTCACCTCTGTCCACTCCTAGCTCCTTGCGTGGTAGATGTGAAGATATAGGGAAGGGAAATCATTATCTTCATGAGGTAGAAGTTGCTGCATAACTGCAGGGTTTAGATAGAGTTAAAGACCAGAGGGAATTGGGGCAGAGTACTAGTATGTGTGGAGGTCCACCATGACTGAAGGAAAAGGCACTGGTATCCATTAGGGACCAATTCTGTCTCCCCAGAAATCAACAGAGACAAGGACTAAGGACAACATGAAAAAAAGCTGAGAAAGTGTTTAGATCCCTCAACTGAGAACCTTGCCTCATATTTTACTGAAAATATTGAGACTATTCATTGTTAGCTTCTTCTTCTCTTCTCTTCCTCATCTCCTATCATTCAGATGTTTTCTTTCATTCGTTTTCTCCTTCACTTCTGCCTTACATGATGAAATGGCCTTAGAGGTAAGGAGTTAGCAAAGTTAGCTCTTTTACTTGTTCAGGTGATACCATTTCATCTTGTTTCCTACAACAAATTCCCTTCTCTGGCTTCCTCACTCTTTCACCTGTTCTCATCTCCCTCTCTACTGGCTCATTTCCTACCAACGTGTCCATATCTCCCCTATGGCAACTGCAACAGCAGAATGTTAAAACCTTCACATTCAGCACATTACAAAAAGCTTTTCCGAATTCTTCTTAATTACAGTGCCTTCCTTCCATTAATTATTTCCTATTTATCCTGTATATAGTTTATGTGTATATATTGGTTTGCTCCTTGTCTCCTTCATTAGAGTAGTGCCTCAAAATAGACCATCCTTTACCTTTCTTTGCATCTCTAACACTTAGTACAGTGCCTGGCACATAATAGATACTTAATAAAGGTTTATTGACTGACTGACAGTAATTAAATTTTGTCTCACATTAAATGCAACTTGGAATCATTTTATAATTTGAATTCATCAAATTTCACATTATTCAAACTCATACGCATTATATCCTAATTCTATTTGCCAAGGCTTATACAAGGGCCAATGTAATCTGGACAACCTATGGTTGTAGAGTTTTACATTTGAAAGGAACCACAGGTAATAATCCAGCAATCTTTTTCTGAGGGATCCATAATGAGTAATCATTTAGACTTTATATAAAAACCTACAGTGATGAGGACCTCAAAAACTTTACAAAATTCTCCATTAAGGGCTCTTCTAGGTATTAGAAAGTTAACTTTTAGATCAAAATGAAATCTATATCCCTCTTTGCTGGATGACCCAGGAGGTCATTTAATAAACTCAGAGATGCTGAGCTCCATTTCCTGTGTGCTTGAGTCATGTTGTTGTGCTATGGACTTTACATAAAACTCAGCGAAGAGAATGAGGAGTTTTTTCTCTCCATTAGCAGTCTCAACAACAGAGGAAGGAGACTACAAAAAAGAGTTACCAAGATGTGAATAGATAGAAAAGAACTGGCAACAATTTTTTTATTCCAATAACCTGCTCATGAAATTTTATTAAATATCTGTTTTGTACTCAGCACTGTGTCAGAGACAATCAGTGAAACAAAAAAGGGAACTGCTTTTGGAGACTATATTTTGGGAATTTCTGTAGCCATCTGGAGAGAAAATTTGTCACTAGAGTACTTAATAGTACAAAGCTGAACATAGTAAGTATTTAATAACTGTTTCCAAAATTGAGTTATTGAATAGTACATGGAGAGTCCTGGCTCATATTTGGGGAGGGGAGTAGGAGCCTTATTATTCTAACCTGGATACTGAACTCAGCAAGATAGATGGTGGTGGTGGTGCTGGTGGTAGTAGTAGTAGTAGTAGTAGTAGTAGTAGTAGTAGTAGTAGTAGTAATAGTAGTCGGTAGTAGTAGTAGCTGGTGTGGTTGTTGTAGTAATAGCAGCAGCAGCATTTATATAGAGCTATTTAAAGTTAGCAAAGTGCTTCTTGTTCATTATCCCAATGAAGTTACTAAACAACTTTGCAAGGTACCACAACTATTATTTAAAAGATAATCCATTTCCTGATTGATGACTGTCTATTAAGACTACTATTGTAGGAGAGTTCCCAACTATGTTTCACTTCACTAATCACTAAACTCTGGGGAATTCTCCACAAGGAAAGCCACTTTGCCCCCATGAATGGACCCTCTCTCCCAACCTCAGCTTTCTATCTCTCCTTAGTATATTGTCTTCTCTCATCAGAATATAAGCTCCTTAAAGATAAGGATCATCTTCCTTACTTATATTTTTATCACCAGCACTTAACAGTTCTCAGAATATAGCTCAAACCTCCATCCCGTTGTTATTCTATCTCTATGTCTCTGTCTCTTTGTTGTACTTGGTAAGTTAATACTAAGAACAAATTTAAGAGATTGAGGCTCATACCAGTTACTATCATCAAGGCAATGCTATAGAACTATATTTTTTCTTATTCCTGTAGTCGGCTTTTTTCAGCATATTGAAAGAGCTGTAACCTCTTTGCTGAAATGGAGGTCCCATATCCCCTGGGGTCACTTCCTCAACTCCCATTGGAATTGGCAGGCTAGGTCTTCAGAAAGCAGGTGTCTATTCTCCCCCTTCACATTCTAGAGGTTGGGAGTTTTCTAGAATGATTGCTCATGAACCCTCATTCATTGTGCTCTTTACTGATTGTCAATTAAACAGAATTAATTAGATTTTGAATAGAGAGATAGCTATTAAGAAAATATAGCAGGGATTTTACAGATTATACACAAGCATCTATATTTAATTGAGGTGGGAAAGACTTTCATACTTACACTCTCCTTGCCCTCATCCTTGCTCCAGCCCAGTTAACATGTGTTGTCCTCAACATATCAACTGAATTTCATTTGGCAAAATCCACAGTCCTAAATCCTGGATACATCTCTAGTGAATTGGGGAAGTTCAACATTAAACTCTTTGAATGCCTTCTCCAGTGACTTCTACTAAAGAGTCTCAGGATAATTCTATGTGACTAATTTCATAAACAAATATGGAAATTCATGTTCTTTCTATCTTTTAAATACACATAACACTGCCACTGGTCCTACTTCTCCAACTCCTACTAACATTGGCAAGTTGGGTCACCACAGGCCTGTCGGATACTCTTAACTTAAACATTCTAGAGATTAACACCACAGGGTTGGGGGTTTTATAAAACTATTACTTATGAGCCCCCATCCAGTATGCCCCACATTGTGATTAATATAAATTAGTTAATAATAATACAAAGGAGTTTTTACAAAGGAATGTTTATAAAGTGGGTATGGCAAGGATGAATGTTATAAAAAAACATTTTTCCAAACCTGGGGCACATTTTCCTACAACTGAACTTAGGGTTCATGAGGAAAGTGAGTATGAATTATGTGACAAATAGGTAACTTATAGTTATGAGTTACTAGAAGTCACTTCCTCCCTTTGATGAGATCTCATGAAGTTGTCAGTAGGTATAGCTCTCAGCTGGTCTGGTTTCTGAAAGTCATTTCCCTTATAGAGTTCTGAAGTGGCCTCTCCTTGGTGTGTCCAGTTTATTTTCATCACATCTTTCTTCTCTCCATGTAAACTCTACATTCAGTCAGAGAATGCCACAAAAGAAACCAATTGGAAGTCTAAATTTTTTGATCTTTTGAAGTTTACAGGTCATTTGTCATCTTGTGGTACATGGGATGTACAATGATAGAGAATTTAATCCTTCCCCACAAAAGGGCAATTTCATTGACCACTATACTGGCTAGTTACTGGAACGTTCCTGCTGAATTCCTCAACTCTGACATGGCTTATTGTAACATTCATAGACCCAGTGTGCATAATTCTTTTAACTAATCCTAATACATTTCCTGTGTAGTAAATTATCCAAGTACTTTACCCCTCGAAAATTGATTAAGTATGTGTAGCTAGTATACTCCTTGGATTAATTCACTGATTCAGAAGTCTAGGCCCTCTATATCGATATTGACTAAAGTCAGGGTTTCCATCCCTAATCTTAAATCTATAAATCACAGCCCAGACCAGTGATGGTGAACTTGGCTAAAAGTGCTGATTAACGTTAACAGATTGACTGAAGTAGAGACATTTCACCCACAAGAGAGGAAGAGGGATACCAAAAGGGAAAACAGCTGAGAGTAATGCTTGGCAGGGAGCCCATCTAGCAGAAAACAGCATGATGGCAGCAGGAGAACCCATTAGCAGTTTTGTAGTATTGGATGTTTGAACTTTTTCTCTATGGATGTACCTTATATTTACATATCTTCACACAGTTGCCTTGGCCGTGTCTTTTCCATGTGGGGATGACCCATGTGTGTATTCTTTAAAATTCCACTTTTCCTCTTCAGTATTAATGTATTTGAGGAAGGGTAAGTTAAAGTTTATGTGGTTAATTGTCGCTTTATGTTACTATTTAATTAAATATATTTGATATGAATTAAGAACATCTTAAGGCTAACTGGTAAAAGTAAAATACATCAGCAGAGGATCATTAATTTTGCTTAGGAAAGGTTGTGACCCAAAAATATCCAGAACCTGGGCTAACTAACTGGTTGTCCAGAGTGATGTGACTCAACACTCTATTTGTATACAATCAATTACAGAAAAAAGGACTTTTCCACTTGGACAATTCCCTGTCACTCTTGTTGCCCCTAGCTACTGACCACTTGTCTTTCTTAACAATGTCCTAAGCTTGGTGATCAGAAATCTCTAAAGTTTATGCATTTTAATAAATTAGGCTGTAGTTCCTGAAAGACAGTCATGGTATCATCTAGATAACATTTGCAGGGTTCAGAGCAAATAGTCTCATAAACACCTAATGAACTGTGAGTGAGGGAAAATTTAGATAAGTTGTAGTAGCAATATAATAATGGTCACTATAAATGCCTCTTACTCTCCAATGATGCTGCTTCCTTTTTATTTTCTATTTTTTCCTTTTGCCCTCTTGCTAGTGCTATAGTTTCCAAGTTAGCAGCATTTGCTGAGTACCATTTATGTCCCGTTGTCTTTAAAGATATTCTGACCTTTTTACTCAGTTTCCTAAAGACCTGACTACTACTTTGATTATGAACCAAAATAATTCCCTTTCCAGGTTATGGGTCTTAACTGATTTTAATATTCCTTCTCAGGATCTGGTCATCTTTCATGTGGGAAATGTAGGCAATAAACAAAAGACAGAGAGAGAAAGGTAGTGAGAAAGTGAAAGAGTTACTGATATCTCTATTAAAAAGTGTCATATTTGGCAGCCAAAAACAAAACATAGGCTACAGACAGAGTGACAAGAAATCTGCTAATGGCTGAAGAGAATCTAGGTTAGAGAACAAAGGAAAACAGAGTGGAGGCTAAGTATACTAAGAAGTGCAATGTTATTATCTTAGACTCAATAGGCAGGTTGAAAACAAAAGTGAGAAATTACATTTGGATCAAATAGAACAAGTTGTCTGGAAAAGAGCTTTGAAAGAAGAATGATTCAACATAGAATCACAAAATGCCAGAAAAGGATGTGGCTTCAAACCAGCCCAACCCCTTGCGTTCTGGCAGATAGTGCTAAAATCATTAAGATCAGTCTCTTGTTTGTCCTTCATGTTCTAAGAGGACCAATGACATCATGGGGTGGTGTCTTGACTTCTGCATGAATTGGATTTAAGTGGGGCAGAGTTTGTACAAAGTCATCAGACTCATTCTCTCTTCTAAAGTCATTGAAATCCACTGGCAAGACAAAAGAATAAGTGGTAATGGCCTGGGATGTAGTGGATGACCTTGGCATCTTCTAGGTCTCTCCAAGTTCTAAGCACTCCACAACACCTTCATGGCCATTGTGAAAAAAATGTTCTCATCTATATATTCTGCCTGAGAGGAAGTCTTGGGGTAGACATCCCCCTAACTCACTGATGGATCTGAGGCTAGTTAGTTACCCTCAACCTGGTTTAGCCTGTCTGCTGAGATGCTTTTAGCAGGGTGTGAGCACTGTGCATGCTACAGATTTGTGGAGCCACAGGTGAGAGTAGAGCGACAGGTGGCCTGGAAAGGCAGTTGAACAGCCCTAAAAAGGGCTCAATAAGCTCTCACACCAGAGGTACTCATCCTCTCTGAACATCCCATGCACCATTTACTAAATACAATGCTTGTGTCTCAATACCTGTTATTAGAATATATGTCTAGTGGCCATATCTTGTATAAACACATCTCATACCTGAAAAAACTAGCTTTTGACAGTTATTCAATGGAAACAAATTATGTTAAAAATTCATTAATATTTTTAACACTTCTTTTCCTATTTCCTATTTTGCTTCACCATTTATAAACAGTTTCATTTACCTGACAAATGAAGTCCTTACTGCCTTGCTGCATGCTTCCTCAACCTATCTTAAACGGAATCCAAAAATCCATACAAAATATTAAGTTTATTTAATTCATATCTGTTGCCTAGAGAATAGTCTAGCTTAGAAAACCTCATTCCAGAGTAACAGAACTTCAGAGTTAAAGGAGACCTCAGAGGTCTTCTCATCTAACCTATACCTAACTTAAAATAGCCTTTACAATGTCCTCACCAAATGGTCATCCAGCCATTGTTTGAAGATTGCTAGTAAAGGGGGAGCATACTAAGCTGCCAGGCAGAACACTTAACTTTTACATAGCTCTCCTTATGAAGAAGGTTTTCGGTTTGTTTTATTTCCTCACATAATCAAGCAGAAGTTTAGCTCTGAAACTTTTATACATTGCTATTACTTCCGCTTTCTGTGGCCAGATGGAATAAATCCAATCCCTCTTACACAAGAAAGTCTTTAAAATTCTTAAAGACAGTTCTTGTGTTTTCCCAAAATATTGTTTTCTCTCTCTCTTTTTTCCTAAACATCTCTAGTTCCTTCCCCTGAGACTCGACTGAGATTCAGCCATTTGTTTTCCAAGTTACTTTAATTTGTTAACTATTAAATGTCCTATTGTCTTTCAACATTGAACCTAAACTATCAGGGGACTGGCCTGGGGCGGCCATCAGACCAGAGCAAGCTGCTGTGAATACTTTTGTACATATAGTTCCTTTACCTCTTTTTTCTTTTGGTTTGTTTATTTAAATCTCTTTGGGGCATATGCTTCCTAGTGGTATCACTAGGTTAAATGGTATGGATAGTTTAATGATATTTTAGGGATAGTTACAACTCACTTTCCAGAATGGCTGGATTAATTCATAGCTTCATCAACAATGTATTAGTGTGCCTGTCCATCTGTAGTCTTTCTTATAATTGTTATATTCCTTTAAAATATATTTTTTGTCAAACTGATAGGTAGTCCTCAAACATTTTAATTTGAATTTCTCTTATTGTAAGTAAAATGGGGCATTTTTTAGTGATTGAGAGTTCATATAATACAATGCAGGAAGACTTAGAGAGGTAAAATGACCTGATACGACTTCAGTTCCCCTGACTTTTAATCTAGTGGTCTTCCAACCAGTAGGCCAAATGGTTATCATCTTTCTGGTCTATCCCATTCTTCTTTCTTCCCCTTCAAATCCATTTAGCTAGATTAATATTTCTAAAATATATGGAATATATGGAAAACATTTTTGCATATGGGATCATAAGATGACAGACTTCAAAACTGTAAATAAACTGAATTTCATGTCCAATCCAATATTTCTTACAGCTAAAGAAACTAAGGTTCAAAAAGAACTAGTAACATGATCAGAGTCACAGTAAATGACTGTGAGGTCAAGAGCAACTTCACCTTAGAGTTTAAAGTAGACCTGTACAACTTGGCAGTGGGTATGGGCCAAAATTAAAATAGACTGAACTTCTTTAGACTGCAGATACATTTTTAGTGGTTTATTTTCCAAGTAAAGATATAAATAATGATTAAACTATTTTGCAAATAAACCATATTTTTAAAAAGGGAAATTTCAATTAATATCAATTAATTACTCTCATTATTTAAGATTTTTATTTATCATGAAAGCACCTTAATGTTAAAAAAAAATTACTTTATTAAGCAAACTAGCTGCAAATCAAAGAAACTACAATCAGCAATCACTTTTTTTATGAAATCACCTTCAGTAAAAGACTTTCCAGCAGCACCAATTTCTTTAAAAATCTGAAAACTAACCTTAGTAGCCACCTCACTTTCTGAATTTACCTTCTTGAAAAGCAATTATTCTAGGGGGCAGAGCCAAGATGACAGAGGAAAAGCAGGGACTTGCTTGAGCTCTCCCCCAAATCCACCAAATACCTGTAAAAATGACTCTAAGTAAATTCTAGAGCAGCAAAACCCACAAAATGACAGAGTGAAACAAACTTCAAGCCCAAGACAACCTGGAAGGTTGACAGGAAAGGGTGTTGCATGGAACTGGGAGAAGAGTGCAGTCCAGCTTAGGTCACACTGCTACAGATGGGGCCTGAGCAGGTCTCAGGGCATTTAATCACTGGCAGCTGTGGCAGCTTCCAGACTTCTCAACCCCAAAATGTCAAGGACACTTGGAAGGTCAGCAGGAAAAGCCTGTCAGATCTGTGTGAGAGAAGAGCATGGTCCAGTCCCCAGTCCCAGGATGGTGGCAGTGGCATTGGTGGCAGCAGCAGCAGCAACTCTTTTTGTAGTTCTTGGATAAGCAGATGGTGAGGAGATTGAGTGGATGATCAGAAGGGGAGCGCAAGGATCTCTTTTCCAGTGCTTAGGCAGGATTCCCTTGCTTTACCCTGCTTGGATCTGGGTCACAGTTCTGAGTGATGGTCCTGAGGCAAGGCTGGTGTGGTAGAGGTTGTGGCAGCAAAGGAGAGAGAATCCTCTTCACAGTTCCAAGGCAGAAAAAAGTGCTTGAGGTCACTCACAGAGTACAGCATAAACCAGAAGAGGATTAAACACTTCTCCTTTGATCATACAACTTTAGAAGACCTAAAAATTTACAGGTTCCTAGAAGTACCTCTGAAACCAGCCGCACAAAATCCTTGAAACTTGGGACAGTACACCATCTCTCCCATAACCCTCCCACTGGAAACAGAGACCTACCTTGATAAGAGCTAAAAAATCAAGTGATTGGCTAGGAAAATGAGCAAATGGCAGAAAAAAATCTATAGTATCTTACTTTGGTGACAAGGAAGACTAAAACATATAACCAGAAGGAGACAAAAAAGTCAAAGCTTCTATATCCAAAGCCATCAAGAAAAATATGAATTGGTCACAGGCTGTGGAAGAGCTCAAAAAGGATTTTGAAAATAAAGTAAGAGAAGTAGAGCAGTAACTGGGAAGCGAAATGAGTGTGATGCAAGAAAATCATGAAAAATAAGTCAACAATTTGCTAAAAGAGATCCAAAAATGATGAAGAAAATAATACCTTAAAAAAAAAGACTAAGTGAAATGGCAAAAGTGGGCCAAAATGCCAATGAGGAGATGAATGCCTTAAAAAGTAGAATTGGCCAAATAGAAAAAAGAGGTCCAAAAACTCAGTGAAGAAAATAATTCCTTAACGATTAGAATGGAGGAGATGGAAGTTTAACGACTTTTTTTATGGAAGTAAATTACTTAATCAAGTCATTACAAAACAGAACCAGAAGGATGAAAAAATAGAAGATATGTGATATATCTCATTGGAGAAACAACTGACCTGGAAAACAGGTCCAGGAGAGATCATTTAAAAATTATTGGACTACCTGAAAGCCATGATTAAAAAAAAAGAAAAATTACTCTGATATTCTAGAACCAGAGAGGAAAATAGATATTGAAAGAATCCAATGATCTGAAAGAGATAATGAAAGGAAAACTTCTAGGAAGTCAAATTCCAGAGTTCCCAGGTCAGGGAAAAAATATAGCAAACATCCAGAGAGAAATAATTTCAGTATTGTGGAAGCACAATCAGGATAACACGATATCCAGCAGCTTCTACATTAAGGAATCAGAGGGCTTGGAATATGATATCCAGAGGTCAAAGGTGCTAGGATGAAAACCAAGATTCACCTACCCAGCAAAACTGAGTAAAATACTTCACAAGAAAAAAATGGACGTTCAATAAAATAGAGGACTTTCAAGCACTCTTGATGCAAAGACCAGAAAATTTGACTTTTAAATGCAATCAAAAGAATCATGAAAAGATAAACAGGAAAGAGAAATCATAAGAGACTTGCTAATGTTAAACTATTTACATTCCTACATGGAAAGATAATATTTGTAACTCATGAGACTTTTCTCAGTATCAGGGTAGTTGGAGGGAATATATATACACACAGAAAGAAAGAAAGAAAGAAAGAAGAAAGAAAGAAAGAAAGAAAGAAAGAAAGAAAGAAAGAAAGAAAGAAAGAAAGAAAGAAAGAAAGAAAGGAAGGAAGGAAGGAAGGAAGGAAGGAAGGAAGGAAGGAAGGAAGGAAGGAAGGAAGGAAGGAAGGAAGGAAGGAAGGAAGAAAGAAAAGGCAAAGAATGAGTTGAATGTGAAGAGATAATATATAAAAATAAAATTAAGGGGTAAGAGAAGAATATATTTGGAGGAGCAGAAAGGGAAAAATAAAATGGGGTAAATTATCTTACAAAAAAAGGCAAGAAAAAGTTTTTATGGTGGAGGGGAAGGGGGGAGGGGAAGGGGAGTGAGTGAACCTTACTCTCATCAGATTTGGCTTAAGGAGAGAATAATGTACACACTCAATTGAGTATGAAAACTTATTTTACACTAGAGGAGAGAAGGGGTAATAAGAAGCAAACACTTTTGAGGAGGGACAGAGTCAAAGAAGAGAACAGAATAAATGGGGGGCAGGATAGGATGGAAGGAAATATAGTTAGTCTTTCCCAACATGACTTTTATGGAGGTGCTTTGCATGACTACACTTGTATAACCTATATCACATTGCTTGCCTTCAGTGGGGATGGTTGGGAAGGGAGGCAGTGAGAGAATTTGGAACTCAAAATTTTAAAAATGAATGTTAAAAATTGTTTTTACATGCAACTGGGAAATAAGACATACAGGCAACGGGGTATAGAAATCTATCTTGCCCTAAAAGAAAATAGAGGGAGAAGGGAATAAGAGAAGGGATTGAAGGAAGGGGTAATCAGAATGCACGCTGTCTTGGGGTAAGGGGAGAGGAAAGATGGGGAGAAAATTTGAAACTCAAACTTTAGTGGAAGTGAATGTTGAAAACTAAAAATAAATTAATTAAAAAACAAAAAAGAAAGATAAAACTGTTGTTCCTTACTAAGATTTTTTCAACAATTTCAGTGCTTTAATTGGTGTCCAATTTGCTTAAGTCAGGATGTTTTTATTTGAAATGATGGTGAAGATTATATTCCTTTGGAATGGCTATTATTTCTTGACAAACAAGGCACAATATTTTTTCTCTCACATAAGCAAGCATCCATTTGTCCTCACTGCATTAAACTCTCTATGTTCTGATTTGGTATTCCATTTATTTTTATCACTCATTTTACAAAGTTACCCAAAAAACTTTAATGCTAGAACCTAAAAAAAAAACTCCACAACTGCTCACATACAAAGAAATACTGAATTGAGTATGACCTTGAAGAGAGTGCCACACATTCATGTAACTTGGAGAGAGGTAGCACAGCAAGGAAGGGGAAGAAGCCCTCTGGTTGTTGCCACTCATCATATAATTGGCATCAGCTGTATTGGGGTGTGGTGGCACTCACTTTTTCACCAATAATGACAAAAAACAGCAAAAAGAAACAAATCTTGCTACTCTTAGACTAGAGGCAGATTGACAATGGTATATTGCTATGGTGACAAACAGGAGAGGGACCACAGTGACAATCCACCTACCAAGTTACATGACAGGCACAATAGTGACTAGTGGAAGACTAGTTAAGTGGGGCAAAGGCAAAGCACTCTTTATGTGTTACTTACTTTTACATCCTCTACATTTTTGCAAGTCACCTGAAATCCTTTAACAGGGATGAGAAGCTCACAGGCAGTATGTTGTACAGGATTGATTTAAAATCATCCATAATTTAATTCTCTTTTACACTTCCAACATCAACTGCTACCATTCTCCATTCTCCCAATGCAATCTTATATCTTGTCAAATAGGCCTATTCATTGTATCTCACACAGGAAATATTTGTGTTCACTTCCTTTTTTTTCAACTTCATGGAAAGTAAGTCAACCCAAGAAACAGACCTCCAGATAATTTCTGTCTTTCTGCCTTTGTCTCTTTTTCACTATATTTGAGGGATAACTTTAATCAGTTATATTTTGCATACAAGATGTCAACTAGCATTTATATCTATGCCTTGTGTCATTTAAAGAATTAAATTAACATTTTTTAAATTAAATTATTTTTTTTAAATCTCTTGACCATGAGTAAAAGGAAGAGCAATATATTATAGTAGAACAATGAGAATTAGGGGATTTGCATTCTAGCAATAATTCTGCTATAATCAATAGATTGTGCAAATCATTCAGTCCCTGTTTCCTCATCTGAAAATTGGGGAATTTGGACTGGATGACCCCTAACATTGGTTCCGGCTCTCACATTCTATTACAAGAAAGAAAGCAATTCTTCTTGTGAGCTGATTTTTAGCAAAGAATTCCACTAGTTAGAAATAAAGGAAGAAAACAAGAAAGGATAGGCTTTTGGTTTTTGTTATCATTGTTGTTTAGAGTATGTGTTTGTACGTTGCGGGTTGGGAAGACCAGATCAGACACATATGCTAATAGCAAAAGACTTGAAACAATCAGCCTGCTGATATACAAAAAATGTTGTTTGTGTATGCCAGTCAAACATTTGCCTGTGAAAGTTTTGTCACCCACCTCAATCATACTTTTTATCAGATCATATTTATTAAATATTTCAGAACTTAAGGAAGCATTCTTTAGAAGGCAACAAATCAAAACCAGAAATATAGCCAGACAGTCATGCTGACTACATCTATACAGACAAAGTGATTTAGGCAGTTACCTGACTAACTCAGTTTAAAAATATCACGGTTATTGAAGACGTAACTTGAAGAAACAAGAGACTATCTGTATTGTCTGCTTTTTTTTTTTTACAGAAACTTAAATACACAATAAAAAAAGGAAAAGAAACATTTTATAAACTTAAACATTTAAACTTAAGTGCAAAATAAGAAAATGGGGAAATGTATATTATATGCACAGTAAAATGAAAGAGAAGATTCAAAATAGATAGCAATAAATTTCCTTTTCAAGAAAGCCTATATAATAATTACTACACATTGTGAGAGCTGTCCAACTTTGCTTCCTTGTTAGGTTTCTTTTGTTCTCTGCTGTACACTTTTTATTTTGTTTTTCCCCCTTCTTCTCCATCTCCTAGAAGGCTGCAATTAATTGCAGAGAAATTTAAATAGAGATATATAGATCCATATATACACATACATACATATATGCCTATGTACACACATATATAGGCATATACTTTCCCTAACAAATTCTACTTTTGATATTTGTTTTTGTTTGTACATATCTCTTGTTTTCTATCCCACATAACTCCCTACTTTACTTACTTCTACCTTCCTTAGGTAGGTAGGAAGGAAGGAAGGATTCCTTCCTTATCCTTCCATTGCCATAAATCTAAACACTTTTCTATACCCGACTTTGCCCTATTGTCTCACCCTTCCCTCTAGAGATTCCTCCCTTATCCTCTCTCCTCTCCCTATCCCTTTTATTTCTTTCTGAATTTAGAAGACTTTTATACTCCTCTCTCTCTCTCTCTCTCTCTCTCTCTCTCTCTCTCTCTCTCTCTCTCTCTCTATATATATATATATATATATATATATATATATATATGGGGGTGTATACATATATCTATATTAAATATGTATGTATATATGCATGCATGTATGCATGCATTGTTCCCTCTTAAACCCATTTCTGATGAAAATAGCTTTCCAGAATTAGCAGCCCTCCTCCCTCTTCTAATTTCTCTGTATTGGTTCTCCCTCTTACACCTCATTTATATAAGGTAATTACTCCTTTTAGTTGTTCCTAAATGGTTTTACTTTTCAAAGTCCTACCAAGGTCTACCCCAATCGTTCTTACAAACTACCCAATTATTAATGAAAATCTTACACTTACGTTTTACATGTTGCATAGATAAAAAGTAAGCAGTCTGTCTTTATTGAGTCACTTGTAGTTAGTCTTTGATATGTACCTTATTTTTTTCTTGGTTCTTGTACGTCAAATCTTCTATTAAATTCAGGGTTTTGTGCTTTTTTCAAAAGCAGTCATGGAAGTCTGATAGTTCATTAAATGTCCATTTAATATTTTCATCTTTTACTCTTGATATATAATGTTATAAGACCTGTGGTCTTTTAGTGTCACCACTGCTAAATCTTGTGTGATTCTAACCATGGTGCCACTATATTTAAATTGTCTTGTTTCTTGTTGCTTGTAATATTTTGTCCTTGATCTGAAGGGCTCAGAATTTGACTATAGTATTCCTATAGGTTTTCCTCATAAGATCTCTTTCAGGTGGTGATTAGTGGATTTTTGCTATCCCTCTTGTTCTTATCCTTCAGGACAATTTTCTTTAATTATTTCTTGTATTATTGTATCAAGACTGTTTTTTTGATCATAACTTTCAGATAGTCTGATTATTTTTGTTTTCTTGATCTGTTCTCTAATGTTTTCTTATGTTTCACATTCTTCCCTATTTTTTTCATTCTTTATGTTTTATTTTTTTTATTTTTTAATCTTTTATAACTTCACTGGCTTCCCCTTGACCAATTATAATTTTCAAGGAGTCATTTTCTTCCTTAAGATTCTGGGTCATTTTTTTCTAATTGGTTGACTTTTTTTCATAATCATCTTGTTTTTCTTTAACTGTTCTTTTTTCCCCTCAATGTCTCTCACTTAATTTTTAAAATCTTTTTAAAGGTCTTCTCTAAAGTCTTTTTGAGCAGGTGATCATTTGATGTTACTCTTTGAGGTGAAAGAGAATTTCTTTGCTTCAGTATCCTTCTCTGAAGAGAAACATCAGCCTTCTCTATTCTCATAGTGACCCTCTAAAGTTAGATTCTTACTCTTTTGCCTGTGTATTTTTTTATTTGTAGTGGCTTAATTTTTATTATCACCTCTGTTCCTTGGGTGTGGGGGATGGTGCTTCTGTTGTCTGATCCTCCTTCAGTTCTCCCCTCTGGACTGGAACTGGAACCAAGACCTACAGCCTCCTGTAAGAGCCCACAGCCAGCAGTGTTCCCATCCTACTGCTTCTGCACTCACTGAGCTTATACTGGTTCCTTCTTGCCCTCAATACATCTCCACAGCACACAGCTGGGACCGATGTTCCTTGTCAATAGAGGTTCATTAGATCTTCCCTGCTCTGATGTCTAACACCTCTCACTGCTCTCAGAGTAAAAGTTCCTGTGACTGTGGCCAAGGCAGCCTCCCAACCCAGCTAACCCCAGGGTTTGATGCTTGTTGTTTAAGTAGACCTAGGACCTAGTCTGAAGGTGTTTACTCTTCCCAGGGACCAAACCTCATCCTAGGACTTTTCTTCAGATTTCTTATTGTCCCAGGAGGACCCTTGTTCTGCCCCTATTATTTATGTGGGGAAAATATTGAGAGCTTGGAATTTTCTGACCTATTCTGCCATCTTCCCAGAATCCTCTCTCTGTCTTCTCTGCTTCTATCAGAAATCCTGAATTTCCTTCCTGGTATTAAGACTTTGGGAATATAGGCCTCGCCTTTATCTTGGTGATATTTCCATAGAGTTATTAGTGAAATACTCTCAGGCTAGTTTTCTTGAATAAGATGAAATTACTTGACTGTATACATACAGATTCTTAAAGACATAGACTATGCAAACAGATTTTAAACATATCAACAAAGTTTTTTTTATCCCCCAATGACCATTACCATCATAACTGTTTTTACTTATTTTAAAATAAGTTTTTATTGTCTTCTGTTTCTTACATCATTATAGTTATCTCCTTTTTCCTCTCCTTTCTAGAGAATGAGCCTATCTAACAAAAAGCATTTTTAAAGAGGAAAAGAAGCAGCACAACTGATCAAAACTTTGGAAAAGTCTGAAAACGTGTGTAGTGTGTAACACCTGGGGGCTTTGCACTTACATGAAAGGGTGGGTTGAGAATGTTTTCTCATATCTCTTAATTTGATTCCTGTTTGATCTTTCAATGTGTGATCTATTACATTCACTTTTGATTTTTTCTTGATGTATGATGTTCTTTCCATTTACATTGTCATAGGTATTTTGTATATATTTTTCCTGGTTCTGCTTATTTCATTCTCCATTAGTTCATGTAGCTCTTTCTATATTTCTCATCATCTTTTATAGTACAGTATTATCCACTACATTGTTTAGCCATCTCTCACTTGATGGACATGTACTTTGTTTCCAAATCTTGACTATCACAAAAAATGCTACAATAAATATTTTCAAGAATATGGAAACATTCTTATCAATGGCTTCCTTAGGGTAAAAATCCAGAAATAACATCTCTGATTTGGAGAGTATGGACATTTTAATCACTTTATTTGCTTAATTTCAGACTGTTTTCCAAAATGGTTACATCATTTCACAACTCCAATAATAACATATGAGTGAATCTATAATTCCACAAACCTTGAAAATTATTGTCATTTTTGCTAATTTGTAGGGTGTGAGGTGAAAACTCAGGGTTGTTTTGATTTGTATTTCTTTTATTATTAGTGATATGTAACATTCTTTCATATATTTAAGAATACTTTGCACTTCTTGTGAGAACTGTTTTGATCCTTTCTGTCTATTGATTATTTCCTTTAAAATTCTAAATATTTGTTTTCAAAGTGAATTTTCTTATTCTTTTATCCAATTATATGAGGTATCCCTCTTCATAATATGATTGAAAAAGCATTAAAATTATAAATTCATTTGGTAGATTTGTCATGTTTATTATATTGACATCAGTACAAAGCATTCCTCTAATTATTTAAATTATTCTTTATTTCTTTAAGAAGCACTTTGCAAAATGAATCCAGAAGTCTTTTGTGAATGTTACTGTATTGAGCCCCAAATATTTCTGTTATTACTTCTTGCATTTTGTTATTTTTATATAGAAATGTTGATTTTTCAAGGGTTCATTTCATAACCTTCAACTTTGCTAAAGCTGTTGTTTTAATTAGTATCTTTGCTGATTCCTTAGAATTTTCCAAGTATTTCAAATGATATTGATAAACAACGAAATGACTTTCTCTTTTTTTTTCTGAATCGAGAAAGAGTTAACACCTAATTCTATTCCAAACTGCAACCTCTTTCCTCTCTTCTCTTTGAAACTTTCACTGACACAACCTCCAAATCTGCTTGTCTCTAATCAGTGAAATGACCTCCTTATCTAGCTGTAAAACAATAAACCAGGCATTCCAGGGATGGGGGTGGGAGGGCAAAGTGATGGAAAGAACCTGACTACAGTTTAGAAATGTGAAGGAACATAAATAGATCAATGACTTTTTCTTTCAAAAGTTTCCAAGTCCTGTTCACATTCTCCATGTAAACAGATTAAGACTTTCTTTCTGCCCATGCTCCTCTCATTCCTACATGCTTTTATCAATCATATGTCAAATAAGCTTCACTTCACTCAAACTATTTTCTCTCTCTCTCCCCAGTCCACCCACTTCTTTGAGGCTACTGCCCTCAGGGAGGGAGAATCTTCCCCTATTTTACTGTCCCTCACTTTATTGCCTTCTGTCTTCATTCTTAACTCCCTTAAACTTATCTTTTTTTTTTTTTTCCCTTTAATTGATGGTGGTTCCCCTTAAGGGCAAGGGAAAGGACTATCTCATGTCAGTCACCAGCTTTGTTCCCTTACTTGGTGGTGACTTTCCTCAATGACATGGGAAAAGACTGTTCCCACCTCTGCTACCAACCTTGTTTCCCCTTCACTAGCTAGCCTCAACTCCCCCTTGGCATTCCTTCAATAACTTATCCAACTCTACCAATCGTAAGGTCCAGAATTCCCTCACCTAGGGAATCTTGCCTCTCCCTCCCCAAACAGTAGGGCAGGTTTTATACCAAAAGAAGAGACTAAGAAGATCCTGATTGATTATAGATAGTAGTTTAATCAACTGGGCACTTACATTAGGTCAAGATGATGGATCCCTGCCAAAAATAAATATGAATCATCCTTGGTCTAGGGCAGCAGCCAGATCAGTCAGTGAATCCCTGCAAAGAACCCAAAAAATTGCCATGGTAATTACAGAATACAGAAAAAGGGAAGAGGCACTAGAGAGTGTATCACTGATAGGCATTTTTGGTTTTCTGCTCAGCAATGAGCTTGAGCATTAAACCAATGTTCTGCCCAAACATAAGTTTGTGTATTGATCACATGCTGGTCATGATATTCTTACTATGGCTTTCAAAGGTACCTTAAGTTATGACTCAGTGTATTCAGTATCTAAGTTATGATTTTTAATAGGTCACCATGTTTGGGATTCCACTTTTCAAAGATTTTAAATTTTATGGCATTTCACTTATTACTGTATTTTATGGCTTTTCCCCAATTGGGATTCCACAAATGCAGATCAAAACAGTTCTAAAGTCTTACCTCACACCCTGTAGATTGGCAAGAATGATCAGAAATATGACAATAGTCAATGTTTCTGGGGTTGTGGTATGATATTAACACTAATACAATATTAGTGGATCTGTGAAGTGGTATAATCATTTTGGAAAGTAATTTGGAATTATGCAAATAAAGCAACTAAATTATCCATACTTTTTGAAGGAGAGGCTCTATTACTGGGCTTATATACTAAAGAAGTTAGCAATAAGAAAAAGAAAGTCATATACTCCAAAAAAAATTATATCAGCACATTTTGTGATAGTTAAGAATTAGAAACAAAGTATATGCCCATCACTGGGGTTAAACAAATGCATATATAACACATATACATGCATATAAAATGAAAGGCTACTGTACTTTAAGAAATCATGTATATGATGAAGCATGGTAAGATTTATATGAAGTTGATAAAGTAAAGTAAGTAGAGATAGGAAAAAATACACATAATTATAACAATTAAAAAAGCAACATAAAATAATAAAAAAAATTATGTTGAATTATTTTTCCTCTTAAAGAAAAACTAAACAAACCACTATTTATGATATGGGGTAGCTCTCAAGGAGGGGAAGATGGAGGGATATATGAGATATGATGATGACCTAAGAAAAAGAAACTATTAATAATTTTTAAAAAGAAAAACCAACAAAGTAACTAAACTTTTTTTAACTTTAAAAAGAGAGAGTAGAAAAGAAAATTTTCATCATCAGAAATGAAAAAGGAGAATTTATACAAATAGACAATGAAATAAAGGAGACCATAAGACTATTTTTGCTCAACTGTGTTATAGTAATATGACTTATATGTAGTGGATGGATCTTTACAAAAATTTTGAAAACCTAGTTTAGTAAACAAGAAATAAAAAATTTAAGTAACCCATATATAAACTCCAAAAGATGGAGGAAGGGGGGACCCCACAGGGAAGTAACAGATTAATTATTTATTTGCATAATTCCTATTTCCAGTTCAACACCATGTATTATCATATCTGATTTTTACAACCGCTGCAGCATCAACTATTCCCATCTTTTATCATCTTTGTCAATTCGCTATGTGAAAGGTGAAATTTCCAAGTCATGTGACCAATAAGATGGAGAAGTAGGCATGTTCTCTTTCATGGATCCTCAAAACTTTTCAATATAATAGATATGAAAAATAATTAAGGTAATTGTAGTTTCCTTTACAGGTCCAAACACCAAGAATACTAACAAGATAACCTGATGAATTAACATCAGGGAAGGCTAATCTTTAATTCTTAAAGCATTCACCGAGCACCCCCTCTTTGACCAGCTCCCACATTCTGCCTCAGCAATTTTTGCTTCAGTTGCAATTTTTGCAAGAACATCCTTCCCTGGCCTTTGCTCCATTGTGATTTACTCCATTGTAAAGATGACAGTGACAATCTTTGAAACTCTGCCTAACCCACTATCCCTCATGTTGGGAAAGGGGCAGACATGAAAGTAAAACCCACTTTGCTTGGGGCATCAGCATCTGCATTACAGAACTAAAGAACATAGAGAACTGGAGCAAGACATAAATGTATGGAGAGGGATATACCAGTCCTAGGGAACCTGGCTGGTATGCAGCTTGAGCTAGTTCTGTTACTTCAGAAATCACTTGGGGCAGGTATAGAAGCTATTGGAAAACAAATTCTCTAGTTTGGGAAGAGGCTGAAAAGCTTTGAGGTATAGTATTTGGGGCATCCAATAAGAAAGCGAAAGGAGTAAGAAAAGGAGAAAATAAGAAAAGAAAATTACCAAAGATCTCCGCATTGAGGGGAGCAAAACAGTTTAAAAGTAGAGCATATGCAGATAAACCAATAAGAAAGATATTAATAACAGAAAGGAAAATAGACTCTCAGGCCAAATATTTTTGAATACATTATTTCAGTACAAAGGAATTTGAATCAATGCCTGATGAGTCAGGGGACTGTGTGGATTGCCAAGAAAGCATCGAACCACAGCAGGATTCCTAAATTGTTCAAGAAAGAAATAAGAGTTGTGAACATAGAATATATGGTCTGTGCTAAATAAATCGTTTTCAGAATTTTTAAAAAAAGCAGCTTGAATCTATGGTGACAAACTTCTCCAAAGAAATGAAAGAGAAAATAACTGATTGGGAATATAAATATACTGAAGGAAAGGACAATCTGGAAGAAGAGAAGCAAAAGGGAATAACATCAAAAGAATGCATGATCTCTATAAAAGCAATGCATACTCCCTCAAATACAAAATTTTTAAATACATATTAAAGATCATAGTTCTCTCAGAACATGAAAATCCAAAAACTTGAACAATGCAATGTAAGGAGTAATATAAGAAAATACCTCAGAACTTCTGAACAGAGACAACCAAGTGTCCATCAAAAAACCCCACAGTTGCCCTCAAAAAAAAAAAAGTGTGCCAAAGCAAAAAGTCATTAAATTAAACAATTCAAATTACAAAAATAAAAACAATTCTGCAAGCAAAAGACCTTCAAACATAAAAGAGAGTCAATTCAATGAACACAAGACTGTCCTTCACCAACCTAAAATTGGAGAAGGAAATAGAATAATATTTCTAAAGAGCTTAAAATTCAACCTTTGTTGACATCTTGCAAATCTAAGTCTAATCATCAATGAAAAAAATCATCCATAAAAGAGAATCCTTCAATACATCTCCACCCCAAAAAATGACACAAAAAGGATGATTTGTTTTAACCATACCTTAGCAACAGAAACACAAAAGAAGTAAATACAGATATCAAGCAAAGCATAAATTTGAAAAAAATGGATTAACCTCCCCTCCTTAAAGAAAGGAAAAAAAAAAACACTAGAAATCAAAAGAAATCTATGTGGTTAAGAAGACAGCAAAATAACAACAGAGGGATCATTAATCAATTTCTTTGTAACAGTACCTGAGGGATCTTATTTCATCTCATGTACTCCAGCATATCACTCCCTCTTTCATCCTTCCTCTCTCATTTATTTTCAGTCTTACCCCATCTACTCTGCTGTCCTCCAGTCTCATATTTCTAACTGCCTCTTAGGCATATTGATTCATCACACAGACATCTTAAACAAAGCATGTCCAAAACTAAACTCATTATCTTTCAACCAAAACCTTACCTTCTTCCTTATTTTCCCTATTGTTGTCAAAGGCATCACTATTCTCCCAGTTGCCCAGGCTCAAAATCGAAGTCTTATCTTTGACTCCTCACTGTTATTCCTCATATCCAACCTGTTGCCTAGGTCTGTCGATTTTATATTTCACATATAAATTTCCCTTTCTCTCCTTTATTGTTGCCACCTACCTGATGCTGGCCTTCATCATCTCATGCCAGTAGCATTGTAATAGTTTGTTGACTGCTACAAGGCTCTCCTCTCTCCAAAAGATCCTCCAGTCAATTGAGAAAATGTTCTTTCTGACCAATTCATCTTCTTTCCCACTTCCTCCTACTCAATAAACTACAGTGGTTCTCTGCCCCCTCGAGGACCAAATATAAAATCTTCTGTTTGGTGTTCAAAACCATTATAACCTGGTTGCTCACTATCTTTCTAGTCTTCTTACTCCTTACACACTCCTAAATATTCTGTGATCCAGTGACACTGACCTATTTACTGTTCCTCATGCAAGACAATTCCATCTTCTAGTTGCAGCTACATTCATTATCTGGAATGTTTTCCCTCCTTTTTGTTTCCTGGTTTCCCTGGTTTCCTTCAAGATTCAGATAAAATTTTATCTTCTACAAGAATAGTTTCCTGATCCTACTTAATTCTAGTGCCTTCCTTCTGTTGACTATCTCTAATTTATCTTTGTTTGCACATAGTCTGTTTACATCTTGTCTCCTCTATTAAATTTCTCCTTGAAACTAGGGATTGTCATTTAGTGTTCTTTCTATGCTCAGCAATTAGTAAAATTTCATAACATAGTAAGTGATTAATCAGTGTTTATTGACTGACTCAACTTAGAGAAGTAAAGGTTGGTTGTTGTCCTTCCTTTTTGAAGGGGACCAAAATGACATCACCATAATAAAGTGAAGTTTCAGTGTAAAGTTTGTATGATGTTTCAGTCCAACTGTGACTGATCAGATCAATAAGAGCTTGGAATGTTCTGCCACAGGTTGGGCACAAATAATCCTCATGGATATTTGGGGTGGATACTCCAAAACTGTGCATCTTGCATTTACTTTGTGCTGTCTCAATTCTGCTTTGCTCACAGAGCACAGCACCTTTTCTGATGTGGGCACACCATGCTGAGTGGCCATTGTATCCCATGCTGCACAGTCAAATCTAAAGTTCTCTAGAGAGACCTTGAGAGTGTCCTTGTATTGCTTCTTTTGACCCCCATGTGATAGCCTGCCCCATGTGAGTTCTCCATAAAATAGTCTTTTTGAGAAGCATACATTTTGCATTTAAACAACGTGGCCAGCCCATCAGAATTGGGCTCTCTGAAGCATAGTTTAAATGTTTGGCAGTTCAACTCAAACAAGGACTTCAGTGCCTGGTACCTTATCCTGCCCAAGTGATCCTCAGACTCTTCCTATGGTGGTTCAAATGGAAGTGATTCAGTTTCCTGGCATGGGGCTGGTAGACTGTCCATATTTCACAGGCATACAACAATGAGATCAGCACAACAGTTCTGTAGACCTGCAGTTTGGTACTCAGTCTATTACTTCTTCTTTCCAAAACTTTTCTTCAGAGCCTCCCAAACGCTGAGCTAACTCTGGCAATGCGTGCATCAATCTCATTGTCAATGTGTACATTCCTGGAAAATACACTACTAAGGTAAGTGAACTTACCCACAGCACCAAAACTTCTCCATTTGTTGTAAATGATGGTTCCATGTATGGATGGCGTGGTGGTGGCTGATGGAGCATCTGTATTTTCTTAGTGTTAATTATTAGGCCAAAATTAGCACAAGCATCAGAGAATTTGATTTCTGTTGCATCTCAGCTTCAGAGACTGCATTGAGTGCACAATCACCTACAAACAGAAAATCATGTACCAATACTCCCTCTACTTTGGTCTTGGCTTGTAGTCTTTTCAAATTGAAGAACTTACCATTAGTACAGTTGTTGACCTTGATGCCATGTTCTCCCTCATTGAAAGCTTTGACAAAATGGCTGAAAATACCATGCTAAAAATCATTAGACAAGCACACAACCCTGTTTCACTCCATTGGTGACAGGGAAGGCACGAGAACATTGTCCACTATCCAGAACCTGGGCAAACATGCCATCATAAAATTGACATACAATCCTGATGAACTCTAGGTAACCAAGTTTTGACATAATGTTCCATAAGCCCTCACAACTAACACTGTTAAAGGCCTTGGTTAGATCTACAAACATTATATACAGACCTCTCTTCTGCTCCCGGCATTTCTCCTGGAGTTACTGGGCAGCAAACATCATATCAACTGTTCCTCAGCACTTTCTGAAGCCACACTGGCTTTCAAGTGATGACCATCTTCCAGGTGAAGAATCAGCTTACTAAGGAGGATTCTAACAAGAATTTTGGCAGAATGACTAAGAGAGAGACACCCCCACTGTGATGTTTGCAGAACAATCTATTCCTTTTACCTTTATAGAGATGGACAGTGGAGACATCCTTGAACTCCTGGGGTCCTCTTGCCATATAACCTGGAAAATTTCAGTCAGCTTTTGTAGGAGCAATGATTCCCCTACCTTGTAAATCTCAACTGGAATAGAATCAGCACCAGGTGCTTTGCCACATGAAAGGAGTTTAATGACTATCAAAACCTCTTCTTCAATTGGAAGTTCAGCTAAGGTGGGATTGACTTCAACCTGAGGTAAATGGTCAATGGCCTCAGCATTGATTGATAATGGTCTGTTTAGAACACTTTGAAAGTGTTCAGCCCATCTTTCTAGGATCATGTCCTTATCACTAATAATGTGACTCCATCAACACTTTGTAGTTGTGATGCACCATAAGTTTTTGGTCCATAAATAGCTTTCAGGGAATCATAAAAGTGCTTTGGATTGTTACTCTCAGCATAAAACTGAATTTCATCTGCCTTCTTACTGAGTCAGGAATCTTGTATCTCTCTAAGAAAAATGAAAGTAATGGTATAGAAACAGGTTTGAAACCCCACAGACTAAATAAATCTCACCATGCATAGGCGATTATTGTATGTATGGGTATGAGTGTGCGTGTCTGTGTGAGGGAGAGAGAGAGAGAGAGAGAGAGAGAGAGAGAGAGAGAGAGAGAGAGAGAGAGAGAAAGTAAACTGCAGAATGAGATGGTACACAAAATGGGAGAGAGGAGGTAGAAGTAAAAGGACATTGTGGGCATTGTGTGATAAATCCTAATCAAGTCAATGGCAAATGATAAAGAGAAAATAGCTCCTATAATCTTTCAGAAAGAGAAGGACCTAATGGAGGAGAGGTGGAAAAGAGAGGAAATGAAACAGAAGGAAAGAAACAGGGTAATTTCAATTCAGTATTGGGATAAGATCCCACCAAAGATGACTTGCGTGGATGGTGGGTAGAAATATATGCTGTAATAAGAGATGAGCAACTTATAATGTATATAACCAGCAAAGATTTCACATTTATAGATCACCACCTCTGAGAGAGTGTTGTACCTGAATGGATAGCATCATGCTCCAGAAAAAGAGGGAACATCATTCCTGAGGGCAACTGCTATCCAGAAAGAGGAAATGTATGGACTTAGGATATTTCTTCAGAAAAGGGCAAGAAAATGATCATAGTGTATGGTGGGTAAGTTGAAATGCACCACGCAATTAGTGACAGAAGAAAATTTCTACTAAGAGGCAATACTCTGTAAGTGAGGTATGACAGAAAAGAAGGGAGAGAAGCAAGATCTACAAAGTAACGGCAGAAATTATTTAGAAGCAGCTCAAAATAAGCAATTTATAAACTTTTATTCCATGAGGAATACAGAAACTCAAGAAAGAATAAATAAATTATAGGGACTATGAATCAGAAAAGTCTAGAAAACAGAGAAAGGTAAGAGAATTGATGAAGATTAAGGGAGAAAGAAGGAGGATAGAACCAAGATGGTGGAGTAAAAGTAGAGACGTGTTTGAGCTCATCCCCCAAACTCCTCCAAATACCTATAAAATTAACTCCAAACCAATCTCAGAGCTGCAGAACCCACAAAATGACAGAATGAAACAAGTCTTCAGCCAAAGACAGTCTAGAAGGTTGATGGAAAGGGTATATGGCTCCAAGCTGGAAGCAGAGTACAGTACAGCATGGGCCATGCCAACATAAATAGGGCCAGAGCAGACCTCAGGGGACTGAATCACTGGCAGCTATGGTGGTTTCCAGATTTTTTGACCCACAAACACCTAAGACAACATAGAAGGTGAAAACTCTGTCAGACCTGAGCGAGAGAGGAATGTGGTCTGGCCCCAGCCCCAGGGATGCAGAGGTGGTGGATATGGAGTCTGTTTCCAGAGCTCCCAGTCCACAAATGGTATGGATATTAAGCAGCTGATCAGAAGGTGATTGTAGGGATGTCTGCTGGCACAGAGCCAGAATTCTCTTGCTTTTCCCTGCTTGGATCTGAATTGCAGTCCTAGGTGACAGTCCTGGGGTGAGGAGGACCACTAGGTGGTGGAACTTATGGTGCAGTGGAGAGGGAATCTTCACAGTTCCAAGACAGAAAAGAGTTCTGGTTGCATATTCACAGGCCATATGACAGGCAGAAAAAGAATGAATTTGATCATACCACCTTGGAAGAACTGAAAGTCTGCAGGCCCCTGGAAGTATCTCTGAAAACAGCTGCACAAAACCCCTGAAGTTAGGGACAGTACACCCACCACCACCAGCACTGGAAGCAGAGTTCTACCTTGACAAAGAGTTAGAAAGTCAAGTATTTGGATGGGAAGATGAGTGCACAGTGTAAAAAAAAAAAAACTCAGACTGTACTTTGGTGACAAAGAAGATCAAAACATTCAACCAGAAGAAGACAACGAAGTCAAAGCCCCTACATCTAAAGCCTCCAAGAAAAATATGAATTAAATACAGTTAGTCTTACACATCATGGCTATCATTGAAGTCATTTGCAAAACCACACAGATATGGCCTATATTGAATTGCCTGCCTTCCCAAAGGGAATGGGTGGGGAGGGAGGGGATGGGGAGAATTTGGAACTCAAAGTTTTAGGAACAACTGCTTAGTATTGTTCTTGCTACTAGAAAATAAGAAGCACAGTTAATGGGGAATAGAAAGTCATCTGACCCTACAGGACAAAAGAGAAGATGGGGACAAGAGAAGGGAGGGGTGATAGAAGAGAGGGCAGATTGGTGATAGGGAAAATTAGAATGCTCAGTGTATTGGGGTGGGGGGAGGGGATAAATGGGGAGAAAATTTGGAATCCAAAATTTTGTGAAAACGAATGTAAAAAGTCAAATAAATAAATTTATATTAAAAAAAGAAAAATATGAATTGGTTGCAGGCCTTGGAAGAGCTGAAAAAGGATTGTGAAAATCATTTAAGAGAAGTAGAGAAAAAATTGTTTGGAGAAGTAAGAGTAATGCAAGAAAATCATGAAAAATTGCTTCCTCAAGGTAACCCAAAAAATTACTGAATAAAGAGGAAAAGAAATAGTTGGATTTTTTTTAGAAAAGGAAACACAAAAAGCTTACAAATAAAGTTGAATGAGAAGGAGGATTTTAGTCAACTACTAACTGAGAGGGGAAAATAGAATGGAAGAATTAGACAATTAAATAAAATGAAGAAAGAATCAATTAGCTAAATAAAACTCTAAAACTAGGGGAAAGGGTGACAAATGGGTTGGGGGTGTGTTGAGGGAGAAGAAAAAGAGCTTGCAGAAAAGGGATTGCATTCAAGTAGATTAAACAAAAATAATTGAAGACACAAAGTATTGTCTTTGAAGAAAAAGAGAAACAATGAAATCCTCAAAAAAATAACCAATATTGGAGACTGATGGAGAAAACTATAACCTAACACTCAAAACCATAAACAATCCAATAGAATGAAAGAAATTGACATATTGGGTAAGAAAGCAAACCCCCCCAAATATGGTGCCTAAAAGAAATACACCTAAAATGCAAAACCATAAAACAGAATAAAAATGTGTTAGAATAATTTTTTTATGTTTTTTAAAGCATGATATACAATCATGCTGTTAGACCCAAATAAACCAAAAATGCACGATAGAGATAAATAAGAAAATTGCAATATGCTGAAATAAACCATGGCTGGGAGGAGGAGGGTAAGGAGAGAGGTAATACCATTATTAAACTTATATACTCTAAATGTTTTAGAATCTAAATTCACAAAGGGATTATAATAAAAAAGACAGAAATATAGCTAGAGACACTAATATCCCTATCAGAATTTTGGATAAAATGAACAGAAAGATAAATAAAAGGGAAAATATAAAAATAAACAAATTACCAGAGAACTTAGAGTTAAATGCTTTATTCCATCATTTAAATGGGATTACTACAGAATATACATAGTACTCAACACCAAATTTCAATTTTACAAAAATAGATCTGTTGGGCCACAGAATTATTACATATAAATATAAAAAGGCAGAAATAGTAAGTACATCCTTTACAGACAACGACACTGCAAAAGCACTGCATAAAAGCAGTTCAGGAAGCACAAATAAAATATATAGAACTAAATGCAAACAACAAAAAAAATTCTAAATACAGTAGTTTGAAAAAAATATAGAAACAATTAAGAATTATGCTAAATAAAATGACAATGTTAAACAACCTACTGATTTTAAGGAGTGCTACTAAAATCATTATTGTAAATTGTATACCTGAAAATATATTAACAAAAGGAAAAGATGAAGATTAATGAATGAAATATAAATTTACAATTGAATTTATTTTGTTTTCAAGGCATTGAAGCTCCAGAACTAAAAGGGACCTCAGAAACAATCTAATCCTTTCAGGAAGCTGAAGCCCAGAGATATTAAAGGAATTGCCTAAGGTCATAAACATCAGGGGCAGAATTTAAATCCAGTTCTGATTCTAAAGCCCCTATTCTTTCTTCAATCTTCTGTTCTTCCTTCTTCCCTTCCTTCCTTCTCCCTTCCTTCTTTTCCTCTTCTCTCCCTCCCTCCTTCTTTCTTTTCTTCTTCCTTTTTCTCTTTCATGTATTAGCAAACCAATTACATGAGAACTTTCATGTAGAGAAAAGAAACAAGATCATAGATGAAACTACACATCTCTACTATGTGAAACAGAAAGGAAAAAGTCATATTTCTCTTTCAAATAACCATATTTTATTTTAAGTATAAAAAAATTCAATCCATAACCATTTTTTCTTCCTTTTTAAACATTTATATAGTATTTCATTTTTCTCCAATTACAGGTGTAGACAATTTTTAACATTCATTTTTGAGTCCCAAATTCTCTCCCTCCCCATTCCCATTCTCATTGAGAAGGCAAACAATTCAATATATGTTATACATGTATAGTCACACAAAACATATTTCCATATAAACCATTCTGTGAAAGAAAACATAGACAAAAAAAGCTCAAGAAAAATCAAGTGAAAAAAAAGTATGCTTCAATCTGTGGTTAAGTACCATAAGTTCTTTGTCTGGAGATAGATAGGATTTTCCATTATAAGTCCTTCAAAGTTGTCCTGGATCATCATATTGCTGAGAAGAGCTAAGTCATTCACAGATGATCATATTACAATATTGCTGTTACTTTGTACACAGTACATTTAACTTTGTGACAGTTCATGTAAATCTTTCCAGAATTTTCTGGGAGCATCTTCCTCACCATTTTTGTCACTATCACATAATACAATTTGTTCAGTCATTCCCCCAGTTGATGGACATCCTTCCAATTTTCAATTCCCTACTATCAGAAACGAATTGCTATAAATAGTTCTGAACATATATATCCTTTCCCTTTTTGCTTTTTATCTCTTTTGGAATAGAAACTTAGTAGTGGCCCTGCTAGTTCAAAGGGTATGCACAATTTTATAGCTCTTTGGGCATAGTTCCAAATTGCTCAATGGTTGAGTCAGTTCACAACTCTACCAACAGTGCATTAATGTCTCATTTTCCCCACATCCACTTCAACATTTGTCATTCTACTTTTCTGTCCTAATAGCCAATCTAATAGGTATGAGCTAGTACTTCAAAACTGTTTCAATTTGCATTCCTCCAATCGATAGAACTCCTTCTTATGTGACTAGAGATAGCTTTGATTAACCTCATCTGAAAACAGTTCCTATCTCTTGACCATTTATCAACTGGAGAATGGATCTTACATTTGACAGAGCTCTCTATATATTTGAGAAATGAGGTCTTTATCAGAGAACATTGCTTCAATTTTTTTTTCACAGTTGCTATTGGTAACTGCATTTCCTTCCATCCTATTCTCCATGGTTTATTCTATTCTCTCTACCCTTTCACCCTGTCCCTCCACAAAAGTGTTTTGCTTCTAAGTATCCCCTCTCCCAATCTACTCCCCCTTCTTTCAGATCCCTATTTTCTTATCCCCTTCCCCTCCTACTATCCTTAAGGGTAAGATAGATTTCTATATCCAACTGAGTGTGTATATTATTCCCTCTTGAGCCAATTCTGGTGACAGTAAGACTCATTCACTCCCCACCCCCAACTGCTGTAAAAGCTCTTCCTTGCCTCTTTGATGTACAAGATATTTACTCCATTCTATTCCCTCTTTTTCTCCCAATACATTCCTCTTTCTCAACCCTTAATTTTACTTTTTAAGATATCATCCCTTCATATTCAACTCCCACCTGTGCCCTCCATCTAGAAATACTCCTAATTGCCCTAATAATGAGAACATTTTCCCGAGTTACGACTATCATCTTCTCTTATAAGAATGTAAATAGCTTAACCAAATTAAGCCCCTTATGATTTGTCTTTCCTATTTGCTTTTTCATGCTTCTTTTGAGTCATGTATTAGGAAGTCAAATTCCCTATTCATCTCTGGCCTTTTCATCAAAAATGCTTGAAAGTCCTCTATATCATTGAATGTTCTTTTTTTCCCTGAAAGATTATGCTCAGTTTTTCTGGATAGGTGATTCTTGGTTGTAATCCTAGCTTGTTTTGCCCTCTGGAAAATCATATTCGAAGTCCTCCAGTTCTTTAAAGAAGAAGTTGCTAAATCTTGTGTTATCCTGACTGTGGCTCTACACTTTAATTGTTTCTTTCTGACTGCTTGCAATATTCTCTCCTTAACCTAGGAGGTCTGGAATTTGGCTTTGATATTCCTAGGTGTTTTCATTTTTGTTTCTCTTTCAGGAGTGATTGATGGATTCTTTGAATTTCTATTTTACCCTCTGGTTCTAGAATATAAGGGCAGTTTTAATAGTTTTTTGAAAGATTATGTCTAGGATCTTTTTTTTTATCTTGACTTGCAAGTAGTGCAATATTATTTTTCATTTGTCTCTTCTGAGTTTATTTTCCAGATCAGTTGTTTTTCCAATGAGATATTACACATTGTCTTCTGTTTTTTTTCGTTCTTTTGGTTTTGTTTCATTGTTTCTTGATTTATCATAAAGTCATTAACTTTCATTTACTCAGTTGTAATTTTTAAGGAATTATTTTCTTTCAGTGAACTTTTCTACCTCCTTTTCCATTTGGCAAATTCTACTTTTAAAGGAATATCTTTCTTCAGTGAATTATTGTGCCTCTTTTTCCATTTGACCAATTCTACTTTTCAAGGCATTTTCTCCTCTTTGTACCTCTTTTACCATTTGGTCTAGTGTATTTTTAAGATGCTATTTTCTTCAGTATTTTTGAGTCTTCTTTACCAAGATGTTGACTCATTTTTCATGATTTTCTTGCATCACTCTCATATCTCTTCCCAACTTTTCTTCTCTCTTACTAGATTTTCAAAATCTTTTTTGAGTTCTTCCATGGTCTGAGTTTGGGAGAATATTATGGTTTTTATTTCATTATATTGGTACAACACCTAATATTTTTCCATTTATATCTATTTTTGTAAAGAGTATTTTGCACTTGTGTTGATATTTCTGTACATCTGTTGGTAGGTAGACTATCAAATATTTTCTTTATTCTGTTTTTATTTTTAATGAGATTTTCTTTAAATTTATTTCTCATTAAATTTAAGGTTTATTCCAGTTAGTAGTATTTTATTTTTCAACTACATGTAAAGATAGTTTCAAACATTCACTTTTATAAGATTTTTAATTCCAATCTTTTTCTCCCCCACATCTTCCTTTCCCCATTCCCCAAGATGATAAGCAATCTGATAGAGGCTAAACATTTACAAATCATATTGAACACGTTTCCACATTAGCTATGTTGTGAAAGAAGAATCAGGACAAACAGGAAAAAAACACAAAAAAGGAAGAAAGAAAAGAGAAAATAGTATGCTTTGATCTGCATTGTGACTCCATCAGTTCTATCTCTGGATGTGGATAGCATTTTCCCATCATGAATCTTTTGGAACTCTCTTGGATCATTATATTGCTGAGAAGAGCAAATTCTGTCAAAATTGCACACAATGTTGCAAATTATGCACAGTACATGTTAAAGTATACCATGTTTTCCTGGTTCTGCTCACTTCACTCAGCATTAATTCCTATAAGTCTTTCCAGGTTTTTTTGAAATATGCCTGCTCATCATTTCTTACAGCAAAATAGTATTCGATTACATTCATATACCACAACTTGGTCAGCCAGTTCTCCAATTGATGGGCATCCCCTCAATTTTCAATTCTTAGACACCACAAAAGAACTGCTGTAAATATTTTTGTACATGTGGGTCCTTTTCCCTGTTGTATGATCTCTTTGAGATACAGACCTAGTAATGGTATTGCTGAATTGAAGGGCTTTCAGACATAGTTTCAAATTGCTCTCCAGAATGGTTAAATCAGTTCACAATTCCACTAACAATTCATTAGTGTTCCAATTTTCCCACATGTTCTCCAACATTTATCATTTTCCTGTTTTGTCATATTAACTAATCTGATAGGTGTGAGTTGGTATCTTGGAGTTTTTATAATTTGCATTTCTCTAATAAATAGTAATCTAGAGCATTTTTTCATATGAGTATTGATAGCTTTAATTTCTTCCTCTGAAAACTACCTATTCATATCCCTTCATCATTTATCAGTTGGGGAATGATTTTATTCTTATAAATTTGACTTAATGCTTTCCTTATATATTTAGAAAGGAGGAATTTATCAGAAACATTTGTGATAAAAATTGCTTTGCAGCTTTCTGCTTTCCTTCTTATTTTTTTATTTTTATTTTAGTTTTTTATATTTCATTTATTTTCATTTATGCAAAACTTTTTAATTTAATAAAATCAAAATTATCCATTTTTCATTTCATAATGTTCTCTATCTCTTGTTTGGTCATAAATTTTTCCCTTCTCCATAGATCTGGCAAGCAAGTATTCTGTGCTCTCCTAATTTGTTTATGGTAACAGCCTTTATGTCTAAATCATGTACCCATTTTGATCTTATCTTCATATATGATGTAAGATGTTGGTCTCTACTTAGTTTCTGCCATACTATTTTCCAGTTTTCCCAATGTTCTTATTGTCAAATATTGAGTTGTTATCCCATCTGCTGGAATCTTGGGTTTATTAGACTACATATTAGTATAGTCATTGAATACTATGTCTTATATAGCTAACCTACTCCTCTGATCCACCACTGTATTTCTTAGTCAGTACCAAATAGTTCTGATGATGGCTGATTTATAATATAGTTTTAGATCAAAGATTCCTTTGATATTCTTAGTCTTTTGTTCTTCCAAAGGTCATTTTTTTAATATACAGAAATATTGTTGACTTTGCAGGTTTATTATATGTCTTGTAACTGTGCTGAAGTTCTGTATTATTTCAATTAATATTTTATAAGATTGTAGCATTTCACAGAATCATGGAATTTAAGAATTGGAAAGGACTTCATTAGGCCTGTATGTACACAAAAGGAATATTTACCATAGCATACCTAATAAAAGGCCATTCAGGCTCTGTTTGAAGAATTCTAAGGAAAGATAATTCATCATGACTCAAGACAAGACATTTCTCATTTATAAAGTTCCTATTGTTAGAATGGTTTTTTTTTTTCTGCCTTGAGTCTGCGTCTCTGTAATGGCAAGTAAAATAGAATCTTTTGCTGTTTTTGTTTTAGTATAATCAAGAAGAATAATGCCTCTATTTGAAGGTGATTAAGAAGGATGTTTCCTACTCATTGTCAGACCTAGGAAGATTTGTATGAAGGTCCATGCCTTTTATTAACAAGGTTCTGGTTCTCAAGGGATGTGATACCTTCTGTCTTTAAAAAATGTATAAAGAGTCTGAGGTGCAATTTTATTTTGGGGCTTAGTTTTTCTAAGAAGGTTTGAGTGCCATACAAGGACTCTGGGAAGCCACTTTAAGGAGACCCTTAGCTTTGAGAACTCAGATGTTGGTTCTTCCCTCTCTGGTAACTATGGTCAGACAGTGGGACCCATCTGTTAAATTGTAATGTATGTATTGATTATGGTCAGGCAGAGGAAGCCATGTCTGTTGACTTTCTGATTTCTCCATATTTTCTTTGAAGTTCAGGGTAGTGAATTCCCTGAACTGAACCTGTGATAGCAAGCCCCACTGTGTATGTTGTGGTGCTACAGTCTCTTCTTACAATCTCTTCCACTCATTATGATTGCTTCCGTCTTCTGAAGCCAAAAAGAAAAGGTTAGTTTTTAGAAAAAGTTAGAAAGAAACATGTTTCTTTTGCATGTAATATTTTAGTTGACTCTTGGGAGTTCTTTAGGTAAACCATCTTCAAAAATTAACAGTTTTTTTTTCCCTCTCTGCTTACGCATACTCCCTTGATTTATTTTTTCTTGTCTCATTTATATAACTGCCATTTCTAGAATATCAAATAATAGTTGTGTTAACAGTCATCCTCATTTTATCATTTTTCTTTTTTTTTTGAAAGTTCTCTAGTTTTTCTCCACTATATATAATATTAGTTATGGATTTTAGATACATACTAATTAGTATATAATAAGGAAGAATTCTCTTAATTCTATTCTTTGAACTCTAAATATAAATGGTTGTTGAATTTTGTCAAAAAACTTGTTTCAGCATTGGTTAATATAATCATATGTTTTTATTATTTTTGTCATTAATATGGTCAGTTATATTTATAATTTTCTTTGCAATAAAACAATAATTCCTGGGATAAATACAACTTAATAATTGTTGGTTATATATTGTATAATTTCTTAATGGCTGTTGTATAGTTCCTTTGCCAGTATTTTATTTAATATTTCTGTGTCAACATTCATTTTATATGGATATGCTGTTCTAAATACAGGAACAGCTATTCCCCTATATAGGTCTATAATTTTTGTTCAATATTTTTGTCTTTCTGTGGTTCAAAGGTCAAGAATAAATTTTTATCTTAGATTTTGGAAGAATTTCTTCATTCTCTATGTTTTTGTTAAAAAATGTTATGGAATAATTTAATCAGTACCTCTTAGATATTTTGATGGAATTAACTTGTAAATCTATTATGATCCTGTTTGTTTTCCTTTTGAGAGTTGATTTATAGCTTGTTCATTTTATTTTTATGATATGGAATTATTCAAATAATATAACTTGTTATATCAATTTGGATATTTTCTATATTTTTGAAAAGTCATGTATTCAATCTGTTATCAGGTTTGTTGGCACATAATTGGGCAAAACAATTTCTGATGGTTTCCTTCATTTCATCTTCAATTGTGAATTCTCCTTTTTTATCTTTAATACAAATTTTCCTCTCTAATTAAAAAAAAAAACTTCCTTTTTGTCTCCTCATTTTTTTAAATCAGCTAAATTCATTTTTGAGTTGTTTTTTCATTTTGTTTCTGTGAGGCAATTAGGGCTAAATAACTTGACCAGGGTCACACACACTTTGTCTGTATTAATGTGATAAATTCTAGACAACATAGTTTAAGGTCATTGATAAATTCAAGAGTGTACAAAGGAGGACAACCAGAATAATGAACTGACTCTGTATCATATGAGCATCAATTAGAGGAACTGGGCAAAGGACAAAGGGAAAGCATGAGAAATATGCCCAAGTATTTTAAGAACTGTAGTGTGAATAAGACAGTAGACCTTTTCTATGTGGCTTATGAGAATGGAACTAGAGTAGAAGTTCCAAGGGAATGAAACTTAGACTCAATGCAGTAAAAAAACATCCTAACAATTAGAATGTCACAAAAGCAAAATGTTCTGCCTTGAGTGCTGTTACCCCTCCTTAGAAGACTTGAAGAAGAAGACCCTTTGCTATGTATGTTATGATGAGTATTCCTTTTGTGTATATAGATGAGGCTGATGAGGTCTTTTCCAATTCTTAAGTTCTATTATTCTGTGAAATACTAAAATCTTATAATCATGTTTTGTTTATCTTTGTATCCCTCACAGCACCTTTCTCATTGTCCTGTTCATAGATACTCAATAAACACTTGCTAAGTAAATCACTGAATTCATAGTCCATATGTGAAAGATGTATCTACAGAAATTGTCAAAAACTCCATTGCTACCATATGGTAAACAATCACAAGAGCTCTAGAACTGAATTTTCTCAACCCCACACCTAATCCCATCCAATTCCAACTGATCAGTTTTTGCAAAGTAGTTACCAGACAAATCCATCTGGAAACACAAGTACAACTTCCTGCCACCCTCTTTGGAAACAGTTTTAGAAACATCTTTCTAGACACAGCTGTCTAGTGGAATGTGAAGGCATTGATAAATATGAATACATTAGTGTCAGTAATGGCTCCAGGGAGAGTGGTTTTATTTTCTATTCAATGTGCTTCAGTTAGTAAAATACATGACTTGTCATTTCCAGTTTAAGGAACAATTGGAATGATTAATCCAGATGTGCAAAGTAAGAATCATAGACTCTCAGTGTTGAAATGGGCCTCCAAGGTCAAGTGCAACCTGTATCTGAAAAAAGACTTTCCTCTCTCTGTAAGATCTCCAACTCACCTAACTTTTCCTGAAAGATTTACACTAAAAGGAAAAACACTATCTCTCCAAGCAGCTACTTCTACTTTTGAAAAGCTCTAAAGGTTAGAAAATTTTCTCTGCTATCATCCAAAGAACATCCAAAAATTAATAAAATATCTAATAATATAACAATAACAAGCATTTATTGACTACCTGCTTTGTGCTAAGTTCTATGTATAAATGTTATGAAAATGTGTACTCAAGCTTCTGACTGGTATAATACCACACAGAGTCACCACTAATGAAGAGAAGGGGAAAATATTTAGTAGAATTATGAAATATCAGTAGGGGCACTATATAAAATCCTTGAAATTGCAAATGAAGCAGTATTTTGCAAACAAGAGGGGGTGGATAGGTTAAAGCAAGGAACATTCAAGTTTAGGCATTACTCTCTAGAAATGAGTATGACCTCTTGCCACTTGCTTTTGAAAAAACTGACCTAATCTAGACTTGAATTACACAATGTGCTATGACCAAGTTCTGTATATGGGTAGATGCTAGCAATTTTCTAATGCTATTTTACCTGTTGGTAACTTCCATCCATTGGTCCCAGCTATATCCTCAAAAGAGGAATTTTCTCTTGTTCTGGATAATCATCCTCACATGCTTCAAGCAATTGTCTTTTGTAACTAAATGCCAGTCCCTTGAACACTCTGATTTCCCTCCATTAGATATACCACAGTTTAAAAAGTACTGAAGGGGTCATGAGTGGGAAAAGTTCAAAAATCCTTGCTCTAACATATCTAGCCAGTTGTGTTAGACCAAAACTTCTGCTATTATGCCAAAATTTATAAATATCCTTCTTAAAACATAGCCCTCAAAAATGAATATAGTACTCTGTATATGTTCTGACTAGAGAAGAGAACAATGAAACTGAAGAGAACAATGAAACTATCTCCTCCTTAGCCTGGAAGCATTGCCTCTCAATGCAGTAAGATTTTATTCATTTTCTTGTCTGCCTTATCACATAGATGAATCATATGGAGCTTGCTGTTCAGTAAAATACCCAAAGAATTTTCAGTCAGACTGCTGTATCTCCCAAATCTTATACTTGTAATTTTTTTTCAAGTCAAGAAAAATATTTTCTATTTGTCTCTATCACATTTAATCTTTTTAGGTTTGGCCCAGTGTTCAAACCTGACAAAATACTTTTTAATCTTGACTGTCATCCATATTATTAGCTATCCAGATTAGTTTTGTTTCAACTAAAATTTTAATAAATGTGTCAATTTTGCCTTTATCCAAATCAATTATAAAGTTGAAAATATTATAAGACCAATATGACATCCTTGGGATACTCCACTATGAATCTTATACCTAAGTAACACTGTAGCATTAATGATTATTTTCAGGGTCAGGTAATCAATCAGTTATGAATCTTCCAAGTTGTACTGTCAAGTACTCTACATCTCTCCATCTTTTCTACCAGAAAGTTGAGAGACAGGGGTGGAGCCAAGATGGCAGAGTAAAATCATGAACCTGTAGAAGCTCCCCGCATAGCCTATAAAATACCAGTAAAAGTGACTCTGAACAAATTTTAGAGCAGTAGAAGTCACAAAACAACAGAGTGAAAGAGATTTCCAGTCCAAGGCAGCCTGGAAGGCCAACAGGAAAAGTCTATCATACTGGGCATAGAGCAGAGTGCACACCACAGAGTACAGCCCAACCTTGGCCAAGCCATAGCAAGGAGAGGACCAGAGCAGGCCTCAGGAGGTGGAATCCCAGGTAGCAGCTGCAATTTCCAGATTTCTCAACCCACAAATGCCAAAGACATCTTCAAAGGTCAGTGAGAAAGCTCTTTCACCTAGGTGACAAGGGAACGCAGATTGGTTCTGCTGGCAGCAGCCACTGCAGCAGCAGTGTCTATTTTTGGAACCCTCGAGTTAAAGATCCTGGAGGAAATGAGGGGCTGATTTGGGTCTGAGCCCTGGATGGCAGCTCTGGGGTGAGGAGGAGCACTGAATGGTATGGTGGAGCTGGTGGAGGCTCTGGACAAGGAATCCTACTTGCAGAACATGGGCAGAAAAGCTTATGGTAGCTCCCAGACCAGATCTTATCAGGTGGCCCTAGGGAAAGCCATGGACTCAGGGTTTGACAGAGGGAAGACAAATACATACTGTATTAATAAACTGAAAAAAAGAGCCTAGACATCATCTTTCAAGAAATTGTAAAGGAAAACTGCCCTGGTATTCTAGAAGAGGATAAAATAAATATTGGAAGACTCCAATGATCACCGACTAAAAGAGATCCCAAAAGGAAAACTATTAGGAATATTGTAGCCAAATTCCAGAACTCCCAGGTCAAGGAGAAAATATTGCAAGCAGTCAGAAAGAAACAATTCAAGTATTGTGTAAACACAATCAAGATAACACAAGATCTAACACCTTTTACAGTAAGGAATCAGAAGACATGGAATATGATATTCCAGAGGTCAAAGGAGCTAGGATTAAAACTAAGAATCTCCTACTGAGCAAAACTTAGCCTAATACTTCAGAGTAAAAAATGGTTATTCAATGAAATAGAGGAATTTCAAATATCCTTGATGAAAAGATCAAAGCTGAATAGAAAATTTGACTTTCAAACACAAGAATCAAGAGGAGCATGAAAAGGTAAACAGGAAAGAAAAACCATAAGGGACTTACTAAAGTTGAACTATTTACATTCCTACATGGAAAATACTATTTGTAACTCTTGAGACTCTTCACAGTATTAGGGTAGTTGGAGGGATTATACACAGATAGACAGTGGGCATGGTGTGAGTTGAATGTGAAGGGATGATATTTTAAAAAATAAAATTAAGGGGTAAGAGAGGAATACATTGGGAGGAGAAAGGGAGAAATAGAATGGGGTAATTTACCTCTTGCATAAAAGTTTTTCAGTGGAGGGGAAAAGAGGGGAGATGAGAGGGAAAGAGTGAACCTTACTCTCATTCGATTTGGCTTAAGGAGGGAATAAGAAGCACATTCAATTTAGTACAAAAATCTATCTTACACCACCAGAAAGCAGTGGGGAAGGGATAAGTGGGGGTGTGTTAGGGGGAATGATAGAAGGGAGAGCAAATGGGAAGAGGGAGTAATTAAAAGTAAATATTTTTGAGGAAGGACAGGGTCAAAAGAGAGAACAGAATAAATGGGGGACAGGATAGGATGGAGGGAAATATAGTTAGTCTTTGACAGCATGACTGATATGTAAGTGTTTTGCATCACTACACATGTATAACCTATATTGAATTGCTTGCCTTCTCAGCAGGGAGAGGTGGGGAGGGAGGAAAGGAGAGTAGTTGAAACTCAAAGTTTTAAAAACAAATGTTAAAAATTGTTTTTACATACAACTAGGAAACAAGACTTATAGGCAATGGAGTTTAGAAATCTATCTTGCCCTATAAGAAAACAGAAAGGGGTATGAGAGAAGAGAGAGGTGTGATAGAAAGGAGGACAGATTGGGGGAAGGGATAATTTGAGTGAACAATCTCTTAGGGCAGGTGGAGGGGAGAGATGGGGAAAAAATTTGGAACTCAAAATCTTGTGGAAATGAATGTTGAAAACTAAAAAGAAATAAATTCTTGTTTTTTAAATGTTGCATACCCTTTTACCCAGCAATACTACTTTTAGGACTGTGTCCCAAAGAGATCATAAAAATGGTAAAAATACCCACATCTACAAAAAGATTTATAGCAGCTCTTTTTGTGGTGGCCAAGAACTGGAAATAGAGGGAATGCCCATCAACTGGGGAATGGCTGAACAAGTTGTGGCATATGAATGCAATGGGATACTATTTTGCTGTAAGAAATGATGAACATGTGGACTTCAGAAAAACCTGGAAAGACTTACACAAACTGCTGCTGAGTGAAATGAGCAGAACCAGGGGAACATTATACACAGTAACAGCCACAGTGTGTGAGGACTGTTTCTAATAGACTTACCCCTTCTAAGCAATGCAAGGACCTAAAACCTTTCCAAAGGACTAGATGTGAAATGCCATACAGATCTAGAGAAATAACTATAGAGTAGAACACAGAATAAAGCAGACTATTTTCTATTTTGTTATATTTTGTTTTGTTTGGGTTTTTCTCATGGTTTCTCACATTCATTTTGATTCTTCTGTGCAACATGACTAATGTGAAAATGTGCTTTAATAATAATGTATGTGTAGAACCCATATAAGATTGCATGCTGTCATGGGAAGATGGGGCGAGAGGGGAAGAAAAATTAAAATTTATGGGAGTGATTGCTGAAAACTGAAAAAAAAAATAAATTGAAAAGTTATGGCCATAATTACTCATTGAATCCTAAAATGGGGACCATAGAATAAATGAATGAACACCCCAAATAAATTTCCAAACTTTGAAAATATCAACTAAAATGATTTGTGAGCAAGGTAGCAGTCATATCACTAGCCCTTCTTTCCATTTCTCCCATTTCATCCTCTCAAAAAGTTGAAGAAATAAATAAGAAAAGAAAAACAAAACCCTTGTAATAAATATACATAGTTAAGGAAAACAAAGCTAACACTGAATTCTTTGTTTCACCTTGTATATTATTAGAAGAATTCTAGATTTTCTCCAATACTTATATTAACTTTTGATTCAAGATAAGTATCATCTAATATATTAAGGACAGGCCCACTTATTCCTATTCTATACTATTATAAAATGTGAGAGAGAAGAGGTACTAGACTGCCTACCAAACTGAGCCATTGTGCTAACCTCATTGTTGTATTCCTGTGAAACCTGGACAGTCTATCAGTGCCATGCCAGCAAGCTGAATCTCTTCTATTTCAATTGTCCTAGAAATATTCTAAAGATTACCTGGCAAGATAAGGTACCAGATACTAAAGTCCTTCGTGGAACTGAAATGCCAAATATATGTTCACCTAAAAGACTATTTTAAGGAGAATTCACACAAGGCAAGTGCTCACATGGAGGTCAGAAGAAGCAATGCAAGGATATTCTCAAGGTCTCTCTGAAGAACTTTGAAATCAGTTGTGAGACACTGGCATAAGGACTGTCCAGTATGCTGTGCCTGTATCAAAAAGACTCTGTGCTCTATAAGCAAAGAAGAATTACAGTGGCACAAAAGAAATGTGAGATGAACAAATATGATGACATATCTGTCCCAAATGTTCATGTAAGCTATTGGTGCCCAATAGGTGGCAGAAGCCTTCCAAACTCATGTCAATATGACCAGCCACAGTCAGACATACAGTATTTTGACTCCAACATAGTGATGTCATTTTGGTCCTCTTTGAGAATGGACAACAACCAACCAATCACTATGCTATCATGGGATAAAAAATGGGTATTGCAGTTTTCAAAAGCTTTTTTCAATATCAATAAGATTTGTGGCTTTTATTATTTTCCTTATTGATATCTGTTATTTTTATGTCATAACTTTATTCTGCAGTGTACTCTAATAAGTTAATAGAGTTATCAAGACTAAATTTTGCCATGTGAATATAGGAAGTTCCTTTCTTTTTTTTCTTTCTACAATTTATGAAATGCTTGAATTAATTGTTCCTTACATGTTTGATAGAAATTGTTACCAAGTCCATGAAGTTCTCTTTTTTTCCACTTTGGGAGTTCTTTTATTACTTATTCAATTTCTTTTCTGAAATTAGGTTACTCATATAAGACATATGTGGTAGCCAAGAAAGACATGATATGATATAATGAAATCTGGATCACCTTTGCAGAGAGTAAGAGGAGAGACCCTGACTACACTAAAGAAGGGAAGATACATCTCTCTCTCTCTCTCTCTCTCTCTCTCTCTCTCTCTCTCTCTCTCTCTCTCTCTCTCTCTCTCTCTCTCTTCTCTCTCTCTCTCTCCTCTCTCTCTCTCTCTCTCTCTCTCTCTCTCTCTCCACCCACCCTGCTACTTCCCTTCCTCCCTCACTCTCCGTCTCTGTCCTCTCTGTGTTTCTCGCTGTCTCTCTGTCTCGGTCTCTGTCTCAGTCTCTATCTCTCTCTCTCTGTCTCTCTCTGTCTCTATCTCTGTTTCTGTCTCTCTCTCTTTCCCTCCCTCCCTCTCTCTTTCTCTCTCCCTCTCTCTCCCTGTCCCTCCTCCATTCTTCCTAATGATCTATACAAAGATTTTTTCTTAAAAAATCTCTACATCTAAATTAAGTATCTTATGCTGGTGTATAGCCTTGGTCAATATTCTCCCAGTCAAAATATAATTTGGTTCCTTACTACATATACAGCATGCAGTAAAAAAAAAAAAAAAAGTTCACTGCCCTTACGTTTATCCGAGTGAGAATTGGTACTGCACTCCAATTCTCTCTTTCATGTTCTGCTAATCTGTGTACTTTGCCTTTCTCTAAATATTCATCCATTTGTTATCAGCTTTCTTGGTATATTTGAACAAAATAGTTTCCTATAGTTTCCTTTATTTCATTTTGAATTGTTTTGAATTACCCTTTTTCATTTGAATTACCCCTTTTCATGATGATAATTTTATTTTTCTCTCTTTTGTTTTTAATCAGATTATTAATTTTCCCTTAAAAAAGAACAGCCCCTAGTTTTATTCATCATTTTTCTTTGCTTTCAGTTCTATTAATCCTTATTATGCTATTCAAAAGTTCCAATTTGGTATTGGAGGTATTTTTTTTATCTTGCTAGGGTTTTTGTTGAATACATAATTCATTGATCAATTCTTTTTTCTCTTTTGCTGACGAAAGCATTTAGAAATGTGAAATTTCCCTCAAAGGATCATTTCAACTTCATCTTAAATGTTTTTATATGTTGTCTCACTGTTGAAATTATCTACTTTTTCTGTGATTTGTTTTTTAATTCACTCATTGTTTAGGAATAAATTATTTACACTCCAATCAATTTTAAACCTCTCCTCAAAAGATGTAATCTATCTATCTATCTATCTATCTATCTATCTATCTATCTATCTATCTATATGTGTAAAGAGAGAAAGTCAAAAAAAGGACATGTTTAGTAGTTCTTTTCTGCCTTTGCCTATCACATTTTTAATGCACACGGTAACTAATTTATAGAGGCACAACTGTTATGAAATCATTCCTAGAAATATGTGTAATCTTTTCATTTTCTACTCAATAACCTCCAAAGATCTTCATATCTAGCTTTTCTAAAAGTTTGTTTAGTCACTGAACTTATTTTTTCTTCATCATTTAGTTGATGTCAATGCACTCTTAAAGAAGTATATTGAGTCCCTTTTTGGTACTACAGTTTTACTGTCTACTTTTTCCTGTTATTTGATAACATTTTCCTTCAAAAATTTAGGTAACATGTCATTCAGCATATCTATTCAGTATTAATGTTGTTTCATAATCTAAAATCCCTTTAAGTACAATGAAATTTCCTTGTTTATGTCTTTTAATTGTGGTTGATCTTATTGTTGTCTTCTCTGATATAGTGATTTGATGCCCCTACGTTTTCGAATTTAACTGAAGCATAACATAATTTAGATTTTCAATGGCATATTTCCTTTCATCCTGTTCTCATGCTTTTCTCCCTCTGACTGCCATATCCCTCTTTACAAAGAAGGTGGTGAAAGAGATGCAATGTGGACCAATTTCTCTAATAAATATAGATGCCAAAATTTTAAATAAGATTTTAGCAAAAAGAATACAGCACCTTATCCCAAGAATAATAAATTGTAATAAGGTAGGATTTATACCAGGAATGCAGGACTGGTTCAATATTAGGAAACTATTAACATTATTGTTTTTAAAAACAACAAGCCTAACAGAAACCACATGATTATCCCAATAGAAGCAGAAAAAGCTTTTGACAAAATACAACACCCATTCCTATTGAAAACACTGGAGAGCACAGGAATAAATCGAACTTTCCATAAAATAATAAGCAGTACCTACCTAAAACCATCAGCAAGCATTATATGTAATGGAGATAAGCTAGATGCATTTCCTATATGATCAGAGGTGAAACAAGGATGTCCATTATCACCACTATTATTCAATATGGTACTAGAAATGTTAGCTGTAGCAATAAGAGAAGAAAAATAAATTGAAGGAATTAGAATAGGCAAAGAAGAAACTAAGTTATCACTCTTTGCAGACAATAGGATGATATACTTATAGAATCCCAGAGAATCAAGTAAAAAACTAATTGAAATAATAAACAACTTTAGCAAAGTTGCATGTTAAGAAACAAACCCACACAAATCTTCTGCGTTTCTATATGTTGCTCACAAAGCCCAACAGCAAGAGATAGAAAAGAGAAATCTCATTTCAAACTAGGGTAGACACAATAAAATATTTGGAAGTCTACCTGCCAAAACAAATCCAGGGACCATATGAACACAATTACAAAACATTTTTCACACAAATAAAGTCAGATCTAAGTAAATGGAAAAACATCAGTTGCTCATTAGTAGGTTGAGCCAATATAATAAAAATGACAATTCTACTTAAATTAATTTACTTATTCAGTGCCATACCAATCAAACTATCAGAAAATTATTTTCTAGAGCTAGAAAAAATAATATCAAAATTCATATGCAAGAATAAAAGGTCCAGAATATCAAGGAAACTAATGAAAAGAGATATTGGGAAGGTGGTCTAGCTCTACCAGATCTCAAATAGTATTATAAAGCAGCAATTATCAAAACTACTTGGTCTGGCTAAGAAGGCAGAAGGGTAGACCAGTGGAATATGTTAGTTACTCAAGATTCAGGAGTCAATGAATATAGCAATCTACTGTTTGATTAAATCCAAGGGCCCCAGCTTCTGGGAAAAGACCTCACTGTTTGACAAATACTCCTTGGAAAATTGGATAACAGTGTGGCAGAAACTAGGCATAGACCAATGCCTGTCATCATACACAAGAATAAAGTCCAAATGGGTACATGATCTAGGTATAAAGATTGCTACTATAAAGAAATTAGTGGAGCAAGGAATAGTGTATTTATCAGATTTATGGAGAAGGGAAGAATCTTTGATTAAACAAGAGATAGAAAACATGAAGTGGAAAATGAATAATTTTGATCACATTAAATTAAAAAGTTTTTGCACAACTAAACTCAATGTAACCAAGATTAGGAGGGAAAGAGAAAACTAGGAAAGAATTTTTACAACCAGTGTCTGTGATAAAGGCTTCATTTCTAACATATAGGGAGAACTGAGTCAAATTTACAAGAATATTGCTTGTAAGACTGTATCCCAAAGAGATCAAAAAAAATGAGAAAGGGTCCCACATGTACAAAAATATTTATAGCAGCTCTTTGCATGGTGGCCAAAAACTGGAAATCAAGGGGATGCCCATCAATTGGGGAATGCCTGAATAAATTGTGGTATATTAATGTAATGGAATACTATTGTGCTATAATAAATGATGAACAGGAAGACTTCAGAGAGGCCTGGAAAGACTTATATGAATTGATGTTGAGTGAAAGGAGGAGAACCAGGAGAACTTTGTACACAGCAACAACCACAGTGTGTGAGGAATTTTTCTGGTAGACTTAGTACTTCATTGAAATGCATGGACTTAAATAATTCTCAGTGTTCTCTTAAGGCAAAATGACTTGTGCATCCAGAGAAAGAACTACGGAATTTGATTGCAGAATGAAGCAGATTCTTTTGAATTATGTTTTGGTTTGTTTTATGATTTCTCCCATTCATTCTAATTCTATGCAACATGACAAAGGTGAAAATGTATTTAATAGGAATATATATGTAGAACCTATATAAAACTGTAGACTATCTTAGGGAGGGAGTGGGGAGGTAGGGGGAAGGGGGAGAGGGAGGGAAAAATATCTAAGATCTGTGGAAGTAATTGTAGAACACTGAAAACAAATCAAATAATAATAGTAATAAAAAAGATGCAATGTGATCTTTTTTTGAAATGATCTGTTTCTGCTCTGCTGCCTTCCTCTCTTGCCTCACCTCTAATCACAAGCTTTTGCTCTTTCCTTCTTTCCCTTTAATCACCCTCCTCTAGTTTCATGCTCTGATTTTGATATTTGTTTTGCCCATGATTATTCTTTATCTAAATCCTACCTTCAAATTTAAAACCTCTCTTGCCTATACCTATCCTTGACCATTTCCATTTGTATTTAATGTAGTGTGTGTGTGTGTGTGTGTGTGTGTGTGTGTGTGTGTATCCATGTCTGTGTGGTGGGTATCAATATATACCACTCTCCTTTGTTTACTTTAAATGGAAAGTGAAGCTAATGACAGTCCATTCATTCCTGCATGTTTATATATTCTTTATCTCATACAGTCCAATCATACAAGATAATTTCCTCCTTTTTCTTCTTCCCTTTCCTCACTACAGTATTTTCTCTGGGCATGGCCCCTTTAATGAGGCAAAGAAAAGAAAGACATCAGGTTGGGAGGGAAACAGCAACAGTTACTATTAATAATCACTCTTAAGCCAGGAGGGTCCAGAAGAGAGCCTTTGGGCAGGAGGCAGGGGTCCATGATGTCTGAGCTTCACGGGAAGGGAAGGGAAGGGAAGGGAAGGGAAGGGAAGGGAAGGGAAAGGAAGGGAAGGGAAGAGCAGGTAGCCAGTAAAACCCAAGTCAACTGGGCTTCTTTTGTCCATCCAAATTTTCCTTCCTTTGGAGAGGAGAAGGGGAAGGGGAGACAGACAGGAGAGGAGGAGCTGAGTTTACTACTTTACTACTTTGCTGTGGAAGAAGACAATGCCATCAGAGAAATGATCCCCTTCCTTATCTTGTTTCTCTCAATATTGTGAAAGCAAGATAAAACTACTCCCATGTTCTATTTGTCTTATTTAGCCCTTTCTATTACTTTTGAAGACATTAAGAATCTTAAAGGATACTTGTTTCTTCTTCATCATTAGAATATGAAGACTTTCCTTTAAAAAGCTGATACTGTAGAACAGCCTAGGACTACTATCCCAACTTGAATTCAGATTGACTGAGGGAGTCTCCAGAGAATACTATATGAAATTGTATCATCTTCCTGAAAGCTAATTTTCTAGAAATTCCTAAACCTAGATATTTGTTTTAAACTGAGTCATGAGTCCAATCATGATTGATTCCATAGAAATGTCTAGTTTTGTTCACTCATAGTACATACCGCTGGTTGATTGCTTTAAAAACAGAAATTCTGACCCTCTCTAATGAACAATGTAGGAATACACAACACATCTTTTATAATATTTACTATTTGTTTCTGTTTTTTCAGAGGACCAGTTCTTTGAATTGAAAGTAACCTTTGTGCTTTGATCCCAGGGATTTTGCCTTTTGCTAAACTTCCTTGATTAGTAAACCTCCCTTCATCACACTGGGTACTACTTAGCTTCAGAGTCAATTGTTCAGAGATTTGCCATCATTTGAACTGTAATTATTCTCTTTTCTCTTAATGCTACTACCATCTCTTAGAACTCAGCTTCCTTTCTCCCTTCTAAGCTTTCTGTACACAACCCAGATCATAAAATACTTTTTCATAGTGTTTCTTCATGAGGAGAATTTTAAAAAATATATGCTAATTCAAAAATAATGATGGTCAAAGTTTTTTTTGATTTGTTATTGATTGCTTTCATTGCATATCACATAATTTTTTACTTGAATCTCTTCTTTTCTCCCACCCCAGAGAGCTTCTCATGTAACAAAAATTATTTTAAAGGGAAAAAAAGAGGAAGAAGTAAAAAAAAAAATTACATTTCTTAAAAATCTGAAAACATAAGAAATGTTTGACTGTGATCTTCTCAAGCCTACAAAAGGAGGTAGGGGAGATCTTTTCTCATAACTCTTCTCAGGGATTGTAATGTTAAGGGAATTTGAAGATCTTCCCTGCCCCTTATAATAGGCCCATGTGACCTGCTTTGAGCTTTGGCCCAGCCTACAGCCTGAATCACATGAAGCCCATGGTGGAAGGAGCTTGTTGAATGGGTGTACCAGGAAGAGAGAGTCAGGTGGAACTGAAAGTCAGCAGACAGAGTAGTGGAGAGCAGCTAACCTGGGTGAGAGAGGAGCATTTGACTAAAGGACTTGTCTGTGCTGAGACCTGATGGAGGGAAGGCTTGGGGATGATAGTGTTCCCTTTATTGGCAATGTGTACAAACTTCCTTGTTATCATGATGGAAGTGGCTTTCTGGTATCTGAATAAATATTTTGGTTTCATCTTTGAGGAAGAGAATTTATATTTTGCAAATTTACCCTGGAAATGCACCTGCATATCCATGGTGGCTGCTATGAGTATCGCATTGGCTTTACAGGGATAAAAATTATTCTGTGTAATTTTGCTTTTCTTATAATGTCTTTGATACGATCTTTAAAATTAAGTTCATTTATTCATTTTGGATTTATTGTGGAATAAGACATAAAATATTGATTTAAAGCTATTTTTTTTCCAGATTGCTTTTCAGTTTTTCTGGCACTTTTTTTTTTTTAATTAGGGAGATTTTTTTCTAGGTAATTTATGTTTTCTAGTTTACCGAACATTGTGTTATTGAATTCCATTTTTCCAGTTTTCCCTTGTCAAATCTGCCTCATTGATCTATTTCTCTATTTTAAAATCAATATCAAATAATTTTGGTGACTCTTTTATGTTGTTTCAGGTCAAGAAGTGATCTTTTCATTCCTCTTTCCCTCCCTCATTATTTCCTTTTTGTAGATCTCTTGTACCTTGAAGTGAAGTCTGTTATTACTTTATCACACTAAGTAAAGTATCCCTTAATAGTTTGATTGGCATAGCACTAAACTGTAACCTAAATTTGGCAGTATTTTCATTTTTATTATATTGGCACAGTCAGACTATAAAAATGGAATATCCCTATAAGTTGCTCTTTATTACTTTAAGAAGCACTTAGTGCGGGGGGCAGGGGGATCTAAGCAAGGATTTTGTGTACATTAGTAGATTGATCACCAAATATTTTATGCATTTTGTAGCTACTTGGAAAAGAAATTTCCCTTTCTAGTATTACTTCTTTGATTTTGTTGTTTTTATAAGTGTTATTGAATTTAATGTGTTTATTTTGTAGCCTGAAAATTTGCTGAAGCTACTAGTTATCTCAGTATCTTTGATAATTTCTTAGGATTTTCTGAATAAAATATCTTGTCACTGATTGTCATTTTCTATTACTAGTGTTGCCAGAATTATATCAATTAGCAATAGGGAGAGGGGCTATCCTTGTTTTACTACTGTACTTAGTGGGAAAGTATCTTGTATATTCCTATTGCATAGATACTTACTTTTTACTTTAGACAGAGACTTTCTTTGATACTCAAAAAGGTCCATTTATATATTTATTTGTTAGCACAAATTAGTGTTGGATTTTGACAAAGATTTTTTAATGTATCTCTTGAAATAATCATGTGTTTAGGGATATTTTTGTTTTTAATGTGATTAATTACATTTATTGTTTATCACATGTGAACCATTCTTGCATCCCTGATATAAATTCAACTTGAAATGATTCCTGGATGAATTATTTTAGTGTGTTTCAGGATTTTTAATTTAAAATATTTTTAAATTGATAATGACTAATGATATTGACATACAGTTTTCTTCTTTTACTTTGTCCACTGATTATTTGTAACATAAAAAGAGTCTGACAGACTGCTTTCTCAATTTTAATGAATAATTTTCAGTGTCAGTGTTGTGTTCTTGAAAATTTGATGGAATCCTCCAGGACCAGTAGTTTTTTTCTTTACTAGCAACTTAACAACTAATTCTATTTCTTTTTCTGAGATTGAGTTATTTAAGATGTCTATTTGATCTTTTGTTGGTTTGGGTAATTTCATATTTTTAAAGATATTCCTTTGTTTCTTTTGCATTCTCAGTTTTCTTAGTATATAAATCTGTATGGTACCTTCTAATAATTGACTTTGTTCTAGTTTTGTTGTGATTTCACTTTTTTATCTGATTTGTTGCCTTCTTTTTAATCATATTGCTTTAAACAGACAATCAGATAAACTTCCTAAAAGTTTATAAATTTTATTTGTCATTTCAAAGAACTAGAGATCGATTTTAACATCTCTATAGTGTTTTTTTTTTATTTAAAGACCCTGGCAAGGATCTTGACAACGATGACTGAGAGGGAGATACCCCTGTGATTGTCACAGAACAATCCTTTTATATCCTTTACCTTTATAGAGATGGAAAATGGAGGCATCCTTGAACTCCTAGGAGATAACCTCCTATTGCCACATAATTCAGAAAATTTCAGACAACTTCTGTATGAGCAATGGACCCCTCACCTTGTAAATCTCAGCTGGTATAGAATCAATAGCTGGTGTTTTGCCACACAAAATGAGCCTAATGGCATTCAAAACCTCTTCTTCTTTGGAACTTTATCTAGGGAGGGATTGACTTCAACCTGAAGTAAATGGCCAATGACTTCAGCATTGATTGATGACGGTCTGTTAAGAACGCTATGGAAGTATTCAATCTATCACTAGGATCCTTCTTACTGGAGTACCCCTTAATAGGCTGATCTTTTACCTAGAAGATGGTCATTTACCTGAGAGCTAGAGTGGATTCAGAAAGGGCTAAGAAATGAAATGATCAATGCGGTATTTTCTTCTCAACAATCCCAGGAAAAATGCTAACAGCAGAACAAAGTTATGTACACAACATTTGTAGATTTGAAACAGGCCTTTGATACAGTTAGTCATGAGGTTCTGTGGAAAATTATGTCAAAATTGGGTTGCCCAGAGAAATTCAACAGTATTGCACATCTATGTTTGCCTGGGTTCTGGATAATGGATGATGCTCTCATGATTTCGTAGTCACCAATAGAGTACTGTGTGCCTGTCCCCACTCTTTTTAGCCTGATGTTTTCAGCCAGGTTGTGAAACACCTTCAGTGAGGAAAAATGTCATCAAGGATGGTAAATTCTTCAACTTGAAAATACTTCAAGCCAAGACTAAAGTGGAGGAATTGTTGGTATATGATTGTTTATTCGCAGATGATTGTGCACTCAGTGCTGCCTTTGAAGCTGAGATAAAACGAAGTATGGATCATTTCTCTACTGGCTCGTGCTAATTTTGATCTAACAATACCAAGAAAACACAGTAAGTCCCTCAACACCCATATGTGGAGCCATTGGTTACAGCAAATGGAAAGTTTTGAATGCTGTGGATAAGTTAACTTACTTTTTGTTTATCACTTTTTCCTCTACTTTTCAGTATCTCTGTTTTTGTACTTATTATGAGTTTGTTAGCTTTCTAATTTCTGGTGCAAATTTAGCTCATTAATCCTCTTCCTTTGTAATTTGTTTATATATCTTACACACATGACATATTTTCCACCAGGGACATCTTTAGATATATCCTTGCAATTTCAGTATGTTTTTCATCATCATAATTTTCTTTCACATAATTATCGATTGTCTCTATGAATTGTTCTTTGAATACTGCATTAATTATTTAATTGTTAAATCTTCTTTCGGGTCTGTATATTTTATATATAGTCCTTAAATAAATTGCTATTTTTATTGGGTTTCATTTTGTAAAACATCTGCCTTTTTCCATTTATTTACAATATTTCTGTGCCCTAAAATATAGGTATTTTTAAATTGCCTGTAATGTTAGAAAATACATAAATTCTTTAGCAGTTCTACTTAGAAGCTGACAATTTTTCCTTTTTGTTTATCATTCTGTGAAATTTGTCCGGAAATGACAGAGACAGAAGTCTCCCATTAGTGTTGTAATGCTGTCTACATCTTCTTGTATATTCGTTAATTTTTTCCTTTATGATTTTAGATGGTAAATAATTTGGAGCATGTAAGTTTAGCAGTTATGATGATTTAGTATCTATAGCTCTTATCTTGTCAATTAGAATGATCAGAAAGGAGAATAGGTTACTTTTCTTCCCTGCATGACCATATATTGGGGACATCGTAAGGAGGACTTGTATTCACAATGGTTTGGACTAGATGGCTTTTCCTGAAGCGGCAGCTCTGCAAATGAAGAGCTTTCTCCTCTCTTGTTTCCCCTGAATCTGGGGAGGACAGGGACTCAGAGCTGTGAAAATTACAATTAAACTGTCACTACAGGTGTGGAAACAGAACATGGAAACTGATTTGTAAGTGGAAAGTTGGAGTCACTGGAGAGCTTCTTGGATAAAGACAAGAGACTGTTTTATTTATTTATATTTATAAAGTGTGAAAACCAGAGGGAACAAGATGCTTTTCCTGAGCGATTAGGTTCTTATCTACTTCCCAGGAATGCAGTAGTGGCTCTGACGAATGTGAGGCAAGTCACACTAACTATTCCCAGTCCTATTCATTGGAGGAGCAGTTGCAGACGTAAGTATCGAAAAGAAAATCGCTTTTTGGGGAAGAGAACAATTTGTCCTGAATTTTTGAGAGTTATTTGATGTAAGGCAATTAGTCTGACATTCCTCATTATATTCCATATGCTCTAGGACCCTAGAATCAGTGTTAGAGCTTCAGGAAACCTCGGGAATCTTCTAGTGTCATTTTATAGGAAACTAAAGACCAGAGAGAAAATAGGATTAGCCCAATGTTGTAAACTTCAAATTAGTTGAAGAACTAAGATCCAGGTCTCATGAATACTAGTCTAATATTTTTTCTTTCTATTTTGTCATTACCTTTTCCATTTTTGTAGAGAATCTTTTTCTCTTCACCTTCTCCAGGGATAGAAAAGTGAAAGGTGAAGGTCTTTGTTGGTGGCTGTATATCTGCCATCGTACTAAAGACAGGAATATGGACCAGAGCCTTTATCCTCCTCACTTTATTTTTTTTTCCTCTTCAACTTTAACGGCATTCTAATTAAAGATCTTTGGAATGACTGGTGTATAGGGAAGGGAAAGAGGATAAGCAAGTATATCACATCTACTATGTGTCAGACACTGTGCCAAGCACTTTTTTATGAATATTATCTCATTTGACCTCTTGAAAGTGTAGTAATGAACTTAAAATCCAGAAAAAGGCACTCCTTTTCCAACTAATCAGGGAATTATTTGGCCAGATTATGTAGATTTATATAGAAGGACTTGCTTCATTTTTTTTTAAATTGCTCAGTGAGAGGGAGAAGTGGGAGGATAGATTAATTTAAAAATAAATTGGAAAAATGAAAAAGGAAAAGAGGAAGGAATAAAAAATATCAATCACCATTTTTTGCATGCCACTATTGTTTGCTATTGAGCTTATGAAGTCTAATAAAACTCTTTCAGGAACATTGTCTGACCATGTCTCCTCTATCCTGTATTCAAGTAGATTTTTTTAACCAAAATATGACTTCATATTTATCCCTATTGAATATCATACTATTAGATAAAGCTCAGTACATTAGCCTATAAATTTTTTTTGTGACTTTTTATTCTGTCATTCAGCATGTAAGCTATCCTTCCTAGCTTTATTTTATCTGAAAAATTTGATAAATATGTGATCTATGCCTCTATCCAAGACATTGACAAAAATATTGCTGTTGACTACCTACCAAGTTGACATCAATGCATTGATGTATCTTTGAGACTCTTTCAGTCTGGTCATCTAACAAGAACCAGAACCAGCTAATTGCATTCCTTTTCAGTTCACATCCCTCAGTCTTTTCCATGAGAATATTTGATTTTTGGTACATTGCTAAAATCTCAGTAAATTCTATCAACAGCACTCCCTGGTTTTCTATTTTAGTAACTCTGTCAAAGAAGGAAAGAAATTAGTCTTGCATGGCCTATTCTTGGTGATACCAGGCTGGTTGTTAGCAATCAGTGCTTTCCTTCCTATTTTTATTACCAGTTATTTATTAATCATCTCTTTTGCATGAGCAAAATGAATGAAACTTAGATAAGAAAGGAGGTAGTCAACTGAGGGAAAATTTTTTTTTGGAATATCTCTGATTCATTCTGGAATTTTTCCAGTAATCGAAATGCTGTTCACTGGTTTATGGCTACCATACTCTTTAGTCTCCCTTCTTTTAAAAATCAAGACCCTTGTTTAGGATTGTGGCTCCATTCCCCTTCTCCACAAATCTTTCTTTTTAAAAAAAAAAATTTTTGATGTCTTTTTTTACATCATCAGAATGTTCACCAGTATTATTAGCTAGCCTCTTTCCCAGTGAGTCATCCCATCTAACAAATAATATTTTAAAGATAAAAAACAAAAAGGAAGAGAAAAAAATCAGCATAACAATCAATACATTGAAAAAATTAATAATATGTGCAATGCATCACATCCACTGAGCTCTTACCTCTGAAATGTAGTGTGTGTGTGTGTGTGTGTGCGCATGCGTGCGTGTGTGTGTGTGTGTGTGTGTGTGTGTGTGTGTGTATGGGGGTGATTTCTCATATTTCTTCTTTAGAGTCATATTTGTTCTTTGTAATTTTGTAACTGAATTTTTCATTTTTTTTTGTTTTCTATCCATTTACACTTTCACATGTTATGTGCATTAAAAATTACATATATAGTTTTCTTCACTCTTCTTACTTTACTTAGTTGATATCACTCTTTCCATAGTTCTCTGTATTCATCATATTTGTCATTTTCAACAGCATAATAATATTCCATTATATTTGATTGCAATTCCCCAATCAATGGGCACATCAACTTGGCTTCCAATTCTTTGCTTTCACAAAAAGTATTGCTATAAATATTTTGGCACATATGAAGTCTTTCTTCTTCTCAGTGGTTTCTGGGTCAATGGGTATGGACATTTTAGTCATTTTATTTGCATAATTCTAAATTGCTTTCCAAAATTTTTAAATTCCTCCAACCTTGCTTAGTTGTACCTTTTGTCATCTTTGCCAATTTACAAGATGTGAAGCAAAATCTGGTGATTATTTTGATTTGCATTTCTCTTATTAGTAATTTGGAGCATTCTTTCACATAGGTTTTTAATAGTTTGCAATTCTTTTAACAACTGTTCACATACATTGACCATTTAATTGGGGAATGAGTTGTGCTGATGTAGATATGAGTATAAATAGAGATATACGTATTGTTTATACACCTTAAGTACCAAATCCATCTCAGAGAAATTTGAAACAAATGTTTTGGGTTTGTTTTTGTTTCTCCCCATTACACCACTTCCCTGTCCTCTCTCTTTGGTTTCTTTGGGATTCTAGGCTTAGAAACGCCTATTATTTCTTAATGGCTAAATCTAAAGACTTTTTCTCAGTCTTCCTTTCTCCTGATCTCTCCACAGTTTTTAACACTATTATGCCCCCAATCCTCCTATGAGGTATTCTCTTTTCTTAGTTTTCATGTCATTATTTTCTCTCCTGATTCTCCTGTTTCTTGTCTCATCACTCCTCAGTCTCCCTTGTTGGGTCATTATTTTATGTGAATTTATCATAAGAGTATCTTCCTGTCTCTCCTGAGGTCAAGGACAAGATTTATCTCCCAGAAACCTACTAAATACACTAGCTCTAAGAATAAAAACACCTAAAGATTGTACTTAAAGTCAAGGATATGAGTTGCTTGTAAATTACAAGGGCTAATTTTGGACAGTACTTGCATTATCTTCATTTAAATTACAAGTCTGCTTACCTAATTGTTTATAGAAACCCTCACCAATATGATTAACATTTTTTTAAAAACATGATAATTAAGTCTGATTGCTTCAGTGTGTGTTAATGATGAGCCTTGGAAACTTGCCAGCACTAATTGCCCTGAGATGCTTCCACATCATTAATTGCAAATGGTCACTGAAAAGTCCTTGAAATTAATTCCAGGCTCTTTTCCAGCATGAGAGTGGAAAAGAAATTTGGTATTGTGAAGGAGGTTGGAGCCATAGAATAGAGCTGACCATTATGAATCTCTACAGGTGTACAAAAATTGAGCTGCTCTACTCTTAGTTCAGTAGAGAAGATAAGGAGCTGAAAAGCCTCTGGAGGATCTAGAGATGCTGAAAAACCAGGAAGCATAGGACACGGGGGACTTGAACATTAGGAGATAATTAAAGGGCCACACACTTCTTGACTGAATGCCAATACTAGGATTCTGTATGTATGGCCTGATGAGTTTGCTATTGCTATTGAGATATTAGTCTGACCTTGGGAGAGTTATTTCCTTCCCTAGGCTTTAATTTAGTTATCTATGTAATGAAGACGTTAGATAGATAATCACAAGGTCCATTCTAACTCAAAAATTTTATGACCCTATTATCCTAAATGCATATATTTGCATTTGTGTTCTTCAGACTCAGCAGTCAAACAAGTAGCAAGCATTTTATTTAAGTGCCTGCTTAAGTGTCTGGGACTGTGTTAGTCTAGGGATAAAGTGACAAAAATCAGACCCTGTCCTCAGTAAGGTTATATTCTATAGAGTTAATATGTGCATGTCTTATACATGAAACAAGTGCATACAAAATATGTACAAGGTAATTCTGGGGACAAGGTACTAATAGCTGGGAGGAGGGGGAGTCAGGACTATCTCTGATATGCTATGCACCTTAAACCCACAGCATACTTTTGGGGAGTGGGTGAGGAATTCTGTGTCAATTCTGCTACAGTATTTATATACACTTCTACTTCTAACCCTCACTCTCACAAAGGGACTGGCTTCCCTCTCAGTAGAGGAACATCAGAGATGGCTGAACCAGCTCACACCGCTACTAGCAATGTGTCTCTTCAGAGGAGTGGCTACTAATAATTTCGGTGTTCTAGAGGTAAGTCTGTGGGTGTCTAATCTGAACACTACCTCACAAGATCCTGCTGATATGGAGATTTGTTTTGGTAAGAAATGAGAAGATGAAGTTCCATGTGTAGTTGGTATGTGGAGATATGGATATGGGAATAGAATGAGTTAGGAGGTAATTAAGAGGCAATATCTCTTCTTTAAATCAACAGAAAATGCTGTTTCATTACGCTCCAGAAATATCCCTAAGGAAAGTTGGGAAGACTGATCAAGTCACACTGTGCCTTCTTCCTTCAATATTTCTACACAGAGTGAAGCTGGTGACTTTGCACAGCTCTGCCTCACAGGAAAGTCCAATTCACTGGCAAGTCATGACATCACCTTTCTGGGTGTCACTGGTCCTCTTCAAGAATGAAGGACAAACAACAATCTGTGATTGGTAGTAGCTGTCCCAATGAGGATACAACTGGTCAGTGCAAGTTGGGCAACAGAGTTCTTTCCTTTCTTCCTCCTTCCTTCCCTCCCTTCCTTTCTTCCTTCCATGTTTCCTTCTTTTCTTCCTTCCTCCCTTTCTTCCTTCCTTCTTTCCCTCCTTCCTTCCCCTCACTCATCTCCCTCCTCTCCCTCTGTCTACATAGGGAATCATACCCTTGCTTGTGGGTACTTTGCCCAAAGGAATATAAATTTTGAATGGTGAAACCTCCCAAGATATCTGGGGGTTCATGGTCTGGATTTTCTTTTTTTAAGGATCATGTTTAAACTCTAGTCATTCTGGCTGTCACTAATTGGCCAACAATAGATCTTAGGCCAAGTCTCACTTGGCCATTGTTTGGGTTCTGATGGATCAGAGTGAGTGTAAATAACAATTATTTCTGTTTTGGCCAGAAACCCTAATGGTCTTCCCCTCCCAGATTGAGGTCTTTTTTTTTTTGACTAATTAAAAGAGGCCATATTTTGCCTCATGTCTTACCTGGACTTAATTACTGACTAGGCATTGCTTTAGACAAAATGAGACCTAGTATAGATAATAGCTTAAAAAGGCCGAGGGCTCCCACTGAATTCTGGATCATCTTCGGTTGTTCTGATCTAAATCTTGCCACTGGATCCAGATACTCAAGGAGAGTGTGGGTGGTACCTTTGCACAGCCCCGACTCACTTAAATCCAATTCATTTGCAAGTCATGACATCACCCTCTTGATATCACTGGTCCTCTTCTAGAACAAAGGACAAACAGCAATCGGTGAAATCAGATTAAAATAAGAATAAAAGGTAGCTGGAAGTGTCAGCCTGGGAGAAAGGTTCACCCAGCTTGCCTTTATGATGGTACCAGGTATAATGAACTGATATATATATATAGGTATGTATGTATGTATATATACACATACTATAGTTTTTTAATATATATCAACCGTTAGTATCTCCAGGAATCTTTACTGAACAAGGTCCTTAACTTTACATTAAATGCTTCTGAGAGCAATATCCTAAAAATAGCTTTGGACAGCAGAATCCATAAATGTCTCCATAGTTAAGGACATGAGTCTAAATCTAGAATGATGAAATTCAACAGTGATAAATGGAAAGTTTGACCCTGGTCTCAAAAAATTATTTCACAAACCCAAGCTTATAGGATTGTTTGGTTTAGATAAAAGAATCCTTAGAAGCTGTCTAGACCAACTTAATTTTTATGGATGATGGGAAAGACAAGGTCAAACAGTAGTTCATCTAAAACAAAAATTCTAGAAGTTTTAGCATGTCACAACTCAATAAGAATCAATAGTGATATATGCAGAAAAGGTGATACACATTCTAGTCTGAATTAAAAGGGCATAGTGTCAAAAATAAAGGAGATAACAGTCCTGCTATACTCTGCCTTGGTCAGACTACACCTGGAGTATTCTCTTTAGTTCTGGATATGACATTTTAGGAAAAACATTGACCAGTGTCTACAGAAGGATAACTAGAATGGAGAAGGACTTTGAGATTATGCTATGTAAGGACTACATGGCAAAAAAGAAAAAAAAAAAGAGGATACGTAACCAGGAGACAAGGAGAATTTTGCATACATGTCTGTGAAGGATTGCAGGAGTGTACTTAATAGGTGTCTTCAAGTAGTTGGAAGAGGGATTTTATTTGTTCTTCTTGGTCACAGAAGTCTGAACTAGGAACAATACTATACAGACACAAATTTAGACTTTATACAAGGAAAACCAATTAGAGTTAGCATAAAATAGAATGAGCTACTTTAAGACAAATAGAGGGAAGGTCTAGCCCCACTGTTCATTTTTCATTGCTTCTGCACTGGCTACCCTCTCCTCTGGAATGTGCTGCCTTGACACAGGCTGCCTAACTCAATGGGGATCATGATATGCATGAACTCACTCCTCAGTGATTAGCATATTTTCACACTCACAGTGATTCTGACCCCTTAGTTGACATTGCACATACCCTATATATCCCCAGCTCCCCACTCCTTTATTCTTATTTTACTCAACCTAACCTCCCCAATAATGTCCCAGATTTACCTGTCCCTTTCACTGTACTCTACAATTCCTGCTTCAATGGTAATAAAGTTGCTTTTATCTTAAGCTTTTTTCTTGATTACTCTTCCCATATTCCTGCCCTCGCTAAGACCTGGCTCTTTCCTAATGATGTGACCTCCTTGGCCACCCTTTCTACTACTGGTTTCACTTTCACTAATACCCTCTGAGTCACTATTTGTGAAGGGGGAAGTGGTACACTCCTTACCCCATGTTTCCACTTCCAGACTTTTCCTCTACCACCATGACTCAGCTTTTCCTCTTCTTAAGTTCATTAAATCCACATTTATCATCCAGTCAAGATCCTGGTACCTGCTACTTGCCAACCTCTAGGATACTTTCCCTTATCAGTTAATTCCTGGTTCAGTCTTTCCTCCTCAACTGCTGTCCTCATATTAGTGGACTTCGATAGATAGATAGATAGATAGATAGATAGATAGATAGATAGACAGACAGACAGACAGACAGACAGACAGACAGACAGATAGATAGATAGATAGATAGATAGATAGATAGATAGATAGATAGATACTCTATTGAACACCCTAATTTCTCAATTTTTCAATTTCCTCATTTTACATTTTACATATTCCATCCAACACCCAGAGATGGACATACCTTTGACCATCACCCACACATGTTTCACTTCTGTGTTCATAAACTCTGAAATTATTTAATCTGAACATAGATTTTTGTCATTTCATATTTTTTTTTCCACTTTTTGTGGTAGAGGCCATCTACAGCATGACCTCCAATACCTCTTGTTGATATTCAGTTATGTCTGACTCTTTGTGACCCCATTTGGGGTTTTCTTGGCAAAGACACTAGAATAGTTTGCCATTGCCTTCTTCAGCTCATTTTATAGAAAAGGAAACTAGGGTAAATAGGGTTAAGTGACTTGTCCAGGGTCACACAGCCAGTAAATATCTGAGGTCAGCTTTGAATTCAGGATGTTGAGTCTTCCTGATTCCAAGTTCGGTGCTCTATCCATTATACCACCTATCTGTGCCAGTTCCTTTGCCTCTCGGTTTTTTTCCTGGCTAACACTTCTGCACTGGCTACACTCTCCTCCCTTCCCAATCTTAATCCTTTGGTGAACCAGTTTACAATCTACACAATCTTCTGTTCTCAACCCTCTTGACCTCTTAGTTATCACTGATTTTTCCGTGTTAAGCTCTACCCTTGTAACTTCTAAGTATCTTCACTTCTATTTATGTGTTATTGAATTATGTTGGAGAGTGAATTGATGGAGTCCACTATAAATTTATGTGAAATAATCTCAGCTGGACCTGGAGCAATTCAATTTCCCACTAATCACGGCAACTTTTTAAACCCTTTCTTCTCTCCTTGAACCTTTGGCTCCCCTTCTCCTACCCTTTCAAATTTCTCCCATTATTTCACTGAAAAAATTGAAGCCCTTCACAGAAAATTCCTTCTTCTACCGTCCTCTTCATATTTCACCACTTAGATGTCTTCACTGCTATCTCACATTAAGAAGGACTCTGGAGCTGGATAAGTCCCCACCCACCTAGCACAGAGTGAATATAATTACTAAATAGTAGTTGCTTCTCTTTTACCAGGAACCCTGAGGGTCTTTCCCTCCCAGTTTGATTTTTTTAATTAAAGGGACCATCCCTCCAGTAACTACTTAAAGAAACCTATTCATTAAATGGGTGTATCTCACTCAAAGTGAGAATGTGATAAGACCTTAGCCTTAAAGGGCTAGGGTCTCACGTTGTATCCTGGGTCATCTCCAGCCATCCTAATGAATATTAGGCCACTAGATCTAGAAGACTCAGGAGAAGAAAGTAAGGCTGGTGACCTTGCCCAGCCCTCCCTCCCTCAAATCAAAGTCAAATGCGAGTCATGTCATCATCTCCATGTCATGTTCTCCTTTGAGAATGAAGGACAAACAACAATAACACAATATTAACAACACCATTCCAAAGAAAATTCATCTATACTCCCCATTGATCCCACTCCATCCTCTCTTTTTAAGAAGTTTGCCTCCTCCATCATCCCTACTCTCTTACTTTTGTGTCTGAGGACAGATTTGAACTGAGATCCTCCTCACTGCAGATCTGGTGTCTATCCACCACAGCACCAGGCTACCATCTTTCTCTCTGGTTTAAAACAGACAAAAAAACCCTTCACTTGATTTACTTCTCTCTTTTAACTATCTCTCTTCCATTTGGTGGACAAACTGCTAGAAAAAGCTGTCTATAATAAAGCTTCCATTTCCTTTTCTCTCATTCCTTCTTAACTTTCTGACCTCTTCATTCAACTGAATTTGCTCTGTCCAGTTGTATTAATTTCCAAATCTAACAGTCTTTCTCAATCCTCATCTTTCTTGGCCTCTTCACAGACACTGCTGATTTATTGCCTTCTCCCTGATATTCTCTTTTTTCTAGGTTTTCATGACATTGTCTCATCCTGGTTCTCCTCTTATCTATCTGACCACTCCTTCTACATTTGCTTGGTTGGATCATCATCCAGGACATGCTTGCTAACCACAGATGTTCCCCAGTGCTCTGTCCTGGACTTTCTTCTCTTTTCCTTCCTTATTATTTTCCCTTGATAATCTCATAAATTCTGATGAATTCAATTATCATCTCTATTAATATGATTCTCAGATCAATTTATCCAAACTTACTCTCCTTCCTGCCCTCTAGTCTCACATTCCCAATTTCCTAGAAAAACATGGAAAGACTTGCATGAAATAATTAAAAGTGAAATGAGCAGAACCAGTAAAACAAGTACACAGTAACAGCAATGTTGTTTTAAGAATGACTTTAAATGAATAAGTAATTTTGACTATTTTAAATACCCAAATTAACTAAAAAGGACCTATGAAAGATACTATCTGCATCCAGAGAAAGAAATGATGGAAAAAAGGATGTATAAAATAATCTTACACATTTATACCTATTTTAGTCTAGTCCATCTCTAGATTGGGGGAGGAAAGGAATAAAAAGGGAAAAACAAATCGACATGATAACTTTGTGGTATATTTAGAGGGAATGGAGAGTTGAGTTGTACATAACAGATTTGCAGTTTCATGGTACAATCGTTTTGGGTTTTTTTTATTATTCTATGTTATGGGAATGCTTATTTTATTCCATAAATTATTTTTTTTTAAGACAGGAATGGACATAGCATCAGGGCTCTGGTTTTGTTACAATTGTATTCTACTCCTTTTCCTCTCTTCTCTTTCCCTTCATACAGCCCAATCACATGTTCTTATCCTTTCTTTAATTCATCCTTTCTTAACCCTTCTTCATTATATTAATACTGTTAATTTATTAATACCAATTCCTCCATTAATCTACCTTCCCTCTTCTTCTCTCTTTTCTTTTCTCCCCTTTCCCTCCTATTTCTTGTTGACCAAAATGTATTTCTGCACTCATCCTTAGCAAAAAGCCAGATTCAAGTATTGCCATGGCCCCCATTCATTCTTCTCTGTTTATATAGTTTTTCTTGCACACCTACTTATTTGAGATTTTTCCCTACCTTTCTCCTGAGTATCTTTTCTCACTCCTTTTTTTTTGCTTCTTCAAAGATTATTAAAACTATAATGTCCCTAAGAGTTTTTATTTTGGGGTTCCCTTCAAGAAATAATTGGTAGATTCTTTTTATTATCACTCTGATCTCTGAACCTAAGATCTGGTCAGTCTTCTTTTACCATTTTTTGAAGCATGTAGTCTTTCTTTTTTTTTCTTTCTTTTTTCTTTCTTTCTTTTTTTTTGGTTATGATTTGTCCAATGATTTTTAAAATTCTTAATCTGTTTTCTATTCAATTATTTTTTTTTTTTGCTAAGAGGTACTTTATATTTTCTTATACTCTAAACTTCCCTCCAGCAGAATGGGTGGATGAGAACAATTTGTTCAAACAAAAACTTCCCTCCAGCAGAATGGGTGGATGAGAACAATTTGTTCAAATAGACATGAAGGTGGCTGAAACAGGTGCTGGGAGCACTTAGAGATTGGTCAGACATCAAAGACACCAAGGTCATCAACTGCATCCCAGGCCTTTGGCAGTCATCTTGACTTTTGTCTTGCCACTGGACTTTAATGGAAGAGAGAGTGAGGCTAACAACTTTGTGAATGCAGTTCATGAAGAGTTAGAATATCACCTGTGATGTCACTTGTCCTCTTCAAAAATGAAGAACAAAACAATTTATCTTATCAAAGTCATTAAGTGTTATTTGGTCCAATCTAATTTTCAGGAGGGACTGCTAAGTGGTGCAGTGGATAGAGCACTGGGCTTGGAATCGGGTAGACTTATCCTCATGAGTTCAAATATGGCTTCAAACACACAGTATCTGTGTGACCCTGGGCAAGTCACTTAGCCCAGTTTGCCACAATTCTTTATCTTTAAAACTGATTGGAGAAGGAACTTGCAAACCATTCTTTGCCAAGAAAACCCCAAATGGGGTCATGAAGATTTGGACTTGACTGAAAATGATACAACAACAACAAATTCTCAGAAACCTTATTGCTTGGACAAGGTTTTGGATTGTCTTTCCAATTCTTTCTTCAAGAAGTATTTTTTTTTCTTTTTCAAAAAAAAATAGATTTTTTTAAAGTATTTTTTTCTTTTTCTTTTCCTTACTCTCTCATACTCAAATAATCTATACGCTGTATTTTAAAACTCTTTTTAAACCCATTTTTCTCCTCTTCCAGAAATTCTAGTTAAAAGTATACCCACTTTGTGTTTTGCTTTGAGGCTTTGCTTGTAGATACTTAAGCTGTTGTCGTCTGGTTTTGTGTCCTGAGCATTCTTGTCATTATAATAATTGCTTATGGTAGATTCTTCTTTCCCCCTCATTCTTTCATTCTTTATTTTTCATTCTGGTTCTGCTCTACCTTTTCAGACATATCAAGCATTACTTTCCTTTAAATAATCCATGTTTCAGATAAGCTGGCCTGCTCATTGATTTCTGTACAAAACATTCATTCTCTTATCTCTATGCCTTTGTCCAGGCTATTCTCTCATGTGTAGCATTATTTTCCTCCTCTTCTTTGCCTTTTAAATATCCCAACTTCCTTTAAGATTTCATTCAAGTGCTAGGGCTTAAAAAGGAATCATCTACCTCCCCTAGTTATTACTATACCTCTTTTCTTAAATTATTTTATTTTACATTTTTATGTTTACTTTTCATTTACTATTTATTTTATATTTTATTTCTCTATGTAAGCATTATTTTCTTTAAGGAAAATATAAATTCCTTGACAATAGTGACTTTCATTTAGATTTTGTACATCCAGCACCTAACACACTGTCTAGCACCAGTAGATGGTTAATAGATTCTTCCTGAATGCATAACTGTATCCATTCTTGCTCTGTAGGATCTCAGAGCTATTTCAGGAATCTAATTTTCTGTGTGTTCATTAATCTCTGTTACAAAGTTCAATTCAAAAAGCCCCTTTTACATAGATCTCACCCCATTCTACAAGTGCATAGTCAGTATATATGTCCATGGGGAATGGAGTCCCAATAATTTCTTCAAATAGTCACAACCTGGAGCTAAGTGTCTTGTTGTCCTGCTTTTTGTGCCTTTCAAACTAAGACAAATATAGCACTTATTAGTTTGACAGATGGCTCAGTTAGAGGGGATATCCAGTGTTTTTGATGATAGAGTCAGGCTTCAAAAAAAAATTCAATGGGTTAGAATATGTGGCAGAATCTAGTAAGGTAAAAATTAGAAAGTATAATTATCAAATCTTATATTTGGATTTTTAAAAATCAACTTTCAAAGGAGTTGGAGAAGACATGGTTAAAAGTAGTTTATCTAAAAAATGATCTGGTAATTGTAATGTATTACAAACTCAGTCTGAGTCAACAGCAAAATATGGCAGAAAAGCTAATGCAAATTTAGATTGAATTAAGAAAGCCATAGTAACGAGAGGAGAGGAATCAGGATGGGGAATGACTTTGAGTACGTGTCATGTAAGGAATACTAAAAAGAATGGAGGTTGTTTAGCCTAGCCTTATGTTTCTATGTTTCCTCACACCACTATCACAATTTTCATTAAAAAGTTAAAAGGTTTATGGGAGAGTGGTGCAGTGATAGTCTAATTTTAAAAAAAAGAATTCAAGGATTTCCAGGCTTCAAGGCTGGTTTGAGAGAGCACAAATTTTTCTTTTGCCTAGAATATACCTCTTTCTGTCTCTTTAAATCTTCATCATTCTTCAAGGCTCACTTACGCGTTGCCTACTCCATGAACCCTTTAACAGACTACTCAAACCTTAACTTGATTTTTTTCTTCTTTGAAGTATAAAAGTACCTAATGTCACACAGTACCTGTGTAGAGCATGGAACTTGACAGCTATATTCTAAGGTCTTACCTCTTCTTCCAAACCTGGGTATGAATGTTCTCTAACCAATGGGATTGTGAGCTCACTGAAGACAGGGATCTTGTTCTCTAATGTTTTATGTTTCCCATGTGTGAGGTCGCTTTCCATGTGAGGCTAGGACTGAGGTATGTGGATGGACAAAAACTGAGAAAGCCACAGGCCTAAGGGTAAGTGAACTTGGAGTGACTCATTTCAAAGGTAGTTCAAAAAAAAAATCCTTCTAAGATAGAAGCAAGATTAGATCTAAATTAAAATATCTAATTAAATCCTCATAGGCAAATGTGCAAAGAACAGATAATTAACTCCAATATTTTTCTTAGGCCTTGGTCTTGCTAAGCTTCAGTATCATCTAGAGAGGGGAAGATGCAAGTAAATAAAAAAGCAGCAGCAGGCTCCGTCTACCTAATTAGGTCCCAGGGTACTGGAAGAATGTGGCCATTACCAATAGCTTCACTGCAGGCCCTTCTCAAGTGCAGAGACTAAAAAGTCTCAGATGACTGGGGAGTAAAGGTTCAGGAAATGAGAAGAGGAGGATGAAGGCAGGGAAAATTTATGAGGAAGTCCTACAACTGCGGAACAGTACTCTCTGGACCACAATAATCTCTACAAGGCAGAAAACCAATGTTCTTGATGACATCAAATAACTACCTATCTTTAAAAAGCCTGACTAGCTACAAGTTAACAATGTCAAAGCTGAAAGGGATGTCAAAGGTCATTTCAACCAACTCACTCACTTTACAGGTGAAAAAACTAACATCTGTGGATGAGATACAACTCACTCAAGGTCACACATCTAGTAGGTAGCAAAGCTTAAAAGAGAACTTAAATACTTCAGTCCTCATCTCCATTGACAGGCCCGTCACCTTGCTGGCCAACAAAGATTGTGCTAAAAAAAATATTCTAGAGCAAGAAAAGAAAGGAATGAGAGGAATATGGTTGGAGGATGTGCTTGCTAGGCTCGCAGTACACCTTCCTGCATCTCAGTTCTATTTGCTTCCCCTTTTCTCTGTCACAGGGGTAGCACCCAGTCCTCTCTATTATCTATCTCTACCCAAGTTTCTCAGTGAAAGGAAACTCATTCCCAGGTCAACACTCCCAGAAATTTGGGGAACTTATAATTAAAATTTACATTAGCCCTTGTGTAGTTTCCATGGAAATATCTCTGGAGGATAAAGCTGACACTTTGCTCTATTTTTTATACAGTCTATGTTTTTTAAAATACAAGCTATGCATATATATATATATATATATATATATATATATATATATATATATATATATAGTGTGTTTGTGTGTGTGTGTGTGTGTGTGTGTACGTATATATATTTTGTTTCCTCCACCGAAGAAATTTCCTCCTTGGGATAGGAAATACTCAGTCTCTCTTGATGATTTCCTTAGCTCCCATAGGTACGTACAATTATCATCTTTATATAGAATATTACCAGATCCTATATATCAAGCCCAAACCTCTTTCTCTTGAGTTATGATCTCACATCAACAGTTGCCTTTTGGACACCTCAAACTGGATATCTTAAAGGCAACCCAAACTCAACATGTCAAAAAGAGATCTTTTTACCTCCCTGCTCCAACCAACAAAATGAAAAAACCTTCCCCCTTCCAAACTTCCCTATTACTGTTGAAGGTACTACCATTCCATAAAGCATCTAGTCTCACAACTTCAATGTCATCCTAACTTTCTAACTACACTCACTTTGAATCCGCAATCTGTTGCCAGATCTTGTCTTTTCTACCTCCCTTTTCTACCTGACACCCCTCACATGGGTCCCCTTGTTTACTCACACAGGCACCACCAGAGTATAGGTTCTTACTACTTCTATTCTTTCAAGATCCTTCCAATTGGTCTCCTGACCTCAAATGTCTCCCCACCTCAATCCATTTTCATGTGATCTCCCCAAGTGATTTTCCTAACTTCCCCTTTGTCAATTTGGTAAAAATCCAGTGACTCCCTATTACTTACAGGGTCGGATACAAAATCTTCTGTTTGAAATTTAAAACACTTCATATCCTACACCCTTCTTACCTTTCCAGTCTTCATAAATCTTTCTCCCCTCCATAAACACTATAATCCAGTCATACCAACTTATAGCCCAACCAAGGATACCAAAAGTTGTTGAGGTTTAAACTCTGGGACACCAAAAACTGTTGGGGTTTCATGATGTGTTGTGATAGAACTGTCTCAAAGAATTCAGAGTCAGACCACCTCTAATCTAAGTATAGGCATTTATTGAGATTGATGCCTCTCATGAAATGAGCTAAGTTCCAAGAAGAATCAGCAACTTCAGAGAAAGGAGTACAGGGCTTGGCATATGATCATCGGAAGGGCAAAGGAGCTTGTATAATGCTTCAGGGGAAAAAATGGATATTTGATTAAATAGAGGACTTTCAAGCATCTGTAATTAAAAAAACTAGTAATATTATGGTGTCAATAGTAAATTTTGCTTTCAAATGTAAAGCTCAAGAGAAAGATAAAAAGGTAAACATGAAAGGGAAATCATAAGGGACTTAATACAGGTAACTTGTAAGAACTTATCATTGTTAGGGCAGTTAGAAGGACTCTACTTAGAGGACACAAGAGTGAGTTGATTATTTTGAGATACCTAAAAAAAAGGATAGATAAAAAAGAGGGATGCCCTGTCAGAAAGGTGAAGAGAGAGAAAAATGGGGAAACATCTCAATTAAGGAAGGTGTTCAAGGAAGAGCTTTTACTACAGAGGGTGGAGTGGGCAATGCTTGAACCTCACTCTTATCAAAATTGGTTCAAATGGGAAAGATTATATCTATATACTCAGCTGGGCGTAGAAATCTATCTTACCCATCAGGGAAGTAGAAAAGGAAAGGGGTAAGAGGAAGGGTAAGGTGTAATAAAAGAAAAGGTGAATTGGGAGGGGGAGTGGTCAGAAGCAAAACAGATTTTTGAGAAGGAACAGGGTAAAAGGAGAGAAGGATAAACAAAAGAAAATAGAATGGAAGGAAATACACAGTAATCATAACTGTGAGTGTGAATGCAATGAATGCACTCACAGATTGGAAAGAAATAGCAAAAGTAGTTTAGAAATCATAACCAATAATCTGTTGGTTAAAAGAAACACTTGAAAGAGAGACATACAGAATTAAAATAAGGGGCTGGAACAGAATATATTATGCTTCTGCTGAAGCAAAAAAAACATGGTAGGGTTATTAATTATGATCTCAGACAAAACAAAAGCAAATATAGACCTAGTTAAAAGAGATTAACAGGACATAATAGACAATGAAGTAATATCAATACTAAATACATATGTAGCCAAGGGCATAGCATTTAAAATTCTTAAAGGAATAGTTAAATTAATTATGGGGGGAAATAGAAAGCAAAACTTTACTAGTAAGGGACTTAACTTTCTCCTTTTAGAACTAGATAAATCTAACCAAAAAATAAACAAGAAAGAAGTTAAGGAGATGAAGAGAATTTAAAATAGATATCACAGACTTCTGGAGAAAATTGAAAGGAATAGATTCTCAACTGTACATGGCACTTTCACAAAAATTGACCATGTATTAAGGCATAAAAGCCTCACAAATGTAGAGAAGCAGAAACATTAAATACACTCTTTTCAAATGCCAATGCAATAACGATTACATTCAACAGAGAACCATTGAGGCATAGATTAAAAATTAATTGGAAATTAAATAATCTTAAAGAATGAGTGGGTCAAAGAAGAAATCATACAATCAATAATTTCATTAGAGATAATGAAAAGAATGAGAAACATGTCATACTTTGTGCTATATAAATCAAACTACCAAAGAATTATTTTATAAAACTAGAAAAAAATAATAAAAACATTCACCTGAAAGTACAAAAAGTCAAGAATATCAAGGGAATCAATGAAAAAAATGTGAAGGCAGTCTTCCAGTATCAGATTTCAAACTATATTACAAAATAGTAATCATGAAAACAACAGAGTGGTGTGTCAGTGGAATAGACTAAGTCCACAATACACAGTAAGTAAATGACTATACTAATCCAATGTTTGATAAACCCAAAGATCCAAGCTTTGAGAGTAAGAATTCACCATTTGAAAAAAAAAAAAAAAAGAAATTACTAGGAAAATTGGAAAGCAGTTTGGAAGAAACTAGGTACAGACCAACACCTAATACCACATATGAAGATAAAGTCAAAATAGATAAATGGTTTAAATATAAAGAGTGATATCGTAAGTAAATTAAGGGAAAACAGAAAAAGTGTACTTGCCAGATCTATAGATAAGGAAAGGGTTTATGACTAAAGAAGAAATAGAGAAGATCATGAGAAGTGAAATGGATAGTTTAGATTACATAAAACTAAAAAGTCTTTGCACAAATGAAACCAATCCAGTCAAAACTAAAAGGAAAGCAGAAAACTGAGGGAAAATGTTTTACCTCAAGTTTCTCTGATGAAGACCTCCCTTTCCAAATATATGGGAAACTGAACCAAATTTATAAAAATATGAGCTGCTTCCCAATATGCGAAAATAACTTTCAGAAGAAATAAAAACTATCAATAGTCACCTGAAAAAAGACTCTAAATCACTATTGATTAAAGAAATGAACATTAAAAGAACTTTGAGATATTGCCTCACACCTATGACATTGGCTAACATGAAGGAAAAGGAAAGTAACAAATGCTGAAGCGGATGTAGGAAAATTGGGTACCAATGCCCTGTCAGAGAAGTTGTGAATTTTTTCAACCATTTGAGAGAACAGTTTGTAACTTTGCCCAAAGAGCTTTAAAACTGCTCATACTTTTTGACTCAGCAGTACTACTACTGGGCCTGTATCCCAAAGATCAAAGAAAAAGCAAATGGAACTATACATACAAAAATATTTATATCAGCTCTTTTTGTGGTAGCAAAAAATTGGAAGTTGAGGTGATGCCTATTAATTTAGGCATGGCTGAATAAGTTGTAGTATGTGATCAAGATGGAATACTACTGTGCTGTAAGAAATGCCAAGGAGGATGGTTTTAGAAAAACCCAGGAAGGCTTATATGAACTGATGCAAAATAAGTAAATCAAGACAACATTATACATAGTAACAGCAATATTGTGAGGATGATCAACTGTAAAAGACTTAGCTACTTTGATCAAGACAATGATCTAAGATGGTTCTAAAGGACTCATGATGAAAAATACTGTCCACATTCAGAGACAGAACTAATGAATTCTGAGTGCAGATTGAAGTCTTCTCCCCAACCTTTTTTTTTGCTACATGGCTAATATGAAAATATGTTTTGCATGACTTCACATGAATAATTAACATATCCCTTTTTTCTCAAGGGGTGTGTGAGAGGTGCAAGAGAGAGTGACAATATGGAATTCAAAATTTTCCAAAAAATGAATGTTAAAAATAAGTAAATTTTTAAAAGACTAACCTCAAACTCCACCTTCTGTGGAAAGTCCAATCCCTTGTATTACTGGTGCTTTACCTCTATTTACCTTCCATTTATACAGTATATACCTTGTATGTACAGTTATTTGCACATTGTCTCCTCTATTCAAATGGGAGCTCACTGAGGGCAGAGACTATATTTTGACCTTTCTTTGTATTCAAAGTCCTTAATATAGTGCCTTGCCTTTACTAAGAGCATAATAAATGCTTGCTAACTGACTGATAGCAAACATTTAAGTACCTGCTTTGCACCAGATTCTGGGGGTACAAAAGCAAAAATGTAATATAGTCCCTGACCGCAGGGAGTTTACACACACACACACACACACACACACACACACACACACACACATACACACACTTGTTTATTCACTTTTTATATATGGACCTTTTCCCTCTTTCTTACATATCTTTAGAATATAGATCTGATATCTTCGTAATATCAATTTCAATTGATTTATCCTCAATACTCACGAACCAATTTACATCAGAAAGGAGAGGAGTGCACATAAAAAATATCAGAATATTTGGATTATCATTGATTCAGATACATTACTCAACCCTTTCATGGTGCAGTGTTTTATTTACAATGCATAATGCTTTATCTACCCAAAGAGGTGTCCTAGATGAGGTGACTTCTATTTCTGAGACTTTTTCAGTTAATAATCATTTATTTTTAAAATCAGTAAGTATAGTCAAAATATTTATTTTTAATTTAATATTTTTCTCTAATTATATGTAAAAATATTAACATTTATTTTTTTAAAAAATTTATTTATTTATTTATTTATTTAGCTTTTTACATTCATTTTCACAAATTTTGGGGTTCAAATTTTCTCCCCTTTTCTTCCCTCCCCCCACCCCAATACCCCAAGCAATCTAATTTTCCCTATCTCCAATCTGCCCTCTCTTCTGTCATCCCTCCCTTCCCTTGTCTCTATCTTCTCTTTTCTCCTGTAGGGCCAGATGACTTTCTATTCCTCATTAACTGTATGTCTTCTTTCCTAGTTGCAACAACAATACTAAACAATTGTTCCTAAAACTTTGAGTTCCAAATTCTCCCCATCCCTCCCTCCCCACCTATTCCCTTTGGTACGGCAGGCAATTCATTATAGGCCATATCTGTGTAGCTTTGCAAATGACCTTCCTGATAGTCGTGTTGTGTAAGACTAACTGAATTGCCATCCCTCCTAACCTGCCCCTCATTGTTTCTCTTCTGTCCTTTGATCTTGTCCCTCCCCAAGTATTGACTTTCAATTACTCCCTCCTCCCTTTGCCCTCCCTTCCATCATCCCCCCCCAATATCTCCTTCTCCCCCGCTTTCTTATACTGTAAAATAGGTTTTCATACCAAAATGAGTGTGCATTTCACTCCTTCGTTTAGTCAAATGTGATGAGGGTAAACTTTTGTTTATTTGTTTGTTTGTTTGTTTGTTTGTTTTTTTCCCCTCAGCTCTCCTCTTTTTCCCTCCACTAAAAAACATCTCCTACTTGCCTCTTAAATGACATATAGTTACCCCCTTCCATTTCCCCCTCTTTCCTCTCACTACATTTCTCTCTCACCATTTACCTTAATTTCTTTTAAGGTATGGTCCCAACCTATTCAGTTCAATCTGTGCTCTCTGTCTCTGCATGTGAATGCATGTGTGTATGTGTGTGCATGCGTGTACATGTGTATGTGTGGTCCCACCAACCACCCAGATATTGAAAAGTTTTAAGAGTTAGAAATATTGTCCTTCCCTGTATGAATGCAAACAGTTCATTTCTGGTAAGTCCCTTAATACTTCTCCTTGCTGTTTACTTTTGCATGCTTCCTCTCATTCTTGTGTTTGAAAGTCAAATTTTCTTTTCAGCTCTGGTTTTTTCATTAAGAATGATTGAAAGTCCTCTGTTTCATTGAAAGACCATATTTTCCCTTGAAATATTATACTCAGTTTAGCTGGGTAGATGATTCTTGGTTTCAGTCCTAGTTCCTTTGCCTTCTGGAATATCCTATTCCACGCCCTTCGATCCCTTAATGTAGAAGCTGCTAGATCTTGGGTTATCCTGATTGTATTTCCACAGTACTGGAATTGTTTCTTTCTAGCTGCTTGCAAGATTTTTTCCTTGAGCTGGGAGTTCTGGAATTTGGCCACAATGTTCCTATGAGTTTCTCTTTTTGGATCTCTTTCAGGTGGTGATCGATGGATTCTTTCAATACTTATTTTGCCCTCTGGTCCTAGAATGTCAGGGCAGTTTTCCTTGATAATTTCATGCAAGATGATGTCTAGGCTCTTTTTTTGATCATGGCTTTCAGGTAGTCCCATAATTTTTAAGTTGTCTCTCCTTGATCTATTTTCCAGGTCAGTTGTTTTTCCCATGAGATATTTCACATTCTCTTCCATTTTTTCGTTCTTTTGGTTTTGTTTGGTGATTTCTTGGTTTCTCATAAAGTCATTAGATTCCATCTGTTCCATTCTAATTTTGAGAGAACTATTAAATTCAGTGAGCTTTTGAGCCTCTTTTTCCATTTGGCTCATTCTGCTTTTGAATGCATTCTTCTCCTCATTGGCTTTTTGAACCTCTTTTGCCAATTGAGTGAGCCTATTTTTCAAGGTGTTAATTTCCTCAGCATTTTTTTGGGTCTCCTTTACCAAGATATTGACCTTTTTTTCATACTCTTCTTGCATCTTTGTCATTTCTCTTCCCAGTCTTTCCTCCACCTGTCTAACTTGCTTTTCAAAATCCTTTTTAAGCTCTTCCAAGGCCTGAGCCCACCCAACACCCCCCTGAGGTGTCTGGGGTGCTGAGGCCCCGCCCTCCACATCTTTCCCTGATGGGAAAAATACGTTCTCGTCCTCCCCATCAGATCCGAAGTTTGGGATCATTTGCATTTGTTGGAAAAAACTCTACAAAGTCTTATTTTTCTTCCCCTTTCTAGGCATTTTCCCAGCCAGTTACTTGATTTCTGAGATTCCTTTCCACCCCCGCCTGGATCCGCCCAGCAAGTGCTTGGCCTCTGAGATTCAAATGCGCTTTCCCGCGGCAAGCTTTAGTTCTGGCGCAAGGGTGGGGGCAGGGCCGCCTTCTAAGCTTGGGCCCTCAGGGGCTTTCTGCAGAGACTTTCAGGAACGGAGCGGGTGGGGGTGGGGGGCCCCCGCCTGCTGTGTTCAGTTCCCTTGGGGGTTTTATTCAGAGGCGGTCAGCAGTAGAGCAGGGTGGGGGCAGGGCCGTCTCCCCTGCTCGGCTCCCTCAGGTTGGAAAGACCTTCAGTATTGAAGATCCTACCTGCTGCTGGGGGATTCCTGAGTCCCGGGCCGCTGCCGCCTCAGCCGCCCGCCCACGCCTCTGCCTCCGCCGCTTCCTGCCCCCGTCTCTGCCGCAGCCGCTTCCTCCCGATGGGGCCCAAGTCACGGAGACGCTCCGCTCCCCTCCCCTATCGCAGCTTTCTTTCTTACTGACCTGTAGCTTCTGTGGGCGGAGGGACTTTCCCGGCTGTCGGAGCTTCCCCCGGAGCTTTCCTCTCTGAAGCCTGCTCGGGTCAGCTTCTCTGGGTCGCGGCTAGGGGTGGGGGTGGGGTCCGCTTTCCGGGCGCGATGGACCCCGGGGACGGCTCTCCAGGGTTCAGTGGAACGGAAATCTCTTTCCCTATGTTTATGCACCCCCTGCAGGGATTCAGAATTTATGGGGATCTCCTTTTACCTCAATTCCATGGGTTGTGGGCTCGGAGCTCATAAATGTGCGTCCTTCTACTCCGCCATCTTGGCTCCGCCCTAACATTTATTTTTTAAAAATATTTGATTTCTAAATTCTCTCTTCTTCCCTCTTTTTCCTTATTGAGAAGGCAAGTAACTTGATATAGGTTATACATGTGCAGTCATGCAAAATATTTCCATATTGAAAAACATGCTTTGATCTGCATTCATACTCCATCAGTTCTTTTTCTAGAGATGGATAGCATTTTTTTGGAATTATCTTTTATTTCAATAAGCATTTATTAAATGCTAGCTAGTATGTATGTGCCATGCTAGTACATATATGCCATGCACTGTGCTAAATTTTGGAAGATACAAAGAAGGAAAAAAGACAGACCCTTCTCTCACAGAGCTTAGTGTCTAACGGAGAAGACAACATGCAATCAACTATGTACAGCAATCTATATATAGAATAAACTGGAAATGATCAAAAGAAGGATGGTACTAGAATAAAGGGGGATGGGAAAAGGCTTTCTGTATATAGAAGTTAAGAATTTATTTTGGACTTGAAAGAAACCAGGAAAGCCAAGGTATAGAGAAGAGGAAGAACATTCCTGATATGGAGGACAGCCAATGAAATTCACCCACAGCTTCTATCTTCCCTTTAGCTCCACTTCATGCCTTGATACAATCATGGTCCCACTGGTGGTCTAAAACTCATATTTGCAGTATTGGGGAGATAAAAATGGAAGGGGAACAGATACCTAAAGAAAGGAGCATGTTTCTCTGGTCTTCTATCTTTTCTTTAATAAACATTTGTATTGTGTGTTCAGAACACTGTGCTGGTGCTAGAAGAGATTCAAAGACAACCCATAATTCATAGAAATCAGTCTAGTAGGGTATATAAAACTTCCAAACTTTCTGATCTCACCAATTTGGCTATCTCTTCTACCAATGTGAATTTTGAATCATATACATACTCTAATCCTATATAATTGTTATCCATGTTCTTTGATAAATTCTGCATATATGTCTTAGTTATGCTGAGGACTTTTTTTTCTAGACTTTTAAATATTTCACTGATATAGTGAACCCCTAACTATGCCTTTGACAGTGACATTTGACATAATCAGCTCACTTCTTTCCTTTTCTGATCATATTTTCCACGATAATATATCTTTCTGATTTTTTTGTACTTAAGTCATCACTGGTAATATGCTATATATAGCTTACTTATATATTAACCATAGACTTCTATGTCAACCTTTCATGTCACAAGCAACACATACATCTAAATTTTGTGTCATAAAATTATTCCTGATGATAAAATCTCTTTAGTATTTTACAGATTGCTCACTTCTTTGGTTCACTGCCTTTGTCCAGGTGATATGGGAATTTCAGTATCTGACACTCCCAGAAGAGTACAGCAACCCTGACAAACATACAGACTCACAAGATGTAAAGCACAAATGTCTTTATTTACACAGCTGTTGTGAAAAGCATGCAGATGTTATGCAGTACCTCTTGGGTACATTCACATAAACGTACTTCCACTACTCTCCATAACTGGCTTACTTCCTTATTATTCTCTCCTTGAAAGAAAAAAATCTCTAATATTAAAAAAACTTCAGGAATTCTCTGTATAATCAGTTCACATACCACTTCAAACAAAAACTCGGAAACTTCATCTCCCATCAGGTAGTTTTCCTTCTCTCAATCTTAAATCACAAACACACAGGTTTAGACAAAATCATGGTTAATGGATATGCAATTTATTAGCTATATTAAATAATAAAAATGTTCCCCAGGTGGTAATGATCTTGCTGCTAGCACTGTCCTCCACAGAACTTGCTTCCTGTAGCTCAGTTCTCATTCTATTTGACCCTGACTATTATCTTTTGTAGATCAGTACGTCTGCTTTCCAACAGCCCACAACATCTATCACCCTATGCTTTCTGGCACTCAGTTATCACTTTGGTGTTTTAGCTCTAGTAAGTTTTTATTCCAGTAAATTACACTTATCATTGTGCCAGTCCTTTCATTCAGGTTTGTATCTGGTTTAGAGGCATATGAAACAAAAACAAAGAGATATTTATAGATGTGATTATAGGAAAAATTTCTTATAAGAAAATAAAATATCAGAAGGTAACCTTATGAGCAATGTATCCCCAAATCCTTGAGGACATTATAATTATAATTAATCATAATATATATAATATGACTAATTACAATGAAATATAATTATAAAATATGTTTAATGAATATATTAAATATAAATAAATAATTTAATTATCATTTGATTAAAAATCTGCCAACTGCCAACCAGGAGCGGCTTAGCAATTGTCAGAAAAATGTTGAGGCATTGAATAATCCACTTCTATTTGAGCCAATAAGAGGAAGGAATATAATAAATTATCAACAGCCTTTTCATGGAGATTTAATCATTGTCTTTTATGATCATATTATTACTGGGAAGGTTTTATGTAGGATATCTTTGGGAGGAAAGTAGACACCAAGGGCACCCCCATATGAGATGTCTGGGAATGGGAATAAAGACAAAAACTAAGAATAAATGATATGTAACAAGCAAGCCAGTGGTTATGGAGGCAGTTTACAACTTATATTCTCTAAATCACTTGGCAGACTGCTAATTTACTGCTGTCCTATACACTCACCCTCTGCTTTCAGCCATTCTTTGAACTCTGCTCTTACTGTTCTTTTAAGGCATAAGTTCAATTCTTTTCTACAAGATGTCATCTATCCCATTTTCCAGGAGACCAATTCTCTTATTGAGCCTCTACAGGGTCAAGTCTTGGACATGCTTTTTTCTTTCTTTTCAAAATAGATTTTTCTTGCTATTTTTTAAGTTAACCAGAATTCCTTCCTCAACTGTCTCAAAAAAAGTATTCAATGTAAAATATTATTTTAAAAGAAATAAAAAGGAGAAGGAAAGAAAAAAAGTAAAATTGATTATTATATCAAAAAAGTCCAAAAATATTCATGGTTTTGATGTCTTCTTACGTCTCTTCTTTGAGATGGTGATAATTCTGTGTAATTATGCAACATTCACTTTGATTGTTTTGTAATTATTATTTTCATCTAATATTATTATAATAATATCAGCTAATGTAAGTCTTTTCCATGGATCTCTGTATTCATTATATTCAAAATTTCTTACAGCACAGTAATATTATATTCATGTGCACAATTTGCTTAGTCATTTTTAAATTAATAGGCATCTACTTTATTTCCAGTTCTTTGCTACTCACAAAAAGTGCTTCTCTTTCTTCTTCTCAATATCTCTAAACTTAAAAGTGCACATGTACATATACATACTCAAGATCTTGGTTTGGTTGATCACTGAATGGTAACTGCTGCTACAACCCCCTATAAATGGCCATTTCCACAAGGACTGTAGAGGTAGAGAAATGTTGCTGCCATGCTCTATATACTATAGTTCAAGAATTTCAGCTGGGGAAACCATAGACACAGTTGATAATAGCTCCCATTATTACAGCACTTTATGGTTCCCAAAGCCTTTTTTTGAAAACCATAATTTGAGGTAGGTTGTGTAAACTATTATTTCCATTTTTCAGATAAAGAAATACAGATTAAGAGAGAGCAAGTTACTTTCTCAAAATAAATAACTAGGAAGCATCAGAACCAGGTCTTAAAGCCAAGACAACTTCCTCCCAGTCCAATATATTTTCCATTTCACAATATACCCTCTCTTTGTAGCTTGGTGGTCTCAAGATTTTAGGGCCATAAAATAATGTTCCTTCCCACAAGAAGCTTAGAGATCCCTATTCCTAGGATTCTTTTTCTCTCTTTCTTTCCTCCCTTCCCTGGCAATTAATTGCACTTTCCATCTGAGAAAGAATTATTTTCTTTTAAATCAATCCTCCCTTTGAATGTGATAAGATGTATAGAAGCCAACATTGCCATTTATAGCAGGCCCAGCAGATGGGCTGAACTTTAAATCCCCTCTGAAACAATGCAAGCTCTCTCTAGCTTCATCCTGGAAGCTGCAGTTTTAATTAAAAGCAGAACAACACCCTCTCTCTCATGTTGATCACTCTTTGAATGTCTCATGATTGTTTCTTCCCCTTTAAAGCTAAACAATTATCTATTTCCCTTTCCCCAACCCCAAACTCAGCTTATTAAATTTGTCTGGGAATATCTGCTCATTTCCCCCCATTATCACATATACTCCAGCTGCACAAAACACCAATTTATCCAGAAACTAGGGGATAATGAGCCCATAGCCTAGATTTTTTCTCTATGAAGTAGAGTAGGATCATTAGGATCCGAGGATTTAGAGACAAAAAGGACCATAGCCATCATTCAATACAATGGTTCTCAGCCTTTTTAAGTAAGTAAACTCCTTCATTGTCAAAAATTTCACAGATCTCAACAGAATAATTATGCAGGTAATATCTGTTTATTGAGAAAACACAATTAGAAAATATGAATCAACAACTTTAAAATGAATGTTTTCTAAATCAGCATTTCTATATTTTAAAGGAGTAAAACATATACATGCATATGTGGTATATGTATGTAGACACATACAACAGATTTATTTCATCTATAGAAGGTATTTTTGCTTACCCAAAGATTTGTGGATCCCTTGTAGTAACTCTGGTACCCAAAGACACTCCAACTCTCAAGTTAGAGACTGATCTAGTCCAATATCCTCATTTTCCAGAGGATGAAACTGAAGTCTAAAGAAATGAAATGGATTACCTAAGGTTACACAGCTGGTAATAGGGCACCATGCCACTCACACCTAGACTCTATAAATATAAATTCAATGCTGTTTTCATTATACCATGCTAAGAAAATCCTTGTTAACTGTGATGATCTCAAACAATGTTGGGTTCACAAAACTTTCTGTATGTTGTAGATGGAGTTTTTGAAAGTCCCATTCAGCTCTGAGATTCCATGATTCATCAAGAAGAGAACAAAAGGGAGTGGATCCAAGATGGTGGAGTAGGACAAACTTGTAGAAGCTCTTGCCCCCAGCCAATAAAATACTTGTATAAAATGACTCTAAACAAATTCTAGAGCAGCAGAAGTCAAAAACTGAAGGAGTGAAACAGTTTTCCAACCCAAGACAGATTGGAAGGCAGACAGGAAAGGTATATCACACTGGGCTTGGAGTGGAGTGCAGCCAAATGTGAGCTGTGAGGCACCAACAGGACTGGAGCAGTCTTCAGGGTTCAGAATCATGGGAAACAGTTGCAGTTCTCAGGTTTCTCAACCCACAAACACCAAAGACAGCTTCAAAGGTCAGTAAGAAAATTCTTTCACGTGGGTAAGAGGGGAATGTGGTCTGGCCCCAACCCTGGCCCAGGGCAGTGGCAGCCATTGAGGCAGAAGCATTCACTTTTGGGAGCCCTTGGCCTAAAGAACATGGGAGAATTGAGCAGTTGACCTGGGCTCATTCCTAACTGGCAGTCCTAAACTCACTGATTACCTCCTGAAAGAGATCCCAAAAGGAAAACTCCTAGGAATATTGTAGCCAAATTCCAGAGTTGCTTGGTCAAGGAGAAAATATTACAAGCAGTCAGAAAGAATCTATTCAAGTATTTTGGAAATACAATCAGGATAGCACAGGATTTGGCAGCTTCTACACAAAGGGACTAAAGGGCTTGGAAATATTATATTCCAGTTGTCAGAAGAGATAGAATTCAAACCAAGAATCACTCACCTAGCAACACTGAGTTAATACTTCAGGGGAAAAAAAATGGAATTTCAATGAAGTAGAAGTAGAAGAATGCTTCAAAGCATTCTTGTTGAAATGACCAGAGCTGAATAGAAAATTTGACTTTCAAATACAAGAATCAAGAGAAACATGAAAAGGTAAACAGGAAAGAGAAAGCCTTAAAGAATTCATTGAAGTTGAAATGTTCACATCTCTACATGGAAAGATGTTATTTATAACTCATGAAACCTTTTTCAATTTTAAGGTCATTAGAGGAAATGCATATGTGTCTGTATGTGTGTGTGTATTTATACCTGTATATATACACACACATATACATATATGTGTGTGTGTGTGTGTGTGTGTGTGTATGGGTACGTATGTATGTGTACATTATTTATGTGTAGATATGTATATGTACATGGCTGTATGTATGCATGTATGTGCATACACACACACATAGACAGAGGGCATAGGCTAAGCTGAATATGAAGAGAAAGTACCTTAAAAAAATAAAATTTACTCGAGTGAAATGTACTAGGAGTAAGAGAAAAGGAGAGATAGAATGTAGCAAATCATCTCACATAAAAGAGGGAAGAGAGAGCTTTTACAATGGAGGGGAAGAGGGAGGAGATGAAAGGAAATATATGAGCCTTACTCTCATGGGATTTGGTTTAAGGAGGTAATAACACACACTCAATTGGATATGGAAATCTATTTTACTGTGCACAAAGGCAAGGAGATGGAAGATGATAGAAGAGACAACAAATTGAGGAAAGGGATAATCAGAAGCAAACATTATTGTGGGAGTACAGGTGAAAGGAGAGAATGGAATAAATGAAGGGTGGGATAGGACAGAGGGAAATGTGGTTAATCTTTTACAATATGACTATTACGGAAGTGCTTTGCATTGTTATATATATATGACCTATATTGAATTGTTTGTTTTCTCAAAGAAGGTGGGTGAGGAGGGAGGAAGTGAGAGAATATGAAACTCAAACCTTTAATAATGAATGTTAAAAATTGTTTTAGCTTGTAACTGTAAATTAAGATATACAATCAGTGGAGCATAGAACTCTATTTTGCCATACAGGAAAACAGAGGGGAAAGGGGATGGAAGAAGGGTGGGTAATAAAAGGGAGGATAGACTGGAGGAAGGAGTGGATGCTGTTCTGAAGTAAGGGGTGGAGAGAGATGGGGAGAAAATTTTGAATTCAAATTCTTGTGGAAGTGAATACTGAGAACTGAAAATAAATAAATTTTATAAAATTAAAAAAATAAAAAGAAGAGAAGAATAGATCTGATGGACAATATAATAATAATCTAATGGACAGAATAAGGGAAGTCCAAGTTGTACAAGTGTCCAGATGGGAACTGTTGTTTTGTATCAGATACTTGATAGATATCATAGGACCAATTGGTAAGTATCCCATTAAGAATCAGAAGGCCTGATTTTAGGGGACTTTTTCAATTGTTTGATGCAATCAAGAAGTCCCTAAGCCTATAGTAAAAAGCTCAGCATTTTGAATGACCTCAGGAGGTCCTATAAGCAGTGGACTAGACTTGGTGAATCTCTAAGATTCTGTCCAACATTAAATCCCAGAAACCACAAATTCTGTTCTGTTCTGTGTTGAAACCTCATCTGTAACCCAGATTTCTCTGTTAAAATCTTCTACCCTCTCAGCTCTAATAAAACCCACTGACTTCTCAATTACCATCAGTGACTTTGTTAATCTCTATGAAATTGGTTTCCCTCCAATTATGACAGTTAGGTATAAGATATGAAGTGAAATTCACACCTTTCAAGTGTGGAGAAAGCCACAAAAGTTTCCAACAGATCACTCTTTATATTTTAAGTATAAGCTCTTCTCTCTCCTAAAAGATGCAAAGGGACTCAAGGCATATCTCTCCACATTCCAGGCTATGAAAAATATCAGCGGAGTTTTTTTTAATGGAATTGGGTTTCTGTGGAAAGAAAATGGGTTCTTCAAGAAGTATTGGAGTATTTAATAAAAAGTATTTATTGTAGAGTTATGAGCAAAATTCCAGAGGTATCTATTCATGTCTTTCTATGAGCCACATTTAGACAAATTCATGGGGGGTTTATGTCTATAAAGATTGTGTGTGTGTGTGTCTGTGTGTGTGTGTGTGTGTCTATACATAACCTATAAAGTCATACCTTACAGAAAAATTTAATTAAATAATAGAATATAACCAAATAACAGCAAATATATTAAAAATAGAAAAATAAGCACCAAAACCTCAAAAATTTAAAACAATTTCCTTAAATAAATATTTCAAGACAAAGAAAATTGAACCAATACAAATGAAACACAGAATCCTAAGGAATCCCAAGCAATCATAGAACCACAACAGGATATTCTGGAATAGTTCAAAAGAGAAGTGGAAACCATAGAAAAAGTAAGGAGTGATAAAAATTCAAAATTAGTGATCTGCACAGAAGAAAAAAAATTAGCAGAACAAAACCTCTTGGATCTTTAGTGAACTAAAAAAGAAAAGAAAAACAGGTTTGAAATACAAATATATTGACAAAGGTTAATCTGGAGGAACACAAGCAAAAAACAATAACACTAAAACATTACTATGCAAGAAAAACATATTGATCTTCAAGAGAGGGTATGTAGAGAAGACTTAACTATATAGATATCTAAGAAAAATATGACAAAACAAACATCTAAACATTGTGATTCAGGAAATAATACAAGAAAGCTGCCCAAAATTTCTGAAAACAGAGACCAAAACCCAATAGAAAAAATTCACAGATCATCTGCATTAAAAACAAAACAAAAATAGTGCTTCAAATTCCAAGAAACATAATGGTTAAACATAACATTCCCAATGACAAACAGAATATTCTGCAAACAGCCAAGAGAAAGACCTTTAAATAAAACGGAAAGGCAGTTTGAGCAACACAAGAATATTCTGCAGAAGGGAACGGAATAATACATTCCAAAAAACAAAAAATGCTCCAAATGAACAAAATATGACATAACTTGAAAACCTGAATGAAAAAAGATGGAGATTCAATAAAAGGGAAGCACTTAAAGTATTCCTCCCAAAAATACTAAAACAAAACAAAAAAATCTGGTCATGTTGCTTGACTTGCAAAAAATTGCAAGCAACAAAAACACAAGAAAGAGAATCATCAGTACCAAGGAAATACAATAATTAAGTACAGAAAGTGAAACACTGGCCTATCAGGTTTAAAACCAAAAGATCTTTTTCAGTGTATAATTTTGTTGTTCATCTTTTCTTCTTCAAGAGGATCAGTGAGATCATGAATGTGATGACTTGACTTGTGAGGGAATTGATTTAATCAAAGCAGAGCTTCACAAAGTTGTCAGTCTCATTCTCTCCTCCAGAGTCATCCAAGTCCAGTGGCAAGACAAAAATCAAGATAACTAGTGATGGCACCAGATGCAGTAGATGACCTTCACTGTTCTAAATTAAGGTCTTCCCAGGCTTCAATTTATTTGAGGCAGTGCCCATTCAATGATTAAGGGTTAGGTAAAAATTGAGACAAAAGATGGTCTCATTTACCATCACAAAAATAACCATCAAGGAGGGAAAGACTTTCAAAGTTTCTGGCCAGAACAGAAAACTGTTGCTATTTATACTCATTCTAACCCATCAAACACCCGTGTTTTCTTGTTAGGTCAAAATTAGCACAAGCAGCAGAGAATTGATCCATATTTTGTTGCATCTCAGGCTCAGAGGCTGTCTTGAGTGTATGATCATCTGTGAACAAAAAATCACGTACCAACTATCCTTCCCCTTTAGTCTTGACTTGTAGCCTTTTCAAGTAAAATAATTTACTGTCAGCGAGGTACCTAACTTGATACTGTTTTCCTCATCATTGAATGCACCTGACAACTTTACTGAAAACATCAGGCTAAAAAACACAGGGGCAAGTGCACTGTCTTGCTTCCTTCCATTGGTGACTAAGAAAGTGCAAGAACATCATCCATTATCCAGACTGGGGCAAGCACATGCTGTGAGAGAGTATAGATGTATGTAGCTGCAAGGGAGGCAGAACAGGCATCACTAAACATGTTCTACCACCCGCCCCCAAGATTTTCATTCCTACCAGGTGCATTTTTTCAGAGCTAGCTCTGGGGGTCAGCAAAACCCTAAGTTTTCCCAAAGTGGCATGATCCAAGGAGAAGGGAGGTTTCCTGACCTGCACTCTGGTCTGTGGGTGATCACAAGCACTCTTCTCTGCCTTGGTATCATGACCTGGGTCCTTGTACACTATCTATAAAGTGCAAATAATAAAGAAATGAAGACTTTATAGTGGGTCCAATGTACAGGATATTAATGCACAGGGAGATGCCTTACTCTGAGGTTGTTATGCCTAGTTAGCATTATACTTTAGAAGAAAGGAAATTGGAGTTCTTGCAAGCAGCCTGCACCCAGAAATATAGAAGTGCAAGGATTCAGTGATAAGAATACATAGCAAATGGGAATGAGAAAGATCATGGTTAGGTAGACTTCAAAATTAGGCATACAGAGTAATTTCTACCATAGGAAAATATTTTTTTCCTCTTAATTTCCCTCAAGAATTGATACTTTGTATGGTTTGAGATAGAACAGGAGGAAAAAGGAATAGTGGGATAAAATCTACAAAGGCAGAAACTAGTTAGTGGAGAGAATTAAAACTTGTTACTTCAGAAATTTTAAATCCCATGAGGAATGCCAAGAAATTTTAAAAAGAACAAATGAGTATAAAGACCAAGGAACAAATAATAAAAATTTAAAACTGAAAGAAATGGAAGAATACTACAGCTGATAAGTGGTCAGGAGAAATTAATAGGGAGTTTTTAGAGAAAGAAATTCAATTTATAAATAAATCATTAATGTGCAAATTAAAACAATTGTCAGGTATCACCTCACACCTAACAGATTGAAAAGATGACAGAAAAGGAAAATGACAAATGCTGGATAGACTGTGGGAAAACAGATACATTAACACATTGTTGGTAGAGCTGTGAAATAGTTCAGTCATCATAGAAAGCAATTTGAAACTACAATACAAGAAGTTATTAAGCTATGCCACTAATGAGATACATACTCCAAAGACATCAAAGAAAGAGGAAAAGAACTCATATGTTCAAAATAGCTCCTTTTTGTTGTGCAAAGAAGTGAAGGTGAAGGGTTGCCCAATGATGAAGAAAAAGTTGAACAAGTTATGGTACATAAATGTGATGAAATATTGCTGTGCTCTAAGAAAAAATGAAAGAGATCAGAAAAGCCTGGGAAAGTTTGAATGAAGTAATGGAAAGTAAAGTTCTTAGAACCAGAAGACCAGTTTATATAATAATAATAAAATTGTAAAGATAATGAACTTTGAAAAAAGACTTACTAATTTTGATTAACACAATAACCAACCACAATTCCAAAGAAGTCAGGAGCACATGCCATCCACCTCTTATAGAGAACTGATACACTTAGAATACAAATTATGGTACATGAACGTAATGAAACATAATTATTTGGAAGAAACTCAAGTTTGCTCAATATAGAAAAGAAGGTAAATACTCAAATCAAGTGACATAAATGAAGTAAGGAGTGCCAAGAGAACAATATATGCAATAACAATGTAAATAAAAAAGCCACCGCAAAACAATTGAAGCTGAATATTGAGAAATTGTAAAAAACAAATTTGTCACACACACAACATGCACAAATGCATGCATGCAATTACCTGTGGACATTCAGATTTGCAAGAGTCCACACAAAGACTCTAACAGAAATGTTGTGAGACTCAGATGAGAAAATGGATGTAAAACACTTTGCAAATATTAAACACAACATAAATTCCAGTTATTGTCATTAGCCTACAGTCACCAGGCCTCCATTATAGTGATGGTTTCATTATCTAACTTTTCTACAGAACCTCTGATGAGTTCAAGCAATGTTTATAAAACAATACAGAGGCACATTCATTAATGTTTAACAACTAAGGTCTACTCCCCTAAAAATAATATGTACATATACCCCTTCGTAATTAGTCTACATTGTGAACACTTTCTTAAGTCTAGAAAATCACATTAAATCAATTCCTAATTTGAAGGAATTGACAATTTCTGAGGTATAAATGCTCATCTTGAAAACTTAACATTCAGCACTTTCAAGCTCATTAGAACTGAATCCAATACATACCTGGGTCCGTAGATATGAAATATTATCTATAACACAGATTTTTGATATGTTAATTAGATTAGCTATTTTTTCTATTGTTTCTTTTTTATAAGTCTTTATTTGTGATGACTCTGAGAGTAAAAAGGGAAAAAGACATAAGGGATTTATTTATTTTATATAAGGCATTATTTGAGAGATATTAAAGCAAAAAAGTCAATAAAAATATTTTTAAAGGTTGGAGTAAGAAGAAAACTACTTATGTATGGTCACCAAACTAGAGTGGCTACAATGAAAAAAGGACATAATTTTATACATTCAGTTCCCCTAAGACAAAATGCACGTCCTTCAATACCAATGTATACTTTTTCCATTATTTGAGATAGTCCTAAAAAAGGCAATAATACAATAAGCAACAATAATATAAGAGAAGTAAATTAAAGGCATAAACTTGGGTAAAAAGATAAAAAATATATTTCAATTTACTGATGGCATGATGACATAACCAAAAGAAAAATAGATTCAGCAAAATTATTATTAGAGACAATAACTCTACTAAGGTAGAGTATGGTGGAAGCAATATCATAAAACAAGCTAGCCTATTTTTTTCCTTGAAAATCATTAAAACTGTCCTTGAGATTCAACTGGAGCAGAGGACTAAGGCTTCAGCCACTTACAGCTCTTCTGGTTTCCTCAAATATATAAACAACCAAGACCCAGGGGACTTTGGCTTGCAGACTAGTAGCATAACCAATAATAACTCAGGAAAGCTTTGCATTGCATTGTACCAGTCAGTCTAAAAGCATTTATTAAGTGCCTGCTACATGCCAGGAACTGTGTTAAATGCTGGGAATACAAAAAAAGACAGTCCCAGTGCTCAAGTTGCTTACAGTGGAATGGAGGAGGAAATGTGAAAACTACTAAGTGCAAACAAGATACATACAGGATCAATAAGAGATAATCAGCATCAGGAAGGCACTAGCAGTAAAGAGGATTAACTTCATGTAGAAGGTAGAATTTTAACTGGAATTTGAGAAAAGTCAGAGAAGCCAAAAAGCAAGACAATCTGGACATTTCACAATCGGGGGATCCAGTGGCACTGACACTGAACCACAGAGTAAATGAGTAAAGAATAAGAAGACTGGGGGCCAGGTTAGAAAGGGTTTGGAATGTCAAACAGACAATTTTTTATTTCATCTTCCAGGTTGAAGTTTATTGCATTGAAAGGTGACGTGGTCAAAACTGCACTTCAGTAAATTCAATTTAACAATGATACAAGGGTAGTGGCCATGTCAGAAAGAGAAGACATATAGGAGAGATTTTTTTTCTGACTCTAAATTCAATAAGTAAATTCTATAAGATTTGGCAATAGATTGGATAGGGGGAGGGAAATGGAAAGTGAAACGAAAATTCCTGGGTTTCCAGCCTGAGGACTAGGAAGATAGTGGTTCTCTTGATGGTGATTGGAGATGTTGGGTTTAAGATGTCCATAGTATATTCAAATGTCCAAAGACAGTTAGAGATGTGAGACTAGAGATTAGTAGTAAATAAAGGTGGTCGAATGAGATTTGAGGATCATTAGCAAAGAAAAGGTAATTGCATCTATGGAAACTGATGAGATCACCAAGTGAAGTAGTATACAGGAAGAAAAGAAGAGGGACCAGAAAGGAGTCCTGAAGGGATACTATAGTTAAGGGGAATGACCTGGATTAAGATCTGGCAAAGATATAGCTATGAGAAGAAACAGGAGTCCTACCACAAAAACATAAAATAAAGTATCAAGGAGAAGAGAATGATTACATGGTCAGAAGCTACAGGGAGTTCAGGAATTATGCAGACTGAGAAAGAGCCATTAGAACAATTAAGAAATTGTTCCAGTGGAGCCAAGATGGCTGAGTAAAGGCAGGGACTTACCTGAGCTTTTTCCCCAAATCCTTCCAAATACCTTTAAAAATGACTGAACAAATTCTAGAGCAGCAAGATGCACAAACATGGAATGAAAAAATTTCCAACCCAAAACATCTTGGAAGGTCTGAAGGACAGTTCTGTTGCACTAGGATGAGAGAAGCTGGTGCTGCACCAGAGCAACCCAGCCCCAGAAAACCAGGAGGAAGACTTCAGAGTGACTGAATCAGTAGCAGCTGCTTCTAGAATTCTCAGCCCACAGATGGCAAGGATATTGAACAACTGCTCAGAAGAAGATTACAAGGGTCTTTTTGCTAGAATCAAAGCAGAACTCTGTGGCCTTGCCCATACTGGGATCCAGGTCACAGTTCTGGGTGTCAGTACCAGGGTGAAGAGGGGCACTAGCATAGCAGAGCTTGTAACCACAGTGGAGTGGTGGGGGACTCTCCTCACAGTTCCAGGACAGAAAAGAGTGCTTGTGGTCACTCACAGACCAGAGAACAGGGCAGGGGTGTAGTAAACACCTCTCTTTAGATCATACAATATTAAAAGAAGTGAAAACTTACAGGTCCCTAGAAATATCTCTAAAAACAACTGCACAAGATCACGGAAGCTTGGGATAGTGTGCTCTCCACTCTGGAAGTAGAGCCCTCCTTTAACAAAGAGTAAGAAGTTAAACAATAGGGTGAAAAAAAGAGCAAACAGTGGAAAAAACTCTGACTACAGAAAATTATTATGATGACAATGAAGATCAAAGCATACACTCAGAAGACAACATAATCAAAGCACCTACATCCAAAGATTCCAAGAAAAATAGGAATTGGTCACAGGCCATTGAAGAGCTCAAAAAGGATTTTGAAAATCAAGTAAGAGAAGTAGAGGGAAAAATTGAGAAGAGAAATGAAAGTGAAGAAAGAAAATCATGAAAAATGATTCAACAACTTGGTTAAGGAGACACACATACACAAAAATACTGAAGAGAATAACACCTTAAAAACAGAATAGGACAAATGGTTACAAAGGTACAAAAAACCAATGAGAAGAAGAATACCTTAAAAAGCATATTAGGCTAAATAGAAAAAGAGGTCCAAAGGTTCACTCCAGAAAATAATTCCTTAAGAATTAGGATGGAGCAAATAGAAGCAAATGACTTTATGATAAAATAAAAAACAATAAAACAAAACCAAAAGAATGAAAAAATAGAAGGTAATGTGAAATATCTCATTGGAAAAACAACTGACCTGGGAAATAGATCGAGGGAAAATAATTTTAAAATGTATTGGACTACCTGAAAACTATGATCAATAAAAAGAGCCTACACATCATCTTTCAAGAAATTATCAAGGAAAACCAGAGAGTAAAAAAGATATTGAAAGACTCCACCAATCACCTCCTGAAAGAGATCCCAAAATGAAAACTCCCAGGAATATTGTAGTCAAATTTCAGAGTTGCCAGATCAAGGAAAAAATACTGCAAGCAGCCAGAAAGAAACAATTTAAGTATTGTGAAGACACTCTCAGGATAACATGAGATTTAGCAGCTTTAGGGCCTGGAACATGATGTTCCAGAGGGCAAAGGAGCTAGGATTACAACCAAGAATCACCTATCCAGAAAAAAATGAGTATATATCTTTCAGAGGAAAAAAATGAATATTCAATGAGATCGAGGACTTTTAAGCATTCTTGATGAAAAGACTAGAACTGAATAAATATTTTTATTTTAAAATATAAGGCTGAAGAGAAGCAAAAAAAAGATAAATAGGAAAGGGAAATCGTAAGGGACTTAATAAGGTTAAACTGTTTACATTCCTACATGGGAAAAAAGATAAGTATCTCATAAGACCTTTCTTAGTATTAAAGTAGTTAGGAGTATATATAGACAGAGGGTACAGGGGTGAGTTCAATATGAAGGGTAGATATCTAAAAAGATAAAATTAAGAGGTGAGAGAGGAATATGTTGGGAAAAAGAGGAGGAGAAGTAGAATGGGGTAAGCTATCTCACATAAAAGAGGCAAGAAAAAGCTTTTACAGTGTTGGGGAAGTGAGGGGAGGTGAGGGGAAGTGAGTGAACCTTATTTTCATCAGAATTGGCTCAAAGAGGGAATAACATATGCTCTCAATTAGGTAAAGAAATTTATCTTATCCTACAGGCAAGTAGAAGGGGAAGAGGAAAAGAGAAGAGGTGGTGGTGATAGCAGGGAAGGCAAAGCAGAGGAAGGGATAGTCAGAAGTAAAACATTTTTGAGGAGGGACAGGGTGAAGGGAGAGAGAGAATAGAATAAAAGTTGGGGATAGGGTAGAGGGATATACAGTTAGCAATAGTAACTGTGAAAAAAATTGAAGCAAGTTTCTCTGATAAAGTCTCCATTTCTCAAACATATAGAGAAAGGAGTCAAATTTATAAAAATTAGAACTATTCTCAAATTGATAAATGATCAAAACATATGATCTGTTTTCAGAAAAAGTAATCAAAGCTGCCTATAGCCAGATGAAAAATACTCTAACTCACTTAATACGAGAAATGCAAATTAAAATAATTCTGAGTTACTATCTCATACCTATTAGATTGGCTAATAGGACAGAAAAAATAAATGACAAATGTTGGAGGGGATGTTGGAAAATGAGACATTAATGCACTGTTAGAATTTTGAATTAATTCAACCATTCTGTAGAGCAATTTGGAACTATTCCCAAAGGGCTATAAAACTGCATATCCTTTGACCTAGCAATACCACTACTAGGTCTATATCTCAAAAGAGATTGAAAAAACAAAGAGGAAAAGGACAAAATGTATGAAAATATTAATAGTAGCTCTTTTCTTGGAGTAAAGAATTAGAAATTGAGGGATGTCCATCAATTGGGGAATGGCTGTGGAATATGATTATGATGGAATACTATTGTAATAAAAGAAATGATCAGCAGGATGTTCTCAGAAAAACATGAAAAGACTTGCATGGATTGATGCAAAGTGAAATGTACTATGTACAAAGTAACAACAATATTGTAGGATGATCAGCTGTGAATGATTTAGGTATTCTCAGGAATACAACAATCTAAGATAACTCTGAACGGCTTATGATGAAAAATGCTTTCCCTCCCCAGAGAAATAACTGATGGTGTCAGGATAAAAATTGAAGTATCATTTTTTTTTACTTTCTTTATTTTTCTTGAGATTTTTGTCTGTTTTCTTTCATGACATGACTATTATGGATGTTTTGCATGACTACACATACATAACCTATATCGAATTGCTTGCCCTCTCAAAGAGAGGGCAAAGGAAAGGAGGAAAGGGACAGTGTGGAGCTCAACATTTTAAAAATAAATGTTGAAAATTATTTTTACATGTTACTGGGGAAAAATAAAATGAAAACTTTTAAAAAAAAAAAAAGAAATTGTTGCTAACTTTGGTGAGAGCAGTTTCAATTGAATAATAAGGACAGAAGCCAGACCATATAGAATTAAGACTGTAGAGAATTAAGAGAGTGAAAGCAAAGGGAGCAATGGTACCTATTATAAATGTCTTTCTCAAGGAATTTAGCCACAAAATGGAGGAAAAATATGGGACAGTAAATATTGAAAAAGGATAAATCAAGAAATGATTTTTTGAATGTGAGGAATATAGGGGCATATTTTTAGGTAATAAGAAAGCAGCCAACAGACAGGGTAAGATTGAAAATAAGTAACAGAGTGAAGATGATAGACAGGGAAATCTACTGGAGAAGAGGAGATGTAATGCAATTACTTGTATATTTAGAGAAAGGATAAGGGACAGCTATCTGAGACAGTTATAAAGATGCAGATGGTGGTAGAGGTTATCCAGGAGATGTGAGGAGAGTAGAGGAGAGGAAGAGAGGAAGAAATTCTGCCTTATTTTTTCAGTGAAATATGAGGTAAGATTCTCATCTGAGTGTGGGGAAGGGAATCTATTGGAGATTTGAAGAGGGAATAAAAGGTTTACAACAATTTCTGTACAGAGTGGAATAGGGAGTCAATCAGGGAGTTGTGAAAGGATTGACTTGTTGCATTGAGGACCCATTTTAGATAATATACCATAAATCTGTAGTGGATTCAGCCAACAGTTTCATGATTTTCTCTAGATTCCCTTGGCAGCAAGTGAGTAGAAGCAAAAGCAGTGGATAGTGGGAGTAATCTAGGGCTGTGGCTTAGCAGGGCAAGATCAGCAATAGAATGTGGGAGCTAGAGATTCAAGAGAAGATGGACGATGTAGAACTGAACTGGTTTACTAAGGAGTCAAAATGGGGAAGGGAGGAGAAGACAGCATATGCACAGGTCATAACCTGGGACAGAACTAAGGGGTTGAGGGACTAGAGGTCAGGGTGAGGATGAAGAAGCAGGTTAGAGATTGCAAGGCTGAGGGACAGATGGAGTGAGAACAGATTAGATAAGAGAATTTCGGAGTTCATCTCTAATATGGAAGTGGAGTGGAACACTTGTGGGTGGTGGCAAGGGCAAGGAAATGACCTGAAGCAAAATGGAGGAGTATATCAATGGAAATCAGCGAGTTGAGGATCTGGGAAGTTAGAGTGTTTAAAGAAGTACCAGTATAAATTAAATCCCCTAGTATAAGAACAGAGATTGGGGAAGAGAGAAAGACTGTGTCCCAGCTATTGAATTGATTGACTAAAGAAAGATCATGTCCTAGGGACTGGTAGATAAACCAGAATTTTGACTAGGTATCATGGATGGATTGAGTGAACCTCCAAGAAGGAGAGGTTACTCGGTAATGAAGGTTGGAGAGTCTGGAAGTAGCAATGGAGAGAAGGGAGTATTCCAAATGTCCCACCAAAGTCAAGGAGAATGGGTGAAAATACAACCAGCCCTGGAAAAGGTAGCAGAGAGGCTGTGTTATCAGACAGGCACCTTGTCTCAGTGAAAGTCAGAAGAGGAATAGGAAATAAAAAGATGAATGCAAAATCATTACCTAGGAAGCAAGCATTTCAGAGAGCATAGTGGAAGGGGCTGGTACCTTTGGTGTTACATTCAGTGTTTCCGGTTAAGAGGTATAAAAATAGTAGTGGCAGTGGATGATATAGAACTGGATTTGGATGACAGTAGAGAATTCAGGACCACTGGGATGGAAAGGATATAACTGGTAGGTGTTAACCATAGACAAATGAGTTCATTTGAGTTATTAATATAATTTGGGGTTTAGCCTTATAGTGAACTCCTGTCATAGTGTTAGGCAGCTCAGGTAAAGGATTCAGTGGGTAGAGCTAATGGAATGGCTTTTCTCTCTATTAGACAGCTAGGTGCCTGGGTTTTCTATTTTGTTAATAAAAACCTCCAAATTCTTCTAAAGCACGGGTTCTTAACACCCAAAATTTTTCTTAGAAGGGACCCATAGACTTTTTGCCATGTGGAGTCTGTTACAGAAAAAAAAAATGTTAAGAACCCCTATTCTAAGGAAAGAAGTTGGTTTGCCTTCAAACCATCAGAGAGGGATTATTTTTTTTTAATGGAAAATCTCTCTCATACCTCAGCAGCAAAAATCAAATACAGAAGAATTAGACCCTGATCCCTTGCTGTGACCAAATGAATTTGTATTGATTGCCCTTCTAGAGTAAAAGCCTTCTGAATGTGAAAGCTGTTCCAAGCTTTAAAGGAATTATCCGTAACGTAAATTGACCCCACAGTATCTTAGTAGTTTAAAAGAAATAGTTTTTGTTTAACTGTGAAATTTGTGCATGAAAGAATGAGGAAAGCACTGTTTGATTTTGGAGAGAAAAAAAAAACTGTGCTGAAGGAACTACTTGAGGCTTTTTTTTGTGGGGTCTGTGAGACATCCCACTGGGGGCTATGCCTTGTGGATTTATTGGGGTTCTCTGATACAAGACATTGAGGACACACTTGAGAAGACAGTGCTCGTTCTTTTCAGAAATGCTGGGACCTTTAGAGATATGGATAAATGCATCCCACAAAGGGAGGAATACATCAGTTTCAAAAGTTTAAAAAGAGACAGCTTCTTCCCTCACTTGAGAACTGCTCCCTCTTACTCCTTTCTCCTACTCCTTTCTCTCTCCTTTTCCCTCTCCCTCTCCTTTTCCACCCTCTTTCTCTCCTTCTCATCCTTCACCCTCTCCCCATAAGCGGTGAGTGAGAGGTCTCTTCGGATCTGGCAGAATTAATGAAGATTTGCTCATGGAAAATAGAGAACATGTATTGATCTAAAGGAACCTTTCCACCTCCTTGGCTTTGTGTTTTCCTAAGCTTTGATGAGGGATATTGAGCTAGACATTTCCAGTCTTAGTGGTAGCCTTTTGCACTTAAGATGTCAGGAGTTCCTGGGTCCCTATATTGGGACTGACTGGAAGCAAGAATAATTTCCTGCAGTGGAGAAAATGGGAGGAACCCATCATCTGACTTGGTTGGTCAGAATCTCTTGACATTTCCTAGACCATCCCATGGGGCCATTCTTAACATCATCAATGAAATGAAACAAACAGAGGTAGTGGCATTCTGGCTTGTGACATCAGCAGTGTCACCATTAGCAGTATAACCTTGGTACAGGAAGGACAGCATCTAATTCAGCACATGTCATCACTGAACCTGAGCCCACTGGGGCAGTCAGGCCCCAGTAGTTTTTGCCCCAGCACAGAAGAACAGTGTCAGGGTGGCATCCTTTAATTCTGTGGTAGCACTGTGCCACAGTATAGGGAAGCATATTTAGGTCCTGACAGCACAGAAGAACAGTGTCAGGGTGGCATCCTTTAATCCTGTGTTAGCCCTGTGCCACAGTATAGGGAGGCATATTTAGGTCCTGACATGGGAAAGTAGCAAAAGCTTCAGTGGCATTCAGCAGCTGACCTTGCTTGGTATCTAATTCTGGTGCAATGAGTCAATGAGGGTTCAAGGAGTCATTTTACTAAAACATATTTCAATACCAAGTTCACAAGGCAAAAAAAAAAATGTTCAGAAACGTTAAATCCCCCAACAAAACTCAAAACATTTAGCAAGAATTTTCTCCGAACACTCCTGAACTCAGATCAAAGTCTGAAAATTTTCTTTAATATTCTTCTTTCCCAAAGAGTTACAGTCGGATCTAACTATCAGTTTGAACGGGGACAAAGTTGACCCAAAGTGCCCAAGGTCCATACTACAACTTCCTTGGTTGCAACACTCCTAGTTAGTGTTGAAGGAGTGTGTATGTATTTGTGTGTGTGTATGTGTGTGTGTGTGTATGTGTGTGTGTTTGAGGGGGAAGGAGGGACATCAATAAGTGATAACTTAATTCCACCAGTATCACAGCCCGCAATGGTGGTTCAGGGAATAGTAGCTCAGACCCCCAAAGCAAAGAAAGTGTGGTCAGTCAATAAGCTTTTATAAGTATCTACTCTGTGACAGGCACTGTGATAAGCTAAGTCAATACAATGGAGCACTGGACTTGGAGTCAGAAAGACCTTATTGCAATCTGACCTCAGACACTTATTAGCCCTGTGGCCCTGGATAATTCACAACCTCAGTCTGCCCCAATTTTCTTAACTGTTTCCTTAATTCAGTTTCCATCATAATGTACTTATCTCATAGGGTTATTGTGAGTATCAAATGAGATGATATTTGTGAAATGCTTTACAGTGTCTGGAATATGAAGGTATGTAATAAATCTTTCCTTCCTTAACGCTGAGCAGAGACATGTGCCTTAGCAAAGTAAGCACTCTCAAGGGATGTGACAAAGGCAGACCCAGTAGTACCATTTGCTTATTGGAATCTAGAGCTTATGTACCTTCCACACCGTTAGCAGTACAGTACCCAGAGGTCACCATACAATGCTTGTAGCATAGGTGTCAAACACACAACCTGTGGACTGCATGCAGGAGCAACACTTCCGAGTATAACTTAAATTGGATTAAAATGTAATTTGGAAATATTTAACAAAATAAATAAAAATACAATTAAAAATAAATAATATTACATTTGAAAGCTGTCAATATGTGAAGAGCAAGGATCCTTGAACATGGATTAGTAGTTCCTCATATACGGATTAGTGGTTTTCTATTTGAGTTTGATACTGCTGGTTTAAGAGGACCAAGGGAGTGCTGTTTTCAGGAGGTAGTTGACTTTCTAAAGACCGAGGAGTAAGGGATCAAATGACCTACCAAGTCCCATAGAAAAAAAAGAAAGTATTCTCTCTGAAGCTATGTCTAATGGGGCAAAGATTTGATATTTCTAGCCCCCTCTCAGTTTGGTATTTCCAGCCTCCTTCCAATTTCAGCCTCCTTGGAGGAAAGGGTGTTGTGTAATGGTCCAGAAAATACTAAGTGAGGGACTCTAGGACATGAAAAAACGTTAATGAAGAGGACCAGTGACATCATAGGGGATGTCTTGACTTGCCGGTGAATGTAAATTGGATTTAAGTGAGGCAGAGTTGCACAAAGTCATCATCATCACTTTCTTCTTGAATAACCAAAGTTCAGTGGTAAGACAAAAGCTTTACCATAGATGACCCTGACTCATAATGAATATTGATGAATGTGCAGGATGTAACATCCTGTTTGCTATAACCCCTAGATCCTCGATGTTGCTCCTGCTCAAAAGTATGATGTAGAATCGCACAACACAAAGATCAAAACATACTTAACAAAAATGGAAGAAGGTGGAGTCTGAGATTTCCTGGTCTTTTTTCTCCCAGATTAAGTCCCTCCTTGAGTGGACTGTAATATTGCTTATTGTCTTCTACTTTTTTTAAAATTAATATCTTTCTGTTTTCATTTTATTTTTTTCCTCTTCCAGTGCTACCTATGTCAGGCTTTTTGTATTCCCAAGGTCATAGTTGTCTAGGAATAGTTCTAATCCATTTAAGTGTTGAAAGATCCTCTAAAAACCTTTATGATCTTGGCACCAAAGGGGGAGGCATAGTGGAGCAATATTGGGTTAGCCTAGGGTTTTTTTCCTTGAAATACACTGAAATAGTTCTCATTCTCAAGATGTAACTGACTCAGAAGACTGAGGACCATTATCATAGCTTCCTGGATCCCCAAGTACAGAAATAGCCAGACATGTTGACTATTTCTGTATAACCAAAAGCAGCACAGGTGAGCTACACTCAGATGAATCAACTATACCTTTAATGAACACCTCTGAATGCTTTGAATACCCTTCCCATACTATGGCTAAGAAAATCTCATTTTGTAAGATGAACTACAAACATTTCATTTCATTTTGAATCCAGATCTGTGGTGCCTATCCAACCTCCTCAGACCTGAACTGGCTTGGTCAGCTCTGGCTGACAGCAAGCAGGATACAAGAGAAACCTACAAAAGTAGTCAGAATTTCTTCATAGAAATAATATAAATCCAAAAGAACATAATAGAAAGGTAATTTCCATTTAAAGTAGCTACAAAATACATAAAAAAATCTAGGAGTCAATCTACTAAGACACATGTAAGACTTGTATAAATAGAATTTTAAATCATTTCTCAAAGAAATAAAGATTAAAATAATAGGAAGGATGTTCAGGGCTCATGAAGGGGCCAGGCTAATATAATAAAAATGATAACATTAGCTAAATTTGGTATTATTCCATTGAGAATAGCAAAGGAATACTTTATAGAACTAGGGGGGAAAGTAACATTTATTTGGAGGAACAAAAGTCTATAATCTCAAAAAAATAGAAAAAAAGTTGGAATAAAAAAATGAATAGAACTTCCAATCCCCAAATTATACTGTAAAAAGTAATCATCAAAACTATTTGGTAATGGCTATAAAAAATGCAAAAGTAGAACACTAGCACAGACTAGATAAAGAAGAATCAGGTAAAAAATTAATAACAAGCTTCAATGAACCTGTGAACAAGGAATACTTGGGAAAATTGGAAATCAGTCTGGCAGAAATTATGTTTGGACCAAGTCTTATGCTATGGGCTATGGCTACTACTTCCCCCACTGTTAGGTCACCCTATACCCCAAAGAGGGGTTACAGGAGGGTGCCAGTAGGATGTCATTTCCTTCTCCCCTCAGAACTCAAGCTGAAATTTCTTGCCAATGATCGTTATTCCTTTTCTTTTCATATGCTGGACTCTACCTCCCTGTCACCATTTATGACAGAGGTATCTCTGAATCCCCTCTCCATAATAACTCTTAGGCTCACTTTCTCTTCTCAATGTTATGGGATCATTCCCTTAGGAATACATCCCATTCCTTGCCATCTACCCTTAGAACTACCCTGGGTTCTCTGAATCTTCCTAAAATGGTAAATTCCTTTAACATCAATGCCACATGTTTCCCATCAGGCATAGGATACTTGGGATAGCCCCTATAGACGCATCTTCTCCACAGTGAGCAATTCCTGCTATATATGAAAAAGAAAAGAAAAGAAAAGAAAAAAATTCTTAACTTTTTAAAAGTTCTACCACTTTTCATCATCATTATTACCTCTCTCGATAATTGGTACCCTAAAGAAAATAGCTACTCTGAGGTAGAGAAATAATGGACTTCCAGGGGAAAAAAATGGTAATTTTTTTTTTACCCCTTGTTCTTGGGAGACCAGGGAAAGTTCAATGAAGGGAGTGAATAGGTAGCTTGTGTGGGGGCAGGGGGAAGATTTGTATTGTATTGGAGAGGGGTTTAGCTTGGTCTTGACCCAGCTTCAGCTTGGCCAATTACCTGCTGTGACATCCTTGGCTAAGTCATTCTTTTCTGTGTTTCAGTTTCCTCATTTTTTTTTCAATTTCCTCATTTTCAAAATGAGAGGTTAGTGCAAGATGACCTCTGAAGCATCTTCTAACAGTAAACCTATGATCCTAGAGGACTGTGAAAGTGTCAGCTCTGGAGTCTACTCTGTAATCTAGGTTCAAATTTCATCTCAGTCATTTAGCATGGGTATAACATTGGGAGAGTAATTTAAGTTAATTTTCTGGGTCTCAATTTCATCATCTACAAAATGAGGGTGTTGGCCAGGGTGACCTCTACTGTCCCTTTCAGAGCTACTATTCTGCAATTTTCTACCATCTAGTTCCCAAGCAGATTCTGTGTTTTTGCTACTCTTGCTCCCTAATCTAAGGTATACTATGTGAAAATGGGCTCAGAGGAGTATTTGTTTTTTATCATTCCCAATTCTGAGTCTGCCAGGTTTGCATGTTTCTGACAGACTGTCTATCTTTATTTGCTGGTTTGAAAGGCAGTTACTCAGAAACCCCTTGTCATCAGCAAAGCTTGGAACTGCCAGGGATCTGTCAGCCCAGCCTGGAGAAGAAATCCACACCAGGCTGAGCTTTGGACATCTACGTTCCCTGCCGTTTGGGAATTTGGGGGTGGGGGGAAGTGGAAGAGGAGGATGATGGGAAACATTGGAGAGAAAGGATTAGACTTTGGCATCTGACTAGATTTCAATAACAAAGAGACAGTGGTAAAAGAAAGGGGAAGGAAAAGGAAGAAACAGTGCTGAATGCAAAGTGCAAAACTACGATAATCACTGGGTTGTTACATAATAATGGCTTTACATAGGTTCTCTCCTTTGATCCTTAAAGCCACCTTATGAATTAGGCAAGGTTGGTATTGTTACTGGCACTTTATAGATGGGAGAGCTAAGGATCAGGGATGTTACATGATTTGCCCAAGGTCACACAGCTAGAAAGTGATGAAGTTGGGACTCCAACTGATCTTCTCAGTCCAGACCACAACATTCACCACTGCACTGCAATGACTTTCCAGCCAGAAAGTTCGCAAGGGCTCACCAGAATGTTGGAATTTCCAAATGATATGCTGATTGCGACCCTGAACCAATCAACCTCATCTTTTTATTTTTATTTATTTCTTTGTTCACTTATTTATTCATTTTCAGTGTTTCGCAATCACTACCATACAACCTAGAATTTTTCTTTCCCTCCCTCCCCCTCCTTCCCCACCTATCCCCTCCCACCCTGAGATGATATACAATTTTTTATAGGTTCTACACATACATTTCTATTAAATACATTTTCACCATAGTCATGTTGTATAGAAGAATTTAAATGAATCAACCTCATCTTTTCAAAACTTAATTTTCTCATTTATAAAAGGGGGAGGGGAAGTTGTGATAGCACCTAAGTCAAAAGCTAAAGTTAAAGGAAGTTAAAAGATCAAGTGAAATAATGCATATAGAATACTTTGTGAACCTTAAAATGGTTGTTTTTGTGATTACTATTATCATTACTATTATTATGAAAAATTCCTATAGTAATATATAATTATAATTATTTCTTTAATCTATTTCTCCTTCTTGGATATATCTTTTCTCTATCAATTCAAATCTTATATTTCTTACAAGATTTGGCTTGCTTCACCTCCTCCAGTAAGTTACCTTAGAAGCCATCTAGTCTGCCTCTTTCATTTTATTTAGAAGGAATCTGAGACCCAGAGAGATTCCAACTAGGGTCACACGGGAAAGTGTCAGAGAAGGAATTTGAACTCAGTTCCTCTAACTTTCAGAGTACTTTTCCACTGTACTATGCAATCTCAAATCAATCCCATATTTTGCTATTATTATTGATAGATAGATAGATAGATAAATAGATAGATAAATGAAAGAACTTACTTTTCTCTCTGTGAGGTAGGTAGCTGGTTTGTTTGTTTGTTTTACTCATACTTCTTGCAGTCTATTAAGATAGAAAGCTCCTAGAATGGAAATTCCCTCCATTCTTGAAGTTCCACAACTCATCTGTGTGGCTTCAAATCTTACACGGTTGCCTGGTGCACAGAGAGATTAATCTATTTGCCCATTGTCACACAGTTAGTATGTGTTAGAGGCAGCACTGCATTCAGGCCTTTCTGAATGCACAGCTATCCCCTCTATACTCTGTACTCTATTGTTTCTCTGAAGGTAGGTAGTGCCTGATCCCCAATTAGAAGCAGGGACATTATGTTTTAGAGATGTTACACTATTTGCCTATGATTGTACAGTCAATAAATATCAGATCTAGAACTCAAATTCAGATCTGCTGATTCTGTGTACTGCTGTTTCTAACCTATTTTTCTGCCTTCCCTCATTATATATTCTCTCAGTACTTTATATACTATTTGGACTGCATTTTTTTAGTATGTCTTCCTTCATAGTTACCTATGCCTCAAAGTGTGCCATTTTTTAGAAGTATCTTATGGCTAGTGGCCCAAGATTTCATCCATAAACATGAAAAATGTGCCCAGCAGACAGTCCATTAGGTTGGCACCCATTTCCATACTTATAGACATGGTTTATTAAAAGAAAAATGTATTTAGCTGAAAGAAAACCAACAACTCTAATACATCATGTGAATGGCAAATCACTGTAGTCTGAAGTTTCATAAGGTCTTGAGCTAAGTCTACAGTAAAGAAAGGAAGTGATTTGCTCAACCCATAGCAGAACTAAAACTAGGAACCAGGTCTCACAACTTCTACAGGAATGTATCAATCATCAGTTATCTAAGCATCAATGAAGATTAAAATTAACTCAAGAGAAGCTGAGGAATTGAACCTTGCTGTCATTTTATTTCAAACAAGATCTGTGTAATGAAATGGGATATTTTATGCAGTTTGGTTTAACGAGTTGAATGGATCAACTATAAGATTCTGGATCTGAGACAGAAGAAATCAAGTTCTTTGCAATTCAGAAGACATTTGTCTTTCATATAGGAAAAATGGAAGGAAGGAAGGAAGGAAGGAAGGAAGGAAGGAAGGAAGGAAGGAAGGAAGGAAGGAAGGAAGGAAGGAAGGAAGGAAGGAAGGAAAGAACAAATCTAATTTCTAGTCATTTAAAATGTGTGAGTCAGAAAGGCAGACAATATGTGTTTGTTTCTCTAACTCAGTTATTTCAGTGTAATGCCTTCACACAGTGACACACTTGGCATTTCCTCCAAGTGCAGTTTTTAAGACAACAAAGTTTTATAAGCAACTTTGGATTTCATTCTGATTACATTTTCCTTCTTATTGCTTAGGGGCTGCCAACAATGGAAACATTAAGTGATTCTTCAATCTCATCCCTAACTGGGTGAAATACATATTTCTTAATGCTTGATACTAGTGCCTGCTAGATACTAGTGATAGAAAGGCAAAAGTGAAATAGTCTATCCCCTCAATGAATTTGCATCCTATTGAGGGAAACAACATGTACATAAATGGATGATTTGAAGCTAGGGGTCAGTAGTACCTAAGGTGTGGGGTTAGGAAAGGTTTTCTATATAAGTGGCACATGAGCTGAGTCTTAAAGGAAACTGGATTTTGAGAGACAGAAGTGAGGGAGGATGGTATTACAGGCATGGAAGTCATGGGAAAAAGCACAAAAACAGAAAATGGACCACCATTTATGAAGAACTGTAAGAAGCCTTTTTGACTAGTTTGATCTGGTTTGACTAGATCATGAAATATATGAAGGGAAATAATGTAGATAATAAGGTGGGGAGCATAGGTTGGGGCTAGTCTTTGAAGGTCTTTAAGTGTCAAAGAGAATTACACGGAGTCATTGAAATCAACTGAATAAGGGAATAATGTGACTGGATCCATGTTTTAGGAAAACCACTTTACCAGCTATGTGGAGGATGAATTGTATAAGAGTGGAACTTGAGTCAGGAAAACCAGTTAAAAGCTTACTGAATCATTCAGGTGAGAGAATTGTGTTGGGTGTACACATATATATATATATATATATACACACACACACACACACACACACACACACACACACACACACACAGAGAAGGGGACTTGTGTGAGAGATTGAAGTAGAGAAAGAACAAAATTTGGAAATTGATTAGATAAATGAGTGAGGACACAAGGTTGATATCAGGGCTAAAGACTTAAGTGATTGGAAGGATGGTGCTATCCTCAGTAAAAAATAAGAAAGTTCAAAACAGAGGTAGGTCTGCAAAGAAAGATAATGTATTCTGTTTTGAATAGGTATTTGACGTGCCTATGAAATTTCAGATATCTAGTAGGTAGTTGGTAAGCTTGTACTGTCACATGACAGAAAGACTAGGACTGATTTTATAGTCCTAGGAGTAATCTAGATAGGGAAAGTAATTAAGTCCTCAAGAACTGATGAAGTCAGTGAGAGGTTTTAGAGAAGGAAGACAAAAAGACTTGGGTTACATTAATAGATAATTGCTGAATGAATGAAAGGATGAATGAATGAATAATAATTCTAATAGCTAATATCTACCTAGTGCTTTAAGGTTATCTCATTTGGTTCCCCACAATAACTCTATGAGGTAGATACCATTATTATTCTTATTTTACGGATTGGGAAACTGAGGTACAGAGAGGTTAAGTGACTTGTCAGGGTCACACAGCCAGGAAGTATCTGAGGCAGGATTTAGACTCAGATCTTTCAGGCATCAAGTCTAGCACTCATTCCACTATACCATATAGTTACTGAATGAATGAATAAGTTGTTTCTGTTCAGTTGTTCAGATATGTCTACCTCTTTGTGACCCTGTGGACCATAGCATGCCAATACAGGTAATGGGGTTTTCTTGGCAAAGATACTAGAGTAATTTTCCATTTTCTTCTCCAGTGGATTAAGGCAAATAGAGGTTATATGACTTGCCCAGGGTCACACAAATAGTGTCTGAAGTCACATTTGAACTCAGGTCTTTCTGACCCTGAATCCAGCTATCTATCCACTGAGCTGCCCAAGTGAATAAGTAAATGAATAAATAAATAAAATAAAATAAACCAACCAGCTATAGCTATGACTTTAAAAAGAAATCATGTGTGACAAGCCAGGGTATAATTACATTGGGGCATTTAGGTGTGCTGGTATCACAAAGATAACAGATAAAGCCACAATCTGACTGTTTAGCAGAATCTGATGTTGGTCTGGTGTCTCCATAGGAACAGCATATACTTTGCATCCTTAGAATGCTCTCCAGGACTTTCTTATGCTGAGTCACCAGACACATGCAGCAGGCTCCGTTATTCCTGCATGCCTTGTCTAAGTAAGTGGATAACTATCAATTAAAGCCATCACTGGCTAGTCTAATCCTGATTGACAGTTCAGTCAGCCAGTAGTTTTTGTGAACAAATGATATTTTCCCCCCTCCCCTCATATTTTTATAAGTTCCATAATTATTTTTAAGACCCCTTTAATATAAAATTCTAGTCTATAGCTATGGTTGCAAACTGACAGCTAGAAGAGTATATACACATACACAGAAAGAAACATATACATATGTATATATTTACATATGCATATTTGATAAACAAATGCATACATACATATGTATGCATATATATATATATTATATACAGACATATGCAGCCTACATAATGTGTATGTATGTGTGTGCATGCTACCTGTGCTGTGAGTCAGCTGTCCAGCTTATAACTACATGTATTAACAAACATTTCAGTTCCCTGAGCACAATGTAAGGTAAAGAACACAGGATTTATAGTCAGAAGACCTGAATTTATGTTCCAGCTCTACCACTGACCAATTTCATGATGGTAGAGAAGTTATTCAGTCTCTCAGCCTCAGTTTCCTTCAATTATAAAATGGGAAAAAAATATTATCACTTCCTACTTAAAAGAATTTTCTTTTTTGGTGAGTGTCTTGTAACCATAAAGCACCATATAAATATATAAGCTGTAATATAAGTATATAAGTAACAATTGTTACTTAATGAAGACTGTTGAAGCTGGCCTGGAGTCAGGAAGACCTGAGTATAATAAATTCAGCCTCAGATACTTAGTAGTTATATGATCCTGGGTGATTCACGTAACTCTGTTTGCCTCAGTTTCCTAGACTGTAAAATGAGGATAATAACAGTACTTAACTTCATAGGGTTATTGTGAACATCACTGTTCAAGCAAGGGCATTTATGACCTTACCATTACTCAGATACTCCCTGTGGCAGCTGTCACTGGGAAAATTCACTAACTTAGCTTTCCCCTTTCCCCTCATATCACTTTGTAGATGTAGCAGGGGTCCTTCAGAGGCAGGTTCTGCTTTCTGGAATAGTGCCCAGTGAGTAAGAACCTCATCTATTCCCTTTTTGTTTTTAGTGGGACCGAGCAAGTCCTATAGGCTGAGAGAGTGTGGATGGATTGTGATCTGATCATTGATTTTACTGCATAATCTAAACCCCAAACCCATACTTCTTCCAAACTTTCCCTACCATCAAGGGCACCACCATTCTTCTAATCACTGAGGTTTACAAACCTGGTGCCATTTTTGATTTCTCATTCTTCCAAATATCACTTATCCAATGAGTTACAGATATGATTATATCTACCTCCACAACTTATCTCACATCTGTCCCTTTCCACAGCTACCTTTCTAATCCAGGTCCTCATCACTTCTTCCTTGCCTTGTCTTGATAGCTTTCCAATTGGTTTTCTTGCCTCATGACTCACTTCCTCCAATCCATCATCTACATAGTAGCCAAAGTGATTTTTTGAAAGAGCAGGTCTGACATTGTCACAATAAACTGTTGTGATTCCCTGGTGACTCTAGGATCAAATATTATTTCATCTTTATTTCCCATTAAAATGTCTTTTTTGTATGTTTTACAGTATTCATATATTCATATATGTATATGATATATAAATTAGTAAGCATATATTTATATATGTACATATATTTATTACATATTATATATATTTATTATATATATTAGGGGATGCATGCTCTTTTTTTTTTTACTGATGGAGTGCACAATAAAAAAGGTTTAGTGACTGCTGTTCTAAGGAAGGTTAAGTGAATCACCCAGAATCACATAGCTATTAAGTATCTGAGCTGAATTTAAACTTCCTGACTCCAGGCCCAGTGCTGTATCCACTTCAGGTAGAGTGGAGATGTTTGGGGAAATAAGGCATGTCAGAGACAAACCCCACCATTGACTGTTGAGGGTAGAGTGTATTGTGACGGATCTTTCCACCTTCTGATTGAGGTACATAGATCAAGAACATGGTCTCTGGGGAATCACAACTTCCATTTTGGAAACCTCAATCCTAAAGGATTGACTATCACTTTTGTTTCCTCTTTCACGAGCAGAATTTGGTCATTTGACCACACTGCATCTTTTACCTTCTCCATTTACCTGCTCAACCCTCATTCACCAGTTATACTGAGAGCAACCTCATTGATCTCCTTTGAGCTGCACCAGGCCATACGTCTGATATATGCCTGGAATCAGAGTTCCAAAGAAAGCTCTCTCCCTTTTGAGACATATCCTAGTCCTGACAGGGATGGGGTAAAAAGCAGAGGTAAAATTCTGGCTTTAAAGTCCCTGAATCAAGTTAAAGGATGGGGAATAACATTGTCAGTTGAGCTCCTCTTTCCAAAAGGAATCCCAGAAAATTGCAAGGCAATGAGATGTATTTTCAAAGTGGAAAAGTCTTCTAGATATGGTTTTGAGATCTACCTGTATGATCCTGCTCTTTTTTTTTAAACCATACCTGTGATTTTATTGACATTGAGGATTCCTGATTAGGTATGTCCTCTATCCACACAGACTGATATCTTCTTTGCAATTTATAGAGAGTTGCTTGCAGATTCTGAGTGAGCCTTGCCCAGGATCATACAATCAGTTGTCAGAGGCAGAATCTGAACCCAAGTCTCCCTAACTCTAAGGGCTCCCTCTCCCCTGAATCACAGTAAGTTGTTCAACCTTTCTGGTCCCTCAGTTTCCTCCTTGGTTAAATTAATGAATTAGCCTAGATAATCTCTAAGATCTATTCCTGTTTTAAGATTCTAAGTGTCCAACTCAGTCCCCAGATGGTTTAGTATTTTGGATTCATACTCTCATTTTTAAGAAAAAAAAAAAGAGCATACATCTTACGAAGCTATATGTCCTTCCACATACCTGGACAAGGAACATCTCTTTAATATTTATGATGGCCATAGAAAAGCCCAGAGACCTTCAAACAAACAAAAGACAATGTCATATCCACTCCCACCCAAGATCCTTAAAGCTTTCTGCCAACCTTTAAATTTCCTACTGAAAACACAATGTTCTCCTGGCGTGTTTTTCATTTTTTAAATACTCACCAGGAAAACAGACAAGAGAGCAGTTTGGAAGACTGTACTAATACAGTCTGTTCTTCACACTCTGCTGTGTGATCTCTGGAGGGAGTCTTGAGCTCAAGGAGACAGATTTTTAATTTACCCTTTAAAAGTGGCATTTGGCAGAAGCAGGAAAAAGTCAAGGTTCAGAGTCATAGAAAAGCAGCAGAGCCCAAACCACCTGAGGTTGGGGAGCAGGCTGTGTGAAAAGGACTATGGACTTTGAATCATCTTTAGGGAGTGATACCGTGTTCTTCTTTGATTTTCTGATCCTTTTATGTCTCATGTATGCTATATAGCATGTTACATTTTTAAAAAGTTAAAATGAATTTCATTTGTTTTGAAAATTTAACAGTAAATGATCAGTAAACATTTCTTAGGTAACTACTATGTGCATGGACTATGATGGGAACTGAAGAATATGGAGGTGCATAAGAAATGGTTCCATCCTTTAAGCGGTTTAATGTCTAATTAGAGATGAAGTTTACGTATGAAAAGGTAACAGTGAAAGCCTGAGTGTAATAAGTCTAAATGAGTAATACTATGGGAGTGCTCCAGGAGCTCAGAAAAGAAAGATCATTGTGGACTAGGGTTTTTGAGTAATGCCTTATAGAAATGGAATCAGACTCTAAAGGATGGGTAAGATTTAGACAAGTGTAGATAGTACAATGCATTTCTGGTCATTGTTGGGGAGTGGATAATGTAAGCAAATGCTAGGTGACTAGAACATGTATGGTATGTCTGATAAACAAGAAGCAATCTAGGTTATTTAAAGTGGAGGGTTTGTGTCCTGGAGTACTAGGAAAACATAAGGCTGGGCTTAGGCTGTGAAAAGCCTTGAAAAACAAACTAAAAAGTTTGAAATTTAACCTATAGGTAGTAAAAAGCCACTGAAAATTTTTGAATTCTAAAAAATGCTTATTGAACATTTAACCAGAAGAAAGGAAACATTAGGTCCAAGAAGATAGTCTAAGGGTAGTAATAGAAAAAGGAAAGAAAATATTCTCCTGTGAGAGCAATTCCAAAGGGAAAAATGACAAGGCTTGATAACTGATTGAATGTGGGGAAAAGTCCAAGAAAGCATTCCTTGAACTTAATTGCTGATATTATTGAGTGCCAATGAACCCTACTTGAGAATATTTGTCACAAACTGTCCAAATCCTGAGGGATTTACCTCATAGAGTATCAACTTGTACTAAGCATTACCTCAATTAAGGAGGAAGGGCAGTTGATGTTTGGGAGAGATAGACTGGAGTAGCTGTCAATATCCTTAATGAGTTCAGTAGTCTCTCTCCCACTCTGAGGCTGCCTGATGTTAGCATATAAAATTAGGGATAGTTGAAGCCTTTGTCTTATTATTTCTAAATTATATAATATGTATTTCTAAATTATATGATAGATATTATAATAGCTCTCTAGCTATTATAGAATTTAGAAATATATGTATAATGTATTATATTAGATACAGTATGTATATTATGTTAAATATATAACAATTATATTACCATATAATAAATCTATTGTTTGTATTACATATAAATATATTATATTAAATACATTATCTATCATACATAATAGCTAGAGACCTAATTGAGTTGACATGAAGGAAAGCAAAAGAACAAAGTGAAATCTCTTTGTGGCAAATTAATGCGGTTATGGGGAGTCTAGGTATCTGGATGGCTTTGCCAATGTGTTTGTGCTTGTGTTTTCCTGTTATATGCATGCCTGTCAGTTTCGGGTGTCAAGCTGTGTGGCAAGTTGATGGAGGTTTGTGACTCAGAATCCATTAAAAGTTTTAGGTAAAGTTAAGTCTGTCACAAGGTGAGTTTCATTTTTTGTTTTTGTATTTCCAGAATCTAGCATTATGTCTAGCATAAACTGTCTGGTACTTAATAAATACTTATTGTCTGAAGTGAGAAATAGCTGAATCATTATCAGACACTAAAGGTAAAAGAAACCCTTTTAAGCCTATCTCCACATTTTATAGGTAAAGAAACCCAGAAAATGACATGATTCTTATAAAAGAGACAAACTTTGTCTCTGACACTAAAGGCAACCTTCTTTCCACTACACCATGAACAATCTTCTATTGATCAAGTATATGAATGGCAGAGGTTACATTCATGTAACATTTTTCTGTCCATTTCCCAGTTAAAACCATCACTTCAAATCTCCCACCATTACTTTCTGGAAATGATGCCTAGGCAATAAGGTAGGAACTAGGAACAACGGTCTGCCCACTTGGCAACAGTTCCTGGCAAAGAAAGATAGAAACTTACCCCTCATTCAGGACAATATTGTGGCAATTAAACAGGACTGGTTGTATAAACAGTGAGAGCAGAGGGCTACCAGCATGACATGATTTCAAGGAAGGGGGAAGGCAAAAGAAAAAGGAAGTGAATAAGTCTCTATTAAAGATCAACTATGTTCATGGTACTTAAGCACTTTACAAGTATTACCTAATTTGATCCTCACAATGACCCTGTGAGTAGGGTCATTATTCCCATTTTACAGTTGAGAAAATTGAGGTAGACAGAGGGTAAGTGATTTTGCTCAGTCACCCAGCTAGTAAGTGACCTCAGGTCTTCCTGACTTCAGGGCTGATGTGCTAACCACTGCACAAACCATGTGCCTCTATATCAGGTAGTGCCATAAAGGTCATTGTTTCCCCCTGGAAAAGTCATGTCCCTTGTCTGCTGAGTGATTATGAAATTCCTTTTATAAAAGATCAGGTCATTCATTTCCTAATCCCTTGGAAGAAGGAATACATTGACTTAAATTCACTGTAAGTTATGAGTACCTGAGGGCAAGGTATAATAAGGTAGTAGAAGAGTGTTATACATATGAAATATCCAAATAATGCAGTTTTAGTTTTTATAATGAATCTCCAAACTTTCAAAGACTTTTTCCATAATTTTCTTTTAAAGTGATTTCTTTGTTGCAAGTTCTTACAATGAGTTAGAATTATGGATTCTGTATTAAGAAAACATAGTTGTGTTTATATGGTTTAAATGACAAAAGAAATTTTGTCAAAGATAAACCCATACAAAGGCTTTCTCATTTCTGCTGATTCAGCATCATGGTGGCAGGCTTTTTCCCCACTCAGGTTGGATAAATGAATACACCCAAAGGCTTTGAGAGGGAGGGTGAGGGGGGAACCTTTCTAACCTCAATATTCAGCAAACATTTACTAGGCAACTACTCTGACAGGCACTGAGATAGAGATAAGAAAAATAAGATGCAGTCCCTTCCCTCAATAGGTGTAGAATATATAAAAAATGTAGAGTAAATTATAAACTGAGCTAGAGCTAGAAGGGACCCTTGATACTATCCAGTCCAGCCCCTCATTTTACTATTTAATTTTTTTCTAAGTTCTATTTATGTCTTTTGTTGTAAAATCACATTCAGCTCTGAATATGTCCCTTCCATCTCTTCTACTTGCCAATTCAGCCTTTGTAGCAAAGATTAAAAACAAAAAGAAAGAAAAGGCAGTTTACGTAAAACTAACTGACATATTAACCATGTCTAATAGCTCATGCTTTGCTTGATGTCCATATTACCCCACCTTGGCAATAAAGAAAGGGAGGTATGCTTTTTTCAACTCTCCTCGTACAGTCCCCTATTTTAGAGATGAGAAAGCTGAGACCCAGAGAGGTGAGACTAAGTTGGGTTTGGAGGGTAACTTGGAAATCAGATTTTCCTTCAGTAAGTAAGGGGTACTAGAAAATGTGTTAGGATGTGTTAGGAAAATCTAAAGGTATATTCTGTGACAGTTATTCATGGATTATGGATTAAGAGCTGGAATATTCAATGATTATTGCCATATATTCACTAAAAGGGAGTCAAAATGGTAAAGAGGGGCCTAATTTCAGCACTTTCTTCATTCAGGTTCAGACTCAGTTATGAAATGAAAGACTTGCAAGCCCTTGGACAGTTAACAAAAAGTTTACTTTGCCTTAACACAGCAAGGATGTTCAAGGAGGATAGAGTAACATTTAGGTGCTCTGTATATAAATGCATCTGGACAGCATGGCAAGGGATGGTGATTCATATAATCTCTCCAGCTCTAATGTTCTTAGGTCACCACCAAGCTGCATAAAGGGAAGCCGGGGCAAATCAAGTCAGGGATAATATTTTTGCTTTTAGGGAAAATAATTTTTTATTTTAGGTAAATTGGGGAAGCCTGATCCTATCAAATAACACCCCTATGCCCCTACGGTGGCATAATCCTAAGGCTCTTCTGGGACTTTCCACCATTTACATGCTTTCAAGGGCTAACAATTCTCTTGTCATAAGCATACTAAGGGGAAAAGAAAGAGAAGGGAAATAACAGTCCCTCAATCCAAAGTCACCAAAAGGAAAAAGAAGAAAAAATGTGGAGGAAGACAAAGGCCAGAATTGGATATTTTCTCCTCATTTTGAAACATCCAAGCCTCAGATCTCAATAATCTCACCCATGTGGAAGGTTTTGCCAAATTTTTATGATTCACAGTGGCTCTCCTAATGCAAGGTGGTGGTGATAACTTAAAAAGCTAGAACAGCATGAGAAGTATGAGGGATATACAACAGATGATAACACCAAAGCATAGTCACAAACCCTTCTCTTGTTGTAATGGTATGAAAATAAATAGAAGCAGCATCAGGAAATCAGGACCACATACCAATGATGCCACTTCTGGAACAGTCAACAATTCTCCATCATATCTCAGGGTCATCTGTAGTGAAATGGTTAAAAGTTCATAAGACTCTTACATACCTTGGAATTCTCCCAATAATGTCACCCACTCAATAGCCACTCAATATTCCCAGGCTCACTCATCAAAAGCACCTCTTCCCTGAAAGCCATTTCACAGGAATGATGCAAAATTTTTGCCATCTTAGAGAACTATGCAGATGGGTTTCCATCTTCTTCCATGGGAGTTAAATAAGGATTCTCTCTCACCCCATCCAATAACTTAGAATTGCCTCCAAGTTAGCTATAGGACCCCCCTTTCTTCCAAGTAAATTTGCATCAACTATAATTATATAGAAACAGTTTTATATCACTAATAATATTAGAAAGTAAGTCATCTCCCAATAATATTAGCCCTTTGCCCCCCCAGGTTCTTTCTGAGAAAGAGTTGTCTGAACTATCCTAGAGAAAGGAAGACTATCTATTGAGAAGATCCTAAGAAATGTTTTCAAGATATGTGGAGACCACTGAGGGGAACAAGGACCATGAAGTCAAGGCAACTCCATACTGAGGAAGGAACAAGGAAGGACTATACCCAAAAATAGTTCATTCTTACCATGAAAGTCTCTTTTTAATATAATTTATTTATTTTTAAGTTTTCAACATTCACTTACACAAAATTTTGAATTTCAGGTTTTCTCCCCTAGCCTCCACTCCACTCACTGCAGGACAGCATGCACCCCAGCCACCATTTTCCTCAATCTTCCCTCCCTCCTATCACCACTTCCTTCTTCCATCCCCCTCCCCTCAATTTTCCTGTAGGGCAAGATGGATTTCTATATCCCATTGCCTGTACAACTTATTTCTCAGTTGCATGAAAAAACAATTTTTAACATTCATTTTTGAAGCTTTAAATTCCGCATTCTCTCCCTTTCTTCCTCCACACCCACCCTCATTGAGAAAGCAAGCAATTTGATAAAGGTCAAACATGTGTAGCCATGCAAAACACTTCCATAACATTCATGTTACAAAAGACTAATCACATTTCCCTCCACACTGTCCTTTCCTCTATTTCGTTCTTTCCCTTGACCTGTCCCCCCATAATAGTATTTGCTTCTGATTACCCTTTCCCCCAATTTGCCACCCCTTCTATATTGCCCCCCTCCTATCCCTTTCCCCCTGCATTCCTGCAGGGTAAAATAGATTCCCACACTCAATTAAGCCAAATCTGATGATAGTGAGGGTCATTTATTCTTACCTTACCTTACTCTTACCTCCTCCTCCTCTTCCTCTCCTCACTTTGAAACTTCTAAGCCTTGGATTTCAATAATCTCACCCATGTGCTGGGCAATGCCAAATCTTTATGATTCACAGTGGCTCTCCTAATGCAAGGTGGTGATGATAAGCTAAAAAGCTAGAACAGCATGAGAAGTATCAGAGGTACACAGAGGGTAACACCAAAGCAGAGTCACAGATTCTTATCTTGTTGTAATGGTATGATAATAAATAGAAGAAGCACCAGGACATGAGGTCCACACACTTCGCCTCTTTTATGTAATATGATTTATTGCATTCTACCTCTGCCTTTCTCTTTCTCCCAATATATTCCTCTCAATACTTAATTCTATTTTTAGGTATCCTCCCTTCATACTCAGCTCATCCCACACCTTCTGTCTACACATATGTATGTATATGTCTAATAATTATGCAATTTTACACAAATCACTTAACCTGTGTCTGCCTTGATATATACATATATACACATAATACACATGCATCTACACATATGCAATATACACATACATACACATAAGCACACAAATACACACACATATATTCCCTCTAACTATTCTAATATTGAGAAAGATCTTATGAGTTACAAATAACATCTTTTCATGTAGGAATATAAACAGTTTAACTTTAATGAGTCCTTTATGGTTTCTCTCTCCTGATTATCTTTTCATATTTCTCTTGATTCTTGCATATGAAAGTCAAATTTTCTTTTGAGCACTGGTCTTTTCAACAAGAATGCTTTGAAGTTAAAGTCTTCTATTTCATTGAAAATTCATTTTTCCCCTGAGGGATTATACTCAGTTTTACTGGGTAGATGGTTCTTGGTTTTAATCCTAGCACCTTTGACCTCTGGAATATTATATTCTAAGCCCTTTTATCCCTTACTGCAGAAGCTGCTAAATCCTGTGCTATCCTAATTGTGTTTCCACAAAACTTGAATTGTTTTTTTCTGACTGCTTGCAATATTTTTGTCCTTGACCTGGGAACTCTAGAATTTGATTATAATATTCCTAGGACTTTTCCTTTTGGGATCTCTTTCAGCAAGTGATCAGTGGATTCTTTCAATATCTATTTTACTCTCTGGTTATAAAATATTAGGACAGTTTTCTTTGATAATTTCTTGCAAGATGATGCCTAGGTTCTTTTTTTGATCATGGTTTTCAGGTAGACCAATAATTTTTAAATCCTCTCTCTTGGACCTATTTTTCAGGTCAGTTGTTTTTCCAGTATGATATTTCACACTGACTTCTATTTTTAAATTCTTTTGGTTTTACTTTATAATTTCTTGATTTTTTATAAAGTCATTGGCTTCCATTTGCTCCATTCTAATTTTGAAGGAATTATTTTCTTCAATGAGCTTTTGGACCTCCTTTTCCATTTGATCAATTGGGCTTTTTAAGACATTCTTCTCCTCATTGGCTTTTTGGACCTCTTTTGCCATTTGAGTAAGTCTATTTTTAAAGGTGTTATTTTCTTCAGTATTTTTGTGGTATCCTTTAGAAAACTGCTGACTTGTTTTTCATGATTTTTTGGCATCATTCTCATTTCTCTTTTCAAGTTTTCCTCTAATTCTCTTATTTGATTTTCAGAATCTGTTTTTGAACTCTTCCATGGCCTGAAACCATTTCATATATTTTTTGGAGGTTTTGAGTGTAGGAAGCTTGGCCTTGCTATCTTCCTTTGGTTGTATCCTTTGATCTCCCTCCAGTTGTATGCTTTGATCCTCCTTGTTGAAAGAAAATACCTTTTCACCAAAAGAATAATCTTCTAAAGTCTTATTTTTCCCTCTTTTTGGTCATTTTTCCAGCCAATTACTTGACTTTTGAGTTCTTTGTTAACTGGAGATTGTATTGCCCCAAGTTTCAGGGGTTTTGTGTGGCTGTTTTCAGAGATATCTCCAGAGAACTGTAAATTCTCAGTTCCTCCAATGTGGTAGGATCAAAGGAGAGGTGTTTACTCTTCTCCTGGCCTGCACTGTAGTCTGTAAGTAACCATAAGCACTCTTTTCTGCCATGGAACTGTGAGTAGGATTCCCTCTCCACAGCTGCCACCAGCTCTGCCATGAAAGTGCTCCTCCTTGTCCCAGGACTACCATCCTGGACCGCAACCTAAATCAGCTACTTGATTCTCCCACTGTCTGTAGGTTGAGAGTTCCAGAAGCAGTTGTGGCTGTGGCAGTAGCTGCCACAAGCTTGTGGCTGAGAGAGCTTTCCCACTAACCTTTGAAGCTGTCTTTGGCATTTGTGGGTTGAGAAGTCTGGAAACCTCTACAGCTGCCAATGATTTGGTGTCCTGAGGCCTGCAGGGCCCATACTGGGCTATGCTCCACTCTGAACCTGGTTCAATAGACCCTTCCTGTTTCCCTTCCAGATTGTCATGAGCTGGAAATCTGTTTCAATCTGTCATTCTGTGGTTTCTGTTGCTCTAGAATTTGTTTAGAGTCACATTTTACAAGTATTTTGAAGGGTTTTGAGGGAGAGCTGAAGTAAGTCCCTGCTTCCACTCTGCTATCTATCTGGGCTCCATCCCTGCTATCAGGAAAATTTTCTTGAAGATTGGATCCAAGAAACCACTGGATTAGAGAGCCCTTCTCCTTTCTAGAATTGCTGTCTGTCCTTTGTTCTCAAAGAGGACAATGACATCAAGAAGGTGATGCCATGTTTTGTAAGTGAGCTGGATTTAAATGAAGGAGAGCTGTGCAAAGTCACCAGTCTCACTTTTTCATCCAGAACCATCTAGGTCCGGTAGCAAGATATAGATCAGAACAATTGGAGATGACCCCAGTGCAGTGAGAGACCTTGATCTTTTTAAGCTAAGGTCTTTCTCAGATCTCAGTTTGACTGAGGCAATGCCCATTCAGTGATCTGGGAGGGGAAGACTGACTCTGGGTTTCCGACCAAAACAGAAACAATTGCTATTTACATTTGTTCTGAGCAATCAGGGCCCAAATAATAACCAAGTTGGGCTTGGGTTCGGACATTTCTAGAGTAGTACTGATATCACGGAAATGGTTTCTTGGAATTTGGACATATAACCTAGGAAGTTAGATGCATAATAATGAAGCTTTTGATTAGCAGAAGCAAGTTTTGAGCTCTGAAACTGGAGAATGCCATTTTGCCAATGGGGAATAGGTCGAAGGCCATTTGGGTCAGATGGGTGCTTTGATGGGCACAAGGATTCCAGCCAGGCATGAATAGCCACCTTGTCTTTGATCAGGGGATAATATAATCCTGTGCTCAGTACAATAAGAAATTAGCCTTAATGTCCATATTGGCATTGGGTCTACTCTTCAATTTCTGTTATTTTTTTTCCTAAGGCCCAAACCTATTCATTTAACTTGTAATGTTTCTTATGATTGATAACATCCTACAAACAACTAAATACAGTGAGAGGTATCAGCAAAACTCCTTCATTTGTCCCAATTCCAAAGGGGAGAACTTTTGGTTGTCTATTCCTGAGTTTTCCAGATCTTACTGACTGGAATTAATATAAGTGAAGATCGTCTCTACCCTTTCCCTCACATGTTAATCATGCAGCCTGGAGCTCAGCCCACTGGAAGGATTTGCCAATACCCCCATTCCTTAGGGTTTTCCCTTGTTACTGGATGAGTGACTGCTGAAGTCCAATTGTGCATGCCATTCATAGCAGATGGAGTCATTATTCCACCCAGAAAAATGGCATCACTGAGGAGCCATTTCATTATAGATTGAGAAGAAAAGAGGGAGAAACTGTGTCAACAGAAGAGTCAGTTCCAAGAATTGTACTGGAGGCTTCATTCTCTTTTATAGTGATCACATGTTTCTGAAGGGCACTAACAGTGGAGGGACTCAGGCAAATGTGATTTTTAATATGTCCTTTCCATTTAATAATAGAAACTTCCTATGCTTTACTTATCTTGTCAGAGGGACCATGTTATGTCATCTATAGAAAGCAACTCTGGACAAAGGTGATTATATAAACTGGTGTCATCAGTTCAGTTTCAACTACGGCCCACTAACAGGCAAGGAACTGTAGTTTGTTTTATCAAAAGTGGTATATATAGTTAACAGATACTCTGGAGAACTTGGAGCTCTAAAAACCAAATATGGCTTATAGTGGCCACCACTTGGTGCCTGACAAAGGCTCCACTCAGCCTGGTTTTTATGGATAGAAACCTTCAGAAGAATGAACCTTTTAGAGTCATAAGGGCCCAAGAGGAGAGAATTCTGGATAGCTTTCTTCAGATATTCCAGTTATATAGCCTGTTCTGGCCCTCTCTTGAAAGAGACAGACTTGCAGGTCATCAAGATACCTAGGTATAAAATGTGGGTTCTCCAAAACCTAAAGAGTTCAGTAAGTGTCTGGGCTTCCTTCTTAGATCATAGGGAAGCAAGTGTCAATTTATTCTGGACTATTTCTGAAATCCTCTGTATTTTCCCCTCCCAGTGTATTCCTCAAAATTTGACTGAATAAGCTGAATCCTTGATGTTTCTTAGGGTACCTCATGTGAGCCACAATCCAATCTTCCATTGTGTCCTCATCTGGCTCAATTAACATTATGTCATAGTGTAGTGTTTTATATCAAAGCTCTCAGGAAGAGAGGCTTTTTCACATATCCATGGGGAAGGAAGATGAAGATGTATTGGACTCCTCACCAGGTGAAAGCAAACTGTACTTGACCAATTTCAAATACAGGAACAGAGAAATAAGCACTGGCAAGACTGACTAACCCATATCATTCTCCCTGGGCCTGGACTAATTGACCTACAATATTGACAAGATCAGGCACAACTATCATGTGCTCCTGATTTTCAATTCACCTGTGCCAGGTGCCATCTGCCTTCCTCAATCATAACACAGAGTTTTTGTAAGAGGAATGAACAAAATGAATTCTTCTGACTTTTTTCATTTCCTTTCATCTTATTTTTCCTCAGTCCCATGGTTTAGAAGTCAGACTCAAAGCTCTCTCAAGGAGAAGGGTAGTGGTAGAGGGGCATCATTGCCTTCTATACACCTAGCAGGGCATCAGGTTCTGTGACTCTTCTTTCGTTTTCCATACTGCCTATTCACACTGACAGATGTATTTGCCCAAACTTCCAACCATTCAGTGATCAGAGCACAGGAGCATATTTGTGTGGTGATAGAAACTGATAGCTAAAACCTGAATCCAATTGGTCTATTGTCTGATTAGTAATAGAAAGTGCCCTAATGGGGGCCCATGAGTTACAGTACTAGGATTATCCACTGGGTTGTCCCTAGAAGCCTGCCATCAGGGGACCCATCTTGGTTCTTTTTCTACTGACCTTTTTTCCTTAGTCTATTTTTGGTGGTTTATCATCCATAATATGCTCTCTCATTCTATGTGTAGCCCAAAATCTATTCTGGATCCTCTTCTCTTTTCTATTTTCTCTCTCTTACTAACCTCATCAACTTATATGCATTTAATTATTTCTATGTTACATGACTCTGATTTCTATCCAGTCCAGATATTTCTCCTAGACTCTATTCCCATATAATTAGCCTCCCATGAAATATTTCAAAGTGAATATCCCTGACATTTTAAAATCAATATGGTCAAAAGAAAACCTATTTTTCTCTCCAAACTCATGACCTTTCTGACATTCCTTGTTTCTGGAGTGTTCTGTTTTTATTTTTTATGGTGTCATTAGTTTACACTTGACCAATTCTAATTTTCAAGGATTCATTTTCTTTAGTGAGGTTTTGTATCTCTTTTGCCATTTGGCCAATTCTGATTTTTAAGCTTTTTTATTTATTATTTTTGCACCTCTCTTATCTAGTAATTTGTTTTTCATACTTTTCTTGTATTGCTCTCATTTTCCCCCAAATTTTTCCTCTAGTGCTCCTATTTAATCTTTGAATTTTGTGTCTTGAACTTCCCTGTCACCATAGTAGCTTCTTATGGTTAGATCTGTCTCCATAGTTCTTGAATCCAACCCTTTCTCTCTACACATATAGCCACCACTGTAGTTTTGACAATCATCCATTGCCTGAACCATGGTATAACCTCCCATTTGACCTCCCTATTTGAAGTCTTCTGCTCTATGGTGCATCCAGTACAGAACTGCCAGACTTCAGTCTCCAGCTCCTGACCTTAGGTCCTGCTTGTGCCCTCCATGACTATAGCTCACCTAAGATCCACCATACTGCCTACTATTCCCCAACTATCTTTACATCATTTCATCACACAAGTTCCTCTCTACCTCTTCACCTCCTTGTCACCTGTACATCTTCGAATGATAGTCAAAAGAAATTATCATTTTTGAAGGGTCTTATTAATCAAATGCTCTAGGGCTCCACTTACCATCCCAGTGACTTCCTAGACCAAATCATCCTTCCTAGCCATCGTTTGCTTACATGTATTGTCTTCCCTTATTAGAATGTAAGCTCCTTTAAGGAAAGGACTGCTTTTTGTATTTGTGCTTCTAGCATTTAGTATAGTGCTGTACAACACATAGAAGTGTTTACGAAATGCCTTTTCATTTTGTCATCTAGACTGATTTGTTGTTGTTCAGTTGTTTGAGTTGTGTCCTACTCTTCATGACCCCATTTGAAGTTCTCTTGGCAAAAATACTGGAATGGTTTGCTATTCCTTCTCCAGCTCATTTTATAGATGAAGAAATGAAGCAGACAGAGTTGAATAACTTGCACAGGTCACCTGACTAGTAAGTGTCTGAGATTGGATTTGAAATCAGGAAGATGAGTCTTCCTTAATAAACTATATTGATTCACTATAGGATCAAACCAAACTTCTCTGTTTAGTATTGAAAGCTACCAACATCTAATCTCAACTTACCTTTTCAGTATTATTGGATGTTATTTTCCATTATATACTCCACTATCCAGAAAAATTGTCTTTTTTAATATTTCTTTTACGTGGAGCGATGTCTCTTTTTTCTGTGTCTTTGCAAAGCTCTCCTTCCTTCCCTCTTTGTCTCAAGATTCCTAGATTTCTCAGCTCAACCATTACTTTCCAATAAGGCCTTTCCTAATTCCTGTCAATTACGAGGGTCTCGCCATCCCCTACTTGCCCACAAATATACTTGTGTCTTTTTTTGTATAAGCCTATAGAGATATATTTTGTCTTACCTGATTTGACCATGTATTCCTTGAGGAAGGGACTGTTGTTTTTATCTCTGTATCTTGGGGACCTAATACCATGCCTGGCACAAAGCAATTATCTAATAAGTACTGGTGGATTGACTGTAAAATACAAAACACAAGAGAATAGTATGAATACTTAAAACTGAGTAATAGATATTAGCTATTTCCATGAAGGACATAATTGGGACTTCTTGGGAGAAAAGAGTTGCTTCACACTCCAATAAACAATATTGTAGATTTTTCTACCATGAGAAAGAGTATATATTTAGGATCAGATGAAAAAAATATGAGTAGTAGTGGTTACTGACTTCTTATTGAGGCACTCTGGGTCAAAGGTGTGGAATCTTTCCAGAGCATTTGTCAAGAAATAACAGTTTCCCAAGAGTAGTCAAATCCGGCAAATATTACCCATTACTTGTGACTCAAACAAGTGTAAACAATGCTACCAGAGGGGATCTAAAAATTATTGTTAGGAATTGTGATGTCCTAGACAAGAAAGTGAAATGCTTAGAGTCAGAAGGATATCCTTATTGTTGATTGAATGCAAGAGATTTGGAAGAGATGACAAAAAAAGATTAGGTCTAAGAACAAAATTTTTGATTTAAGGAACAGGATTGAAGATATGAGAATGATAAACTCCTAGTCAAGAATACACAACATGAAGGATGAAACATTGATTAAAAAATGTATTTGCCTGGAGTCTTGCAAATCTAATGGAAAAGACTTTAAACAATTAAAGTAGGATGGAGAAAACTGACTTTGTATAGACACCCAACAAAAAACTACAAAGAATACATCCAATATAATAAGAATAGCATAAAGATGGCAGTTTTATTACAGAAGAAAAATTCCAAGAAAGGAACAAGCAATAAAACCATTGACCTCAGATATCTACTCTCAAATGCTCAAAGTAATGTGAGGAGGCAAATTTGACATCATCTCTATCACTGAGATTTGAAAGGATGGGGCATGTGAATATGGCTCTGGAAAGATATATCTTATTCAAAAGGATAACAATAGATGAAAGGACTGGGTAAGTTTCAGTTGTATATTAAAGTATATCGATGTGAGTAAGTCCAAAAAACAAGGGAGAGAATTATGGTCAAGAGCATTTGACTAGAGATCAACAGAAAGAGAAATAAAATGACATTGTTATCCAGCTATATGACCATCTATGGGGAAAGAAAAAAATAGAATAGGAGTTCAGAAAACAGATGACAAACCTTGAACTGCAAGCATGATATAAATAGTGATAGAAGTTTTCCATTATCCAAACATCACCAGAGCTATATCTCTTCCAAAAGGAGAAAATGTCTTGACTTGAGACAAGCATGCTATAGTATAGAGAATGTTGGACTTGGAATCAGGAGAGAGAGAAGTATTCAGATATTAGCTCTGATATTTTCTTGTTGATGTTCAGTTGTTTCAGTCATGTCCAACTTTTCATAACCCCGTTTGGGAATTTCTTGGCATAGATACTGGCATGGTTTGCCATTTCTTCCTTCAGTTCATTTTATAGATAAGGAAACTGAAGCAAAAAGGGTTAAGCGACTTGCCCAGTATCACATAGCTAGAAAAAGTCTGAGATCAGATTTGAACTCATTAATATGAGTCTTCCTGACTCCAGGCCTGGCACTCTATCCACTGTGCCACCTAGCTCCCCCCAATTCTGATATTTACTAGTTGTGTTGCCATGAGCAAGTCCCTTAGCTTCTCCAAGAACTAGTTTCTTCCTCTATAAAGTGGGAAATATAATAGTATTTACCTTACCTGAGGATCAAATGAGATAATATTTGTAAATTACTTTGAAAATCTTTAAGCACTACATAAATGTCAGCAAATCGTGATTACTATTATTTTTTGTTTTTACTTCATTCTTCAAATGGTTAAAAAAGTGATGAGAAGAACCTTTATCCTGGAATAGATTCTTATCAACAAAGAACTAGTCATTGAAGTAGAAATGATGGGAACTTTGGGGGAAGAGTGCACTCCATCTTAGAGTTTACGATAGAGGAGAGGAAAAACAGACATAGAAAGACATGCTAGATTTGGGAAAGACTGATTTTAAACGACTAAGAGAAAGGGTGAGTAAGAACCGATTACATAAAATTCAACAGGAGTAGACTCAGTTGGATGAAAAACTCTCAAGAATGAAATTTTGAAAGTACACAGAGAAATAATTCCAATAAGAAACAAAAGAAAGTGCTGACTTAAGGGGATAATGTCAATTCCCATGTAAATCTCTAATTTTTATTTTTAAAAGCTATGTAATTTGTCATGGGCTTCATTTTTCTTGCTGGAGGCAGGAGGAAAATGATTCAGAATTTGAAATAAAATTTGACTTAAAATTAAAAGTAAAAATAATTCATTGCAAATATATGTATATATATATATATATATATTTATTTAAAAAATATTTATAATGGACAGGTAACAGAGCATGAGTATTCAGTATGACATAGCTCTGTAAGAATTGTGCCTCTACTAATTCCCAGCTTGTATTGAAGCTGGTGTAGACAAGGATAATTCAAAGAGTGCTAGTATTTGGACATGTAACCTGGCTTTTCTCAATTCCTGCTAAAATTTTGCATGCTGAGGACAAGTAGAAAGATATAACTCAGAGAGAATGCAGAATATAATAATACATATCTGCTACAAGGAGCTGATCTGCTATCAGAAAATTTTTGTGATAAAAGGAGCTTTAGAAAGTATTAAAAAGAAAAAGACAGAATGGTAGACTACAGCCTTCTAAGCTATGGCCGTGTATGTCACTCAAGCCCCATTAAATCCCTGACCTCCAGAGATTGCAATTCCATAGACTGGAGAGAGTGGACCTCTTGTAAGAGAAATTATTCTCTCTCTCCTTATTGAAGTTTAAATCTTAATTTGCTCCATACTGAAGGGCTCATTTAATTTTGTATATTCTAGCATGTTCTTAATCTGTAGTTTCAATTTCTTCTTTTTGCTTTACTTGGCTAAGTGGGTTTGCTCACTGTGATGTGTCTTTTTTGTATAATCAACATTTGGAGAGGGACAAACTGGTGAATGTAAAATAAAGGCTGCCGTCTCTCTCTCTCACGGGTGATCAGATAAATAACCCTCTTTTGAAGCCTATGACTCATGCCCGCAGACCAGAGGTATCTGAGAGGTTGCAGATGATTTAATTTTAAGCTAATATTCCTTTTGCAGACTGAAAAAAGAACCTGCCCAGTCTCAGGAATGTTAAATTGTGCCTGTCTCCTCTACAGCTTATGTGCTGGTGGTAAAGACATAGCCTTCCTCCTACTCTCTGAAGACATAGGACAGACCCCAGACTGTATCTGTCCATGCCATACATGAACTGCATCCATCAATTTAGATAACATTAGAAGAAACTTAATATTATAAATATGTTGGGAAAAGATCTTACATCTTAGAGCTGGGAGGGATGATAGAGACTATGTTATTCTTTTCTTTTTTTGACTCTGAGAGAGGTTAAATTACTTGGCCAGAGTAATACAATCACTATGTATCTGAGGCAAGATTTGAACCTTGGTCTTTTCTGACTCTGAGGCCAGAAGTTAATCCATTATAAAACAGATGCTTTGAAGGGGAGCATCAAAGAAAGGATGTGACCATGTCTGAAAATATATGCGATAGATAACAGAAAGACAGAACTTAAGTTTTGCTTCCACTTTCTCTGCCAAGTTGAATAATCTTCTCACTTGAGAGAAGGAAAAAAGCCAAGAAGTTGAAAGTTAAGAAAAGTATTAAGTGATAACCTGTTACAACCATTAAAATCTCTTCCAACTTATGTAATTCTGGGAACAATTTAAAATTAAAGAACATGTCTTGAAAGGGCGACTTTAGAAAACAAAACTTTTGTTTTACAGCAAGATAGCAATAATTCCAACAACCTGGGAATGGCCTAAATGTCTACAATAGGAGAACGATCAAACAAATTTGGTGCATTGGTGTAATGAAATATAATATTGCAATTAAGACTGAGAAGTATAAGGAAATCCAAGAAATCTAAGACTTTTAGGAAATGATATAGAATGAAAAATGCGGAATTATAGGAAGGGAGAACATAGTGTCTATGAATATATGAAAAAAAGTAAATGATAGTCTCAAGTCCCATGACTCAATTTGGAGGACTAGAAATTTTCTACAACCCTTGCAAATTCTCAGAGTTCCCCAAAATAAGAGTTATATGCAAGAGATAAAGTAATTATAATTGTCTCCACAGGCTAAGACATCAAGAAGTCTAATGAGATGACAACCTGATGAATTAATGGCAGGGAAGGCTAATCCTTAATCTGCAACATGATCTCTCATAAACCACACCCCCAACACCCTCCACTCTCTACCAGGGTAGAATATAACATGATCCAAAAGCTTGTGCTCTGATATACACTCAGCAACTTCCTTACTGTTGATGTAGTGCCTGCTAGCATGCTTTGCCCATACTATCATCCCACCATTCTGGGGCGACAAGTAAGCAAAACTCAATTCTGCCTTCAATTCACTTTTGTTTTGAGGAAGAATAGGGAAACAGAAGTATATTCCGCCTGGGGTTACAGCAGCGCTAAGCCAAAGAATTAAACAACAGAGGGAACTTGGGCAGGGTGGGAGGTGAGGGGGAAGGGTTCCTACAAAAGGCCAGAAGGAAAGGGGATTGGTATCCATCTGAGGGAAGTTCTGCCTCCAGAAGTCACATGGTGCACAGACCAAAGACCATGAAAAGTAAACTCCGCAATGTTGGTAGGAGTTGAGATAACTTTGAGATTCAACCTTTTGTCATCAAAGGTGAAGGAGTCAGAAAGTAAATGATGAGTGACTGTGAAGAGAAAAGACTAAAATTGCCAAAGATCTCAGGAAGAAGAAAGCAGATAAATCAACAGAGAAGATGTTAAAATGGAAGGGAACATGGCTACCAGGAAATCTAAATATCTCTTAAAAAATATTGCAAGACAAAGGGAATTGAATAAGACCTAATGAGACAGAGAACCCTGAAGATCTCTAAGAAAGCAATGAAACACAACAGGGCTTTCCCAAATGATTCAAGAAAGAAATAATAATCCTGAAAGTAAAATTTATGGCCTGCACTGCAAAAATAATAAGTAGAATAGAAAAACATGAATTCATGGTGGCAAACCTCACCAAAAGCAAATATAGAAAAAAAAATAAAGATCAATTGGTTGAAAATACAAATATACAGAAATTCAGAATGTTCTAGAAGAAAAGCAAAATGCAATAGTGTTAAAGGAACATGTTTTCTATACAAGCAAAATGTCAACTTCAAAAAAACAGATTAAGTAGAGACAACTTAGGGTCTCTCAGAGCAACATAAAATAATAGAAGACACTTGTAAGTGGGGATTCATATCCACCTCCTCTTTGCCTGTTTGAAGTTCTCTGAAGATTATCCAGGTGCTAGGATAATTCAGCAAGCTTCATTCCCAAGAGATCTATGAAGACTATCATGTCATCAGACAATGCCTGAAGATTAACAAAGCAGCTTTCTGGAAACACCTTTTCAATGAGGTAAATCATGGTTTTTCAGTGCATCCTCTTCAATGCCTTCTATCACTTCTAGGATAAGTGCACCCAGGTTGTTAAAGCCTTGGCAATACCCAACAGATTTGTTCCATCTGGTCAGCAGAGCTCTTTTTAATACCACTCTGTCTTGCTCTGCCTCCTGCCCACAGTAAGAATGGGAGTTTGTTTGGTGAAGATTCCTTATTATTTGATAACATCTATCTGACTATATATAATAGCTATAGTCACAGACATATGTACCATATAATTATAGATGCTAATGTGATAAATCAAATACTTAAATAAAATACAGCACAATATACACATAAACACAAATCACAGTCTTCCATTGATGTATTCAATAGCTAAGTGAAGAGTAAAACACATACAGGAGTCTTACATGGAAACACATACAGGAGTGTTTAGGGTTACTATGGGCTTCATTACAACAACCTGGGAATGGCCTAAATGTCTACAATAGGAGAATGATCAAATAAATTTTGCTATTGATCCATTCTGAATACCACAGAAAACTGCTTCTGTTCTCTGCTTGACCATTCACTTCTTTGCTTGAACATAGCTTTTATAAGCTCTTTCAGTGAACTATCACCTTTTAAAGGGTGTTTAGAAATCTTTATGTAAGTAGCAACTATCTTTCAGTCAGAAAATTGCAAAGTTCATCAAACTGGCTTTCTCTGGGGTATATAGACCAGACCAGTTATTTAGTCACTGGGTGAGCAGCCCTGAAAAAGAACTTAGGAAGCTCTGACACCAGAGGTGCTAGTCTTCCCTGAACACCCCATAGATCCTCTATGTACAGTTTAATGATTGTCTATAGTTCCAATTGCTTTCCAAAATAGTTGGACCAAACAAGCTTTGCCAACAATTCATTAATGTGCTTCTTGATTTTTCTCTCCAACAACTGTCTTTATTTATTGAGGAATTGTTAATTGAGAAGAATCAATTTCTCCAATATCTTGGATATCAGATCTTTATGAGAGATATTTGTTGCAGAAATGTTTTCCTTCTAACTGTATGTATTTTGTTTGGGTAAAAACTTTTCTATTTCTATAAACAAAATTGTCCACTTCTTCAAATCTTCCCTATTCCTTGTTTAAGGGCAGCTTGGTGGCACAGTGACTATGGAATCAGGAAGACTCATCTTCATGAGTTCAAACCTGTCCTCAGATACTTACTGGCTTTGAACCCTGCTTGCCTCAGTTCCTCATCTGTAAAACCACCTGGAGAAGAAAATGGCAAAATACTCCAGTATCTCTGCCAAGTAGACCCCAGATGGGGTCACAGAGAGTCAGACACAATGGAGAAATGTCTTAACAACAAAAATTCACTATTTGGTCAAGAACTCTTCCCTTATCCATTGTTGTAAAATATGTCTCCTTCCCTACTACTATAATTTGTATGTAACTTCTTATTTCTAGGTCATATGTTCAATTGGAGAATATTGTGATATATAATATAAAATGCTTCCTTTCCTCTCCTCTCTTCCCTTTCCCTGCCCACCCCTCCCTTTCTTTCTTTCTTGTCTCCCCTAAAGCCTTGGACTTTATGCACTCTGAAGCCCATGGATTGAACAGTGAAGGGTCACTGTCCAACCTTCACTGCCACTCCATGGCTTGTTCTGGACCCTCCTGGCTTAGAGTGAACATCTCTCTCTCTCTCTCTCTCTCTCTCTCTCTCTCTCTCTCTCTCTCTCTCTCTCTCTCTCTCTCTCTCTCTCTCTCTCTCTCTCTCTCTCTCTCTCTCTCTCTTTCTGTCTCTCTGTCTGTCTCTCTCCCTCCCTCTCCCTAAAACACAGACTCTAATAATTTCTTGAATTTCCTTAGTGAAAGCTGAAGTCAATTCAAGATATGTCTTGCACCATTCAATGAAAATACGCTCATTAAGAACCTACAACATGCTAGGTACTATACTAAGTGTGGAGGATATGATAAACAGTAACCAAAGTTCCTGCCCTCAAAGAGCTTACATTTTAATGGGCAAGAAAACATACTTAAATTAGAACACAGATATGTTGCATATATAATAAACTCTGTGCTATCTCCCAACTCCCACAACACATGGGATGCTCATAGGGAGGTCATTATTTCCCATCAGGCTCTAAGGGTAGTTCTAAGGGTTTGGGTGAAGCTATCTAATGCTATTTGCTTGAGCCTCCATCCCATTTTGTTCTCCCCAATATTATTAGCTGATATTGAGTAATCAGACAAACTCAGCTATCTTTTGTAAAAGGGTATTTACTAAGGTGCTATGGTAAGATCAGTAATTATAAAAACACTGTCCTCTCCTCCAAAAAGAAGTCTGTGACATACTTTCCCACTGGTACCTACATAGTGTAGGAGAAAGTAGACTCAAGTTTAGAGAGGACCTGTACCAAAGGGGTAACTCACATCTCCTGATTGCTGGAAGTCCCTTTCTCCCCTTCATGGGGTGCTCAAAAAGTTCCCTTGGGCATGGTGTAGCTTCTTTGCTAAGTTCTTTTTTGAGGCAATGAATCTACATCCAGTGTGCTCTTGGTTCCCATTGCAGACACTGGAATCAGCTATTCCAGAATCACTACTAAAATGCTAATAGAAAGCTTGGAAGTCCTCTGGACCTTCAAAGTTCTCTAAGGTCTTCCTATGGCCAAGGTAGGGAAGAGGGAGGCTGACATTGAGATGCTTTCCTTCCCTGCCTCAAGTGATTGACTGTCACAGGCAGTTCTCTGTCTTTATTCTCTCTCTAGACTGAATCTTTCTCAAACTTGAACTGGCTTGATTATTTCAAAAATTTAAAAACTAATCCATCACCAAATTTCCACAGTCACTCTGAACAGTCTTACTGTATAGGGACTCCAAGAGTTAAAAGCTGAGTAATAAAATATTGTCAAGCAAAGGAATATTGTTAGTGCAAAAGTCTCAGGGTGGGAGATAACATGTGATGTGCAAGGATCAACAAACCAACCAGTATGGCTGGATCAGAGAGTGTATGAATTGAGAGTACTGAAGTGGAGGGGAGTAAAATGTAAGAAAATTAAAAAGGTAAGAAGGATACAGGTTGCAAAGAGTTTTATATTACAAAAGAATTTATATTTGAGCCTGAAGGTAATTAGAAGTCATTAGAATTTAGCTTCACATGAGAAAGTGGTTTGGAGCAGAAATGATGGCATCCCTTAGATGAATTGATTACTTCATCCTAGAGTTTTTAATAGAAGAGAGGAAAATAGAACGAAATCTGATATGCATGTTAGGTTTGAGGAAAGCAGATTTCAAAGGGTTCAAGAGTAAAGAAAAGGGGGATTACATGAAGTCATCCCAGTAAAGATGTTGAAGAAAAAAATTCTGAAAATACAAAGGGAAACACTAACAATGAGGAAAAATGGAATTTATCTGAAGAAATCAATGTAGAAACACAGAGATTTATCAATTACTTTAGATTTTAAAAATAAATATAAAAAAGATGAAAGCAAAGCTAGGTAATAACGAATGACTATTAGGGAAGCAGGGTACTATAAAGTATAATGTTAAAAATACTAAGCAAGCTCAGAATTAACTGAAGATGGTAAAGAAAGATGAGAACAACAAAAAGGGTTGTTTCTGTTGCTTTCTTTCTTAGTTACAGTGGAAGAAAAAGGAGGATCAAAGAAGGGACATCATTCCTATCTCTGCCCCAGTGGAACCTTGGACTCTGCCTTTGGGACACTGAGGATGAATAGTTGAACTTTAAGCTTCCTTCACTTGGAGCAGGTGGTTTGATTATAACTGACGAAAGGAAGAAGACAGAGCTGCTCAATTATTATTTTGTTTCTCTGTCCTCTGCAAAGCCCAGTGACCTTTACACTGGAACTGACAGAACAAAAATTACTAACAGGAATTGATACTCAAGAGAAGTAAGGCAATATACACATAGCTGCCCTCGATGAGTCCAAGTGGACCCAGATGAACTGCAGCCTTATGTCCCAAAAGAACTGGCAAGTGTGATTGCTGAACCAGTTAGTGACATTTGAAAAATCATGGAAAAATAGAAGGTACCAAAAATTAGAGAAGGGCAAATGTAGTTCTGAAAATTCTAGAATGGCTCATTAAAAAGATAGTTGGGCTACCCTTATAGGTAATATTCAAGGAACAGTCATTCAAAGACAATCAAGCTAAATTCCTTAGGGAAAAAGGAATTATAGAATCCTGAGGCTCAAAGGGAGCAGATGAGATTTCCTCCTTTTCAAAGCTCCCCCTCCCACTTCCTATAAAGGAAATTGTATAATCTCTCCTAGAAACATCTCTCTCCCTTCTTTACAGAGCTAGGGGACTACGAGTATAGAATATTGCATATACTGTCAGACTCAGCTGATATATTAGTTGACTTTTATGAATTGCTTTTTTCCCCTTCTCTTTTCATCGTTTTTTACAAGGAAAGGATGGCTCACAGGATATGAGAGGAAGACATATAGTTAGAAATAAAGGTGATGTTTAAAAAAGGGATCAATGAATTTTAATTGTATACAAATTAAAAAGCAAGTCATGCCAGGCTAATCTAATTTTCTTTTTTGACATAATTACTAAAATAGTAGATGAAGGTGATTTTATGGATATAGTTTATATTGATTTTAGCAAAACTTTTAATAAAACATTCCCTACTGTTCTTATGGAGTTGTCAAGAGATAGATTAGATAATATAAACAGATGTATTAAGAACTAGCTGGATGGCCAAACTCAAAAAGTAATTGTTAATAGTCCAATGTCAATGTGGCAAGGTGTTTCCAGTGAAGTAGCCCATATTCTATGCTTGGCAGAAAGTGAAAGCTGTGTTCAAGGTTTTTGATGGTGTTGGATTGTTTTTCAGTTGTCTGACTCTTCGTGATCCCAGTTGGGGTTTTCTTAGCAAAAATACTGCAGTGCTTCTCCATTTTCTTTTCCAGCTCATTTTACAGAAAAAGAAATTGAGGCAAACCGGGTTAAGTGACTTGCCCAGGGTCACATAGGTAGGAAGTGTCTGAGGCTAGATTTGAAAATGAATCTTCCTGCTTCTAAATCCAGTGCTCTATCCACTATCACCTAGCTGCCCTCAAAGTTTTTAAGGTTTATCATATTACAAGAGAGATTAGATTTATTCTATTTGATCCAAAAGGGCAGAAAGAGAAACAATGGGTAGGAGCTGCAAAAAGACCAATTTACACTGTACTTTAGGGAGAATTATCTAAAAATGAGTACACTATAGATGTGGAATGGGAATGTGTTGCCTTGAAAAGTGGTAGCTTCTCCTTCCTTGGGAGTCTTCAAGCAGAGGATAAATGCACTTGTAGAGTATGGTACAGTGGGAAAACCTTTTGTTCATGGATTGGACTACATGTCCACCGAAATTCCTTTTAAGTTTCAAATTCTGTAATTCAAGGTTACCTTCACCCCTTGTTGAGGCATCCTGGGTATAGTCATCCTACTTTGTAGGACTTCATTCATGGTAAGCACTTAATGCTTAATTGGATTTACTTAATGAGCTGCCCCACAATGAATTTTCCAGGTAATTCAAATATACCCCCAAAAATAAAACTTTTTTGAAACTCCCTTATTTTCATCATTTTAAAAAAAACAAATTCTAAAATGTATTGCATACTTCCTTTTCTTCTTAAACAGAGTATCTAGAATGTAATTTAACTGCTCATTGTCTTCACTATGAGTTCCTGTTACTGAATATTCTATACTACAGGGACACATTTTCTCATGACTCATTGAGGGATGTAGGACCATCTCAATGGTCCCAGCCTACTTTGCTTTTTCAATCTTTAAATCCATTCAGTTCAATAAACATTATTAAACATCTTCTGCACAAGACACTAGGGATGCGAAGATGAAAATAATTCTTTTCCTCAAGCAGTTTATAGTCTACTGGGAAGATGCAACGTGTGTGAAGTAAATAAATGCAAATTATATACAAAGTAATTGGAAGAAATTTCAGGAAGAAGAGAGTGTTAATAGCTGGGGCTATCAGGTAAGGTCTTGGCCTCATGTAAGAAATAACACATAGGCTGGGTTTTGAAGGAAGCCATGGATTCTGCGAAGCAAAGGCTAGGAAGAATATTATAAGCATAGAGGACTACTTGTGTGGGAAATTCAATATCACATATAGGGAAGATATAGTAATCCAGTTTGACTAGAGAGGAAAATGGTAATATAAAATGATTGGGAAAGGTATGCAGTAGTCAAATCATGATATGCTTTCAATGCCATGTTAAGATTTTGTATTTCACAATAGATGCAGTATGGAATTCTTGTGTCTAGCAGAAATGGGGAAGGAGAGGTGAGAGATACAGAAAAAAATTATAAAACACATGTCTGACTGTCAATTTCTGTCTCTATGATTCCAATGACTTCCTATGACCTCAAGGATCCAATAGCCATTCCTCTGTTGGGTATTTAACGCTCTTTTGAATCTTTCCAAACTCCAAATCTATTTTTCCCTTCCAGGTACAGTCAGTCCATCCTTACTGGACTGCTTGCTCTTGCTCATATATGACTCTCCACAACTCATATCTGGGCTTCTGGGCTGGTTATTCTCATCCTAAAATCCTTCTCCTTACTTCTGCTCTTGGAATCTCATTTCCTTCAAGACTCAGTTAGATGTAAGACCTTCTGCATAAGGTCTTTCCTGGTCCTCCTAGGGACCTTCTTCTCCAAGGTAATGTGTATGCTTTATATGTATGTCCTTTGTAGAGACCTATAAGTGTGCTTTTCTATATATTTGTATGTACATGCGGTCTTCTCTGTTAGAATATAAGCTCTTTGAAAACACTGTTTTTCTTTCCTTTTTTCTTTGTGTCTTTCCTAGCAACTAGCAGTATGTGATCCATAGGCTATTGATAAAGACTTGATTAATTGATGGATTAATAAAAAGGAACCTGCCAACAATAAGTCCTCTCTGTCAGAAGTCAGTAAGTCTTTTCAATGAATACTTTTTAATTTAATTTTTTCACAGTTACATGTACAATTTTAACATTCTTTTTTTCAAAACTTGAATTCCAAATTCTCCTGCATACTCTCTAACCCCTCCCCAGTTGAGAAGGCAAGCAACTTGACATATTTTATACATATGTAGTGATGCAAAACACATTTCCATGTAATTCATGATGTGAAAAAAACAGACCAAAAGAAAAAACGGTAAAAATAAATAAAAAGTATGCTCCAATCTGCATTCAAACTCTGCCAGTTCTTTCACTGGAAATAGTACTTTTCATCATAGAGCCTTCAGAATTGTCTGTATTGCTGAGAATAACTAAGTTTTTCACAGTTGTTCTTCATACAATATTGTTATTGTGTACAATGTTCTCATTTCACTTTGCATCGGTTTATATAATTCTTTGCAACTTTTTTCTGAGAGCATCCTGTTCATCATTTTTTATACAGCAATAGCATTCCATCACAATCATATATACCAACTTATTCATATATGAGTAGTATTTATGATCATTTTGGGGCATGACCTTCATATCTTTTTTGGTTACTCAGAGGTCTCTTTTGTTTTATTTTGAATTTTCAGTGGTATTACTGGATAGGGATGGTTGTTGGGATCTATGGATAAGAATATGTGTCTGTGCTTGAAAATTCAGAGAGCATTATTTTAAAAAATGGTTATTTTACATGAAGAGGTAGTTCTTGTCAACCATCAAAACTATGTGTTAAAGGTAGGTCAGGACAACAGTCAAGAACTACTGAGGGATGGGCTAGCAGTATTGCAAGAACAGAATAGATGAGATGGGAGGAGGATATGGAAATATCTCTCTAGTTAAGATCTAGTCAAAACCTTACCAAATGTCAGAATTATAGACTTCTACCAAGCTGCAAGCCATGATTTGCAGATGGATCTTCTGGGCAACTAATCCTGTGATTACTCCTGGGGGTTGCTATAGAGCAGGGAGATTTGATGGGAAAAGTCAGTTAACTGAACATTCAAAAATAGAGGCCCTGAATGATTTAGGAAGTGATAAGAACAAACTCAAGATGAATTTCTTAGTATAAGTTTCCCCTATCAAGCCCCCAACACAAACAAAGTTCTTATTCCCAAGGGACCTTGAGGTACCATCTTCCAATATGATACTATAATATGCACGCTGAAGACATTGCTTATTGATTTCCTATTTATATTAATGGGCTTTTACTATAAAAATCTAAACATTACATGTTTCAGACCTCTGTGCAACTCAAAGGACAAATGAAGGTGCTCTTTAGAAGTATCAGATTCACTTAATCCGCTCCTACTACCACTTCTCTCCTAGAAAAGGCAGTCTGCGTCTTCACTACAGTAAGATTCAAGTAGAAATGCAAGCTTTGGTACTTTCTGTCTGAATTCAGAAGAATGGAGACTCCTCACTGTACCCAAATTTGAATTTTCTGTTTAGCTAGCCTGTTGTCACAATCTGAGGAAAATCAAGCTGAATGAAATGAACAAAACCTTCAATAGAATATCTAATGAAATGCCTTTAAACATTTCTGGGATTCTTGAGCAAAAAAGTCAAAACTGAAATACTGCCAACATTTCAGGAAATGACCATAGACTATTAGTAACCAGCCATCAAATTTAGTATCACCCTCATTGATTTTTTTTAACTTTCTTCAGGCAAACTGGAGTTATATGAATAATTGAGTTAAGGAATTGTTAACTTTTGGGACAGGGATTCCTTCAAAAGTTTGGTGAAGCCCATGAATCCCTTCTTAGAATAATGGTTTTTAAATACATAAAATAAAATGATTACAAAGGAAAACAATTACATTGAAATCTACTTATCCAAAAAAATTAAGTTCACAGAACCTAGATTAAGAACTCCTGGCTTGTAAGGTCTAATTTTGTAGCATTTTGGAAATATTCCATAGGGAGAAGTAATATGGCATAAAGAAAAAATGCTGGGATTAGAGGCAGGAGACCTGGGGAAATCTGAGTGAATTCTGGCTCCAATGTCTACTAGCTTTGTGACTATAGGCAAGTAACTTAACCTCTCTGAGTCTTGTTTTCTCTTCTTTAAAATAGATACGATGATAATGATGATGAGCATTTACGTAGCACACACTGTGTGCCAGGCACAGTGCTAAGTACTTCACAACTATCTCATTTGATCCTCAACACAACTCTGAGAGGTAGGTACTATTATTATCTCTGTTTTACAGTTGAGGAAATCGATATAAACAGATTAAATGACTTACCCAGAGTCACCCAGCTAGTAAGTGTCAGCAGGCAGATTTGATCTCAGATCTTTCTAACTTCAGATACAGCACACCATCGATTGTGCTATTAATAATTACACTATTTACTTAGGTGATAATGTCTGTCTTCAAGTATTTGAAGAACTGTCATATAGAAGAGGGATTCAACTTTTAGACTTAATTTTATTTTTTTAATTAACAAAAATCTATTTTTATTTCTCTCCTACACCTCCCCCAATTGGTAAAAAATTGGTAAAATTGCAACAAATACATATAGTCAAGTAAAACAAATTCCTCCATGGGCCATGTCAATATATACATAGATAGATAGATATATACATATTTATATACATGCATGTCAACAGATAGATGATAACACAGAGTATGTGTGCATGTGTGTGTGTGCGTGTGTTTCATCCTGCATTCAGAGTATATCACTTCTCTGTTAGGAGATGTATATCATCTTTCATCATTACTTCTCTGGAAACACGATTGGTCATTGTGTTGACCAGAGCTCTTATATCTTTCAAAACTGCTTGTCTTTACAATGTAAAGATAACTTTTATTTTTTAATGTTTATCTTATAAATTATTCTTTAAGTTCTCATTTCATTCTGCATCATTGTATACAAATCTTCCCAAGTTTTTCTGAAATTATCCCTTTCATCATTTCTTACAGTGAAATTGTATTTCAATATATTTATATACTATAATTCCTTCAGTCATTCTTCAATTGATAAATACCTCCTTAATTTCCAATTCTTTGCCAAAACAGAGGTGCAATAGATTTGTTTGTAAACAGGAGTCCTTTATACTTCTTCCTTGAGCTTAGCAGTGGGACCAATAGATCAAAGAATATGCTATTTAATAATTATTATTTAATAATAATAATTCGGGGTGGGGTTCCCAGAACAACCGGACCACTTCACAGCTTCAGTATCAATGCACCAATGTTCCTGTTTTCCTATAAGTCCTCCAACATGTGTCAATATTTGACCATTTGTTATGGTCAGTTTTGCCAGTCTGATAGGTGAGAGGTAGAACATCAGAGTTGCTTAAAATATATTCATCTAATTATTAGTGATTTTAAAATATGTCAATAGATTTAATTTCTTCCTTAGGCAATCTTCTGTTCATACTCTTTGACAAGTTTTAATTTGGGGAATGGCAAGAGAGATAAGACTTAATCTTTTTGACCCTAGGGTACTAAGAGTCAAGGTTATATTTTATTTAGAGGAATATTTAGGTTTGATACAAGGAAATCTTCCCAGTAATTAGAGTCATAAAAATAACTGGAGCTGGTTTCTCTGCAAGACAGTGATTTCTCCCTTATTGGAGGTCTTCAAGCACAAGTGGAATGATCATTTAAATATGCTGTAGAAGAAATTCTCCAGCAGGTATGAGTCTAGGACATGAAATTCCTTCCAAGTCTTAGACTGTATGATTCTCTGAATACCTCAAAGGGCTAATGTGATTTTAAAAATCGACAAACCACAAAGTGCTATATAAGAATGAATTATTTCATATTGAATTACCAGAAACTGTGTTGGGGTAGGTCACTGCCCCTGCAACTTATAAATTGTCACTTTCAGACAATAGTCTAAGGACCTTTTCTGCCTCTTTTCTCCCATATATCATAAGGGAGTACTTGGAAAATATCATCTATGGGGCTTCTGACATTGCCTGTTTATACTTATCTTATATGGCAGATGGTACAATGGACAGAGTATTGATCTCAGAGTAAGGAAGACCTGGCTTCATATCCTACTATAGACTCTTACTTGTCAGGTTACTATGGATCAATAACATCACCTCTCTGGGCCTCAGCCCCTCAACTAGAAAATGTGGGAGTTGAGTCTAGATCAGGGATTCTGACTTTTTCTATTTCATTGGAATCTTTTGGCAAAATGGTATATATTATTCCTTAGAATATCAGCTAAATGGAACAATGGATAGAGCACTAGATATAGATCCAGGAAGTCCTGAGTTCAAATCCGGCCTCAGTTACTAGCTGTGTGACCCTGGTTAAGTCCCTTAATCCTGTTTGCCTCAGTTTTCCCATCTGTAAAATGAGCTGGAGAAAGAAATGGCAAAGCACTCCAGTATCTTTGCCAAGAAAATCTCAAATGAAGTCATGGAGAGTCAGACACAACTTAAAGGAATGAACAATGTTTTCACAATAATGTTTTAAAACTCGTAAAATAAAATACTGAGGATTTCTTTTATTATAAAGTAAATGCTTTATATGATGGTTCATTTGATCAAACTGTTTTGAGAGCATTCTATCTTATCAAAAATTTAACCTTTACAAATTCTTTATTTTTTAAATTGTATGTATTTATTATACATACACATATATATATATATATATATATATATATGTATATATACATGTGTTAGAGGGAGAGACAGACATACAGACAGTATCATGTAATGGACAGAGGGATGGCTTTTGAGTTAAAAAGACTTAGTCCTGCAATTTACACATACTCACAGGCAAGTCACTTAACTTCTCAGTACTCTAAGAAAGTTTTTTCCCCTCCTTCCCTTCCCCCCTCACCAAGAAGAAATGCAATCTGATATAGGCTATTCATATACAATCACATTAAACATCTTTCCACATTAGTCATGTTGTGAAAAAAAGAATCAGAACAAAAGGAAAAAACCATGAGAAAGAAAAAATAGTATACTTCAATCTACATTCAGACTTGATAGTTCTTTCTCTGGATGTGGATAGCATTTTCCATCATGAGTCTTAGAATTGTTGTAGATCATTGCATTGCTGAGAACAACTAAGTCTATCAGAATTGGTCATTGCACAATGTTGTTACTGTGTACAGTGTTTTCCTAGTTCTGCTCACTTCACTGAGGATTAATTCATGTAAGTCTTTCCAGCTTTTTCTGAAATATACCTGTTTACGATTTCTTATGGAACAATAGTATTCCATTACATTTAGCCATTCCAATTGATGAGACCTCCTCAATTTCTAATTCTCTGCCACCCCAAAAAGAGTTGCTTTTAAAAATATACAGCATTTCAAAGGAAATCAAACCTCAGTGAAAATAAAAAAATGTGTTTTTGCCACCTTAGTTCATGGACCCCTGAAATTTATCCTTCAGCCTCCAAAGGGTGGATGGATCCTTGGCTAATGTCTCTGTACTAGGGAGCCTGTAAGCTACCACCATAGTGGTATAATGCTATACCTTTATAATCTTCTGTAACAATATGGTTTAGCAATTCAGTGAAGCATCTACTCCTGAATGTGATCATCAGGGTTGAGGCTGTCCCAAAACCTTGAATCTTTATGTAGATCTGAACAGGCTGTCATCTCTTCTCTGAAGCTGCCCACAGCTCCGTCAGGTTAAGAGTAAGTAAAATCAGAAATTATTTAAATGACAACAATTACCTGTTAGGTTCAATATGATTACAGGTTCTGGTAAGTGGAAGGAACTGTCCATTTGGGTAATGGAAGGAAATACAGTCATTGAAATCCAGGTATCTATAAAGCTGAACCAGAAGATAATAATAAACACTGAGTAGTAATTCTGCTCTACAGATCTTCAGTTTAACTCTCTCCTAGCAAGCAAGCTATCTGGTTTTTAATTCAGGAAACAGTTATTAAATGCCTACCATGAAAAACCTACTGATGGGGGGACACACGGATGAATGAGACACAGTCCCAGGTCTCCTGTTGTTTCTCAATGTTATCTTTTTGCAGTTTCTGTGTCAGGACCTTAGGGAGCTAATGAGTGCTCTTAGATTTCTCCCTCATAAAAAAAGCTTTGCTCAAAGAGTTTCAGGAGCTCTCTTTTGCTTTTTGTCTCTTATTTTAGTCTGTATTTTGAAACTCTGGGCTTTTGATCACTAAGTAAATTTGTATGAGTTACTAGTACAGCCTGGGATGGATGGATACACGGGAGATACCTCCAAAGCAGGAGACTTATGAGCTAACCTGGCCCAAGAAACTCATGCCCAGTACAGAACAACATAGGCTTACCCACAAAATTAGAAAAGAATGAGAAATCATTTTGATGCTAGAGAGACAAGGAAGCTTCTTAAAAATCATGTTAAGAATATGTTATATATTCTTAAGCAGAAGCACTATGTAGATGATGGAACTGCCTCTGTAGCCTCCAAACTAAATACCTTATATTTATTTTGTCATCTTTCCTGTGCATATTGTATGTGTGTATGTGTATGCACACACATACACATACACATCTGAACAAGGTAGTGTAGTGGATAGGGTTGGACTTGGAATCATGAAGATCTGAGTTCAAATTCTGCCTGAGATTCTTATTAGCCATGTAACTCCAAGTCACTTAACTTCTCTGTCTGCATCAGTTTCTTCATCTATAAAGGGAAGACTATCTCATAATGTTGTTGTGAGGTTCAAATAAGTTAATATTTGCAAAGTGTTTTGCAAACCTTAAATCACTGTGTAAATGTTAGCTATTATTACTTATATATACCACTGCCTCAACCTGGCAGTAAGCACATTAGTGTTTGTTGGATTTGATTTTTTGCATAAGGGTCCAAAAGACAAGCATCTTTAAGTAAGAATATAGTTTCTAAATTGAATGTAACATTTCCTAATGTTACATACTAAAGCAACACAGGAATTCTCCACTGAGAAATTGCACACCAACTTCCATTGAAAAAAACTGCATGTCAACATGTCAACATTTTCATCCTCTCTGAGCCCATCTCCATTGAAAAACAAAGTATACATAGGAATTGCATTACATCTCACCAAAAAACCATTAGGCCTCTACATCCCAAAGTCAGGGTCACTAACTTCTCTCTGAGAATGGACTAGAAATTCCACATTTGCCTGGAGCTTTCAAAATATAGGTGACACAAGCTACCCATCTGAATTTTTCATGATGAGGAGATTGAAAAAAATTTTTAAATCATTTACATGAAGACTAAGCAGGAAATTTCATGCTGGGCTGAATACAGAATAAAACAAATCAATGTGTGGAAAAATAAGCTTGGGCATCATGGCTGTTCACTCAGAAATTCTACCCTCCTGCTCTAAAGGAGCAATGCTTCTCTGTGATCGCCATGACGCAGGGCACAGAGCACTGAACTGCTGGGTCAAAGGACCTGGGTCCAAATTACTTCTTACTATCTCTATGAATCATTTAACATCTCTGGGCCTTAGCCCCTTCAATTTTATAAAAAGAGGGAATTATACCTAAGACTGGGTGAAGGAAGACACATTTCAAGAGAACAGGTGTTTGGTTTTATCCTTTAGTCATTTTAAGTCTATCTTTTCTCTCAATATACAACACATTTTGAGCGACAGTTCCTCCCAAGTTTCCTTCTTCTTTTTTGTTCTTTCCTTTTTTCCTTTTCCCCTCTCTCATCCTTTCCTCTTTTCTTTCCTTCCTTCATCCCTCCCTCTCCCCCTTCCTTCCTTCCTTTTTCTCTTTTCCCCTTTGCCTTCCATAATCCATTGTCCAGGAAGGTGACACCCTATCCTATAAAAGGCCCAACTCTGGACTCACACAGAACTTAGACTCAGTCTTGAGGAGAGCCTAAATCCAAAAAGAGGTGGAACTTTTCTTCCACTCTTTGGTTCTTTCTACTCCAAGATTGTGAGGAGAATAGTTTGAATAAAGTTTAAATATGGCTCTAGGGTCTTCTTAAAATAGATTAATGGAATCTTTTCTAGAAAAGTTATTCAATGTACATATGAAAGAAATGCTAAAAACACAAAAGACTCTCAAATAAGCATGAACATACACTGACAACATAACTCCTTCCTTTTAGATAGGAAAGATTCCTGGGGGCTCAATAGGACTGAATAGATTTCACTTTTCCTTTCAGACTCCACTGTCTTAACAGTAACCGAAGGTCCAGATCTTCTGGTGAGCCACATGTGCATGACTTATCCTCCTTGCAGCAGTCATTTTCTCCTCAAAGAAGGTTATAGTATTTGAGGGAATTCTTGAAGTATTGATTTCACAAGGCATCTGTTTAGAAGCATCCATCATAGGATCAATATTTTGCCACCTGTGCTCACCCCTGAAACAGAAGTGGAAGTTGGAGACTTGAGATAGAGTTTCAGGCTCACTTAATCAAGCACATATTTTCACTGATATGTGCTGCCATAGCTGCTACTGAGAAGGTGAAAGCCATCTCCTACCCTCTGATGGGAAATCCAAGGCAAAATTGTCAGGACTCCCAAACCACACATTTTATAGAGGGAAGGAGAGAACAAGAACAAGTTATTTCCCTTTTCAACGACTAAGTGGACAGCTTTTCCAGCCTAGTCACCAATCATCTTCAACACAGATTCCAGTGATGGGACAGGCTAGGAAAATTTGCTTGTTCATGTAATTTAGAAAGTACCTTAATCATGGGGACCTCTGGAAAGGATAGGGATATTGGGTTGGCTCGATGAGAAATTTTCCAGTTAGCAACACCCTTACCTTTTCTTCCTATGCTTCTTCTCCTTCATCTCTCTTCTTTTTTCTTTCCCTCTTCTCCTGTCCTTCCTCCCTTCTTTCCTTCCTCTTTATGTCCTCAACATAAACAAAATTCCTTGTAAATTTCCCCTAATTTCATGGGTTCTTCTCCAGAGACTACAACGTTGGGCCTTAACTTCTACATCGTGACTCAACACTTCCCAAGTCTCAGCCTAAATAGCAATTTGCCCAGACAGGTCCCAGAATCTCATTTAATCCCATATTCATTGAGAAAAGCCTCCTTATCCCAGCACTCCTTGTCCAGCTATTTCAGGAAATACAAAATGATCCTTCCATAAAGCCACACTTTTCACTGGTCTCTGCCCCCTAGAACTGTTTTAAAAAACCCAACTATAAGACACTGACATGGACCCACTGATTTTGCTATCCCTTGCTGAATCAATAGAAGCTTCTTACTAAAATTGCTTACTTCTTCATTTGTCCTTTCAGTTATAGAATCTTGGAGCCACAGAAGCCATAGAGATCATGGAGCCCAACATCTTCACTTTTTATTTACTTGCTTGTTCCTTTATTTATTTATTCATTCATTCATTTATAGTGGTCACTGATTTCTTTATGGGGGCAGCTAGGTGGCACAGAGGTTAGAGTAGTGGACTTGGAATCTTTCTAAATTCAAATCTGACCAGTGTGACCTTGGGCAAGTCACTTAATCTTATTTACCTCAGTTCCACATCTATAAAATGAGCTGAAGAAGGAAATGGCAAATACCTCCAGTATCTTTGCCAAGAAAACCCTAAATGGGGTCAGAGGGAATAGGACACAACTAGAAAAAATGACTCAACAACAAATTTCTTTATATACTATTAGGAAGTTAGTAGATAAGGAAAAAGCAAAGAACTGTTTTCTCTAACTCCTCCTTGTCTCAGAGAGAAGCCAGGGCATCTATTTTTTCACTCAGAGAGTCAAAGGAAGAGATATCATCTCAAAGGGGTATTGGGGTCATCTCTTCAAACCTGGTTTAATCAGCAGCACAGAGTCTCTTTTGACTCCACATAGATTTCATTGTTAACTAAAACAGCAGTGTCAGCAGCAAGCAGGAGCAACACCTTTCGGAAGCTTTAAATGAAAGATCAGAGAAGTCAAAGCAAGAGCCCTGGCCTGATTCTGAGAAGTCCATGGTGCAAGGTTTTGGCATATGGCGCCAAGACGGATAACAGACTTCAGAAATCTGTCTCTCCTTCTGGTTTATCCCTTTTCTGGCATCTTTCTCCCAGAATTCTTCATGAAACAGTCTTAGAATTCCCCATTTTCACAACACTCGTGCTGTCACTTTTAGGGAAAGTGTTCCATCTCCATGGAAATTCTGGTGCAGGGATACATGCCTCCCTTGAGGCCGTAAATTTTGCAGTCCCTTGCAAAAATCAACTGGAGTATATTTGTAATCTATAAGCAGACAGCAAGAGACACGGCTAACTGCAGCAGAGAGCTGTTTACTCTAAATTATACTTTGTCATGGAGAGAAGTTGGGGCAGCTGCTTCTTTCTTTGAGACTCAAATCATGGAAGAATGATATTATCTCTAAGGAGCTGGTGGGGTCTTCTGAAATGCGGTCTGGTCATAGTGCAAGTCTCTCTCTGCCCAGTATCAATTGCATTATCTGAAGCAGGGGCCTTAACAGAAGCAAGGACAACACCTTTCAGAGTCTATAGGAAGGAGTAGAGACACATAAACTCAGAGCCCTGACTCCAATTCTGAGAAGTACAAATGAGGCCAAGATTGAGCAGATGCTGAATCCCTACCTCTTTATATATCTTCTCTCTTTATTAGCATCGTTCTTCCCCTACCTTTACAGAACCATAAATGGGAACTCAGAGATGGGAAATGAATTACTCAAGGTCACACAGTGAGTTATCAGTACAGAAAGGACTAGAACTCAGGTCTCCTGACAGCACCACAATCCTTTCTAACCCCAGATGTATGAATTTGACTTAAAGATTTCTAGTTCATAGTTGTGAGCCTAGAAGGACACAGAGCCTGTCAGTCCCTTCTCACCCTGACTCCTAAGGTAAGGGGCCAGACAACATCTGTCTTGTTCTATTCTATTCTATGCCTAAAACTGGGAGTTCTTTCTCAGAATTTTGGACCACTAATCCTGCAAGTAGGTTGAGGTGGAAATGGTAGGTTGTTCTGGGAAATGGTATCGCCTTGATGTGGGATAGCCCCATTTGCCACCAAGATCTCCTCAATATTTCCAAGGTCAATGAGTATTAATAACAGTAAGGCAGATTTTATCAGGGCAGCTAGGTGGCAGTTAGTGGATAGATTACTGTCCTTGGAATCAAGGAGCCTTGGATTTAAATCCTGTCTCAGATACTTATTAATTGTGTGACTCTGAGCAACTCTGAGACTCAATTTACTCTTCTATAAAATGGCGATAATAATAACACCTATCTCATAGGGTCAAAGATGTGCAAAGACCTTTGTAAGCCTTAAAACATTTTATAAATGCTAGCTATTATTATCATTATCTTGAAGTAAGGGAGAACTTTTTAGGAACCAATATTGTACAACAGTGGAAAAGGTTGCCTCGGAGAGTACAAAGCATTGACGTAGAATAGGGTGATCATTTGTCAAAGAAACAGAACGCTAGAGTTTCACCAACGAATACTGGATTGAGAGTTAGAATGTGGTTCCACATCACAGCTTTGTTAATTACTAATTGTTTGACCTTGAGAAAATAAGTTATCAATACTTTGAAAAAGCCTAAAATTATGAGTACCACGCAACACTTGTGGTTCTCCCACCTCTGCAAAGGCATTGTGAGTTGAGAGTAGATTTAATCATATTTCTTCTTTCAAGCCATTGTAAGCTTTGTCATCCTGCATCATTCACTTTTGATGTGTGTGGGGGGAGGGGTTGTGTTATTCTCTCCATATACATTGTTGTCATGGTTGTATATAGTTTTCTTGGCTCTTCTTGCTTCACTCTACATCAATTTATAAAGATTTTTCCATGCTTCTCTGTGTTCATCATACATCATTTTTTACAACAAGATTGGTATTCCATTATATTCATGTACCAGAATTTGGTTAGCCCTTCACCAGTTGAAGGCCATCTACTTTGTTTCCAAGTCTTTGCTAACACACAAAAAGTGCTGCCATAAATATTTTAGGCTATTTGGAGACTTTCTTCTCATCACTGGCCTTGTTGGGACACAAATCTAAGGATATGGATATTTTAGCCACTTGATATGTATAGTTACAAGTTGCCTTACAAAATGATTGCATTGGGAGTTTTCCAGTCCAAACATCTGACCATTTCAGGAATCTCTTCTACAGGTTCTTACATAAAAGGCAATATGGTATAGCAGAAAAGGTAGTGGATTGAGGATCAAGAACCCATATTCAACTCCAAATTCCAATATTTCCTAACTAGCTCTGTGACCCTAAACAAGTCTCAGAGCCTCAATTTCTTCATCTACAAAATGGGGGAAATGCTACTTACCTTGAAGAATTGTTATAAGGAGAGTACTTTATAAATCTTAAGGTGCTATATGAAGGAACTCTTAAAAATGAATAGGACTGGAATAATGCAATCAGCCAAGATGATCAGTAAGCAATTATTAAGCACCATCCACATGCCTTCCAGGCACTGTCCTAATGGGTAGGTATACAAAGAAAAGCAAAAACAGTCTCTACTTTCAAGTTACTCACAGTCTAATTGGGGAGATAACATGCCAATAACTATGGACAAACTAGCAATATATATGATAAACTGGAGATAATCAGCCAAGGGAAGGCACTTGAATTAGGGTGTTCAAGAAAGGCTTCTTGTTGAAAGTGAGACTTTATCTGGGACCAGAAGGAAGCCAGAGAAGCCAAGAGGTGGAGTGGAGGAATGAGGGTATTCCACGTATGAGGGAGAGTCATTGAAAATGCCAAGTCTGAAGATGGAATATTATGATGTGAGCAAGGTGTCCAGTGTCACTGGATCATAGAGTAAGTGGAAGGGGAAGGCAAGGTAAAGTGTGAGACAATTGAAAAAGTAGGGGAAGCAGGTTATAAAGGTCTTTAAATACAAAAAGATTTCATATTGTGAATCTGAAGGTGATGAGGGAAGTAACATGGTCAGACCTGAGCTTTAAGAATATCACTTTGGCAATCAAGTAGAGAATGGACCAGAATGGAGAGACACTTGTGGCAGGCAGGTCCACCAGCAAGCTATTGCAGTAATGTAGATGTGAGGTGATGAAGACTTAGTTGGTACTGGCATCAGTGGAAAGAAAGGGGTATTTTTTCAGAATTGTTACAAAGGTAGAAACAATAGACCTTGGCAAGAGATTGGCTTGGCCTTGGCAAGAGATTGGCTATGGGGATGAAAGGTAGTGAGAAGTCAAGTATGAATTAGGTTTCTAATCTGGGTGACTGGGAGGGTTGTGGTACCCTCAACAATAGTACACAAACTACAAAGAAGCTAGGGTTTGAGAAGAAATAGAATGAGTTCAGTTTTGGACTTTTTGAGTTTAATACGTCTATGAGAGGTGCAGTTTGTGATGGCTGATAGTCATTTGGATAGATCAGTAGAAAGGTTGGGTCTGAATAATTAGATTTGAGAACCAGTCATTGAATCCATGGAAACTAATGAGATCACCAAGGGAAATAGTGTAGAGGGAGAAGACAAGAGGGACCAGAGTCCTGGGGGACAAAGATTAGCAACCATGACTGGATGATGATCCAGCAAAGAAAACTGAGAAGGAGCAGTCAGATAAATAGGACAGCCAGGAGAAAATACTATCACCAAAGCCTAGAGAGAATACAATATGAAGAGAAGGAGGGTGATGAACAGCTGAAAAATGCAGAAAGTTAAGGGTGAGCTTCAGAAATAGTATAATCTTTGACAAGGTATTCAACAGCTCTGGGCTTCAGTTTCCTAATGTAAAATGACAGGGTTGGACTACAAAACCTTTATAGTGCCTTCCACTTCTAAATTAACCATCCTAGTTCAAATAATAGAGCTCAAGGTCATCAGAGGAAAAGGAGTAGCCTATTAAACTCCAGCATGGCTAGTTGCCTTCTCTCAGCAAGTCTAGTTCTTACCTTAGTACATTTAATCTCTCAGAGGGGCAGGCCTATCAAAAACTGGATTTTTGGCAATAATGGGAATGATGATAATGTGCTTTCTACATTTCTAGGTTTTGTCACTTAACAAAAATTTCTAGCAGCAGTCCCCATAATTTTATCCTTTATATTATACTCCTTTGCTCATTCAATGCTGTCAAATAATGACCTATGTTCTACTTAGAATAATAGGATCATAGGATTTAGAGCTGGAAAGGACCATAGGGATCATTTAATTCAATCCCCTCATTTTACAAATGAGTCAAGTAAAGCCTAGGGAGATTAAGTGACTTGCCTAACATGATGCAGGTAATAGTTGTCAGAGTTACAAGTAAATTCTCAAGCCTTCTTCCTACTTTTCCTCCAGTTTCCATCAATTCCCAAACAGATAAAGGTCACAGCTCATTCACAGATGAAATTTAACAATACTCTGATATGTCTTGAACTATAGTCTCATTTAAAAGTGAGGGCTATTCTATTGGTGACTGGGGCTGAATATAATCGCCCAATAGGAACCCAGAAAGTCATGGAGAAAATTCAGCAAAGTCTTCCGGGGAAGTGGTTGAAATGCCAAGCACAGGATGAAGAGACAGAAAATTGTCCATACATCTCTTCTTATTCAGAAAAACATGAGCCAAGAGCATGAAGCCCAGTGCTTATTGTTGGAAACAGCAGGGAGCATTAGGGGCTATGTGCATAGAATGTATTCAGAGCTTACTATATTGTAAAGAACAGCAAATTTGGCTTCATGAAAATAAGATGGCAAATTTACTTAAATTTACTTAAATTCTTAGAGTGCATTACTGAATCAAACAGAATTTCTCTGTATATCACCAAAAAGAGAAAAAAGGACTAAACAACCTCTCTGAAGAGTTATTTGCCTAGAAGAAAATCCAAAGGAAAAGTAGGGCTAAATATGATGAAATCCTAAGGAGAAAAAAAATGCTTCAAAGGCAGAAAAGTGGTGGCTTATGAGGGCAATGTAGGCTTAATATGGGGCAGGAAAGAGGGATGCTCTCACAGCTTTTTCTGCAAAGTTGTTTGGGGTATTCTTGCCAACTCTCTTGACTAGGAAAAAGGAGGTGGAGGAAGTTACTTTTGGAATAGACTTTCTGTGTTACACAGGTGCTCAATTTCCCATATTCCTCTCCTCCTTTGTACCCCTCTATCAGTCAGTCAGTCAGTCAGCAAGCATTTATTAAGCACTTACTCTGTACCTATACTAAGGGACTGGGATACACAGAAGGGCAAAAAGCACTCTCCCCATCCTCAAAATCACATTCTAATAGGGGAAACAACATACAATTAGCTATGAATATATATAAGATACATACAGAATAAATGGAATGAAATGTGGGTCCAGAGAACCCAGAAAGTCTCTTGCAGAAGGTGAGATCTGAGTCATCTTGAAGGAAGATAGTACGGAAACAGAACACATATGAAGTAATTTACAAAACCTAAAGCATATATAGATGCTAGATATTAATATTATTATTTTTTATTATTCCAGGCATGGGAGACAGTAAGAAGCATAGAGTTGGATGGAATGTCCTATACAAAGAGCAACCAGTAAGCCAGTCTGACTAGATCCTAGAGTATAGAGAGGAGAGATTCTCATGAACAATGAAACATTGTCTCCCTCTAGACAGGAAGGTGGTAAAGAACTTATCTTTTGTCCTCTCGGTTCCACAACCTGGTTAACTGGACCATCCATGGGTCATGAGCAAGGAGAAGTGTGCGGATCTGATGTTGTAATGCATTGATCTGCTGCCTAAATTAGATTTGAAGAGCCCTCCCAGCTCTGATAGCAAAGCATAATTCTCCATCTGAGAAGCAAAGTCTATAAGAGGGACAAACAGAAATAAGGAAAGACTGAAAAAATGAATCCAATGGATTGATTCCCTAAGGGACTTTTAGTGGTATGCATGTGAATGAACCAGTTTCTTAGTGCCTTAGAAAATGCAGAGAATTTCATCAGATACTGATGAATGCATGGTATTCTAAGGGGAAGCAAGATCCTTGCCAGAAATGTTTAAGGACACTGAGGCAGCCTGTGTATGCCAACCGTATGAACGAGAATCAGGAGGTGATCAATCTCTGCAAATATAGCTTGTGACATGAGTGAAGAGAGTCTTAAATACCAGAGTGGGCAGAAATTGAATGCCATGATGTGAGTTTCAATGAATGGGAAGCCAGATTGTGGTCTGAGTAATAAAAAGTTCAGATTGGGGAAGGCTTGAATCCTATGATTTTAATTTCCTTTAATCATCACTGTAGCCTCTTCCTTCCTTTCTCCTTCCCCAAATTCTGTCTAAGTCTGGAAGAAATTGGAAACAGCCACCATGGAAGGATCTTGTGGAGTAGATGAAGGGGCATGGGTAGAAATTGTGCTTAAGTTCAAAATTCTCAATCTTTTCACCTCTCATTTCCCAGGGCACACTGCGAATCTCCTCTGGAGCTGGAGGAAGAAATTCTGATTTGCTAATTAATCATGTAATTAATGCCACTGTAAGTTTTGTTCTTTTTAGAGCAATGAACTGGATAACTCCTGTGGAAAGAATTGACTCTACTCTGCATTCTTATTAAAGAAGTATTAAGGAGGAAAGCAGGTCTATTCATCTCTGCCAGCTTTGGTTTCATGGGGCTAAAGATACCCTTGGGAACAAGTACCCATTGCAACAGTCACAGAGAGGATACTTCAAAGTACATACCATGGTTCTATTTGATGTGACAGAATGTCAATGGATCTGGTTTTTCTCCCTTCTTTAAGCCATAATCAAAGGCACAATATTATGTTAACTAAACTCTTAAAATCTCATTTTCCTTAAATTATGCATTTATTCTTTAAGAGATTCTTTCCTTTTCAGAAATGGAAATGAATTTTCTGCTTCAACTGAACCTACCAAATACAAAAACTACTTCTCTGTTGTTGGTAAAGGAAGAGTATGGAGGGGTACTTAGAAACAAAGAATATTGTAACTGATAACTTTAGAAATCATCTAATTCCATCCCTTCATTTTATAGAAAAAGAAACTGAGATACAGAAGTAATTTTTTCAAACCTAGGTCTCCTGATTTCCTACTTCAGTGCTTTTCCTTCATACTGTGCTTCCTCTTTAGGGTTCGTTCAAAAGGAAATTGACTAATTGAACGATATTAGGGGGAAAATTCTCAGCAATATTCTGATAATCCCATTCTGTGTTGTGGGAAAGTACTATCTTCAAGAATAAAAATCAGACTGAAATTGTGTTTTGTTTTATTTCCTCAATATCTCAGATATCTAAAGTCTGTGTTCTTCTAGGACCCCAACACTTCTTAACATCATTTGAATTCCAAAGTCAACTTCCCAAAGGTTGAGGCATAATTATAAAAGACATTTGATCTGCCATCAGAAGATCTCTTGGCTTTGCTATTTTTACTACCTGTGAATGACCAAATTGAAGCTTTCAGCCAAACTTCTCTCAGCTTTGGTTGCAGTTTGTGATTAATTAGCAAATCAGAATTTTTTCCTCCAGCTCCAGAGGAGATCTACAAATTTTGAGTTTAAGCACAATTTCTATCCATGCTCCTACCTCTATTCCAAGTGTTTGAGTTTCAGTTCCCTCATCTGTATTACAAGTATATTGGATTTGTCATTCTGTCATTTTTCAGCTGCATCTGGTTCTTTATGACCCCATTTGGGGTTTTCTTGGCAAAAAATACTGGAGTGGCATGCCATTTCTTTCTCCAGCTCATTTTACAGATGGGGAAACAGAGGCAAATAGGGTTTAAATTACTTGCCCAGGGTCACACACAAATCTGTCTGAGGACAGATTTGAACTCAGGAAGATGAGTCTTCCTGACTTCAGGCCTGAAACTCTATCCACAGCACTACCTAGCTGCCCTAGTATTGGGGTAGGTGATCTCTAATGTATCACGGCTAAAAATGCTATGGTTTTATGATCTGTCATTTAAGATTACCATAGTTTGTAGGATTTAAAATCTCATGTTAATGGCATATAATCAACCATATCTGGAGAAACTGTGCTGTGTATATAACTGTGACTGACAGGAAATGTGCCCACAAAGTATAATGAGCTCATTTTACTAAAGCTGAATTACAAGAGCAACTAAGCCAATATTTCAGGTCTCAGTTGCATAATCCAGCTCACAAAACCAATTTTCTTCTTCTCTTATCATATTGTAATAATAGGGAACAACAGGATCATGAGTCTGAAGCTAAAAATATTCTTAGAAACCATTAAGTCCAAACCTTTCATCTTACAGAAGAGGAAACTGAGGCACAAAGAGTACCAAGACAACAAATTGCATAGAGAGTAAAACTTAATTCATAGTCAAAACTCAAGCAAGAGAGAAACATGCTTCTAGGCATGATAGTAGAGTATTAAAAAAATTGGATCAGGAGTCAGAAAACCTGGTTTAAAGGTGATACTAACAGAAAACAAAGCATCATATAAATGGAAGCCATGGCTATTACTCTAGAGCACCACCAATTTGCTTCACTAAAGTAACTGGAGTAGCTATTGTCTTTTAATCCAAGGAGCTCTGAGCTGGATCTCTGCTCCATATTTAGCTTAATATGCAGGTGCTGTGTTGCTACCTGAGGCACAGATTCACTCTATTATTCTTCTAATGGGAGGCAGCTGCATGATAGCCAGCAGCAGATAATTTTCTCATAGTGTCCCCATCAGCTATGTGGAAACATCCCTACTAGGTCACTCAGACACTGTCCAAGGTGCCTCGGTGTTTCAGACCACGCATACAAACATGACAAACTGCAACCAAAACTGAGGGAAATTTGGTTGAAAGCTTCAATTTGGTCATTCAGACTGAGTAAATGTACCAACTCAGTATCATTCTCTATTGGACAGCTAGATGGCACAATGAGCCTGGAGTCAGAAAGACTCATCTTCCTGAGTTCAAATCCCACCTCACATACTTGAATAAGTTTAATAATTACTATCTAATGCTGTGTGACCATGGGCAAGTCACTTAACCTATCTGCCTAATTTGCTCATCTGGAAAATGAGTTGGAGAAGAAAATGACAGTATGTAGACAGTCAAACACTGAGAACCAGTCTTTCTATCCTGAATAGTTGAGTAGTTCTCAACTCAGTCTACAGAGCTGTTGTACTGACTATGGAAACTCTAGTATCTTTGCCAAAGCCAAATGGGGTCATGAAGAGTCAGTCATGGCTGAAATGACTCAATAACAAAAACAACCATCCCACAGGGTTGCATCTACTCAACAGGGGTACTGTTAGGACAATTGAAGTTTTTGTGATCTCCAGAAGCTCAGAATTCTGCAAGATTAAATCACATCTCTTCAGGACCACCTGCCTCTGAGGCCCTTCCTCCATTTAGAGAAAGTTGAACATCTGAGAGCTCCTCCTTGATCCTCCACCATTTAAAAAGGGCAACTCAGGGAATTAGTCTTATCGTTTCCCACCCAGCTGACGTAGATCCCATGATCTCCAGAAACTCATAATTTTGCTAAATGAAATCAACTGGGAAACTCAGCCCCACTCAGCTAATATACCAACCTTGGATGCAAGACTTCATCTACCCCCAACCAGAGTACTTCCCCTCTTTCAACTTTTTTTTTTAATGTCTACTCTTCCCCCATTAGACTATGAGCTCCTTGAGGACAGGAAGTATCTTATACTTTTCTTTGTATCTCCAGTGCTTAACACATAGTCTAACATATAGTAGATGTTTCATAATTGTTTATTAACTATTAATTATGTTGATATTTGAGAACTTGGTGGTTGTTCTTCATTCTCAAAGAGGACCAAAATGGCATCACTACGCTAGAGTCAAGTTACACTTTGTCCCACTGTAGCTGATCAGACCAATACAAACTCGGAATGTTTTGCCACATGTCGGGCATAAATAGTTCGTGTGAGCATTTGGGGTGGATTCTCCAAATTTTTGCATCTCACATTTCTTTTGAGCTATTTCAATTCTGCTTTGCTCATAGAGCTCCTCTATGGGCACTCCATGCTGAGCAGTCCTGTGCCAATGTTTCCCATGTCACACAATCAATTCCAAAGTTCTTAAGAGAGAGCTTGAGAGTGTCCTTGTATCACTTCTGACCACCATAGAAATGTCTGCCCTGTGTGAGTCCTCCACAAAATAGGATTTGGTTTGGTTTTTTTTTGGCAAGTGTATTTTTTGCATTCAAACCACCTGGCCAGCCCATCAGAGTTGCATTCTCTGAAGGAGAGTTTGAATGCTTAGCAGTTTAATTGGAGAAAGGACCTCAGTCTCTGATATCTTATCCTACCAGATGATCTTCAGAATATTCCTAAGACAATTCAAATGGAAGCAATTCAGTTTCCTGGCATTACGCTGGTAGATTGTCCAGGTTCCACAGGTATACAACAGTGAGGTCAGCACAATAGCTCTGTAGACTGAGTTGAAAACTGCTCAATTACTCAGTACAGAAACACTGGCTTTCAGTGTCTGACTACCTACACACTCACTTAAGTGCTATAGAATGAGTTTCAGGACCCCAGGACTTAGGACCCTCCTCTTTCTGGTCACTTATACTTTACAGGAGTCACAGACTATGAAGAAACAAGTCAGATACAAGGATGGATATGTTGAGTCTGAGGTAATAGTAGAATAATCAAATGGTAATAGCTGTGAGGCAGGATAGCTTTAGCCAAAGTATAGATTGTTTCCACAATATTCTATAAATGGTTAATTTTTTCTTTAAATTATTAATATCTTTTATCTGTATATCACCTTTTTCAAACATATCTCTCCCTCTTCTCTACCAGCTGAGCAATCTCAAGGATTGGGGATAAAAAGAAAAAAAAGATAAAATCAATTCAGCAAAACAAACAAATATATCAAGTCTTATGGTATATGCAATGTTCTACATCCACAGCCTCAAATATTAATTATTCCACATCCATAGTCTTCTTCAAAGAAGAAAGGGAGGTACATATTCACAATGGTTCTCTATGGCCTTACTTATTTGGTCACTATAATTACACATCTGAAATCACCAAGCATTGTTTTTTATTTTGTTTTGTTTTGTTTTAGAGGGGGGGTATACCCATGATTTTATTGGAATAAGGAATTCCCAGACAGAGGTCTTTTCTGATGTCGTGGAGAAGGAGGGTGAAAACTTGAGCAAATCACACTAAGTGCCCAATCTCTTCTTGCCCTGGCACTCCAAATGTGTATTTGAGAGTGAAATTAGGTTAAATAAATGTCAATGGCACTTTGATGAGGAAAAGAGATGAAAGTATAACTAGAAAAGTAGTTACTTTAACCTCTCTGACACCCAGTTTCCTCATGTGTAAAATGAGACTATTGACTAGATGATATCTATGGTCCCTTCTAACTGCTTTAGTCACATCAATCTCAAGTTTAGACATTATAATTGGACTCCCCAATTGTGAGTTTTGTAGATCTAAACTGTAGTATAATTGATCTTTCTCCTGTCTCTTCCCTCCCTTCCTCCTTCTTTCTTTCATCCCTTTTTTCCTTCTTCATTTTGTTCCTCCCTCCCTTCCTTCATTTCTCCCTATTTTCTGCCTGACTGTTAAATCTGCTTTCCAATAAACAAACTTCCAAGTGCAAGACCATAGGTATCCCACAGGTAAGGGACAGTTTCACCTGATGACCCTTCCATTCCTTAGCAATTTGCACCCTGATTATCAGGAATCTTGTCCTTCTTATGCTTAAGAGATTAGCTGAGCCAGGTCTCCTGTTATTTGTTTTTCTCTGTTCCGAAAATGTCCCTGCAAATCTTCCTACAAGCTCCTCATTAGGAAAGTGGCCCATTAGAGGTGCTAATTGTCAAAAGTGCCAACTTTGTTCTCTCTTTGCTTCCTTTGCAAGGCAGGCAGTCAATTTGGTTAGCTTTCCTGCCATCAACATCAGGTAGGCACCCTTGAAGCACCAAGAGTATAGAGAGGAGTCACTCATTAAAACATATAGCCCTGGGAGAGGAAAGAGGAAGAAAGAGAATACAAATATACCCTGGATCTGAGGTTTTAACCTTTTTTTTTGTCTCACAGACCCCTTTGGCAGTCTGGTGAAGCCTATGGATCCCCTCTCAGAATAATGATTTTAAATGCATAAAATAAAATGCAATTATATAGAAATGCAGTTGTCAAAATGCTTTTTCTTAAAGTCCTGGACTCCAGATTAAGAACCCCAGCAAGATCATAAATCATTGAAAGTTATACAATGGAGGTTGGACAGTCTAACATCCACTTTTTACTAAATAAATCTATCATTTAGTTGGGGGCGAGGACGGTAAGACATATACACAACTATAAATCAGGACTGACACGCTGATTGAATTAATTTTGTTTAATAGCTGTTCTGTGGGTTCTACCATGTGTTGGGTTTTTTTGGAGGGGGGAGAGAGAAAGGGGGTGTTGAGAGAGATGGAATTTCTAGTCCCTTTAAGAAGCATCTGGTCAAAAGCTTCAGAGGATTAGCAGGAGCCAGGCTGTAAGAAGGAAATGAACCAGCTGTCCTTAGGAAAAGGCATGTGGTTAGAGGGAGGTCTTGTTACTAGATACACTGTGTCCTCCATTTTGTCAATTTCAGTTTCTCTAGACAGGCTGGCAGGGATAACACAGAGGCTCTGAGCATGCTCAGATAGGCATCCTAAGCAGGGGCTTTGCTGGAGAAATTGAACCAGGTCTATCCAAGGGCAAGGGAGATTGAGCTGAGAACATAAGAGATTAGAGAGAGGAGGGAGAGAAGCAATTAACATTTCCCTCTGATAAACATCTGAATTGCTGAGAACAGACTAGACTGAAGGGGGCTAAAGCAGCCAGGAACTCTGAATCCTAGGGCTATCCAACAGATCAGACAAAGTCAATGCTCAGATAATCAGTCCAGATGATATCTGAGTCAAATGAGGAGGTATTTCTATTATTATAAGCCTTACTCCAGCTTAGAACTATATAATGATGTACATTGTTGCCACAGGGAGATCAGCCTCAGACCTCAGAGTGGCCTGGTCTAGCTCAATTACAGATTCTGAAGGACTGACACCATCAGAGAGGACCTATGACTGCCACCTCCAGTCTGGTGGAAGTCAGGTTCTCTCTCTCCTATTTGATCTTAGACACTGAAAATGCTTGTTGGCACTAATCCACAAAAGGCTTTTGGCAGCATCTGTCCCTGTGTCAAGGGTATAGAGCAGCACCCAGGACATCGAAAAGAATGTAGGTCATTGGAGATTCAAACTTTACCTCTAGGAACAGCTGTAGCCCCTCAAGGTCTGTTAGGATTTGCTTTTGGTTTCCTGTTAACAAATTCCATTTAGTTTAAATGCTGAATGAATAAATTTTAGTCTTTGGGACTACATTGAGAAGGGACTTAAGAGGAGGGAGCCCAACTGGGTGAGGACGGGAGCCATTGTGATAATGTGAACACTTTTAAGGAAAGAGTATGCTTTGGTTTTGCTTTTTGTGTGCCTTTTTTTTATACTCAATGTCTGAAATATCGTGGACATTCAATAAATCTTTGTTAAATGAGTGACTTATGATTTGGGAGGAAATTAATTCATACTCCTAAATTTTTTATGAAAACCCAGAAAAAGGAAATATTGAGGCATGAAAGAAGAAGTACATATACTAATACATAGCTTGCGTTGGCCTTGTGTACCACAGGATTGAACATCAACAAGTTGTTGCTTGCCCAGTATAGCAGCTGCTCTAAGTCATACTTATAGGGGAGAAATATCCTGCAAGTTTTTGTGTTGTCCAAGAATGTATTACCTAAACCTAAGTGTTTCATTTAAAATATTCATAATTATGTTCCTCTTATGGGACCATAACTGCTAGGCCTACATACTCTCAAACATGTACTACTATTCATTTTGTGGCAATAATCCCAAGTATAATCATTTGGCCTAGGGGAAGATAGTTTCTCTAAGTAGGTCTTACTGTGCCCTAATTTTTAAATGATGCCAAACCTCATGTAGTATGTGTTTCAACTATCATTTTTCAGTTATGCCAAGACTGGAGGGGACCCCCAAGCACTAGAGAATTGATAGGACCTACTACTTAAGGTTCTAAAGCCCTTCATTTCCTCTTCCATTGGTTTTGAAAGTCACTTCTACTTGGGCACTGTTTGAGTAGAACGAATAGAGTGAAACTGAGGTTCCTGCTCAACCTATAGGAAGAAGTCAATGGACTTTGGGAATCAGGCCCCTGTCCTAATGGAGGCTACAGCTCATTCCTCTACCTGTTGGGACTAGGACTGGCAGCAGGAGAGATAAAAATAGTCCAGGAATGGGAGTTGGTGGGGAGAAGGGGAAGAAATACTAACAAAGTACAGACCTTGGAGCAGAAGTGAATTTGATAATACCAGAAAATATCAACTTTCAAGACATTGTCATAAAAAAGGCTAGCCCATTCCTATCTCATTTCCTTTGCTCTCCATCTAGTACGAATCCCTGTCTGTGAGGGGAGTCATAGACTCTCTTTCCTCTAAATCTTCAGTCAAGTGATGTCAACAAGCATTTATGAATTATTTACTATATGCCAGGCATTTTGTAGGCTCTGGGGATGCAAAGAAAGACAAAAGATAATCCTGGCCTCAAGGAGCTCATATTCTAATGAGAGAAGAAAAAAATGAAAACAATTATATATATATATATATATATATGTGTGTGTGTGTGTGTGTGTGTGTGTACAAGACACATATGGAATAGATCAAAGGTAATTTCAGAAAACTGGGACAACTGTTAGAAGGACATTTCAATCTGGCGAAGTTGGATGCAGTTGAAGATGTAGAACTAAAAATCAGCATCACAGAGAAAAAGTTCTTATGCAAGATAAAGATGGCAGCAGCATCCTGTTGCCCAGCATCTAATTTGCATATGACTGACATGAGACTTTGAAGTTGATAGCTGGGAGACCTTTAGTTCCTAAACTATTTGGTGACTGTGGGACATGTGGTTAGGGCATATATAGCAACTCTGTATATTTTAGTTTAGTTCCATAAGATAGAGATGAGTGATCTCATTGAAAAAATCTTCCTTTAGAAATTAGGGTAAAAGCTAACTTGATATCAGGGCTCCCAAAACAGTTCAAAACAAAATTGAGAACTGTTCTCAGGAAAGACTCCTGAAAAAAGACCTCAGAGTTTGGAAAAGCTGTTAGTGGGGAAAAGGGGAAGGGGAGGTAAAAGTTTTCCCCTTTCTCTTTCCTTGCACTGCCACCTACTGATCAAGAAGAATACATTCAAAACTATTCATTGTTCCTAAGCCCCCACCAGAGTGCTTCCTTTTAACAAATCAGCACAGATGAGAAACATATAAAGAAAAGCTTTTTTTTTTTTTTTTTAAGGGAGAGGTATGACCAAGCTTGTAGACAGTGAATGGAAAGGAAAATCCAAATTGAAGATGCAAAAGATAGGAAATCAATTTATAACGATAGAACAACTATTACTTCTATGTAGATAAACTCCCAGATCCAGGGCCAACCTTCACTTGAGCTTTAGATCCTGATAGACATTTCTCAGTGTCCTGGGTGCCCCCCTGAGAACTTCAAACTTATATCCAAAATTCAATTCATTATCTACTCCCTCTTCCACTGCCCAAAAGAAAACTTTCCTCTCTTTCGAACTTCCCTTTTTCTTTTGATGATACTACTCCCCAGAGTCATCTTTGACCCTTCCTCACTTTCCAAATCATAACCCATCCTTCCACTTCTGCCTCCACAATGCATTTTATATCCTATATTCCTTTTTTTTTCCAATCGTACTGCCAACACCCTCATCACAGCCCACCTGGATTGCATTAATTTCCTTGCTGATCTTTTCCCTCTTTTCCCCTACGCCCCTGTAAGGGCAATCAAATTAGGATCTTTTGCTGTTTTTGTTTTTAAAATGCCTCTGATTGAATAATGTGATTGGGGAGGATCTCTCCCACCCATTGATGAGAAGCCTGATTAGGGGAGTTGTTTTATAGGAGGTCCCAAGTTTTGTTTTGTTTTGTTTTTTCTGTTTAGGCCCTGGGTCAGAGGGTTATGCCCTCTGGCTCTAAAAAGTGTATTATAATCTGAGGGTGAAGTTTTACTTTGGGGCTTACTGACTGAAAGCATTTCTTTGGCCAGAGAGACTTTGGGAAGCTACAAAGGACACTGCCCCACAGCCCTGCCCCAGCTAAAACCTAAAAGTTAATGTTTCTTTCTCTGGTAACTGTGTATGTATGCAGTACTCAGAGATATATATGTATGTAATGGTCAGGCAGTTTGGAAGCACTGTCGGTTGATTTATTTTGATTTTCTCTGATACCTGTGCTTGATTAAAGTGATTGTTAACCCCTTAAAAGTTGCTTTCCTTTTATGAATGCAGATCTAAGAACCTGTTGTAGCAGACCCCTCTGTGTATGTTGGAGTGCTTATTGAGGGTACAGCCTCCAAAATTTAAATAACTTCCAATTATCTAAAAGATAAAGGTCCCCACAATTTCTTTCTATTCTACCTTTACAGACAAAGTGCAGGTTTAATTATGGCATTGCCCTACCCTCATCCCAACACCCACTCAACTTCAGTGACTCCCTATCACCTATTTTCAATAGCTTTCCCCAATACCTAGAATCCTCTTCCTCCCCATTCCTGGTCTCCCAGACTTTCCTCAAGTCCCAGCTAAAATCCCACCTTCTACTGAAAGTCTTTTCCAGTCCTTCTTAAGTATAGCACCCTCCCTTGGTTGATCATTTCCAATTTTTTCTCTCTGGTATATGGCTTATTGGTATATAGCTGTATGCACATTGTCTCCATTAGACTAGACGCTGTTTGAAAGCATGGACTGTCTTTTGCCTTTCTGTGTAACTCTAGCAATTAGCACAATGTCTGGTATATCTTGGGCACAAAGATGTCCATTATTACCACCATTATTTGATATATTCCAGGAAGTAAAAAATCTAGCTATAAGACAAGAAAAAAAATAAGGGAAGTATAAGGAAAAAACAAACAAATGTTTTTTGTAGATGATATGATATTTACTTAGAGGACCCTAATGAGTCAAGTAAAATTTAAGTGAAACAATGTTAGTCAAGTAGCAGGATATAATACAAATAATTATAAATCATTAGCCTACATATATATGTATATATACTTATACAAATATATGTATATATGGTATGTACATATATAATGTTTATTGCTTATTATTTATATGTTTATTGTTAATGTCTAACGAATTTCTCCCCTTCATATGTCTATATTCTAACCAAGTTGGCCTGCCATGTCCTACTTCTGTCCACAAGCCCATGCCTGAAAGATTTCCTTCCATTCTCTGAGTTTGGAAATTCTTCTTCTATCCCCCAAGTGAAAGTAATCAAACTCCTCCCAAAAACCCCATAGAAAGTTGCTAGATATCACATTCTGCCTTGTATCATACTTATGTGCATCCTTAATTTTCATCTTTATCCATAGAACTTATCAAGGCGATGCAGTTCATCAAGTTAACTGAATCTAATTTCTAAATTTATGGAATCAAATGCATTGGTAGAAGGAATTAGCCTTACAAAGTTGAGAACTGCTTCTTCTGAGGAAAAAGGAAAGGGTAAACAATAGGGTAAAATTTTGTTGTGGAGAAAAAGGGAAAAGAAGAACCTCCTTACCAAGACTAGATGAATTTTGTCTACTAACTCTCTGACTCATCTTCTTGTGATGGCCCAGTCTTGTCTAAGCTGATATTCTAGGTTTAAGTTTACTTCCTTAAGAAGGTTTTTAGGCTGTAGATGCTTATGCAAATTTGCTTTTTAGGGCAGGCAACAAATTTCCCACTAACAAGTCACTCTAAAAGGGTGGCAGGTGGCAATCTGCTGATGAAAGTGCAAGACATTAAGAGAGACTGAAAGGAAACTGTCGGATATTATATAAGCCATCCAGGAATTTGTATTAAAAAAAAATCTAACCTTTACATAAACAAAACTTAAGGAGATAGGCACTACTTTCACAAAAATTTCCTTACATCATAGAGAAGCATGAAAAACAGAGAAAACTTCTTTTAAAAAAAATACAAATATAGTAGAGATACTTGAATACACTTGTGTCTCAACTCAACGCTTTTCATTGAGGCTCCAGTGAATCACAATGGCTCATTCCCATTCTCTAATGTTCTCAGGAAGAGACTAAGACAAACAACAGCTGCTCAGTCTGTCTACTTTGGATACTTTCGTTCTCATCCCTCAGCATCTGCTAAAGGACAGATTGAGGAAAATTACTATATTGGCCCAAATATAAAATGACCTGCAATTAAGGACATTTTACCTTTATTCTATAAAATTTATAACTTGTTTCTAGATATCTTTTGATTTTATTTCACATCCATTTCTGAGTATGTCACTTTTTTCTCCATGGTCTACAAAACCAAACATTCTATTAAAATATTTAAAAATAAGGTGAAAATGTATTTTGGCAAAATTAATAAACACTGGCCATGTCTGCAAGTATGTGCAGCATCCCATATCTATAGCCCTCCCATCTCTGAAATGTAGTAAAAGAGGCATATTTTTCCTCTCCGTGGACCAGTTTTTTTCAGTATAATTACAGTATTCAGTTTGGGGTTTTGTTCTTTCAATTTACATTGTTAATGTCATCGTGTATGTTGTTTTCCTGTTTCTCCTTACTTCCTTCTGTATAAGTTCATATGATACGATTTTCTGAATTTTTCATAGGGACTAGACCTTGGATATTTTTGGTATGGGGAAATCCCAGAGAAAGAAACTCCCTCTACCAATACAGGTCAGCACCTTCTTTGCAACTTATAGTCAGTGAGTTTGTTGAGCACTTACTGAGAGGTTAAATGGCTCGTCTGGAGTGACAGTCAATATATGTCAAAGCCAGGACTTTAACACAGGACTTAATGGCTCCAAGACTGGATCTCTCTCCATTATACCCTGCTACCTCTAGTAGCAGCTAGGTAGCACAGTGAATCGAGCTCTGGGACATGAGTTAAATCTAGTCTCAGACATTTACTACTTATGTGACCCTGGTTAAGTCAATTAATCTCTGTGCTTCATTTCATCTGTAAAATGGGGACAATCGGGCAGCTAGGTGGTGCAATGGATAGAGCACCAGTGCAAGAGTCAGGAGGACCTGAGTTCAAATCTCACCTCAGACACTTGACACTCATTAGCTGTGTGACCTTGGGCAAGTCACAACACCCCAACTGCCTCATCCTGGGTCGTCTCCAGTCATCCTGATGAATATCTGGTCACTGGATCCAGATGGCTCAGAAGGAGAAGTAAGGCTGGTGACCTGCACAGCCCTCCTTCACTAAAGTCAAATGCAAGTCATGTCATTATTTCTCTGATGACATGGTCTTCTTTGGCAATGAAGAACGAATACACACACACACACACACACACACACACACACACACACACTCACACACACACAAAATGGGGATAATAATAGCCCCTATCTCCTAGGGTTGTCTCAAGATTCAAGTAAGATAATAATTGTAAAGCACTTAGCACAGTGCCTGGCATATATTAAGTGCTATATAAATGTTACCTATTATGATTCATCATCTTTATAGTGTAAGGATATTCCATTATATTTAGTTAGCTGTTCCTCAATTAAGGGGAACCTGCTTTGTTTCCATATCTTTGTTACTACAAAAAAGTCAAACAAAACAAAGAACAAAGCAAATGATTCTTTAAGTAAATCTCTTGGTATCTATGAGAACTTTCCATTTTTTAATCTACCTCAGGTGTATTCCCAGTTGTGGAATCCCTGGGCCAAAAGGGGATACAGTAGACATTTTAGTCACTGTTTTTGAATATAATCTCAAATTCTTTTTCAGAATGGTTTACCAATTCATAGCTCAACCAAGTGTCCTACACGCTTTCTGAAATTTGTTATTCATATATTTTATCTTTGTCATTTTGCTGTGTGTGGGATAAAAATCTATGATTTATTTTTATTTGCATTTCTCTTATTATTACTGATCTGGAGCAATCTTTTATACAGCTGTTAATAGTTGTGACTCTTTTGAGAACTGCTTGCTTATATTACTTGCCCACTTATCTATTGGAGAATGACTCTTAGTCTTATATATTTGTGTTAATTCCATATATCTGGATATCTGACCCTCAGTGGAGATATTTGTTGCATAATGTCTCATTCTAATCAATGAGGAAACTTTCTTTTATTTTTTAAAATATAATTTTTTGAGTTAACAAAAATCTATTTTCTCTCCCTCTCATGCCTCTCTTGCACCCCAGTCCCATCTAATGCAAGAAAAAAATAAATAAAAAAAACCTTTGCAACAAATGTGTTCAGTCAGGCAAAACAAATTCTCACATTGTCCATGTTTAAATATATATATATATATATGTCCATCTTTATCCTGAGTTCATTGCCTCTCTGTTAGGAATCATGTTTTATTATAATTAGCAACTGATTTATTATATCAGTGATTATTATTGTAGATAATCACCGATTAGTATTTGTCTTTATAACATTGCTGTTATTGTGTAAATTGTTCTGGTTCTGTTCACTTCACACTGTATCAATTCATAGGTCTCCCCAAATTTCTCTTGAATCCATCCCCATCATACATCCCATCATCATTTCTTATAACACAACAGTATTTTTTTTTAAATTCTGATGCTGGTAATTTGGTTTTCTTCTTTTAAAAAATTAGTAATGGTTTGTCTTATTTTTTAAGTTAATAGTTTTATTTATTAATTCAATTTAATAAAACTGATGAATTAAGTGAAATGGATGAATATTTACAAAAATGTAAAATGCTGAAATTAGCAGAATAGGAAATAGATAACCCAATCTTCAAAAAAGAAACCAATAAAGCAATAAATGAGCTATCCTCTCCAAAAAATACAGTAACTAATGGGTTTATAAGTGATTTCTAGAAATCAATTAAAGAACAAATAATTTGATTACTACATAAGATATTTGGAAAGATAGAAAATTAAGAGGTCCTATCAAATTCCTTCTATGATACAAATATGGCCTGGATAACTAAATAAGGGAAAAATCAAAACAGAGAAAGAAAACCATAGACCAGTTTTCCTAATGAATATTTATGCAAAAAAAAATTTAGCAAGGAAAAGATAGCAATATATCATGAAAATTATGCTTTCTCTGGGTTGGATTTATATCACAAATGCTAGGTTGGTTCAATATTAGAAAAATTATTAATGTAATAAGCCATATAAATAATTAAAACAACAAATATCATTAGACTATACTAATAGATTTAGAACAGTCTTTTGAAGAGATCCAATAACCATTCATGTTTAGGAAAAAAAAAACTAGAAAACTTGGGGGGAAATGGATCTTTCCTTATTGTGAACAAATAGTATCTATCTAAAAACAAGAGTCAGAATTATGTATTATGGGGATAAACTAGAGCCTTTTGGGTAAGATCAAGGTAGAGCAAATATGTCCATTATTATTGTTATTATTTGATATAGTGCTAGAAGTTCCAACCATAATAATAAGATATGAAAAAGAAATTTAGAGAATAATCACAGCAAAAGTAGAAATGAAATGGTCACTTTTTGCAGACGATATGATGGTTTATTTAAATAAACAAAGAGAGTTCACTAAAAATTAATTGAAATAATTAATAACTTTAGTGAAGTTGCAGGATAGAAAGTAACTCCACATAAGTCATCAGCATTACTGTATATTACAAATATAATCCAGCAGGAAAAGGTAGAAAAAAATTCCACTTAAAATAGCTACCAAATGTATCAAAGATGGACCAAGACAGAGACATTATATGAATACAGCTAAAAAACACTCTATATGCAAATAAAAGCAAACTTATACATTGAAGAAATATTAATTGCACATGGGGCAGGCCAAAACAATATATAATAAAAATGACAATACTACCTGAATTGATTTATTCAGTGCTGTATCAGTCAAACTACTTTATAGACCTAGGGAAAAAAAACCAATAACAATATTAATCTGAAAGAGCAAAAAGTCAAGAATCTCAAGGAAAATAATGAAAAAAATGAGAAGAAAGGTCTAGCACTACTGGGTATCCAAATATACCACAGAGTAGCAATCATTAAAGTTAATTGTACTGATAAAGAAATCAATGACCAGAATAGATTAGGAACACTGTATAGATGTAAATAAGCAGTAAAATAGTGTTTAAAAACTCCAAGAATCCCAGCTATGGGAACTCACCATTCAACAAGAACTGCTGAGAAAATGAAAGTGACCTGGTAGAAACTAGGCATAGACCAATATTTCACTCTATAAACCAAAATACTCTCTAAATAGGTCTATGGATTGGCCATAAAAAAGTGACAATATAAACAAATTAGAAAAGCAAAAAAGAAATTACCTTTCAGACCAATGACCAGAGCAAAAATTCATAACCAAATAAAGAAAAGAGAAGATCACAAAAGATAGAAAAAACAATTTTATTTGCATAAAATGAAACAGGTGTTGCAGAAATAAAATCAATGCAGCTTAAATTAAAATGGAAAAAAGTAACTGAGGGTAAATTGTTGCATCAAATTTTCTTATAAAGGTCACATTTCCAAGATCTATAAAGAACTTATTTTAATTTATAAAAAAATAAAATCCATTCCCAGTTTGATAATTGGTCAATGTATATCACCAGGCAATTTTCAAAGGAAGTTATCCAAGTCATCAATAGCCACATAAAAAATGCTGCATGTCACTATTAATTCAAGAAATATATATTAAAACATCCCTGAGGCTCCACTTCATACCCTTTAATTTGAAAAAGTTAACAAAAATTACCTGGTCTACCCATTCAGGAAAGTAGTTTGAAATTATGCCAAAAATGTTGATATATTGTTCATTTGAAATCACTACTAGATCTATACCCCTAAAGACATGTATGAAAGAAGAAAAGGACCCAAATTCACAAAAAAAGTCTTTATTTTGGTGGCAAAGAACTGGAAACTCAGGGGATAGTCATCATTTGGGGAAGGGCTACATAGGTTATGGTTTATGAACATGAGGGAATACTATTGTACTGTAAGAAATGATAAAGGAGACAATTTCCGTGATACCTGGTAGATAGAAACTTAGTGTGATAGAGATTAGCTTTCCGTAAAAGGTAACAAAACTGTTCTTGAATCTTGACCTTGATTGACCTTTCCATTCCAGGTTATCTAAGGGTATTAAAAAGACCCCTCATGTGGAGTTGGGACTCCTTAAACTTGATGAATTTCTTAAGACTATAGAGGGTCACCAGACGCTGCCCTGTTAATCAGATGCATTTCCATATAGACATGGGGAAAGGGAGGAACGAGAGGCATCCAGAGAAGCTAAGTGCCACTGTATCCATATTGCACATTCTTACTTGATTACAACAAAGTAAACCTTTTTGTAACCGTGCAGGGACTTCCGAGCACCTCATTTTATGCCGAGACGGAATGCGAATTACTGGCATTTGCTGCTCTCTCCTCTCCTACCTCACAACAGCTGGGAATGTATAAAGTATATGGACTGATGAGGAGTGAACTGAAAAGGGTACGGACAATTTATACAGTAACAACATTGTGAAGAGGAGTTTGAAAGACTTAAGAACTCTAATCAATGTAATGACTAACCATGATTCCAAAGGACTCATGATGAAACATCCTACCCATCTCCTAAAAGGTGATAGGTTCGGAGGGCAGGTTAAGAGATATATATCTGTGTGTATGTACATACACACATGCATACATATATACATGCATACGCACATATATACATGCTTGCATGCATACCTACACATACTTGGAGATGGCCAATTCAGGAAATTGTTTAATTGACTGTATACATATTTGTTACAAAGGTTTCGTTTTTCTTTCTCTTTCATTTAGGGGTGGGGTGTGTGAAAGTGAGTAAGTGGATTTTTTGTTCATTGAAAAAATTAAATTAAAAATAAATGTATATACATATATATTCAGAAAATAATTATCAGAATATATGCTGGTAGTAGAAAAATCAAGCTTTCTGTTTCTTTATAGTGGTGGTGCCAAATTTTATGGGATCCTGACTATTTCTCCTGGTTACTTGAATTTTTCCTTTCTAGGTGCTTGCATTATTTTTTTTTTGACCTGGAAGTTCTGGGTTTGAGATCTGATGTTCATAGCAGTTTTCATGTTAGGGTTCTTGAGGGAGGGCCTAGAATGGGGACATCAAGAGCTGAGCTATAGAAAATTGACGACATGGGACAACTGGCAAAAGGAGATAAAGAACATAGGACTAAGAAGGGAGAAGTTAATGAAGGTCGTTGACCTTCTAAACATCTCAGAGATGAAGACTCAGGCTGACTTCACTAATTGGACCCTTCTCCTCAAGATATGAGGGAAGTTCAGAAGAAAGGTCTGCTATTTTTCTTCTTACCCTCCTACTTTCTATCTGTTAATAGTCACAAGATTCTGTAAGATGTTTCTAATTACCTGCATTTTAATTCAAACACAAAGTGGTCAGGGATTAGCAATGTATACATACATACACATACATGTATATGTGTATATATAAACATATACATATATGTGTGTATATATACATATGTGTGTATACTTAAATTAAGGTAGAGAATTAAATCTCTGCTGGTTAGAGATTTTTCTTAGAAGCTCAGAGCCATTATGGTGACATTCCTAACTTTTATTTTAATATAGACTCTCTAAGCATCGGATAGAGGAACCACATGGACCTGAGAGGCCATTATATTACATGTAGGCTTAAAAAGCTAATTATTTTTTTAAAGGATGTTACACGTGTAAATTTCTAATTGTGATTTTTTAAAAATCTCCAACCATCCAGCCAATGCCTTCCTTCCTGATTTTGTCTCTCACCACAGCCAACTGGATTGCTCTCCTCCCATTCTACAACCTTCCTTTTTTCAAAGCTCTCCTTAAATCAAACTGCCTCATTACATCACACTGCTTCAATACAAATGCTACCTAATATGTGTCATCCCTAGGGGACCTGTTTCTATGTAAATGAAATAGGTTAAAATGAAATTCAAGGGCATCCTTGAAGGGATAAAGTCAAGAAAGAGTAGTCCAAGGGTACCTGGAAAGGCAGAGGGGCAGCCTCTTTAATTACCTTGGTGCTGGCAGAGAATTTATATGCTGATTGCATATATAAATATAAGACTCATAGGATAAGAGAAGAGACCTTAGAGGTCACCTGGTTTAACCCTCTCATCTTATGGTTGAAGGAATTGAGGATTAGGGAATGAGGAAGGTACACACACACAGGACATTCAGAAAAGCAAGTAATATTTTAAAAGAGTATAGCTTCAAGAGCAAGTGATAGCAGATGAATAGTATTCATTTCTTTTCCAGCAGGGTTACTAAGCTTAATGTGGTAAATATTGTTTATCCAGACTTTAGAAACTGTTTGATAAAATATCTTGTGTTATGGGAAAAGATAGAAAGATGTAGAATAAATGAGAAGACAGATTCAAAATTGGTTGAAGAGCATTAATTAATGGTTGAATGTGAATTCAGAAGGATGTCTCCAGGGATTTAGCTATACCAAGGATCTGTGCCTCTTAGCATTTTTTGAAACAATAATTGGGATTAAAGTATAGATGGCATCTTTGTGAAGTGTGCAAATGCCCAAAAGCTGGAATGTCCTTTGGAATGGAAAGACTAGAACAAAAATGGCTAATAGAAATTTGATACCCCAGGATAAATGGAGTCAAAAAGACTTGAGTTTGAATCCTGCCTCAGACTTGTACTAGCTACATGACCCTGAAAGTATTTAAACTTCTCTGAGTCTCCGTCTCTTCATCTGTAAAATGGTGGTAAAATTGCATTTACTGCAGTGTTGTTGTAAGGATTAAATGAATTGCAATCTGCTGTAACTTACAAATACTTTGCATCCCTACATAAATACTAGTTACTCTGTTCTGAATCATAGCCTACATTATTTGCTGCAGCAGAATTTTATTCTCATGTTCTTCTCACACATGTAGAATCCCCTCCCCTCAGACTTACCGCAGTTCTTAGAAAAGGGGGAAAAAGGAAAGTATTTGGCAAATTCTGTAACTCACTGAGTTTTTTTTGGAAGTAAGGATGAGAGGATAGTGGAGCTGGTACCTTTTGGTCTTTCTTGGACCAACCAGTCCCAACTGTATCAAATCTGATCCAGTTAGCCCAATTTTCACTCTGCCTTTTCTCATTGTCTCTAGACATACAGAGACTCTAACTCTCTGCAAGGCCCTCTACATCCTTCCAGGAATATCTCAGCTCTCACTTCACTCAACTCTGCCTAGCCTCAGTGGCAAGAAAAGCAAAATTTCCAATCTTCTCAAGTTGCTCAAAAGGCCAACCCAAAATGGAGTGCAAGTAAACAAGTTTTCTGCCTGAAGTCTGCAAAACTACAGCAAAAAGCTTTTTTAGGGCCAAAGAAAAAATGAAATCTTGGCTACATAACTTTCCTCTTTATGTCTTTCCACCTTTAAAGACTCCAGGCATTTTTGGTATGCCTTAGAAATACCTGATAAATATAGTTTGTCTAGATTTTAGCCAGACTTGTGATAAAATATCTTGTGCTATTTTTGTGGAAAAGATGGAGATACTGCTCATAGGAAAGCACTGTCATTGTTGTTTTCAAATATTTATTGATGATCTTTGAAATGCATAAGGGTATATTTATCAGAATTGCAGATGACAGAAATGTAGCATGACCTTTGGTCTGGAAGAAACTGAACAAAAAATGACTGTTACAGAGTTGCTACCCAAGATAAATCAAGCAGCAGTTCTTAAAAACTTGCTATAAGCTAAGCAATGGGCTCTGGGAGAAAAGAAGCAAAAGACAGTCTCTGCCTTCAAGGATCCTGCAAAGTAATGAAGATATAAACACGCAAGGATGATATATACAAGACAAATTGGAGATAATCTCAGAGGGAAGCCACTAGCCTAAGGGGACTGGGAAAGGTTTCTTGCATAAGGTGGGATTTCAAATGAGACTTGAACCTGGGAAATCCAGGAGGGGAAAATGGAGAGGGGGAGCATTTCAGGCTTGAGAGACAGCCAGGTGAAATGTAATTAGGAGATGGAATGCTTTGTGTGAGGAGCAGCACAGAGGTCCACGTCACTGGATTTTAGAGCGTGTGGAAGGGAGTAAAGTATAAGAAAAAGCAGGAACAGGTCAATTTAGGAAGGGATTTAAAAGACACACAGAGCATATTATATTTGACCCTGGAAATAGTCATGTATTCAATCAGTCTCAGTTGATTGACTAGGGGTAACATGGTCAAACTTATGTTCTAAGAAAATCAATTTGACAGCCAAGTGGAGAATGGTTTAGAGTGGGGAGATATTTGAGGAAGGAAGATCAACCTGAGGTTATTGCAATAGGCCTGGGATGAGGTGATGAAAACCTAGTGGTGGTGTCAAAAGAGAGAAGGGAAAATATACAAGACATATTGTAATGGTAGAATCAAAAAGATTTGACAGCACATTGGATGGGGTGGAGGTATTGAGGGTGGCAGTGGGGGCTGGGGAGTTACATATGACAACTAGGTTGTGAGCCCAAGTTGCAGGTATTTAGGTGGCACAGTAGATAGAGCACTACAGCTGGAGTCAGGAAGACCTGCATTTGAATCCAATCTCAGATACTTGCTAGTATAACTATGGGCAAAGTCACTTGCCTCAATTTCCTCAACTGTAAAATAGTACCTACCTTGCAGGGCTGTTGTGAGGATTAAATTACATAATATCTGTAAAGGGTTTAGGATAATGGCTGGCATATAATCAGTACTTAAGAAGTATTTGTTCCCTTTCTCTGGAGTGATTCAGGAAAAGAATGTGATTGAGTGAGATGTTCTAGTCTAGTTCTAGTCTCTAGTCCGGTTCTAGTTTCAGCTCTACTCCTTAGCATCTGCAATCAGTGCATGTCATTTCTCCACCCAGGGCCTCAGTTTCCTTACCTATAAAATAAGGCAGTTGGATTCTCCTGAAGTAGGAAGAAAACTAGAAGATAAAAAAGAAATAATTTTGCATTTGGGACTTCCACTTAGGAAAGCTAACGAGACTATCAACCTTCTACCTTGTCACAAATTTTAGGGGAAAAGGAAAGTATGTGTTTTGCAGTCACATGGAGGAGGCTTGCCCTAACTCTGTAATTTCCTGCTCTAACTTGTAATTCTTTGCTTTGGGGCAGAGATGCAAAAGGGCTGCTTTCTTTTTTATGTAGTACCTTCCACAAGGACTTCAGTAAAGAGGGGATAAGTAGTCTCTGTTCCATGAAATGGTCATCACAAATGTGTGCAGGGCAAAAGGATCGTCTGGTGCCCAGTCTTCTAGTGATGAGCTTCTCCATGTTGGTCCTAGGAAGATGGTTAATCATCCCTGACTTCAAAAGGTGATATTTAAAATTTAAGAATATAGGGAGAGAACATTTGTTGGTTGCGTCATTCCAGTCATGTCTGACTCTCTGTGACTTCATTTGCAGTTTCTTGGCAAACATACTAGGATGGTTTGCCATTTCCTTCTCCAGATCATTTTATACATGAGAAACTGAGGCAAGCATGGTTAAGTGACTTGCTCAGGGTCATACATCTACTAGGTGTCTGAGGTTAAATTTGAGCTCAGGTCTTTCTGACTTCAGGCCTAGCATTCTAACCTTTTCACTATCTGACTGCCCACAAGAATGTTTAGGTGATGCATAATGAATTAGCAAATCTATTCCCCATCTCTGTGCTCAAGAGAGGGCACGAAGAATATCTCACACTTTTTCACAGTCAGTATAATTTACAATCATTTTTACTCCATGATCTTTTTATTTCCCCCAATACTAAGCACATACAGCATAGAGATCAGTGGGGATTCAGAACTTCCAGAATCCAGAGCCCTACAAATATATAGCTGGAGATGGAGAACAGAATACTTATTTCATAGTTGTGTAGAATTTTGCAGCTAAAACGTGTCTTCTAGTCCAGCACCCATATTGTACAGATGCAGATGGAAAGTGACATGCCCAAAGTCACACAGCTAATTAAGAGATTTAGTTTTCCTGACTTCCAGTCCTTTGCTCTCCCTACCACAGCATGCTGCCCTCTAGAGTCCTCTTCCCCTCTGTCTTCCTCTGTCCTCATTTGGAGAGGCTCTTGCTACGCTTCCATCTGTGTAGGGATCCTTCTGGCTATATTTCAGATACTTTTAACAGCTAAGCAAAGTTGCTGGAGGCTGCTAGCTAGTTATTTTTTTCCTCCTTTTCTCTGAGGTAGGATACAAGTCTGGGAAAAATGAAGCAGCTCAAAGGAACCACATTTTCTATCCATTCCTGGTAAATAAACCTTCTCGGCAAAGAAAGGTGAACTGAGCAGCATCCAGGAGCATCCTTGACCTCTTCCACACTACTGCTTGTCTGGTAGTTAGGGACTGTCAAAATTCACCAGACACACACAGCATTTATCTTGTGAGCTGTGCGGGAGAAGATGCTGTTTGCTTTCTCACTGGAGGTGCAATTATTTTCAGACATGCTGTTGCTCAGGGAAAGATTGCACATTTTAATCAAAACACCAAAGACAGGGATGTTTCATCCAGTCAAGATCACCTTACAGAAAGCATTTAAGCTCAAATTTTTACAGCAACGTCTGCATATCAGATAATTAAGTGAAAAGGGAAGTAACATCCCACAGGATATAAACAAAAATGAGATAGTCACACTCCAGTGTTGTGCTGAATGAGCAAAGTAAGATTTCTGAGTGAAATGAAACCTAAGGCTGCTTCTTCCAGTTACAATTCCTGCTTCCTGGGCACTAGTTGTTATAGGCAGAGCTGTGAATCCAAAGGAGCTCCCTCCCTGCCTGTACCTGCAAGGCCACAGAGAAGCTGTCCAATAGTAATAGAGTTGCCTTGGAACTTCGGGACCAAAGAGGATCTTACAGGTCATTTAGCTCAATCAACTTATTTTATAGATGTGGAAATGGATGTGATTTGCCCAAGGTCATACAACTAGTTATAGGCAGAAACCAGGATGTGAACTGGTACTTCCTGATTCCTGATGGTGACGTAAAAAGAGCACTGGAGAAAGAAGCCAGAGACCTGTGTTCTAGTGTGAGCTCAGATACTGAGTGACCTTAGTCCAGTCATTTCACATCTCTGACCCTCAAGTTCCTCATATGTAAAATGAGGGTCTAAATCAGGGGTGTCAAATGTGAGGCCCACAAGTCTTATAAAGTCTGCAAAACTCCTAAATGTAGTTCAAACCATATTAAAATGTAATTGGGAAATAGTTAACAAAATAAATAAAAATGTAATAAATTATAGATAATAGTACATTTTAAAACTAGGTCAATATGCAGTCCACAGGGGTAGTGTCTCCCATTTCTATTTTGAGTTTGACAACTCTGGTCTAAATGACCTAAAAGCTCACTCTCAGTCATAATATTCTATTCTATTATATGGAAATGACTTCACATAAAGAATAACTCCCTTTTCTGTAGTGCTTTAAAGTTTGCAACACACATTTTTCACAAATATGAGAGTATTTTTCAGTTGTTTTTCAGTCACTTCCAGTTCTTTGTGACCCCTTTGGGGTTTTCTTGGCAAAGATACTGGAATAGTTTGCCATTTCCTTTTCTAGCTCATTTTACAGATAAGGAACTAAAACAGGGTTAACTGAGTATCCCAAGGTCACATAGCTATAAGTGTATGAGGCTGGATTTTGAGTCAGGTCTCCCTAACTCTAAACAGGGCATTCTATGCACTGTGCCACCCAGCTGCCCCCATGAGAGAATTAGCTAGGGAATCAAAGCCTCCAGCTTATGGGATAAGAACTCAGTATCTGACAAAAACTGGGAAAACTGGAAAATAGCATGGCAGAAACTAGGCATAGACCAACATCTTATACCATATACCAAGATAAGGTCAACATAGGTACATGATTTAGACATATAGAGTGAAGCAAATTAGGAGAGCAAGGAATAGTTTACCTGACAGATCTATGGAGAAAAGAAGAATTTGGGACCCAACAGGAGATAGAAAACATTATGAAATGCAAAATAGAAAATTTTGATTACATTAAAGTTAAAAAGTTTTTGCACAAACAATACTAATAAACTGGGAAATAATTTTTACCATCAGTGTCTCTGATAAAGTCCTCATTTCTAAAATATATAGAAAACTGAGTCAAATTTATACGAATACAAGTCATTCCTCAATTGAGAAACAAAGGATATGAACAGACAGTTTTCAGATGAAGAAAATAAAGTTATCTATAATCACATGAAAAAATGCTTTCAATCACTGTTGATTAGAGAAATGCACATTGAAACAACTCTGTGGTACCATCTCACAACTCTCTTATTGGCTAATTTGACAAGAAAAGAAAATAATAACTATTGGAGATGTGGGAAAATTGGAATACTAAATGCATCGTTGGTGGAGTTGTAAACTGATCCAGCCATTCTGGAGAACAATTTGGAACTATGCCCAAAGGACTATAAAACTAACCTTTGATCTAGTAAGCAATACTACTACTACTAGGTCTGTATATCAAAGGGATCATAAAAAAGGGAAAAGGACTCATATGTACAAAAATATTTATGGCAGCTCTTTTTGTGGTGGCAAAGAATTGGAAATTGAGGGGATGTCCATCAAGCGGACAGAACAAGTTGTAGTATATGAATGTAATGGAATGTTATAAGAAATGATGAGCAGGCAGATTTCAGAAAAATCTGGAAAGACTTACATGAACTGATGCTAAGTGAAGTGAGTGGAACTAGGAGAATATTGTACACAGTAACAGCAACATTGTGCCATGACCAATTATGATAGACTTAGCTCTTTCAGCTAAGGTCAGTGATCTAACACAATTCCAAAAGACTACAGCTGTAATATGCTATCCACATCCAGAGAAAAGGCTATGGAGTCTGAATGCCGATTGAAGCACACTCTTTTTCCTATTGTTTTCTTTTTCATGGTTTTCCCTTTTGTTCTGATTTTTCTTGTGCAACATGACTAATGTGGAAATATTTTATTAAAAAAAGAATCAGGGCATATAGTATCTCCATTTATAATGAGAAGTATTCACTAGGATTTTCCCAAAATCTATTATCCAATCCTCGAGTATATTTACATATCATTTATAAATCATTTCTATGTGTCTGCAGACACTGTGTCAAATCTTATCAAGGAAATTCTAGTTAAAATGTCTATCTCTCAAAATCTTAAGTTCATCTCTATTATTTCTCACTTACCCATTATCATTGTCCCAGTTTTCTATAAATGTTGGGTAAGTGGGTCAAGAGGAGAGACCCAGTGAAAGAAAGGGAACATAGATATAATAATGAAGTAGACCTCATCTATCACCTAGTTAAACCTTCCCTTCCTCTCCCCCACCCTATAAATTACAGATAAGACTAAAACTTAGAAACTTTCTTTTTCCTGGGTAAGACAGGATGTAGCAGGGTCAGGATTTGAACCCAGTGTTCAGACACAAAATCCCATTGACCTTTCTTCTACACCAAGCTTCTTCCTGAAGGGCAAGATCCTGTTTGCCTTGACTGAGGCCAAAGTTTGATGTGAATGTTGTGACCAGTAAAATACATACATTTACTAATCCTCCACACCAGATCCAAGACTTCAAGATGAGTCAAGTACTATCTATTCTGAGCACTCCTCCCCCAGAAAGGTCCTCACATCACAAAGGTACAAATGAAAGTGGGGAGAAGGTTGGAAATGAGCTCCTGCCTAGGCTGGTGACCCAACTATTCAAAAATAAAGATATCTGTCACTGCCCTTTTATCAGCTGGTCCAGCCATTGTGGTACTGACAGAGCAGCGACTTCCTTAACATGTCTTCCTACAAGACTTTTAGGATCAAGAGGTTTTTTGCAAGGAAGCAGAGGCAAAATGGGCCTACTCCTCAGTGCATTCATATTAAAACTAGAAATAAGATTAAATATAACTCAAAGAAGAGGGGTTGGAGGAGTGAACTGAGCTTACAAAGAACTTCCAACATGATGACATAGATACTTATTCTTTATCTAAATCCAAACACTTTATAATGCCACCATTCTTATAGAAAGTAAATGTCACTACACTCTAATTTCAAAAATGGTCTGATAAGGTGAAGAAGACATAAACAAACTTGCGGAAGAGACTGTTCTTGTTCTTTTATTTTGATACATTGTGTTGACTGATTCAGTAAAATATGCATGTGATTTTTTTTAAAAATCTGTCTCTGAGTTTGAAGATTATGAATTCTTGTAATTAGCACCAGGCCTTAAGACATATCTCTTCTCTCTTTTGCATAACTTGAGGCATAATAATTTTTCACATTGTAAGTTTGCAATACATATTTGTTGAAATGAAATTTGAATTGCAAGTGGATGATACTTCAATAAGGCCAAAAGCCCAAGTGGGGAAGCCAACCCTGACAACATTTCCCTTTCATACTAACACTGCAAACCTTTCTCAACCCAGCCTATATTTCACAACAAAATTATGGAAGGCATCACAAATTGTAGCTGGATCCTGCTAATACAAGTGTAAGGAGCTAGCCATCACTGTAGCTAAAGGTGGGGTGGCAGTGTCACCTAGTGGCTGATTTTTGCACCCTTCAAAGGGAGGAAAAATGATTTCCAATTGTTTAATCAAAAATTTAATCTTTTCTAAAACTATACCCCTCCATGAAAGTGAGGGAACAACTTGATATTTCTTAAAATAATTTTAATTTATGGGAAAATAAGAAATAGTAATCTCCTCCATCTTTCCCCACAAACGTGCCCTCTTCAAAACCTTCTTCCACGTCAACAATCTCTCAGTAGCTTAGATAACAACCACAAAAAGGCATCTTTGACCATGAAGCTGTCATCATCCTTAGGTAAATGTCTTTTAACAACGGCAATATTGGCCAGCATTTATGTAGAGTTGTAAAGTTTGCAAAGCACTTTGCGTACGGTTTTTCACTTGATCATTATAACTAACCAGTGGAAGGTATCTATTATTATTCCAGTTTTCTAGATGAGGAAGCTGAGACTTTAGAGATTTTAAATGACTTATCCAGGGTCACATTGCTAGTAGATGTCTAATGTTCTTCTTACTTGTTGCCCACACTTATCTGCAGATGCTTCCTCTGGTGAAGGTCACTACCACTCCAATGGCCACTGCTAATAGAAGAGAGAGAGAAACTCTCCAAGTTATTTCCAAGGGAAAAACAAAGGATTCCTTCCCAGGGATTTGGTCAGTACTCCTCCTCTGGTGGACTGGTCTGCTCCTGGAATTTGTGGTTCTAAACTGGCTTCTTATGTTTTATTTGGGCCAAAGGCTTTAATCTGATTCTTTCAACTAATCACAAGATATTTCCTGTGTGATGTCATCTGACTTTATCCAGTGATCAAAACACCATATTTCTATCAAATTAATCCAGGATTTTTCATATGTGCTTTATACTTGACTGAATGATTGATTATATCCAGCTGTCTGAGCCTTCTGTGACTGCAATTGCAAATATGGAGGTTCTGTATAGTATGAATTTTATACCTTTACCTTCCACCTCCCCCTCCCCTTCAACTTAGAGATTTCTGGCCTCATCAGAACAATTGAAGTTGTCAAAGTCCATGGTCCTGAATCTTTGTTCATTCCCTAGTAACTTGCCTTTGTGACAAACTACCTGTGTGACCTTTATCAAATTACTTAACCATTTGGAGGCCTGTTTTTTAATATATAAAATTAGGAGGTTAAACTAGATAGTTTCTAAGGCCTCTTTCAGGCCTCTTATACTATGATCTTGTGATCTCTACCTAGTACCTTGTACTAAAGAGTCCTAAGAAAAATCTATATAGTATAATTCACAATAATTTACAAATTTCTCTTGGGTTACAAAATATCTTGGTGCATTCTAATCCTTCCCTAACCTAAAGGCAATAAGAAGAAGTAAAAAGAAAAGAAAATCAAGCCTATTCCGTTGGCAGGAAAGAGTGGTCCTCACAGGGTTCCCAGAAAATCTGGGTCTCTCCTCATGGGAACTAGGAACCTGAAGTTAATTAGAAAATCAGCCGCTCACTCTTAAGTGAAAAAACAAGTTGTCTTGGTTAAAAAAAAATCCTCTGTGCTTTTCTTCATCGCAACAGGCCATTCAACTGAAGGTCTGGATGAAATAGTTCCAGCTTTTCCTTTCCAGATCACACCAAGATTTCTCCAGAGATCCCTTTCACACATACACAAAGATCTCACTGGAGGTCCAGACATAAATTTCCCCTAGCTTTCTTCACCATAAGCACGTGAAATTTCCCCAAAGGATCCCTGCAATTATATAAGAGAACCCAAGCAGAGTTTCTAACTCACTTCTCACTAGGATAAATATAGGTAAATTAAGAAGGAAAATATTCAGAAACATCCCCTAAAAGGTGTGGGACCCCTAAAGGGATTGAGAAATTTGAATCACTTCTTCAGAGCTTTTAGGCTACCAAGTTGAGCTTATCTGAGAGACCTGTAGTCCCTAAGACTCTTAGAAAAGCTGTCTAAACTCATGTCACAATAAGGCAAGGAGTATAGGTCTGTTTAAGAATAAAAAAGGGGGGGAAAACCATTTATTTGTTATCAGAGTGTGCTCTAGGTAACTTTCTAAACAGCAATATTTAGAAATTTAATTTAGGAATTCAAAATCCATTCTACCCATAGCCTCAATACTTGTAAAGCATTTAGTAATATAATAGATATTAGTTCTTAAATATTAGAATGAGCAAAAGTTATATCAGAGATTTTGGTCTAATTTATTAAGGAAACACACCAGAAAATGGACAATTATAATCTAAAATAAGAGACCCAAAATGTTTATTCTCCTCTACTGAATCTCTGCACTAAGCTTTCCTAAGTCTTCTTTTTCCTACAAGACTCCTCTCTCCAGAGGATCTTTGGAAATGTGAAAGATGCCCAAATTATTCCCACATGTAGCTCCCATCTAGGTTCCTCTCCCAACTTGCATTCAAAGGCTTGGGATCTCAGAGAGTTGATGCCTGTTTCTCTTTGTATCCTCATTTTAATTTGGTCTTATGTATAGGTCCCTGCATGCAAATGTATTGGTTCATATAGGGTTTGATTCTCACACACCTGTCTGTTAACAAATAAAACATATTTTATGTTTAATTGATGAAGTTGGGGAGAAATGATCCCCTATGTCTCAGTTTGGGATTTTTCATTGGGAACCCTTAATGCATCCCTAGGTAACAGCACCTACATCAGGAACCAAGGACAGAGTGGAATCATATTCAAGGCTCACAAAGAACACAGCAGAAATCAACGCTATACTTAAGATTCCATGAAAGGCCTTCCAGGAGCTGTGTTACCATTTTTCCACATATGTACTCTGAAACTGCTTTCTCCCTGGTGGTAAAGTATGTCATAGACTTTTGAGGAGATATTTTATACTAATTTTCCTTGTTATAGTTAATACCTCTTTTCTAAAAGCTAACTGAGTCTTTCTGACTGATGATAAAATCTACTAATAATCACGGCAAGATATACACCATTGGGAACTTTTGGCAGGCCTTAATCTCAAAAGATTACCCGTAGAGCCTTGAAGGGATGTGGAAGTGATGATCTTAGAACCTAGCTCCTCAGTGTTAGTGGAAATTGACATATTATCTCAGAGTCCATATGTGCTACATTTTATTTGCATTTAGCTAAAACTAAACAAGAACATGAATGTGAGCTTGGAGAATTTTTTCAATTTGTTATTTGATTTTACCTTTTTAAAAATCTCACACATCTTCTGAAAGATGAGAAGTCAAAGAAAGTACTAATGGGCTAAAGATTGGGAAATTGGGAAAAATCGAGAGAGAAGGAGGAAGGAAGGAATTAATATTTCATCCCATCATTAATAAATCAATATTATAGGTGTTAGGACAACACAAAAGATTGCCTCTCAGGGAGAGGGGTGTGAAACACTGTAACCCTTGAGAGAAGAGGTAATTAAGGGGAAAGGGGGTTTTGAAAACAGCTAGAGGAAAACAAACCATTCAGGAGATCAAATTCTGTAAAATGGAATAATGCACCTGTATGCTAGCTCCTCCTAGCAGATAAGGAAATAACTAGGTATCTGGGAAAGTACAGCTCTGAAAGGAGAGAAAGGGGATTCATAGGTTCAAAGGCAAGATGACAAAATCAAGGTGGATAAACAATAAGGGTTTTCCCTTGTATCTTTTGATACCAAACTGAAGTAGTCATCCGGGACTAAGGTTATAGAATACTTCCCACTACTTATTGGTACCTCTATCTAGAATAAGCATTGTTAGGAACAGATTCTAGAGAATCCTAGAAGAGGTAAAACTTAAGAAAGAGGGGGAAAAGACCACAACTCTTCTTGTAAATGGGTATTAAAAATTCATATCCCTTAGAGGTTGGGGGGAAAATTAGGCACCATGCTTTTATTGAACAGGGAAAAGGAACAATTAAACACATACAAGAGAAAGAGAATAATAAGAGTAGATCCATGGAGTTTGACAAGGAAATAAGAGAATGAAAGTTGTGGGCAGAGAAGGAAGCTATTCTGATATTAGTCTATGTGAGACAAACAGACACGGTGAATGCAAAAGATCTTAATCTGGGGAAATTAAATTTCTTGTCCCATAGGCATTCAGGTTAAATTAACATTTTAGTTTTCTACTCTGTGTTACAGCTATATATTCTTATAAATTTCCAGTGCTTTTCACAAATCTTCAATAGGTTTCTCAATTTATTGCTGCTATGATGGTGTATGACTCCTAACTTTAGGACTGTTCCTTGATAGTTTTATCTCTCCCTACCATGATTCTTACTGTTGTGACAACCTCCGTGTACATGTCCTAAATAAATATGGCTTTTCACTTTCTGTCAAAGACTACAGGAAGTGCATTCATTCATATGGTTATACCAGATACCAGCTTTTTGTACATTTGTAGTATCTAAGATGTAGATATTTAGCTAATTTTACATATCTTAATCATTAGGCCTCTTTTTCAGACTTCCCAGATACTATCACTGGTTGTAAGCTCATCTTGGGTAGAAAAGTAGCCCTCTCAGCTCACAAAGATACTAGCCCAAGGAATTGTGAAAAACCAAGGTCAGGGTCAGTTTAGCCACTCTATTTTAGCAAATCCCTGCTAGGAACACCTGATCCATAGTTCCAAAAAGTGAGGAAAACTGTTAGAAATATTGTAGCTTATGTGAGAGGAGGATTGTTCTGTACAGGCGGAAAGATCTTTCCTTTTGAGATGATGTCTTTCTTTATAGGTTTATGTCTCAGATGTTGGCACTTAACCACCTGTGAATTCAAAAATAGGCCCAAGTCTAGAAATTCTCTCAGGCCTAATGGACCATTACACCCAAACATAAATGCCTGAGCCCCTATTTCAGCAGTTATGCTTGTGTATCTTTAGATCAAACCAAGAGTCATCCAACTACACCTCAAAATTTCTTCCTAACAAATTTGTCTTCAGAAATATAAGTTGTTGTATGTGAATTAATTTTTCTGGTGTAATCACTTGGTTACCATAAAAGTCATCCATTTAAGTTTAAAGGGTCAGGAAAATGGACAGCAGAATTGGATCACCCATTTATTAGCATTCCCCCAAGCATTCTACTTTATGTAAAACTGACTGTGAGAATAATCAGAAGTTTTTCTCTTATAATGACTCTGTGTGAGATTGTGTGATAAGACTCTGACCTAGAGTGGCAGCTAGTTGATTAGAAAAATGAAGACAGAGGAGAGAGATGTTGTTAGAGTTGAATCAATAAAATTTGACCTGGATAGAGGAAGTGAGAAAGAACTTAGAATCAAGGATGACTTCTAAATTACAAACCTAGGCAACTTGAAGCTTCTCTCAATAGAAGAAAGGAACAAGAGAAGCAGAGTGATTTGAGGGAGGAGAGAGGAAGGAAATAATAAATTCTGTTTTGAATATGCCCAGTAGGCAGTTGGTGATTCAGGAACTCAGAAGAGAGATTAAAGTGTATTTGTGAGTTATTTCTATAGAGATTGTAATTGAATCAGTAGGAGCTGATGGAGATAAGCAAGAGAAAGAATAGAGAAAGAAAGAGAGAAAAAAAGAGGTAAGGATGAAGCTTTGGGAGATGCCCACAGTTAAAGTCAGGACACAGATGATGATCTAGTGAAGAAGGTCAGGAAGAAACATTTAGTCAGGAGACATAATTGTTAGTCAGGGGAGAGGAGAGAATATGAATGAGGGAGAAAAAAGGCTTAGACCTAAATAAACGAAAAAGTAAACAAACCAAAGCATTATAGAGAAACAGTCCCTGATCCTGCCTCCTTAGCCTGCCCAGGCTTCCCTTATAATTAATCCCATAGGGAAGGACAGCTCCATTTGGAGACTACTTCCCATATGCTTGCCATATGGCTTTTCACATTAAATGTGTAGCATAATCATTGACAACAAGGCAATTATTCAGTCACAGATTGATGCTATAAAGTACTGAGGAACCAAGAGCTATAAAAGAGAGTTACTGGCAAATTTTCTGCAAAATGAGCAGAAGAAATGGAAACTGCTGTACAATTAAAGAAGAATTTGAATTTGCTGTGAACTGATATAAAACTCTGTGTTTGTCTTCTAGGTCTGTATCCCAAAGAGAACATTAAAAATGGGAAGGGGACTCAAATGTGCAAAAATATTTATAGCAGCTCTTTTTGTGGTGGCAAAGAATTGGAAATTTAAGGAATGTCCATCAGTTGGGGAATGGCTGAACAAATTGTGGTATATGAATGTAATGAAATACTATTGTTTCATAAGAAATGAGGAGCAGGTGGACTTCAGAAAAACCTGGAAACACTTGCATGAACTGATGCTGAATGAAATGAGCAGAACCAGGAAAACACTGTATACAGTGACAGCTACATTGTGTGATGACTGACTTTGATAGATTTAATTCTCAGTAATGCAAGGATCTAAGACAACTCCAAAAGACTAATGATGGTCAATGCTATCCTCATCCAGAGAAAGAACTTTGGAGTCTGAATGCACATGGAAGCATACTATGTGTTCTCTTTTTTGATGTTGTTGTTTGGTTTGGTTTCTTCTTTCTCATGGTTCCTCCCATTAGTTCTAATTTTTCTTTACATTATGACTAATGTGAAAATATGTTTAATATGAACATATAAGTAGAGCCTATATTAGATTGCATGTCGTCTTGAGGAAGGGGGAAGAGACAGAGGAGGAGAAAATTTGGAACTCAAAATCTTATGGAAGTGAATGTTGAAAACTAAAAATAAAATTAATAAAAATAAATTATTTTTTAAAAAGAAATTGGAAAAGAAATAAACAAAAACTCCCTGCATTAGAATCAGGCCTTTGTCACTAACTAGCTCTGTGATGATCAGGGAGAGGGGTAAAGGGGTAGGCAGGAGATAATTCATTGAGGTGGTCTCCTGAAACCCCTCCAATTCTGGCATTCTCTGATCTCTAATATGGTACCTTTCAACTTTGATATTCTCTATTCTCAGGTCCCTACACACTTTTAAAATGCTACTTTTATCAACAGCTCAGGCTAGAAGAGATCATAACAAGTCTTTCCATAAATAAAATTTATCAGTGAGAACTCAAAACAAAAACCTGTATGTGTGTATACATATATACACATACATACATATATACATACACATATATGTCTGTGTGAAAAATATGGACGTAAAAATCTAAGAACAAAGACGCTCACATAAAAGTGTTTGGCCACAGCAACCCTTAAAAAGTGTACTTTCTCCAGTACTGTCATTTATGCCTATCCTATGAGATTCTTGTTCAGGTCCTCTTAAAACTCTAGAGTCTACTCAACGTGCTTAAGGTCTTTTCTTAACACTGCGTAGATGCCAATGAAGCATGCCAGCTGTCCCTCAGTTATTGTTTTCTGGGTAACCAGATTATCTTTTTTTCATAGATTTTTCTGATAACATCTTTTAACCTATTTCTTGTTCATTTCAAAATTGAAATTTATTGCAGCCTCTTCATAGGTGATGTACCTGGCCTGGAGTCAGAAGACCTAAGTTGAAATCTGGCCTTAGGCACTTACTAGCTGTGTAACCCTATTTGCCTCAATTTCCTCATCTGTAAAATGAGCCAGAGAAGGAAGTGGCAAACAACTCTTTGCTTGAGAAATCTTTGTATCTTTGCCAAGAAAATACCAAATGGAGTCACGAAGAGTTGGACACAATGACGAAAATTCATGCTCACCAAAAGCTTCTTCCATTGTTCATTGGATGATCTTCAACTTCAGTTCTTAAGCCACTGTAGTATGCCATGCCTCACTTGTGTGGGAACACATTGGTTTCATAAAAAAGGCAAAAATAAATAAATAGAAAAGGTTTTTTTTAAATTATTAAAAACTAGAGAAGTGTGATTGTAAAGAAACATAGTTTCAAGACCACCCAACAAACATACAACCTTGTTAGAAGCTTTAGAATGAAGGCATGATGAATTGCGTATGCATGTTTTATGAATAAAGGTGATAAAACTAAGAAAAATCAAGTCATGTAAACAGATCCTGATTTGTCATTTTAATAGGACTGTCGATTTGATAAAATAACACTTGGGTTAGTTGCGACTTTTTAAATGAAAGATGGTTTGCTAGAGTCAGGAGGCGCTCATTTCAGCTGTTGAGCATGCATCAGAACATCTAGAGAGAAGAGACTCCTAAGAAAAAAATGCAAAGACCCAGCAATGGGTTGGAAAGTTTCTCAGCCAGAGCTGAGGAGGTTAGAAGCAGTCAGCTGAGAGAAAACTCCAGCTGAGTTATTTCTAAGTGTTATTCGGCTATTTCAGACTCTTTGTGCCCCCATTTGGGGTTTTCTTGGCGAAGATATTGGAGTGGTTTACCATTTCCTTCTCCAACTCAGTTTACAAATGAGGAAACTGAGGCAAATAGGGTTAAGTGACTTGCCCAGGGCCACATAGCTAGTCTGAGGCTGGATTTGAGCTCAGGAAAAGGAATCTTCCTGACGTCAAGCCTGGCGCTCTATCCACTGTGCCACCTACCTGTCCTTATTCCTAGGTAATCAGAGAGAATTGATTTCATTGGTCAACAGCTCCAGAGACAACTAGAGCACAGGAATAGCTCTGTTTACACATTTTATTGAAGCCTAAACTTTGGGGTGGGTCAGCGTCAGCTAGGTGGCACAGTAGTTAGTGCACCAGACTTGGAGTCAAGAAGACTCATCTTCATATGACCTTAGATATTTCCTAGCTATGTGACCCTGGGCAAGTCACTTAACCCTGTTCACCTCATTTTACAGATGAGGAAACTGAGGCAAGTAAAGTTAAATGAGTTGGAGAAGGAAATAGCAAACTACTCTAGTATCTTTTCCAACCCCTAAATGGGGTCATGTAGAGTCAGACATCATTAAACACCATGACCAAAACTGTAGTGTTGTTCAAATGGCATTTAAGTTATTTCCCAGAATTTCTATACAAATGTAAGTTTCCTATCAATAAGATGGAGGGCCATGTTTAATTCTCCATAACTTATTTAATTTAGCCATCATAATTAAGCCCTGAAAGCTTTTCAGAAGAGCTTTTATTCTCTGGCTAAAGAACAAAAATCAGAGGGGTTTTGCAGAGGCTTTGATATCCTCATCAGGGGAGCAGTGTTTCTGGGAGCTCTATTCTGATTCAAGAGTGTAGCATCCATTAAAATATCAAAGTAGATTTGAGAGTGAATTAATGCCTAAGCTGGTCTATATATACCAGAGATAGCCAGTTCAATGAACTTGACAGTTGTCTGGCTTAAAGACAATCGCTATTCATGTTAAAAGCTATCATTTTCTAAACACCCTTTTAAGGGTAATGGTTAATTGAAAGAACTTGAAAGGCTATGTTTGAGTAGAAAGGCAAAGAAAATTTCTCCTGAATGAAGAATGGTAAGAATCAGCTGTCAAGTCAAGGAGTGAACAGAGAAACAGTCTTGAGTGTTGCGGATGTCCCTGAATAGACTAGAGCTACCTTAAGCACATGAGCTTTCCTCCCTCATGTATTTCCATGCAAGATTCTTATAAGTGTGCACCCCCTTTTACCATACCTACCTAGTGCATTGGTGGGAAAGTGGGATCTAGGTTTACATTTGTGTTGTTACATATTTTAATATTTATGTACATGCTTCAGCAACGAAGGATGAACACAACTTGCTTTAATATGTTAGTATTATTTTATATTATATATATTATACATATATTTTGTATAACATAATATTATTTCTTTTGCTTTATTATTGAGTAAATGATAAAGTATCATTACTGTAGAACTGATTGTGCAGATAGAAAATACATTGGATGGAGGCTCAAGAGGTAAGAATGGGAAGTATATGTCCCTCAAAAAGGTTATCTCTTTGAACCTTGAGAATATTTGAATGTAACTATTTTAGTGGTTTATCTTTGGGAACTTAGACCTTCTAGAGTGAGAGTAATTTCAGGGAGCAAGCCAAACCAATAGAAAAAGATGTATGACACACCTAGATAAGAAGGGTGAGGCCCCAAATGTGACACCGGGGTGGTGTTTATATGCCACTTTGAAAGTCCAAGTGTAACATATTATCCAAGACACATCTGAGGGAAATCAGATGAGACAACACACCCCACCTCCCTCTAGCCTATGATTCATAAAACCTTTCCTTCAAGGTACAACTGAAGTCCCACCTTTTATATGAAGCCTTTCCTAATTCTTTAACTACTGGTGTTCTCTGTCCCAAATAACTTTGTATTTAACTGTTTTATGTTTTTTTTTTGTATGTGTTGTCTTCATACAGTGGTATTCTCTATGGTTTTTGAGAATTTGAGTTAGATATGCAAAATATACACAAAATTTGTAGCTCTTAGAGAACATGTTTCAATGACAGAGATTCTGTAGCACCTATTGGAGTGGGGAAGTCAAGCATTTCAAGAATCGTTTAATGCTGCAATGAAACAAGAAAACAAAGCACAAATAAACTTGCAGTTGAAAATGAAAATGCCAAGCAAGTAACTGCTATAAAACAGAGCTTAATTAATTTTCAGAAAGCAAGGAATGACCTTCATAGGAACCTAGCATCTGGAGAGGTTGTGATTGATTTCTCTAGCAGTAAGAAGTGGGTACCAAAGAACATGGAGTTTGGATTAGGAATGAAGTTGTACAATGAAGAGAAGTTTGTTATGAGGATGTTATGAGGACTTGGCATGGACCTTGTCATACTTGAACCTGAAAGACCCAGCAAAATAGTCAATACCCCTGTTAATTTGCTATAAAAATATGGACAGGATGGAAATTGTTTGGTGAATAATATAATATTCAGCTATCACAATAAGCTTCTTGAAGTTAGAAAAAGAGGGAGATCAGTTTTTGTTTTAAAAAGTACTAACTATTGGTATGAAGGGAAAAAAATTCTTATCATAAGCCAGACAAAACAAAGACTGGAAAATAGAAGGAATTTTTACTGATAAGACTCACTTTTTCATTTGAAGTAATGCTTATGTTAAAAACAATGTCTAGAAAAGTCCAGGTGAGTCCATAAGATTTGGCCATTTTCATCAAATTATAAAATATCCACCCCTAAATGTTGTTTTGTAGAGTTTATACTTACAGTGGTCCTGAAAATCTTGTCTCCACTTAGGAAATGATGAACACTGATAAATAAATTGATATACTAAGAAGCATATATATGCTAGAATAAAAAAATTCCCAAATGGGGCAGAGTACTCCACTATGATATGTCATCAAAGGTTAAGAAAGTTATGCAAGAACTAGAGATCAACATATTTCAATGGCCTGGGAACTTGTTGGATATATGAACTATAATCAAGACTGGATTTGAACTGGACAAAGTTATCTTTAATATCCAATGTGACAAAAGCAAGAATTAAAGAATACAAATCAATATCTTGTAAATCATGAAAAATAAGAGAGAAGCAAATAGAGGTCATGTTGCATGTGAATAAATTATAAGCTTGTAATAAGTTAAAAACAATGGGGTAAAGTAGAAGGGATGCTGGATCTGAACACTAGAGGGCATAGTCCTAGACAATGTACAATGTGTTCATCCTTCATTGCTGAAGACCATGACATCAGAAAAATGATGACATGACTTGCACTCGACTTTGTTTTGTGTAAGGGAGGGCTGTGCAGGTAACCAGTCTCACTTCTCCTCCAGGGCCATGAGAATCCAGTGACCCGATATTCATAAGAATGACTAGAGATGACCCAGGATGAGGCAATTGGGGTTAAGTGACTTGCCCAAGGTCACACAGTTAGTGAGTGTCAAGTGTCTGAGGTGAGATTTGAACTTAGGTCCTCCTGACTCCAGCACTGGTGCTCCATCCACTGCATCACCTACCTGCCCCCCTAGATAATAGATTTAGAGCTAAAAGGGACCTTAGAAGGAATTTAGTTCAGCACGTCATAAAATATTTGGCAACAGTAAAAGGTTTCTGAACGTGCACTTTGCACTGCACATGCCTTCATGTCCATGAAGCGCCAATGAACAGTACTAACCAAAATGATAAAAAAGGGTTGCAAGTGGGAAAAGTTTAAGAAGCCCTGATCCAAATCCTAAATTTTACAAATAGGGAGACTGAGGCCCATAAAAGTTAAGTAACTTGTCCAAGGTCATAAAGGTATAGTAGGGAGAGATGGAGTAGAGATCTGAGCCTAACTCCTCAGATTCCAAAGCCAGAGCTCTTTATATTGCACCACATCCCAATCCTGACTTTACTATTTACTGCAGTATGGCTTTAGATAAGTCACTTAACAAACCTCTCTGGGCCCCAGTTTCTTCAACTATAAAATGAAGAGTTAGGGAGGTTACCTCTTCTAACATTAAATCTATGAGCTCAAGTTCTCATTTAGTAGAAATAGGGAGTAAAATCAGGGATAGGGAACGTGCAGCCTCAAGGCCACATGTGGCCCTCTTGGAACTCAAGTGCAGCTCTTTGACTGAATCCAAACTTCACAGAAAAACTTGGACTCAGTCAAAAAGCTGAACCAAGAACCGAGAAGGGCCACATGTGGCACCCGGGCCACAGGTTTGCCACCCCTGGACTGGACTTCGATTTCATTGGTATATGAAATTTGCTCTGCCAATACCTTCTCTGTCATGAATAGTAACCTAGAGTGCTGAGGAGTTAAATGAGTTTCCCAGGGTCAAACTGCCAAAATGTGCTAAAGACAGGACTTCAACCCATGTTTTCCTTGCTTTGGGGCCATTTCTCTATCTACCACCCGATGCTGCCTCTTATTAAATATTACCCTCAAACAAAAATATCTGTTTGGCCAGGCAAGCATCTTTTCGCCTACTTGCTTAACGAGACCCCCCAAGGATATTGACTGGGTAGGGGAAAGGAGAAAGAAGAAAGGGCTACTGGTCACCTAAAGATCTCTTCCCAGTGCAGTAATGTTATGCATTCAGTCTGCTTCTGTGCTACCTTGCCAGTCTTTTTTCATTCTTTCCCCTTCCCTGCCACCACTACATTCTTGATTTGTTAATGTCATTCCCTGTACCTGAAATATACTCAGACTTTAGCAATTTACATTCGACCGTTCCGCTGAGGACCTGTGTTTCACACTTCATCGATGCACTCTTCACATACTGTTATTACTATAGTGGTAATTCAATATGTTATACCCTTTACTTGGCCGTAAACTCCAAGAAGGCAGGAATCTCATTTTATCCAAATTTTGTGTCTTCCACTAGTGTCTTCCACAGAGCTCTGCACTTTGGAAGCACTTAATAGTATTTAATGAAATTAACTCAACAAAATGTCCCACGAAGCTCTATCCTGAAACCTCCCCTTTTTTCTATATGTCCTATCTCCCTTGGTGATCGTCTACGAGTTTAGTTATCATCTCTATGCAAATGATTCCCAGATTTATTTGTTCAGTTCCATTCTTTCTTCAGAACTCAAGATTCCGCATCTCCCTATTGGACTTTTAAGACTGGATAGCCTATCATCATGGCTCCTTTTAAATCTTTCTTCTTCTGAACTTTCCAGACTCTGTTGAGGATTGTTCCACCCACCCATTCCCCAGGTACACAAATGTCAATATTCCTTGACTCTTTATAGTCACTGACCCCACATATCCACTTGGTTGCCAAATCTCATTTTTACCTTTAAAACATCTTTCACTTAAATCCCTTTCTCTCCCCTCACATAGTTCCCTCCTCAATTCAGGTACTCATCACTTCTCAACTAGAATATTTCAATAACCCTCTAATTAGTCTCCCTGTCTCATCTCTCCCCCTCACTCAGATCTATCTTCCACTCAGTTATCAAAGTGGTTTTAACCTACTTAGTAAACTCCAGTGGCTCCCTATTATATCCAGGATCAAATCTCAAGTTCTTTGGTTGACATTCATAGTTCTTTATATCCTTGTTCCTTCCTATCTCTCCATTCCTCTTACACTTTACTTCCCTCCATGAATTCCACAGGCAGTGATCAAAGCTTACTTACTACTTCTCCTCTATGATACTCCATGTCATCACAACATCTTTGTACCTTTGAACTGCCTGTGTATGACACATGCCTGGAATGTTCTCCACCCTTCCTAGCTTCCTAAAAGGCTCAAATCAAGATCCATTTCAAACAATTTTGTGTCTTCCACTAGCGTCCACAAGCACTCTGCACTTGGGAGGCATTTATAAGTATTTGATGAAATTAACTTAACAAAATGTCCCACAAAGCTCTATCCTGAAATCTCTCCATTTCTCTATATGTCTTCCTTCAAGACTCAGATCAAATCCTACTTCCTGTAGGTGGCCTTTCTGGTATCTGTATTCATTTGAGTTTTCTCCTCTAAGGTTACTTTCCTCTATGTATCTTCTTTTTTACTATTTATTTATACATCTCCTCCAATAGAATGGGATTTCCTTGAGGACAGAGACATTTTTGTTCAATGGTTTTTCAAATGGTTTCAAAGGTTTTTCCTTTCTTTATATCCTCAGATCTGAGCATAGTACTTGAACCATAGTAAATGCTTAATCAATGCCTTTTAATCTATTGATTGATCTTTAACTTTTATCATGCTAAGCCCATGTTAAAGAAATATCTGATGATTTGGGTACAGGTATTGCAAATCAACATGTCAGGGCTGTTATTCACTGACCTCATCTTAACTATGGACTCCAAATTACATCAACAGAAATGTGTTATATACTTACTATGTCTGGAACCATTCGATCTTATTTCTCAACACTTCCTCCACTCTCTAATTTGGTAATCTCATCAACTCCCATGGTTTTAATTATCACCTCTCTGCAGAAGATTCTCAAATCTACTCTCTATATCTGACCCTAGTCTCTATACTGAGCTCTAGTCCCATAGGCATCCCACACTCAACATTTTAAAACAGAATTATTTTCCTTGAAATCTACCCCTCTTCCAAGTTTCCTTATTTCTTTTAGGGATACCCCAATCTTCTAGTCATCTACCCTTACAATTTCAGTCTCATCTCTAACATACTCTATACCCTAAATATCTAGTCCTTTGCTAACGCTTGTTCATTTTTCTCATATCTGCCCCTTCTCTTCACTCAGTTCAGGCCTTCATCATCTCTCACCTTGACTAATGAAATAGCCTTCTAATTGTCTCTTTCCATTTCAGTGGAAATTGTGGTTCCATATGAAATGGAGCTTCAAATGAAAGCTCCATACAGCTGCCAAAGTAGTTTTCTTAAAGTTCAAGGCTGATCATGTCTCTACCCAATCAACAAGATGCTCCCTGTTACCTCTGAGGGTAACAAAGTAGCACAGTGCATAGCACACTGGTGCTGGAGTCAGGGGGATGTGGGTTCAAATGTGACCTCAGACAGCTGTGTAACTGAGCAAATCATGTAAGTCTCATTGCCTCTACCTTGGTTCCTCATCTGTAAAATGAGCTGGAGAAGGAAATGGTAGTCCCTCCAATATCTTTGCCAAGAAAGCCCCAAACGGAGTCCCCAAGAGTCGGACAAGACTGAAAACAACTCAAAAACAATGGCAGTTACCTGTAAGATCAAATATAAACTCCTCTGCTTGACAATTTAAACCAGATCCCACCCTGCCTGATGTGTAGTGCCTATCTGGTACAGAAAAAAATAAATCTTACTGATCTTTAAACATGGTATTCCATCTTACATCTCAGATCTTTTGTACTGATATATCCTATGTCTGGAATATATCCCTGTCTTCATTCTGACTTTGCTATGAGGCTTAAACTTAGCATCACGTTCTTCATGAAGCCCTTCCTGGTCTGGCTCCCCAAGCTGCTAGTAGTGCCTTCTTTCCCTTTATCCATTTTGTACATACCTATAAATGTACAAGGTGTCTCCCCTTGGTAGATTCTAAGTTTCTTGAAGATAAGGACTGTTTCATTTTTGTCTTCCCATCCCCAGCATCTGGCATAGTGTCTGGCACCTATTGAGTCATCCCTCAGTCACACCCCGTCTCCTACTTAATCATAGCTATAATTCATATGGTTCTTTAAGGTTTGCGAAGTGTTTTATATGTGTTATCTCATTCCACTCTCCTAGCCATCCTGGGAGTTTGATACTTATATCATCCCAATCATAGAGATGAGAAAACCAAAGGTAAAGAGGTTAAATGGCTTGCCCAAAATGGCTAAGTTAGCCAATAATTATTATGCATTTACTATTTGTCAGGCATTGTGCTAAGTGCTGGGGATACAACTACAAGGACAAAGACTGTCACATAGTTATATAGCTAGTGAGTCCCTAAGGCAGGACTTGAATTCAGCCCTTGCTGACTCTAAATCTCATACTCCAAATGCCCCATACTTGAACTACCTCATGGCCCCAGTTTCCACACCATAATCTGCCTTACAGATTTCCAGGCCTTGAGCCAATAAGATCTCTTATCCCAATAGTAAATACCTCTGAGCCAATACAACCTTTCTATAGTTCGATTATTTCCAAAAATGAGTTCTCTTCTCCAGGGAAAGTATGTTATGTTTATTCCTGCCCCCTGTTACCTTGTCGTGCTTATTGCTCTGCCTGGAATGGCCTTCTCTCCTTTGTCTATTCCCTTTCCTATTACCCTGGCCCTTTTCTCATCCTTTGCCCTGACCGTCCCCATCACCTACTGTAGCCTCTTACCTCCTCTCTTATTCCTTCTCCCAGCTTCAGATCCCCACCCTTTCCAAAGTAGTGTTGAGCACAGTAGTAGTGAGATAATAGTCATTCAATGAATATAGTAACAAAAAAGGCATTATGGAGTACGGGGTCTGGAGTCAGAAGACCTACATAGGATTTCCAGTACTCATACTTACTAGCTGTGTGCCCATGGACAAGCCGTTTAATCACTCTGCTTTTCTGTTTTTTCATCTGTAGAATGAGGTAATGGAACTTACACTACTACCTTAAAGTATTGTGGTTAAGAAAGTGCTTTGCAAACCTCAAAGTCCTATAATCAATATCATTTTATTGATCCCACTTTTAGATATATTGAAAAATTAGCCTCACTCTGTGAAGTACCCACTAGATGGCAGTCAGGTCCCAGGAGTGACCAACTCCTCCCTTTAGGGTTGAGTTACTTACTATGTGTTCTACCAGCCCTCATTTTTATTCTCTCCATCTGCTCTCTCTAGCCCTGGTGATCCTGGTTCTTCATTCAGTTATCAGGTTCCCATGGCTATAAGCCTACCCTGCCACCCTGTGAGATATTCTATAGATACAGTGCTTCAGCTCAACGCAGATAGGCCTGGGGTGAAGGAAGGGCAACCTATCAGTTGACAGACTCAAACAGGACACCAAAAGAATTAGGGCTGGGTCTAAAAGCCTAGCTCCTCCTCCTCCCTTCACTTCCTTTGCCTGTATACAACCCTCCATAATAACATCCTACAAATCTCATTCTGAATAAAGAGGTAAACAAACATACGTGGGGATAGGGTGGGGCCCTGACGTCCTCTGGAGGAATTCTGCCAAATTAAAATACATCAGTGACCTCCTAGGGAGGCTTATGTCCAGGAAAAAGTAGATATGAGAGCTCTGGGGTGATCAAGTCACATTTCACCAGAAAGGTGCCCTTGAAGAGAACTTGGGCAAGCAAACACTGTGGTAGCAGCTGAGAGAAGGCTGGAGGGAGCTCTTCCTCCTGGGGCTACTACAGCTCATTTCTACTCCACTCTGATTTGAGTAATTACTTTGCATGGCTCCCAGGACATAGGGTAGGGAAGGCAGCTCCCTTGCAGCCTTAAACCAAGAGCCAATACCTTTTCATGAATCTTTTCCTACAATCCGGCATCTGCACCCAGGAACAGAAAAAGTTTCTCACGGTTTTGTTTTTTTTTTCCTGAGTTTGGCTGTTGTCTGAAGTCTGGTAAAGAGAAAGCCAGGTCTGGATATGAGAGTATCCAACAATTCAGGATTGAAGCCCTGGGAAGGGTCTTCTCTAAAAGGAGCATAAGAATTCTGAAGAGTCCCAGGCTGAGAAGTTTCTACAGCTAAATATCACTGGATATGAGCTAAAATAAAGCTCAGTTAAGGGTTGGAGCAGAGAGATTCTCCACAGTGTCATAAAGAGGAATAAGGGACTTATTCCAAATCCCAACGAGGATAAGTATAAGATAGTGACTGCCCCATCCCATTTCAACTAGAAGAATGCATTCCAAAAGCCTGAAGTGACTCCAAACTCTAAATACCCATCAAAAGCTCTGTTGCTGTCTATGGTAAGAGAAGTGATCTTACAAAGCAATCAATGCTGATTAAGCAAATATCCTAGGAGGGCTCCCTCTTCATCCCTTTATCCCCCCTCTCCCTTCTCTTATCTTCCTTTCTTACCCCCTCATGCTCCCTCCTTTTCCTTCTTACCCTCCTTCCTTTCTCTCTACTTCCTACCTCCCTTTACCCCTCTTCTGGGTAGAGACAGGCTAATAGACACACCCTTCTGCTGCCAGAGCCCTTTCTTATTCACTAGTCTTTGCTGAACTTTTCACTCTTGTAAACTTAAATTCTAGGTTGCTGCTTTCTTCCCATTGTATAGATGACGAAATAGAGGCTCTGAATATGCATTCATTCAACAAACATTTATCAAGTATTTACTATGTGCCACACTCTGTGCTAAATACTGGAATACAAGAAAGGCAAAACTAACGCCCTCTTCCAACTCCCACCCTACACACTTTCTTCTCAACCATGGATGAGGTACAGGTATCCTACACATAAAAAAGAAAGGAAGAAATCGACTACCCTTTTTTCCTTTAGGTAATTAACTACTCCCTCCAAAGGGATATCCCAGTATATTCATGGTACCAAAAATGGGCATTTGGACTACTTATAAAAGGAATTCCACCAGCAAGAGGTATGTATGTCAATCCAAATGCCTCCTTGAACTCCCTCTAGACTATTGTCCATTCCCATCCTCCTATATCACATACAGCCCTCCACTGTAAACTTTCCTCCCTTTCCTTGACACATCTTTCCCACTTCCTTTCTTTTCAATAGTTGCTGTTGTACAACAGGGATTCTTAACCCAGGGTCCATGGACCCCTAAAGGCCCAAGGATAGATTTCATGATGTCTCTAAACTTGAATGGGAAAAATATTACACCTATATTAACCTCTTAATGAAGTTTAGTATTTTCTTTAATATTCTGAGAAGGGATCCTTCCCTACATATTACATGATATATAACACATATCATACATACCAAAGAGTCCATGACATACATAGAAAAAAATCCCATGCTCTAGAAATATAGATGTTCAAAAACAAAAATGTCAAGATGAATGCCCTGCTTTTTCAGCAACCACAGCTCCCAGCACTACTTCTCAATAAGGTAGATAATCTCTCCCCAATCTATACTCTAGGTAATAAATGGTAATAAGAAAAAGATAATTTGTAAATTTCTTTTCTTCCTTATTTCCTTTGCTACTTCTTAGGGCTCCTTCTGTACCAAGCTTAGGGCAGAGGCAACTGATTCCTTAGAATCCCTCAGATACCTGAAACCCTAAATGTGATTCTCTCCTCTTTACTAGAACTTAATTCTTTGCTGCCCTGGCCTGCTCCTTACTCCCCTCATTCCTTAAGCTCCCACACTAATTGCCCTCCTTTATCTGTCAAAATCCCCCTTTGAATTTAGCAAGCTCTTCTGCCCTTTCTGCACATTCTTCAGCAACTCAGTACTTGCACATCATAGATTTTCCCTAAAAATCAGTGTCTCCAAACCAACAACACTTCTCTACTAGCCCCCTAAATGTATGTTCTCCAGAGTTGGATTTGAGAAATCAGGCCTGCCTAGGTAGGAAGCTAATATGTTGCCCCAATGAATCTTAGATATAAATTTTGTAGAGATGTCTCATCCATATTTTAGGAGCTCTATTAGTCAGTGGGGAAATTGGTCTGAGATCCATTAAGAAGGTTTGTCCCACCACCCTGGAGAAAAGCTAGCAAAGGGTTAATCCATTAGACAATATCCTGGTGAGCTCATCTTTGTTGGAGCCTGCTCAGTAAGTGGCCAGGAGTACCTACATACTGACTTCTTGGGAAGCTTTCCGGATCGTGGATATTGTCAGAAGATCCCTGGGAGAAGAGAAAGTAAGTTTCCTGTTTTTCATGTCTCCTGGGTTTTTGAATGCAGTTTAAAAAAAAAAAAGGAGTGGCTCCTTCATTCCTCTCTCATCCTTCCTTTTCCCCTGGAGTATAGGGTGATTTTAACTTTCCTTTACTTGAAAATGCTGTGTTCCCTGAAGCTGGAGGCTCATTTGCCCCAAGCTGGCCCCCAGAGGCAGGAGAGGCATGCAGAGGGACTGTAGGAAAGAGCACAGATCAGACAGCCTCATCATTAGGAGTGGCTGCTACCAGCCTGCCAGCTGCCAACAAGAGAGGGCTTCCCAGTGGAATCCCTGGCAGAGAGTGAGATCAACCAGCCAGCTCCCTACTTTTGCCATGTACCAGGAAGAAGGGCAGAGGCATGTGAAGAAGAATGTTTCATCATCTCCAGTGGGTACCCACTGTAATTCAGCAGCCAGTGTGGTTTCAGAGACTTCTTTCTAACTCCTGGAAGAGGTAGGAGTATAAGGTCAGAGGGGAATGGCAATGGGGATGGGAATGGATGGGTCAGACCGCAGTTGGGGGGCAAAGGAACTCGTTTGGTGAAAAGTAGGTAATTGGGCTCCAGGTGCTCTCTTCCAGGACCAGCCCTGGTGCTGGGTTTCTGTGGACATTCTAGAATAACTTTAATCCATCTCTCAGTTGGTTCCTCCAATTCCTTTCTGTTCAGGAAGTCCCTCCAAAAGGCGTGGCAGACACGCTGTGAGGGCAACAGCAAAGCATAGAGATCTGCCTCTCACGTTCTGGATAAAGAAACTAGGAAGCTATCACACACCAACAAGAACAGGGGTGGAAGCCAGGCCCAGTGACATCCTGAGTGCAAGTATCTCATACGTGGGAAAGTGGCTATCACGTTATGCACACAGTAAGGCATTGTTCCAGGCCACAAAGCTTTTCCATTAAACTTCAGGGCAGCAGACTGGGCCACAAAGGTATATATAGTTTTAGAAAACAGAGCAATAACAGGTTTCTTCAGGTTAGACACTGACTTCCAAAAACATCCTCATAGTAATATAAGCAGGAGACAGGTTAAGCTGTGGAGACAGAAATTCACTGAGATAGGGCTCACACTCTACATTTTATCTGCTTAAGTTGAGCTTTTCTTATCCAAAGAATGATGTGCCACTGAGCTCTCTGTTTGGGACTTCAGAAGGACTGAGTGTGATGTGGGGGTGGGGGTGGGGATAGATATTTCCTTGGAAAAGAGATTACTTAACTAAATCTGGTGTAGAAAAAAAGAACAGGAAAGTGTAAAGGGGATTAGGGATGGGGTAATGAGTAATTGTCTGCTTCTTTGAAATGCAGAAAAAACAGTAATACAGAATTCTCTCTGAGGCTTCACCTATTTTAGTACTATTACCAAGTTTATCTATTTTTTTCTCCTTCTCATTTCTTACACCCACTCTCCGTCCCTTCTCTTCGACTTTCCCCTAGCCTGGCCTCCTCTCCTGGGAGCAACATCTTTCCTATCTCTTCTGCCTGGAAAAAATGATGTGCTTTGAATTCTTGTAAATCCTAGAATAGCCCTATCAGAAATCAGAGGCTTAGCTGTATATAGGATTGGGGGTGGCATATAGGATAAAGGAAAGAAAGGGGACCAGACAATTCCAATCCTAAACACTACAAGTGTATCTTGCTTTAAAGTGATCACATGTCAGAATGGCCTTTGTGGGATAGATGGAACCTCTGATAAAGATGTATTGTAGTAGAGTGGAGGATCGGATGATAAGAAGAACGAGAAAAGAGACTTTTTTTACCATCCAGGCTTCCAGTATTAGATTGGAGGAACCATTGATAGATATCTTTGCCAAGTTAGCTGAGTAGCTCCTATCTTTATATTTTTCTTCTCCCAAACTCCTCTCACTCAGTCTTCATTAAAACATTCTAATACTACTCATAAGGCCAAACCACTTAAATTCCCCAGGCCTCAGTTTTTTCATCTATAAAGCAAGGTTAAAGGAAATCAAATCTTCCAGCTCTGAATCTATGAATCCTACTCAAGCTGCTTTAGGAACATAGTGTAATTAATCAGAACATGCTTTCCTTCCGATCAGGTCAAACAAAAGACAAAACTAAAGGCTCTAAAACTATTTACAACTGACTGGGAAAAGCAGAGAATAAGGGAGCATTTCTTTCACTACTGGTTCTTGCCTTTTTCTCCTTAGATCTAGAATCTGCTCAGGATCAAAGTATGTTTTAACTTGAGGAGAAGCTAACGTAGTAAGTTAGTGATGCAGCCTCTCTGTGGGTTCTACTTCCCTTGGACTAAAGGTCCAAGTCTGAAACTTAAAAGGAAAGGAAATACCCAAAATAAATATTGGCATCCACCACTTAATGTCAACTTTGTAAAGGATATCTATTTTCACAGAAACTATGCCATTTTCTGTATGCTATTTCCGTGTGTTGAACAGACTTCCTCTAAAACATAAAGACTCTATTTGTACTTGAATTCCTCCCCTTCTTTGTAGGTTCAACTCAAAGACTGCTGTTCAATCATTTTCCAGTCATGTCTGACTCTTTGTAACCTCATTTAGGTAAGATACGGGAGGGGTTTGCCATTTCCTTCTCTAGTCTATTTTACAGATGAGGAAACTGAGGCAAACAGGGTTAAGTGACTTCTCCAGGGTCCCCTGAGGCCAGATTTGGATTCAGAAAGTTGGATCTTCCTGACTCCAAGTCTGGTACTCTATCCATTGAACCACCTAGTTGCTTCTAATTCACAGGCTACCTCCCTTGATAAAGCTTTCTTTAATCCATGACTCTGACCTCCACCGATCTTCATTTCTCTCTGTTTGATTTCACCTATGAATTTATGCATTCTTTTTTTTTCTTGTACTTATTTGTATACATTCTTTATTTTATCCCACTTCCTTCAACAATATTGGTAAGAGCAAATTGAAAATATTATTATGAAAATATTGTGTGCTATGTAAAGTTTTCTGGAGTATGCCTTGTTTCCATCAAATTTCAACCCCTATCCTTAAGTCATTTAACACTTTCCACCTAAGGTTTCCTTATTTCTCTATGTGTGTTTTATATGACCCTGTTTATAACAGGTTACTTCTTTAATTAGAAAGTAAGACTGTTGAGATTTGCCTTTCTTCATATCCCCAATGAATAGCATGATGTTAAGTACATAGTAATCACCTGCTTAAATTTTGTTGATTGATTTCAACCAACTTTCAAATTGCTTTGATCTCTCATCCATTTATAAATTCAGAAATATTTGCTATGTGCCTCCACTATGCTAAAGCACTGTCGGGAATGCAAACATAAATGTGATATAGTCCTTTCCCTTAAGAAGCTTAAAATCTAACAAGCATTCTGATATATAGACATATACACACATTTTTGGGCACACTTACACACCCAAGTATAGTCAGTTTTGCTATAATGTGTGTTTCAAAAAAACAAATTTGTTTCAATGAGGGTAATATATTAAGAAACATTTTGAGTATAACTTGAATTTTGAGTTTGCTTCTAAGCGATTTCTTCGTCGAGAAATCATAAGAGAACTCAGAAAACTTCACCACTTCCCAATAATTCACAAGCTGCAGTCCTTCTGAACTTATTTCCACAAGCAAACTTCAGGTCTTTGTCAAGTTAAAGTGACACATTTATTATATAGCTTCTGGTGCAGTGGGAGCTGTGCGCAGAAGAATTAATGTCACATTACACTCACTCCCTTCTATGGACTGCAGTCCCAAGACCTGGAGTTGCTAGTGAACCCCTGGCCATAAGCTTAGCAGCAGTTGGAGGCCACAGATACTGCCACTATTAATTGTAGTGTTTATTAACCATTTGACATGTATAAAACTGTGTTATTATTTTTTATTAGCATCCTATCTTTTTTTAATGTGCCAGTGATGAAGCTTTTGAATGCTGCACAGTTTTCCCCACAGGTTCTGTGGTTTTTGTTGCACAGTTTTCCATAGTGCAATGGTTTTTTTTGAGAATCCATGTCGAAATACAGCAGAACTAATCATACCATCTCCATTTTAGAGCAGTTCACTCTAAGTGTACATTTTTTTTAAATGCAATGAAGTGTTAAGAAAGGGAGAAATATTAACTAAATCAAGATTCCTCCTAGCTTTATCTAGCTTGGTAGATCACTAGTTAAAAGGAATCATAATTTCAGAAAAGATTACTGAGAGATAGCAGTGGCCAGATATAGATATTTGAATATAAGTCTACCCTTCCTAGTCCATTTTGTTTTATTGCATTTTTTAAAGTTCCATCAGTGCCTTTGTATCAGTCTTTTTCAGAAATAAATGTAAATATGTGTAAGTAAATTTATATATATATATGATCATGTGTATTTGGATATATGTAATATATATAACAATGTATATTACATATACATATATGTTATGTGTATATATATATATATATATATACAATATATGCACTGTACTAAGCACTGGGCATACAAAGAAAAGCAAAAGTCAGTCTGCTTAGAATAGTGCCTGGCACATAGCAGGCATTTAATAAATGCTAGGTGATTAGGCAGCTAGGCAGCACAGTGGATAGAGCAGTGCACTTGGAATCAGGAAGACTCATCTTCGCCTATAGATGTTCTTCATCTGTAAAATGTGCTAGAAAAGGAAATAGCAAACTACCCCAGGACCCTGCCAAAAAACTCAAAAAAGGGGTCACATACCAGTGAGAATGACTAAATAAGTTGACCGACTGATACATGTGCCTCAAAAAGCTAAACCAAATTGGCTGACATTCACACCCTACATGCTCCACTTCTGCAAGAGATTCTTATTTCTTTTGGAAGGTTACAGTGGAGCAAGATTGATCATTATCATCACAAAGCATTTGATTTCATTTTGGTGTTCTTTTCATTTCACTGTTTTAGTCATTGTGTATGTTGTTGTCCTGGTTCTACTTTTCATTATGCATCAATTCATACGACTTTCCATATTTCCCTGAATTTTCACATTTGTTGCAACCTGAAGTGCAATAATTATCTGTTACAGAGGCAGCTAGGTGGCTCAGTAGATATAGTGCTGGGCAGGATAGAGTGCAGAAATACCTGAGTTTAAATACAGCCTCAGACACTGGCTGTGTGACCTTGGGAAAATCATTTAACTTCTGCTTGCCTCAATTCCCTCAATTATAAAACAGGAATGATAATAATTACACCTACCTTGAAGGCTTGTTTTGAGGAGGTATTTGTAAAGCCTTTAACCTGACCCACAGTAAGCACTATATAAATGTTAGCTATTATTATTGTTAGGTAACAATATTGTTAGATAACATATGGTTCCATCATTCCCCAATGAGGTGGCATGCATTATTTCCAGTTCTATATTTTTTGGTTTTTTGCTCCCATGAAGTGTTGTTATAAATATTTTGATATTTATAGAACCTTTCTTTTTTCTGTCTTTGTTTTTCTTGGACTATATATTTAGCCTTGTGATCTCTGGAACAAAGTGCATGAACATTTATTGACTTTTCCTCTATAATTCCAAACTACTGACACTGTCCATTTCTATTTCTTTAAATCATCTTTGTCAATTTGCTGAATAAGAAAATTTCACCATTGTTTTGTTTTATTTTTGTAAATTTTTATTAATTTAAATACAAAATGAGAAAAGAAAATAAAAAAGAATATTTCCATATACACAGTAGAACATAAGATTCAATATGAAATAATAAATTTTCATTTCAAGAAAATCTATATGATAAATACTGCACATTATTTTCAAAGCTACTCAACTTTTCTTTACCTCCTTGTAGGTTTTTTTCTGTTCTCTGCTGTGTACTTTTTAGTTCACTTTTCCTTCCCTTACCCCATCCCTGCACTAAAGAAGGTTACAAGTTTTGTACATACAGAAACACATACATATACATAGATATCTATAAACATATAAACTCATACATATATCTATAAGACTGTAGTATGCATATTTCCACTTGTCATCTCTTTCTCTGAAAGTAGATACTATCTTCCTTCATGGGTCTAAGTCTTTCTATATCTTCTAAATCAACCAGTTCATCATGTCCTACATCACAGCAGTATTACAACACAATCACAGTTCTATCTGAGAGATTGTCCATGAAAGTTTTTCCCAGTTTCCTGCCTTACTTTTTTCTTTGTTACATTGATACAAGAATTTTAATTTAAAATAATGTAAATTATCCATTTCACTTCAACAATGCTTTCACTTTATAATATACTAAAAAACTTGGTATTGCTGAATCTCCTTCCTTTACATATTTTTCTCCTAGTTTCTTTGAAATTCCTGACCCTTAGTTCTTCCAAATGAATTTGTTTCTCTCATTGATCATTTAGAGCTATTTTTTTATTATGGTTTAATCAATCAGCAAGTATTACCCCATATCATTTCAAACATCATGCTAGACAGTAAAATTCAAAGACAAAGAAATGAAATCATTCTTGCAAGCCATGTGAAGGTTTCATTCTATTTGGAAAGACAATATATATACATATGCAAGTGTATACAAAATATATAGTTTTATGTATGAAAGCACACACAAAATATGAAGAGAGGGACTGGATTGTAATAAAAAAAAACTCCTTTGTAAGGAGACTCCCTGTACCAGGGCAAGCCAACTCTATCTTGGCAATTTCCAGCCTTAGAGAAACTAGAACACTGAGCAATTAACTACTTGCCCAGGTCATGTAACCTGGCTAAGTGTCAGAAGTGGGATGTGCACTAAGGTCTTGCATCAAGGCCGGGTTTCTACTGACACTGTCATGATGCCTCTCTCCCAAACAACATAAATATAAGATAATGAGATGGGGGTGGCAGAGAGACACAAGCAACTGGGGAGATTAGGAAAGGCTTCATGTTACTGTTTTCAATTGCTTCAAAAACTTTTTGGCTACTTAGCTATTCTACCCTTCCCTCAACCATTTAAAAATGAAAATCTCAGAAGAAAGGGGGCTAAACTATTTCTATAAATATAGTAAATATTGGTTTTCTGGCCAACTCTCAAGTACTCTCATCTTAGAGTCAGCAGTGTGGGAACCTGGAGACAGCACTATTCAGAAAATCTGGGCTCTGGTCCTGGTTCTACCACTACAATGTTGCATTCAACTACACAAGCAGTTCTTATGTATAAGCTAGGTGCTGTGGACACAAGCACAAAATACTAAATTCCTTTCCCTTAGCTACCCATAGAACCAAAAAAGCAAACAAGTGAGACTATTTCCTGCTCATTTAAAATATCTGTTAATCTGTATTCCAGTAGCTATCTTTTTTTAATGTGTATTTTTGAATTATCCCTTTTAACAGTGAATAAAAAAAAAGGAAAAGGAAAGCAGATAAGAAAAACTAGCCAATATATCAACCAAATTTGATAATATAATCATTGTTCCATATGTATAGTCCCTAACTTCTTCAAAGAAGAGAAGAAACATTTTCTCATCCTCTCTTTAGAGTCAAGCTCAACCATTTTATACAATTCTCTTGTCATTTTCAGTTGTGTCTAACTTTTTGTGACCCTATTTGGGATTTTCCTGGCAAATATACTGGAGTGGTTGGTCATTTCCTTCTCTAGCTCGTTTTACAGATGAGGAAACTGAGGCAGGCAGGATTAAGTGACTTGCCCAGGTTCATACAACTACTAAATGTCTGAGGCTGGATTTTAATTCAGGCCCTCCTGACTCTAGGCCCTGTACTTTTTTGACAATGCCTCCTAGCTGACCCTACAGTATTCAGCTTTAGTTTTTTATTGTTCTTTCTATTTATATTATTGTAGCCTTAGAATGTAGTATTTAGTACTTAATTTTCATGATTCTGTTTATCTCATTTATATCAGTTCCTACAAGTTTTCCTTTGCTTCTGTGACATTCATTATGTTCATCATTTCTTATGGGGCAGTAATATTCCATTACATTCACATGGTCCAGTTTGTTTAGCTACTTCCCAATTAACGGACATCTGTTTTGTCTCCAGTTCCTTGCCATGGTAACCTAATTTTATAGAGCTACTGGATACCACTTATGGGATCTCTGTGCAGAGCTATAGAAATACAAAAGAAGCAGAAAACCAGATGTAGATGTGTAAATGTGTAAGTGGATTGGGAAAAGTAGATCAAAGAGTCTGACTTTTAACAAGTTGAAGAGACAAAGCTGGTTCTGCCCAGCCATCTATCACTACCTATTGTCAATCTTCTCTGGGAAGTTTTTTTTCTTCTAGTTATATTTTTTTTAATTTTAATATTTAGGAAGCATTTTCCTCACGACTTTCCCCATGAGGGAAGTCGCAAAATACTATCTCCATTTCAGAGATGTGGAAACAAGCTCATAAAGATGAAGCTACTTGCTCATAATCATACATTCATTAAGTGTTGTACCACCAGAATTTGAACACAGGGTTCATGATCCCAAGCCTGTATTTTTTCTTTTATAGAAAAGTCTTTTGAAAACAGAATGGTGTAGTAGAGTGATTGCTGACCTTAGGAGCAAGTCCTAACTGCCACTTTCCAACAATAATGATCTCAGGTATGATCTAGATCTAAATTCCCTTGTCTACAAAATGCGAGAAATAATTCTTATACTAGGACCTCCAGACCATGTGACCAACAAGATGGAAGACTAGACATTTCTCCAACCCTTGATAACTCTCAAAAGATCCCTTCAAAAGAGGAATTATGAGCTAGAAGCAATTATAGTTATCTATCTCTGCAAGCTAAGACACCAAGAGCAGTCAGTAAGCATTATTTAAGCCTCTGCAGTATTTTAGGGCATTGTTTTAAGGCAAAGGAGATACAAATAAGAAAAAGATAGTCCCTTCCCTTAAGAATATTACAAGTTAATGAGTGAAGACAATACATAAAAGGAAACTGAGAAGGAGAAAGTGGGTAGTATGGTAAATGAAGTAAGTTGGATAAGTCTGAGCCCTTGATAAACAAATGTTCTGGGAGAAGTTTAATGCTCTAGGATGTTGAGACTTCTGGTAATGAGCTTATTATCCCAGGAGAGGCATCATATTCCTGGAGTCAAAATCAGGTAGAGGAACTGGTGGAAAGTGAAAACAAAAGGAGTAACAGACATAAATTAACAGCAGAGAGGACTAATCCCTAACATGCACACTGAGAAGTCCCTTCTTCTCTACTCCCCCAATGACCCTGTACTGTCAGAGCCCATGACACTGGCTTGCGGTCTGGGATCTGTCCTCTCCACCAGATTGCTTCCTCTGTCATCCCTATACCCTCAGTTATCTTCACTCTCTTACCATCTACTTGCTGCTTTCCTCCTGCCTACAAACATATCCAAGTCTACCCCACCTTCAAAAAACCCTTGCTGATTACTGTCCCATATTTCTCCTTTTTTGTAACTAAACTCCTTGAGAAAGGCCATCTACAAAAGGTGTCTGCACCTCCTTTATTCTGACCTCATCTTTCAACTGGAAAAGTTCTCTCCAGAGTTACTGAGAGATCTCATAATTGCCAAATTTAATAACCTTTTTTCAGTCCTCATCCTTGCTGACCTTTCTGCAGTCTTTAACACTGAAAATTGCTCTCTTCTTGATATTTTCTTCTCTCTAGGTTTTTGTGACACTACTCTCTTCTGATTTCTCTTGCTGTTGTTGTCTCCAATTCTTTGTGACTTTATTTGGGAGGTTTTCTTGGTAAAGATACTGGAGTGGTTTGCCATTTCCTACTCTATTTCATTTTACAGATGAGGAAACTGAGGCAAGCAGAGTTAAGTGAGTTACCCAGAGCCAGTTAACTGACTAAGGATACCAGGTTGCTCCCATCATTGTCTTGTTAGACAAGATAAATGTAAGGGAATATGGGTATGTCTAAGTCAAGGATACATATGATTGGTCAGTGAGTAGTAAATGTCGTTATGACCCAGTATCCAGCTGGTTCAAACTAATGAATTCTATAGGTGCAGCTGGCTATTGTAACAGGAGGGGAGATAAGGGATTTTGCTTGGGGAAGGCTGTTTTTGGGCTGGGGAGAAATTGCCTGGGATAGTGTTTTGAACCGGGGAGAAATGTGAGTATTAGAGAGAAATGTGATATAAGGATTGAGGTCCAAGCACATGCACTCAAGCACCCCATCAATCTCTATGCTCATTCAACATAGTAGAGTTTTTACAAAGAGGACTATTTACTTCAAAAGATAATCACAAATATACAAACTCACTCTCCCCAGCAGCAGAGACATAATCCCACTCTCTCCTGTATGTCCTGTCTCTGGGGAGGGAAGGGGATTAAGTTCATAGTTTAGCTCAGTTCTTGTAGAGTGGTTTCAAGTCCAAAACCACTCTCAGGCTCATCTCAGGCACCCTGACTTCTTAGGGCTTCCATGGCAGGAAGAATGGCTGTACCACCTTGACAGTCTCCATATCTCTTACTCGCAGTTTCTTGGGAGTAAGAAACCTGAAACAGGGCAAGTAATACAAAGCATAAACAAACAATCTCAAACCCATTTCTCAGAACTGAGGGAAAAGAAGGAGAGCATAGGAAAAGACTTTCCCCCTCTCATTGGCTCAGTTCATGGCATCCAAGCTAGGCACCACGTCCAAAGGATGGAAAGAGAAAGACAACTTTGTCTCACTAATTTTAAAGACAGGCAGTCAATTAAAGGAGGTTATATCACTCACTTGGTCAGGGACATTTGTCAGGCAAACTGAACATGTTCAAAACTGGGTAAAACTGATGATTCTCAGTTCTACTTATCCAGCCCTAAACTCTCCGCTCTTCTCCAGTCTCAAGTCTCCAATTGCCAACTGGACCTCTCAAACTGGATATCCCATACTTATCATAAACTTGACCTGTCCAAAACTGAACTCATTATTTTTTTTCTCTTCCAAACTTTGCTATTATTGTTGAGGGTCCTACCATCCTCTCAATCACCCAGGTTTGCAACCTAGGTATTATACTAGACTCCTCATTCTTTTTAACCCTCTATATCCAGTCTGTTGCTAAGGCCTGTTGATTTTATCTTTATAACATTTCTCTTATTCTCTTCTTTCTGTTCTCTGATACCACCACCCTAGTATAGACCCTTATCTCTTCACATCTAGACTATTGCAATAGAATACTGAATTGTTTCTCTGCCACAAGCCTATCCCCACTCCAAAGGATCCTCCATTCAACTGTCAAATCACAGATCTGACCATGTCACCTCCTTTCTCTTTCTCTCTTTTTTTTCTGTTTAAGTATATTCACTTTTTTTAAGTTCCAAATTTACCCCCTCACTCTAGATCCTTCCCTACCCATTATGAAGGCAAGTAATATGATACTCATTATCATGTGAAGTTATTTCTATATTAGCCATGTTGCAGAAGAAGAACAAGAAGAAAGAGGAGGAGGCGTCAGAGAAGGAAAATAAGGAGGAGGATAGGGAGGAAGAGGAAAAGAAGGAGGAGAAGAAGATGGAAAAGGAGGAGGAGGAGAAGGAAAAGAGAAGGAGGAGGAGGAGGAAGAGGAAGAAAAAGGAGGAGAAAAAGAAGCCGAAGAAGAAAAGGAAGAAAAGGAGGAGGAGAAATAGCAAGAAAAATGAAGTGAAAAACAGTAAATATGCTTTAGTCTTGTACTTGGAGTTCATCTATTCTCTCTCTGCATACGGATAAGCATTTTTCATCATAAGTTCTTTGGAACTGTTTTAGGTCAAGGTATTGGTTAGAGTAGCTAAATCTTTAACAGTTGATCATCATTACACTATTACTATTAATATGTACAATGTTTTCTGGTTCTCCTCACCTCACTCTGGAACAGTTCATTTAAGTTTTCCCGGGTTTTTCCAAAACTGTCCTGCTTGTCATTTCTTGAAGTACAATAGTATTCAATCACAGTTATAATTCAATCACAACTTGTTCAGCCATTCCCCAATTGATGGAAATTTCAATTTTCAATTCTTTGCAAACATAAAAAAACTTCAATTATTTTTGTACATATAGCTAATTTTCCTTTTTCTTGGATTTCTTTGGGATACAGACCCTAGTCGTGGTATTGCTAGGTCAAAAGGTATTATGCACAGTTTTATAACCCTTTTTATAAAGGGTTTGTGTGTGTGTGTGTGTGTGTGTGTATACCAAACTTTTCTCTAGAACAATTGGATCAGTTCACAACTCTAATAAAAGTGAATTGGTGTACCAATTTTTCCACATCCTCTCTAGTATTTGTCATTTTCCTGTCATATTAGCTAATATGATAGGTATGAAGTAGTACCTCAAATTTGTTTTAATTTGCAATTTTGTAATCAATAGTGACTAAGAGCATTTTATATGACTTTTGATAGTTTGACTTCTTTTGAAAACTTCATGTTCATATCCTTTTACCATTTATCACCTGAGGAATAGCTCTTATTTTTGTAATTTTACTCAGTTCCCTATATAGTTGAGAAATGAGATCTTTATCAGAGCAACTTGCTATAGAAACAATTCTTCCCAGTTTCCCACCTTCCTTCTAATTTTGGATGCATTGGTCTTGTTTATACAAAACTTAAAATTTAATGCAATTAAAATTATTCATTTTACCTCCTGTGATCCTTTCAATCTCTTGTTTGGTCATAAACTCTTCCCTTGCCCACAAATCTGATAGGTAAATTTTTCCATATTCCTATAATTTGCTTATGATATTAACTTTAATGTTTAAATTGTATACCCATTTTGACCTTATCTTGGTATATGATATGAGATGTTAGTCTGTGTTTAGTTTCTACCAGACTGCTTTCCAGTTTTCTCAGAAGTTTTTGTCAAATAATGAATTCTTGCCCCCAAAGTTTGGATCTTTGGACTTATCAAACATTAGACGATGATGGTCATTTATTACCATTTATTGAGTGCCTAATCTAGTCCACTAATTCACAGTTCTATTTCTTAGCCAATACCATATTGTTTTGATAATTACCCCCATTTGTAATATAATCTTAAATATGGTACTTCTAGACTACCTTTTTTCACTGATTCCCTTAATATTCTTGACTTGTTCTTCCAGGTGAATTCTATTATTATTTTTTCTAGCTCTATGAAATCATTCTTTGGTAGTTTTGTTGATGTGTAGGAGAATACACCAAGCCTGAAGCAAAAAGGAGTAATCCTAGCCCTCCAGAAGCCTTTTGGAGCAAAAACTGGAGTGAAAAGTGAATTCTCTAATGTAAGATAAGGATTTAAGGTTCTGTCTCTAAGGAACTTAATATCAAAGGAGAGTTAGGAGAATATGAATATAAGAAAGAGAGATTAAAATTACCAAAGACCTCAAGAATGAAAAGGTATTTAAAAACCTAGAGGACAAACAGATAAATCAACAAGGAAGATAGTAAAATAGAAGAGAAGCTGACCACTAAGGTATATAAACCATTGCAAATATCTCTAAGTATTCAAAACAAAGGAAATTGAAGCAAAATCTGATTGTAAAAAGGATACTGTGAGTTCCTAAGGGAGCATAGAGCTGCATCACATTATTCCTAAATGGTTCAAGAAACAAAATAGAATCTTGAAGAGAGTCAAAGGGGAAGAAATAGTAGAATTTATGCCTCCTGAGGAACATAAAGGGCTTTAATAACAACCTCTTCGAGACATAGTGGAGAGAGTGGGGTCAAGAAGATCTAAGTTCAAATCCTTCCTTGGACACATATGTGTTACATCATTTAATCTCTATAAATCTCAATTGCATCATGTGTAAAATGGAGATAACTGTAACACCTACCACAAAGGATTATAGCGAGCATCCGATAAAACAATACATGTAAAGTTCTATCTATGTATCAGCTATTGGATATAGCAGCCCAATTAACAAGTATGGCACTGGGACAAAGCACTGATTGCTGCTCTACTGAGGTCTCCACTTGTTTAAAATGACCCTATATGTGCCAAAGCAAGAGGAAATTGTCGACCAAATAAGGTTCCAAGTTTAGGGTAAGTGGTAGCAACCCTAACCCTGTGCTTGGAGGAGAAATATATTTTCACCATCTATGTTTTCCATATTGACACCAGGCTAGAAAGGAAGACAATAATGTTATCTTTGTGTATCTCCTCTGTATTACATGAACAATATCTGATAATCTATGCTATTCCATCACAAAAAGGGAAAGCATATTGGGATATATAGGTTGATCCAGTCTTTATTTAGAAGACTAATAGAATATTAATGCTTAATGGTTTGAAAGAAGGATTTGCCAAACGTTGTTTGCTCCCAGGCATATAAAATGCCTGCTAACTCAGACTCTACGGATTCTTCAAACATCAACTGAAGTTTTAGGAATGGCCCAGGTAAGCCATTCTGACTTCTGTAAAAGCAGCAAAAGCACCAGAACCTTGCATCTGAGGCAACTGGAATCTGCCCCTATAATAGGACGCATTCTTACCCTCCTTGTATTTCTCTTTTATTCACTGCTAATGTCATTTCTCCCACCCCATGAGGAAATCGTTTAACCTCCTTATACCTCAGTTGATTTAAGTGGCCCCTAAATTGCCTTCCATCTCTAGGTTTATGACCTTATGATATCTTTCTTCCTTTGTTCTCCTTTTCTGAAACTATTTGACCTCCACTTCCATTCATATGTTTCTCTTTCCTCTCTCTTCTATCCTTGCTCCCCTGTTTCTTCTTTCCTTCTTTTTCTTGTTTCTTCTTCTACCTGTTATTACTAGTGACAATAATAAAATATAGCATTAATATAGCACTATAAGGTTTTTAAAGTGTGTTTTAAAATAACTCATTTTACCTTTACAACAACTCTGGATTGTAGGTGCTATTTTTACAGAAGAGGAAACTTACAGATAGCTAACTGACTTGCCCAGAGTCACACAGCTGCTAAGAAATTAAGGCTACATTTGAATTCAGATCTTTCTGACTTCAAACCCAGTCCACTGCTGGGTCATCACCCATATTACACTCCCTAACTATGTGTATAACTCAAGACTCTGTCACGGACCCTCTTTCTTTCTCTCATACAATGACCTTATCAATTCCTATGAGTTTAATTTAAGCAAATGATTTTTGGGTGTATATATCCAGTCCTGGTCTCTGTTCTCAAGTCCAGTTCTGCCTGTTAGATATTCTGAAATACCATAGGTATATCAAACTCAACATGTCCAAAAAGGGTCTTTCCAAATCCACTTATCTTCTAAACTTGCCCTTTTCTACTGAAAAGGGCTAGGCCACTGTTATCAACCCAAGTTCATAATCATGGCATTATTCTCAATTTCTCAGTCATTTATCTTGCCTATTCAATCATTTGTCAAGTCTTGTCAATTCTACCTCCAAAAAATCTCTTGAATCTTTCTATTTACTGACTATCATTCCAGAGTAGGCAATCATCACTTCTTGGCTAGACTACTGCAATAGCCTTCTAATTGGTATCTCTTCTCCTGGTTGCTTACTTCTTTAATACATTTGTCTACAGACCTGCCAAAAAGATTTTCTTAAGGTGAAGGTCTGACTAGACAGTTCCCTTAGCCAATAAACTTTAATGCTTCTCCACCAACTCTAGGACCAAATATAATTTCCTTTATTTGTCATTTAAAGCCCTTCACAACTTAATTCCAACCACTTTTCCAACTTTATTATACATTCCTCCCCGTCATGTACTCTATGGTCCAGCCAAACTGGCTTTTTTTCATGTTCCTCAGCCTCAGTTCCATTTCCTGTCTCTTTGATTTTGCACTAGCCCATACCTAAAATGTGTGTTGTCTCTTAAGAGTTGTTGTTTCCTGAAAACTCAAGTGCCACCTTCTAGCTGAAACCTTTCCTGAATCTCTCATTTATTAGTGCCTTCCCTCCAACTGTCTTCCATTTATTTGTATAAAATTACATACATACATGTTATCTTCTCAAAAAGAAGGTAAGCTCCTGGAGGGCAGGGACTTTTTCATTTTTATCTTTGTATTGCCAGATCCTAATATAGTGCCTAGTGCTTAATAGGGGTTTAATAAATGCTTATTGATTGATTTCAGTAACCCCTCTATGTCTTACTCTTTTAAGTGGCACTGAAATCATGCCTAACACTCCTTATACTTCTCTTTGGGATCATATCTTAAAGTAAGAGCGTATAGCACAGGATCAGGAATCAGTGAGACCTGGATTCAAATCCTAGCTTTGGTATTCATTAAGCATGTGATTGAGCAAATCCTATAATGTCTTTAAGTCTCAATTTCTTATCTGTAACCTGGAAAAAACAATGATACTTTCAAAGTCATTATGTGGAACAGGGCAATCATTAATCAACAATTATTAAATACCTATTGTATGCCAGGTAAAGTGCTAGGTTCTGGGGATACAAGACCAAAATGAAATGGTCCCCACCCTCAAGGAGCTTACCTTCCATCTGGAGAGACAACATTGACAGAAATAAGTATACACAAAATAAATACAAGATAATTTGGGGGAGAGTTGCTAGCAGCTAGGGGAACTCAAGCAATACTTCAGTACTGAAAAAAGCTAGTCACAATGTCTAGGGAGCACTTTGTAAAACATCAGTTGTGGATATAATATGAAACACAGATCTTTCTTACGTAGTCATAACCCTCCTCATAAAAAGTAAGATTTGCCTGTATTCCCCTTTCCATAGCCTCCAATTTTTTTTATTCTTTGGGAAATGAAAATCACTCCACCAGAAAGGTCAAAATGACCTATAATTATAATAGCCAAAATCTCCTTAATTCATATTCACTTGACACGTTTGAAATACGGATTATTCTACCTTGACTGTCATGTATTTCTGTTTGAGCCAGGATGAAAATGTTTGTTAAGCAAATTAAGAGTGCAAACTATCAGGGAAGATAGTTCTTATAACCTCCTTATGATACAAAGTAACCCTTCCAGTGCCTTTGGTCAGCCTTGTCTCCTCTTTAGCCTTTAGTTACCTTGAGTAAAATGATGTGATTGAACTAGATGATCCCCAAAGCCCTATTCTGGTTTAGAATTCTACGACCTATATTAATTAATGGACTTCCATTCAATTCTTTGTGTGCAAATATCTGCTAATCCAATAGAACTGTAGCATGGAAGAAGGAGTAGGCTAGAAATTAGGAGGCCTGAATTCTAGTCTTAGTGGTAACTGTGTGACTTATGAAAGTCATTTAAATTCTCTGGACCTCAGTTTCCTCACATGTAAAATAAGAAACTTGGATAAGTAGCCACTGCCCCTTTTTCCTCCTTTCTCCACTAGAATATTTCCCTTCTTGGTTATATGGCCCTCGATTAATTTTTCTATCAGTTAATGGTTCTCGATACTTGTTTCATGTAACATTTACTAACTCTGGCTATATGATTTATTTCAGTAGCTCAGTGGATAAAATGCTGAGCCTGGAGTCAGGAAGACCTCATTTTCATTACACTTACTAGCTGTGTGACCCTAGGCAACTCATTTAACTTCTATCCAATTCAGTTTCCCCATTTCTAAAATGAGAGTAAGAATTGCACTTATCTCCCAGAGTTGTGAGGATAAAATGAGATGTTTGTAAGGCACTTCGCAGAATTTAAATAACTATGTAAATGTCATTATTATTATTTAGTGATCAATTAGCTTCTCTATACTGATGAATCCCAGATTGACATATCTGGTCCTCTGGTCCTTCTCTCTCTGTCTCTCTTTTTGCGTTTGTCCATCTCTGTCTCTGTCTTTGTCTCTCCGTTGCTCTCTCATCTTGTATTACGAATTACCAGTCGACATTCCCACAATCATCTCAGACTCAAACTCAATACATCCAAAATAGAACTCATCATCTCCATTTTTCCCCTTCTCCAAAACCACCCTCTACTGAATTTCTTTATTTCTATCAAAGGTACAAACATCCTTCCAATCACTCAGCTTTAAAACTTTGGTATCACTCTTTCTGCTCACTCTCACTCATTCATTATATCCAATCACTTGTATTTTCTGCCTCCAAAAAATCTCTCATGATACATCTTCTACTCTGTACTCATCATCCTAAGAACTTCAGCAAAGTTGCAAGATATAAAATAAGTCCACATAAATCATTAGCATTTCTCCATATTACTAACAACACCCAGCAGAAAGAGATAGAAAGAGAAACGTCATTTAAAATAACTGTAAACTGTATAAAATATTTGGGACTCTACCTGCCAAGTCAAGCCCAGAAACTATATGAATACAGCTACAAAACAGTTTCCACACAAATAAAGACAGATCTAAAGAGTGGGAAAATTGATGGTTGCTCATGGATATGCCACACCAATGTAAGTAAATGAAAATTCTACCTAAATTAATTTATTTAGTTAATGTCATATCAATCAAATTACCAAAGAAAAATATTTTATTAAGCTAGAAAAATAACAACAAAATTCATCTTAAAGAACAAAATGTCAAGAATATCAAGGAAATCAATGAAAAAAGTGAAGGAAAGCAACCTAGTAGTATCAGATTTCAAACTGTACTTAAAAAGTAGTAATCATGAAAACAACCTGGTATTGGCTAAGAAACAAAGTGATGGATCAGTGGAGTAAATTAGGTACACAATACATAGAAGTAAATAATCACAGTAATTTAGTATTTGATAAGCTCAAAGATCTAAGCTATTGGAACAAAAATTTGCTAGTTGACAAAAATTGTTGGGAAAATTGGAAAGCAGTTCGGCAAAAACTAGGTATAGACCAACATCTCATATCATATACCAAGATAAGGTCAAAATGGGTATATGATTTAGACATAAAGGGTGATATCATAAGTGAATTATGGGAACATGAGAAAATTTACCAATTAGACATATGGGTAAGGGAAGGGTTTTTGGTCAACTAAAAGATAGAGAGGACCATAGGAAATAAAAAGGATAATTTTGATTTTTTGCACAAACAAAACCAATGCAGCCAAGATTAGAAGAAAAGCTGAGAAGTTGGGCAGGGTGGGGAGGGAGGGGAGGAACTTATAGCAGGTTTCTCTGATAAAGGTCTCATTTCTTAAATAGATAAAGAACTGAGCCAAATTCATAAAAATACAATTCATTCCCCAATTGATAAGTGGCCAAGGGATATGAACAGACAGTTTTCAAAAGAAGAAATCAAAGCTATTTATAATCATATAAAAATGCTCTAAATCACTATTGATCAGAGAAATGTAAATTAAAATAACTTTGAGATACCACCTTATACCTATCAGATACCCTGACAGAAAAGGAAAGTGACAAATGCTAAGTATGTGGAAAAAATAGGGCACTAATTCACTGTTGTAGGAATTCTGAACTTGTCCAGTCGTTCTGAAGAAAAATTTGGAACTATGCCCAGAGGGCATTAAAACTGTATATATTCTTTGATTCAGCAATACCACTACTAATTGAGGGGGTAGTCATCAATTGAGGCAAGGCTGAACAAATAATGGTATATGATTGTGATGGAATACTATTGTGCTACAAGAAATGATGAGCAGGATAGTTTCAGAAAAACCTGGGAAGACTTACATGAACTGATAGAGTGAGGTGAGCAAAACCAAGAGAACACTGTACACAGTAATATCAGTTTTGTATGATGATCAACTGTGAGTGACTTGACTATTCTGATAAGTATAAAGATCTACAACTATTCCAAGGGACCCGTGATGAAAAATGCTGTCCACCTCCAGCGAGAGAACTGATGGAGTCTGAGTGCACATGGAAGCATGTTTTTTTCACTTTCTTTAATTTTTTGCTTTTTTTGGTTTGGGGCTTTATTTATTTATTTTTGTAAAATGGCTAAAATGGAAAAATTTTGCATGTATAATTGTTATCACATTTCTTGCCTTTTTAATGGGTATGAGAGGGGAGAGAATTCAGAACTCAAAAAAAATTTTAATATATAAATAAAATCTATTACAAAAAAGTCCACTCTAGTTCAGATACCTACAAAAATCTCCTCATTAGCACCCCCCCACCTCAGTTCTCTCCCCACTACAATCCATCCTTCACACAGTCACCAATGTCAATCATCCCAAAACATAGATCTGATTATGTAATCCTCCCATATTCTATAAACTCCCATTTACTCCCTACCTTGAAGATCAGATATAAACTCCTGGCATTTAAAGCTCTTCACAACCCAATCTCATCTTACCTGTCCAGCTGCATCATACATTACTTTCCTCCATGCATGTCATAATTAGGCCATACTGGTCTTACGTCCATTCTCCAAACACAACACTTCCCCTCCCACCTCCATGCATTTGCACTGACTGTGCCCGGTGCCTTAAATACTCTGCTTCCTTAACTCACTTCCACAACTCGAAATCTCTGATTTCCTTCAAGACTTAGACTAAATGCCACCATATGCGCGAGGCTTTCCTGCATCACCTACCAACTTACTAGTTCCTTTTTCCTCACTAAAGTTATCTATATATACATGTTGCTTCTGTTGTTAAAATCTAAACTAGAAGGCAGGGGCTGTTTTGTTTTTGTCTTTGTCTCCCAGAAACTAGCCCAGGATCTGGAATGCAATAGGTGATTAATAAATGTTTTTAGTTTAATTGATTATTCTAGTAGTGCACTGGAGCTCAGTTTTTATGTAAAGTGGTTTATCAGAAGAACTGGGTTTTGTTGCCATTCACTTAGCACCTTTGTTTTTAACCCTCATAGGTACTAAATACAGTCTGTGGCAATGGAAACTCTCCCTAGTGCTCTAAACGCAGATGAGAAATCTCCAGAATCTAAGGACTTATTGCCCAGTCAGACAGCCAGCTCTCTCTGCATTAGCTCCCGGAGTGAATCAGTCTGGACAGCTGGAAGCAAGAATAATTGGGAAATTTTCCGCAAGCCCATCATCATCATGTCTACAGGTGGGGCTGTCTTCCTCTTCGGTGTGGTCATCACTTGCCTGTCATACACTCTGAAATTTTCTTCAAACTCAAGTGTCCGTTTTGGTTATCAGATGAGTGGGCCAGCCTTCCTTTCACTGGGACTCATGCTTCTGGTGTGTGGACTGGTGTGGGTGCCCATAATTAAAAAAAAACTGAAGCAGCGACAAAAGTCAGTTTTCTTTCAAAGTCTCAAATCCTTTTTCCTGAATCGCTGATGATAGGCTCATCTTCACCTTGGTTGGGGGAGTGTAGTCTACTGACCAGCATCCAATGCCTCCATCTGCATGGTGACATGGGTAAAGAAAACACCTCCAGTAAAAGTTTTCTTATCACTTTTATGGGGAAGATAGGATTTTCATTCCTCCACAAGACTTCCAGTTTGGAACCACATAGATCAAGAAGCTGAGCTTTGCTGGACTGTACCCCAAGTATCATCTATTTAGTCTTTCTACTATCATTGATGCTTGAAACACTTCCTATCAGCAAGCACCACTTCTTATAACCTTCATTCATTTCCCCTTTTGTGTATTTCATCTCAGTAACCTTCTCCTTCATGAGCCATATGCTAGGGCAAACTGAACTTCAAGAGGAAGCTCCTTTTTATATAACTGATTGACAGAGTGGGATAGATAGAGCCCCAGTCTAGGTCTTTGAACTTGGACTTCCAGATGGAGGAAGGCAGCACATCTTTTAGACTTGGAGTTTGACATCTAGTCCTAGAATTGAAGAATTGAAACATTTGAGTTTCTTCCAGTAGACCAGACTGGTCTTGTTACCAGAGACATCTTCCAACATTCCAAAGATTAAAAGGGGGAAGGGGAGAATGGGTGCATAAATATACAGGTAAATTCATGAGATAAATAGGTCACTGCATAAGAACAGTTTATATAGGGGAAATACCCACAGATCTCACAGTATTTGTGCTGAGGTCACCAGTTCTTTCTTGACTACCTGACTTTTCATTTCCCTCTGTATTCAATGAGAAATTATTCTGTAATCTACCAATAAACACTAACACTCCAAACCATTCTAGTATGAGAACCAGTTCCCAGACCTGAGGTAGGCATTTTTGATATCAATTTTCTTTGCACCTCTTTCAAAAGTAAAAAAACAAATGATGAAGTGCCATATGAGATGAGTCTGCAAATTCATAGAAAGCAGTAATCCACCTCCTAAAGTTTTATCAATATTTGCATCTATCTGAGATGAGAAATTCTCAGCCACAAGGGGTCTGGAAGCTATTTGTGGCAGCTTTGGTTCAGAAGTCAATAGAACTAGGCCCTCCATAGTGTTACATGCGCATCTTTCCTTCACCACCCACTTCAAGCCTTTCCTCCAAAAATATCCTAGTAGCCTTTCTCCACAGGGCCTTTAATATATATCTGCTTGCCATGATTAGTTCTCCAAGTGCCTTATACCTTTTTTCTGGGGACTCAGGATGAGGACTCCCAGAATGCTGATAAAGGAACTGGGTGCTTGTTTCACCAAATTCTTTATGGAGGTCTGGGGGTAGAATATTATTCTAGATACATTTTTCATCCTCCTCAATTAAAGAGCCCTGGAAAAAGGTCACCCACAAGGGCTTGGATTTCTCTCTTGAATTCCTAAGCACCACAGAGGATTGATAAGTAGAAGCCAAGGTTAACCTATGAGAGCAAGGTTTGCACTATACTGCCAGTGGTTCCCTCTGGATATTTTCTTTCTCCTGAGAGAAATTTGGTGATTAGGTAGGGCAAGAGGTACCCATGGACTTACAGAATATTAGAGCTAAGCTAGCTCCCTAATTTTAAAGATGAAGACCAGAAAAGGAAATAAATTGCCCAAGGTCACCAGAATACAGTAATGATTCTTGCCTATCAGTCTTGGATGGCAACTAGCTCTGTTAGGTTTTTTTCAGTATTTTGGCTCTATCAAGATATGATCTTACTATCTTTAAAAATTTCTGTCCCAGTCTTAAGCAATTTCTCTTTAACTAGTTTCAGCATACCAGAGTGGTAGAGTAGCACTCAAGTAAATCAGAGGTTCTAAGTTCAAAAGTTGCCTCTACCTTCTTGCAACCTGTTTGATCTTAGGCTTATTACCTGACCTATCTGCAAAATGAGGGTATTTGATTGTTTAAGTCCTTCCCAGTTCCTATGATCCCTACCCTTTCTTTACTCTATTTGCAGCATCAAATGCAAAGGTACTGTTTGCATTTGCAAATGCAAATGCCAGCTCCACTCTGGGCCCCTCCAAGAGCCATAAGGATGGGAAGGAATTCCATGCCATAGGGGAAGGGCTACTCTCCTCTGTCACTGGCAAGCCTCTGCTGATATTCTGTGATCTGGTGACCCTGTGTGACCTTCTGGTCTGGTGCACCTTCTATCCACTTAAGTGGATAGTAATATAGATAATTCTCTCTGAACAATTTGATTTACATGTCCCAAGGTCTCTATCTGTCCAGTCTTCCATTCTTTTTGATTTTAAATTGTACCCTCTCACTTCATATGTGAGGACAAAGGTAGAAGGGCATGTGACTGTAAACCATAGGGTCTGTAGGTACACTCTGAGGGAAAATAGCCTAGTGACTGCTGGCCAAGGATCTCAACCTGTTAAATAATGAACAGTGAATTTCTGAAAAATAAGAAGCAACTTAAATATAGTGTCACATTTAAGAAAGAAAAAATCCACTTACAATTCACCTGCTTTGTATTCTTAAAGGGAGAGGGCAGGATTAGCATCAGTGTTCTACTCTATTATATCAGCTTTTATAATATACTATTGCTGTGTTTGGGGAAAACTGATTTCGTCTGTGACCTATCCGAATCTGCGTAATAATGAGCTATGTTATAACAAGATTTGCGGTATTTTCATTTCACTGTATTAATAATCCTGCTGCCTGATGCCAAATTCCCTTTCCCAACATGTCATCTCCTTTTCCTCACCTTTCCCCTTCTTGCCAAATCAAATCTTCTCCACTGTCTTTACCATTGAATATTTTTTAACTTAAGAATGTGTTTGCAGAAAGGAGATCCTGAATATGGTAAATAGATTCTTGGGGGCCTCAATGGGGGATTCATTCAAGTTCAACTTTTACATGATCAAACGTCCCTTCCACAGAATTCCTAATTTTGCTAGTCAATCTCTGAATAAAGAGATCTAATAATGGGTAACTCTAGGTTTCAAGACAACCTAGATAATTAGGTTAAATAATTAGAGAATTCCAATTTTTAGAAAGTTCTTCTACTGAGCTAAACTTGACCACTTTTATAACTTCTACATGCTGATTCTAGTTTTGCCCTTAAGAATTTCACTAGAACAAATCTGACTCTTCTATGCTTCTGACCCCTAGTTATGTCCTTCTACTTCCTTGTTGCCACCTACAGAACAACAGAGAGTTAAGCTTGGACCAACTTTAGAAGAGCAAATGAGGAGGACTAGGGAAACCACTGGACTGTCAAGGAACCTAGATTTGATTTTCATCTCTTCTACTAAATAAATTGTTTAACATTTGACAGATCACTTAACTCCAAACCTTAGCTGCCTCATCTCTAATTATGGTGATTAGAAGGAGGTGGGCCTTACTACAGTTACAAGGCCCATGGTTTGAGACCCCTGTACCTTCAGACCTAACACAATGAAATTCCAATTTTAGAATCATCCCTTTCGTAATGATGTTTTGTCCCTGGGTAAAATGAAAATTTCTTGAAAGATGAATAGATGAAGTTATTTTCAATCACTTATACTTTACTCTGGATTAGTTTACTTACTCCTTTCCAAAAGAGAACCCTCTGAGAGCTAATTTTGAGAAAGCTAAAAGAGGGTTTAGAGGAAGGAGCACTGTGCAAGGAAGAACAGATTAGAGTGTGAGGCCTAGAGCAACAGAAGAACAAGAAAGTCCTCAAGGAGCGAAAGTGCCCTAGGCAGTGAAGAAAGGGTGCTCTTTGACAATTTTGCTTTGATTGGTCAAGGTCCCTTAGATTTGTACATCAGAACTTCATAAACAACCCTGACACTACTATCCAAGAACAAGAGGCTAACTGTGCCCTTTTTAAATGACAATATCAGCCAATTAATTTATCAGCAAATATTTATATTATGATCAACATTATACCCTGTGATGAAATTGTCCAATTACCAAATATCCTGGGTACTTCCTGAACTTGCTCTTGGGTTTTTCTTGACACTGATTATAGTAGAAATTAGGGAAGACATTACTGTTAGTGTTGAATGTTGGGTTAAATGGTATCAATATCATCAAGGAATTATTATCTACTACATGACAGGCATGGTACTAAGCAATGAGGCTATAAAGAAAAGTAAAAGTGCAGTGTCTGCCTTCAAAATGCTCACATTCTGATGACATAGACAGTATCCATGTCAAAGTTTGTTTATATTTGGGTTGGGTTTGGGGTATAGAATCGTGGGATACTTAGAACTGTAGGGATCTATTCAATTCTTTATTTTTTTCCAACAAACTACTTTTAAATTACTACTCTTCACACACAAAATATTTTGACAAGGTATGCTCCCTTGTGAAGCTCACTGTCTAGTGAAAAGATAAGATGTAAACACAGATAAGAATATTACATCATGCATGAGTGCAAAAATTAATTAGAAAAGCACTAATTAGTGCTTATTTTGTGCCAAGCACTGTGCCAGGTCCCGTAGATACAGAGACAAAAATGAAATAGTCCCAAGAATTTTACATACTATGGGGAGGACATGACATGAACTGAAACAAAGAAATTCAAAAGGAAGGCATGGTGCTAGCAACTGGAGACATAAATATTGACATAAAAAGTGACAGTGGTGGTACTTGAGCTGAACCAGAAAGTGGGACATTCATGAAGGTAAAGGTAAGAAGAAAATGCATTCCAGGCATGGGAAATAGGAAATGGATTGTCATACAAATGACATGAAGTTTCCCTTAGGCAGTCACATGTGACCTGAGGATTTTCAGGAAAAGAGCAAACCAAGTGTTTGAATGATATACCGTCACTAACGAAACAGTCCCTCCCTTTATTGAAGTATATGTGACCATATGCTTATGAATATGCTGATAATTAAAATTTGCTATGGTAAGCAAACAGGAGAGACTGGATGATACTAGTTGAACCCTGGGTAAAGAGAATCGACTGCAGACTTTGAGAGTCTAGGGATTTGAGAACCACGACAGAAAGACTGATGTTTTTACCTTTAATGGTTGCCAAGGGCTTAGAAACAATCTGGTTTAGCAGTGACTTCAGACATGAACAAGTTATGCCCTTGGCTACACTTGAAGCCGATGAACAACAGGGAGAAAAATGAAGATAATGATGGAGTTCAAATTCTGAATATCCTGTCCTATGTGTTTTATGTGACACCACAACCAATGAATTTGCTGCCCCCTTCCCCCTCTTACCCCATATTTCCCTTGCCACATAATTGGCATCCTTTCCTCTTGCTTTTTAAAATAAAGTGAATAAATATTATGGAATCCACATTTTTTCCCCCTAACCAACAATGGGAAGCTAGATTTTGGCAAAAAGAGATAGGGACAGGGGAACAATCATGTGGTAGGAGACTCAGAAGAGTCCATGGGAGATCTTCTCCAAAGGCTCCTCAAAGGCAAATTTTCATGTTACCTGAACTGGCCATGACCAGACAAATACCTGTTACACATAGAATCTCTGAAATCTATGAAGACTCTGGATGTGGAGTCTCTTGCTATTCTTGCCTAGGTTCAGGGTGATTGTTTAAGGTAATAAACTGTGGCAAATCATGGCCTGAGCTCCTCCTTAGTATCATATTCTGTCATTCAATCATGTGAGAGATACCAATAGCAAAATTATGTGTTGAGATCAAAAGCAGGGCAAATAACAAAGAAGGGAATCTAAAAGTAGGGTCATTTTCTTCATATATATATGTATGTGTGTGTGTCTATATATATATATATATATATATATATATATATATATATATATATATATATATATATATATATATATATATATATATATATATATATATATATATATGGGTATAACATTCAATTCATCCTCACATGAGTTTGGAGATTGAAACCTCCTGGGGAAATTTTACCATTCCATTACCCATTGTCAGTTAGCTTCACATCCCCATTCTCATTCAGAGAATGGCCAGTGTAGAGATCTACTAATCTCTCAGTACAGGGAAGAAACTGATGACTCCTCCCAATTTAACTCTGGGGTCATAAGAATTTAATTGAGAAGCCTTCCCTTCTATTGTAATGTGCAGATTCTCTCTCCCTCTCCCTCTCTCTTTCTCTCTCTCTCTCTCTCTCTCTCTCTCTCTCTCTCTCTCTCTCTCTCTCTCTCTCTCTCTCTCTCTCTCTTTTCCTCTTTCTCCAACTCCACTATGAAAACATACTTCCCAGGCCCCTACTCCCTTATATGTGTGTTCCGTTCTCCTATTGCTTTTGTATTTGTATCCCCTAGCCTTAATAAACAGTAAATACTTAATCAATGTTTTTCACTCATTCATTGATCTAACCTAGAGAAAATCTGAGTAGAGGGAGGGTAGCGAAGAACGGAAGACAACACTGATAAAAAAGAAATCCCTACCTCATCACTGAGATGGCTGCCCCTACCGGTGTAAAGGGAGATAGGGTGGAGAATGGAGAAGAGAGGAGAAAGATTCTATAGGTCTGTGAACCTGGATGGGGGAAAATATTGCATTTTCATTTTCACTATGCTCTAACTGAAATTTAGCAATTGCTTCAATCATTTAAAAACATTCTGAGAAAAACTTCACCATAGGCTTCACTGGACTGTCAAAAGTTCCATCTCCCTTTCTTTTTCTGTTTTTCTCTCTCTCTCTCTTTTCTCTCTCTCTCTCTCTCTCTCTCTCTCTCTCTCTCTCTCTCTCTCTCACACACACACACACACACACACACACACACACACACACACACAGATTAAGAACCCATGAACTAGGCAGAAGAGAAAGGAAACACTTCCTATATGTAAATATGAGCCCCTTTCTGTGCTTCAAAGACAGTGTCCTGTCACATGTTAATTTATCCACAGGCTTCTTCAGCTGGCTATTTGGTCATTTTTTTTTTTTTATAACAGTGCTCACAGTAAGAATTTATCAAAAAGTAGACTTGGAACTTCATTGCAATTCAAGGACTTAAAAAATTCCCAATGATCTTTTAAGGTAAAATGCCTTCCACATCCAGAGAAGTAACTATGGAATTCAATCACAGAATGTAGAAAATCATTTTGTTTTGTATTACGTTTTGGGTTGTTTCCTGATTTCTCCCACTCATTTTAATTCTTCTATGCAACGTAAGTAAGGTGAAAATGTATTTAATAGGAATGTATGTGTAGAACCTATATAAAATTGTATGCCGTCTCAGGGAGGGAGGAGGGAGGGAGGGGGCAAGGAGAGGGAGGGAGGGAAAAAAAAATCTAGGTTATATGGAAGTGATTGTACAACACTGAAAATAAAATAATAATAATAAAAGAATATACCAAAAAAATACCATGAAAATAATTGCAGCTTATGCCCATTTCTTGTTTCAGAAAATGAGGAAGTAGAGAAATTCTTTGAGGAACTTCACAATACCATCCAAATTAAATTAAATTTATTTTTTTTCACAGGTTGCTATTATCACAAAATTCATTATCAAGTTGCCAAAATACTACAAATAGTTTTCTTTGTACATAACTATGTCATCAGAAAAACAGATTCCATAGAACACATGTTTACTTTCACACATTTGATAGATGCATATAATACAAAACAAAAAAAGAAAATAACAATTATGGAAGAAGCTATATGAAAATAGGGACATTAAAACATTGTTAGTAGAACTATGAATTGGTCTAGCCATTCTGGAAAGCATTCTGGAAATATACTCAAAAAGTCTCCATACTGTGTATACCCTTTGATTAAGCAATATTACTATTAGGCCAATATTCCAAAGAGAGACAAAGAAAGAGAAAAAAAAGAGTTATATGAATGAAAGCATTTTTAGCAGTTTTTTTTTATTGACCAATAACTTGAAACTGAAGTAGTGCCCATCAATTGTGAAATGACTGATATTATGTTACTTGAATGTTATGGGATAATATTGCTCTGTAAGAAATAATAAAAGAGATGGTTTCAGACAAACCTGTGGAAACTTACATGAAATGCAGAGTAAAGTTAGTACAACCTAGAAAATGACTTATACAATAACAACAAAAATATGAAAAACAAAATAACCTTGAAAAACTTAAAAACTCAGATCAATTCAGTGCCCAACTTTGATTTCAAAGGATTGGTATTGAAACAACTATCCATATCTTTACAAAAAGGTGTATGAGACATACATTTTTGCATATTGCCAATGTGAGGATTTGTTTTGCTAGATTATGCATAGCTGATTTTAAAAAAGGTTTTTATTTTACTTTCATGTTTTTAAGGCAGGTGGGGAAAGCAGTAAAGGAAAGCTAGCAAGAAGGTTACCAAAAGAAAAAAGAGAAAAAATAGTAATCAGAGCACTTTTAAAAATGCAAAGAAAACAGGGGAGAAAGCCAAGATGGTGGAATAGAAGATGTACTACAACCTAGTTCTCCCAATATTCTTCTCCAAACAATTTTAAAATAGCACCTCAAATTGATTTCTGAGCAGCACAGCTACAAAAGGTTGGGATGAGACATTTTTCCACCCCAGGACAACTTTGGAGGTCAGAAGGAGAGATTTATAGCATTGGGGCCAGGGTTGGTCTACTTCAGAACACATTCTGCACTAGCAGGGGGCCTTGGAGGTAGTAACAATAGCAGGAGCAGCAGCAGCAACAGCAGGAACTTTCAACCTACAGATGGTAAGGAGATCCACAGAGCACCCTTGTGCTAGTGGATGCTGTTTGACAACTCTGTTGCTTATATGCAGTTCTAAGTCACAGTTTCAATGTAGAGAGGAACCATCATCTCAAGGGAGTGTAGACCAAGAGAACAGTGACCATACCTCTTCCAAGATAATATCACCTTGGAAGAACCAAAACTTTACAGACTCTTAGAACAAGTTGTGAAAATAGCAGGATGAAAAAGCCTGAAGCTTGAGACAGTGCCCTCCATCATCTCCCCACATGTAAGCAGAACCCAACTTCAACCTAAAGTCCAATGTCAAAAAATAGGCTAGAAATCAGCAAACAATAAAAAAATCCAATCTCATCATGAATCTTACAACTTAAAGGCAGGTTTGAGTGAGTGAGAGAAAAGAAAGAGAAGAATGGGGGTTTGAATGCCATGTGTACCATGTCCATATATTTACATCAGTCCAAATGGAGTAGTTTACATATCAACTAATTCTGAGATTTATATAACATATTTCCAAATTCTGATCAGAGATAAGAAAACTAAATGTTCTAATCTAATATGAGGTATCCCATGTAGTCAATCAATCTAGAATTACTTCAAAATGGAAAAATGGAAAACCAAAACAACACATACATACACCTAAGAGGGGACCTTTGCTATATTAAAAAAAGTAGAACTGAAAATGGTGGAGAAGACGCAGCAATTCAACTGAACATTCCTAACGTTCTCCTCTAAACAACTTTAACATAATGCCTCAAATCAAATATTAGAGGGGCAGAGCCAGAAAAGACTGGAGTAAGACATTTTTCCCAAGACAAATTAGAAAGTCAGTAGAAAAGGTCTGTGACACTGGGGTGGGATGTTGGTCTAGAGTAGCCCAGAACAGAGTGCAATGCTAGCTGAAGGCCTTAGAGTTCACTGTGACAGAGGTAGCAACAGATTTAAGATATCTCAGCACAGAGACAGTAAGGGGTCAGAAAACTGGTGAGAAAGAGATTACAGGGGGCCCTTTGTTGTCCCCCTATTGTGTTGTGATATGCAATTGCAAATCACAGTTCTAGGGACAAGAAGAGTGCTAATATCTATGGCTGCAAGGGAGCAAGGTCTCTTCCTGGGTTAACAAAAGAGCACAGGCCAAGAGAACAGTGACCACACATCTCCTTGGATCATGTCACCTTGGAAGCACCAAAAATCTATAGGCTCTCAGAATTAGTTCTGAAAGCAGCAGCACAAAAATGTCTGAAGCTTGGGACATTGCTCTCCTCAACCCCAGGTAAGCAAAGCCCAACTTTAATATAAAGTTAAAGTCAAGAAATAGTAGGGGGAAATGACCAAACAACAACAAAAGAATCTGACCATTAAAAAGCTACTATGGTGACAGAGAATATCAAAACACAAACTCAGAAAAAAGCAGCTCTGTCAAAACAGTCACAAGCAAAGTCTCAAAGAAAAATTGAATTGAATGAAAGCCCAGCAAGAATTCCAAGCAGAGCTTAAAAATCAAATAAGAGAGGCAGAGGAAGAATAGGAAAAAATAAACAAAATTAATGCAAGAATATTATGAAAAGAGAGTCAGGGAGTGGAGTCAAGATAGTGGAGTAACAGTATGGACTCGCTACCACTCTTCCCCCAAACAGAGCCAAACACTTGTAAAAAATGACTATAAACAAATTCTGGAGCTACAGAATCCACAGAGTGATGGAATGAACCAAATCTCCAGCCCAAGACAGCCTGGAAAGTTGATGGGAAGCATCTGTCACACCACACATTGGAAGCAGAGTATAGTCCAGTGTGGGCTATACTGGCACAGACTGCATCTGAGCAGGCCTTGAGGGGGGACAGAATCTTTGGCACCTGTGGCAGTTTCCAGACTTCACAACCCCAAAATGCCAAGGACAAATTGGAAGGTCAGTGGAAAAAACCTGTGGGACCTGTGTGAGAGAGTGGAAAGTGGTGGGGCCCCAGCCCCAGGGAGCAGTGGGGGTGAAGGAGCCCACGGAGGAGTTCGCAGAGGAGCCTGTGGCAGCAGCAGCAGGGGCAGTGCAGTGACTGTTCCTAGAGCTCTAGGCCCACAGATTGTGGGGGGATCAAGTAATGGATAGTACACGCCTATCCCCACTGGAAGCAGAGAAGTACCTTGACAAAGAGCTCAAAAATCAAGTAAATAGTGGCAGAAATGAGCAAAAACAGGAAAAAAAGAAGCAGACTATCAAATATTACTTTGGAGACAAGGAAAACCAAAATATACAAACAGAAGAAGACAACAAAGTCAAAGGTGCTATATCCAAAACCTCCAAGAAAAATATTAATTGGTCTCAGACCATGGAAGAGCTCAAAGGGATTTTGAAAATCAAGTAAGAGAAGTAGATCAAAAATTGGGAAGAGAAATGAAAGTGATGCAAAAAAAAATCATGAAAATGAGTCAACTGCTTGCTAACAGAGACCCAAAGAAATATTGAAGAAAATACCTTAAAAATAGACTAAGCCAAAAGACAAAAGAGATACAAAAAGCTAATGAAGAGAGTGCCTTTAAAAGCAGAGTTGATCAAATGGAAAAGGAGGTCTAAAAACTCACTGAAGAAAATAATTCTCTAAAGATTAGAATGAAGTAGGTGGAAGCTAATGACTTTATGAAAAATCAAGAAATTAGAAAACAAAGACAAAGGAATGAAAAAATAGCAATGTAAAATATCTCATTGAAAAAACAACCTGGAAAATAGATCCAGGAAAAACAATTTAAAAATTATTGGACTACCTAAAAACCATGATCAGAAAAAGAGCCCAGATATCATCTTTCAAGAAATTATCAAGAAAAATTGACCTGATATTCTAGAACCAGAGAACAAAATATATATTGAAAGAATCCACCAATTGCCTCCTGAAAGAGATCCCAAAAGGAAAACTCCTAGGAATATTGTGGTCAAATTCCAGAGTTCTCAAATTAAGGAGAAAAATATTACATGCACCCAGAAAGAAACAATTCAAGTATCGTGGAAACACAATCAGGATAACACAGGATTTAGCAGCTTCTACACTAAGAATCAGAGGGCTTGGAATATGATATTCCAGAGGCCAAAGGAGCTAGAATTAAAACCAAGAATCACCTACCCAGCAAAACTGAGAATAATACTTCAGGAGGAAAATGGTAATTCAATGAAATAGAGGACTTTCAAGCATTTTTGATAAAACAACCAGAGCTGAACAGAAAAATCTGACTTTTAAACACAAGAATCAAGAGAAGCATGAAAAGGTAAACAGGAAAGAGAAATCATAAGGGACTTACTAAAGTTGAACTGTTTACATTCCCACATGGAAAGACCGTATTTGTAACTCTTGAGACTTTCCTCAGTATTAGGGTAGTTAGAGAGATTATACACATACAGACAGTAGGCACTGGGTGAGTTGAAGAGGAAGGAATAATATCTAAAAAAATAAAATTAAGGAATGAGAGAGGAATATATTGGGAGAAGAAAGGAAGAAATAGAATGGGGAAATTATAAAAGAGGCAAGCAAAAGCTTTTTCAATGGAAGGGAAGAGGGGGGAGGTGAGAGAGAAAGAGTGTACTTTAGTCTCATCACATTTGGTTTAAGGAAAGAATAGCATGCACACTCAATTTGGTGTGGAAATCTATCTTATACTACAGGAAAGTAGGGGGCAAGGGGATAAGTGGGGTTGAAGGGGATGATATAAGGGAGGGCAAATGGGAGAAGGGGGTAATTAGAAGTAAATATTTGTGAGAAGGGATAGGGTCAAAAGAAAGAATAGAATAAATGAGGGGCAGGATAAGATGGAGGGAAACATAGTTAGTCTTTCACAATATGACTGCTATGGAAGTATTTTGCATAGCTACACATGTATAAACTATATTGAGTTGCTTGCCTTGTCAGTAGGGATGGGTGAGAGGAGAGGAAGGGAAAGAAGTTGGAACTCAAAGTTTTAAAAAAGAATATTAAAAATTGTGTTTACATGTAACTGGGAAATAAAATGTACAGGCAATGGGGTATAGAAATCTATCTTGTCTTGAAATAGAGAGGATGGAGATAAAAGGAAGGAGGGATGTGATAGAAGGGAGGGCAGATTGGGAGAAATGGTAATCAGAATGCACGCTGTATTGGGGTGGGCAGAGGGGAGAGATGGAAAGAAAATTTGGAACTCAAAATCTTGTGGGTGAATGTTTAAAACTAAAAATAAACTAATTAATTTTTAAAAAAAGAAAAGAGTCAACAGCTTGATAAAATAGGTACAAAAATACACAAGAAAGTAATATCTTGAAAAACAGAATTGACTAAATGGCAAGGCATGCACAAAACCTCACTGAAGAAAATGATTTCTTAAAAATTAGAGCAGGACAAAAGGGAGTCAATGACTCCCTGAGACTTCTAGAAACAGTACAAAAGAGCCAAAAGAATGGAAAAATACAAGGAAAGGTTGAAAATCTCATCTGAAAACCACTGACCTAGAAAATATATTGAAGAGAGATAATTTGAGACTTATTGGACTATCAGGCAGACATCAGAAAAAAGAGTCTAGACATTATGTTTCAAGAAATTATCAAGGAAAACTGACCTGATATCCTATATCCAAAGGGTAAGATAGAAAATGGAAGAATTCACTGATCACCTCCTAGAAAAAAACCCAAAATGAAAACCAGGGAGGTTATCCAAATTCCAGATGTCCCAGGTCAAAAAGAAAATACTTCAAATTGTTAGAAAGAAACCATTCAAATACAGCCAGTTCTCACTTAAGGTAAGTGGATTGTTTCACATGGCTCCAACTCCTGCACAGCTCAGAGGCCCTCACAGCTGGAGTAGCTTCAGTGTCTGGGACTGCCCCCGCAAAGCCTGCTACCACCTATACCACTGCCTATCAGGAGTCAAACCTGGAGCCCCCAACAGGTGAGGAATCTCCAGGGAGTTGAATTTACAAAATGTGAGAACTGTTTGCATCCTGAAGACACAGTCAGGATCAAACAAGATTTAATAAATACACACACACACACACACACACACCAGTTGGGTATAGAAATCTATCTTATCTTACCCAACAGGGAAGTAGGAGGGGAAAGGGGATAAGATAAAGGGAAGTAAAAAGAGGGAGAGCAAATTAAGGGAGGCAATAGTCAGAAGCAAAACAAACTTTTGAGGAAGGACCAGGTTAAAAAGAGAGAAAGAAGGATAAATAGAGGAAAAGAGAACATAGACTTCTCCCATAAATCAAGATCATGCAAGATTTCTAGGAAGATATAACAGAAATAGCCTTATTCAATGACGATTTGATAATATCATTGAGTGAGGAAACAAAGAAGAATGTTAGCCAAAGATATTCATCACAGTGATAGAGAAAATTCAACATAGAGTCTAGGCCAAAGATGGAATCTCTGTCAATGGTGAGGTCCTCCAGATGTTCCTATTTGGGTATAACATGTTGATGATTTCAGCAAGCCCCAGAATATTGCAGAGCCTCTTGGAAAAGATCTATAATCACTCAAAAGTTTTTATTCTGTCCATCCACATGGGAAAAGATCAAGTGCCTGAAAAATCCCTATTGCTTAGATTTCAATACACATTTGGTTAGACACCCTATAGAATCTGTCCAGCAATGCATTAGAATAGGCTATATTTGAACAATGAGATGGACCCAAAGTTGAACAGCAGGAGGAAAACAGGCTAAATGGCTTTCAGAAAATTCTATAGTTCTTTTGCTAACCCTAAGCTTTTGATGAAAACAAAAGACCATCTTTTCAAAAATAACATTTTGTCAGTGTTTCTCTATGGCAGTGAGATGTAGAAGGAATATCACATGATACAAAGAACTAATTATTAATACCACCCAGAAAGCAATGGTGAGTCAAATAGAGGGTGTGAGAAGACTGCTAAATATAACAATGAGGTATTCTGGAATTAAAGGGCATCATTGGAACTATATGATAAGAAGAAAAGGCGGGCTGATCACATGACAACCTTGAGGGATGATACCTAGAAAACTAGAGTTTTCTACTGGTAGTTTTATGATGTCTGAAGAAATCAAAGGAAGCTTCAACACATTGGTATACCTCATGTGGTGAACATTTGGGAGACTATGGAAAAGAATCACACAGAATGGGAAGAAATGGTTGAGTTTAAATCTGTATCATTAAAGGGTCTCCCAAATGGATGTGACTACAGGTGCAGCTGAGTATTTGAATATACCCAGCAACTGGCATAGGATCTAGCTCATTTTTTTGGAACTGGACTTTCTATTTTACCAGAGTAGGGAACTATGATGAAGAACTTCCTCTAGCTTTGCAGATGGCACCTTCTCTGTACCTTATAAACCTTCAAGAATTGCTTAGAGCACTGAAAAATTAAGTGCACATGGCTTCTGATACACATAACCAGTTTGGATAATAGATAGGACTTGAACCCAAGTACTGTTGACTCCTAGGCCAATTTTTGATTCACATGCCAGGCTGCAACTCCTCCGACAGAGTGAGAATAATAGCAAGAATAAATAATTAGCAAGAATAAATTCTTTCTAATTGATTACTAAACATTGTCCATAAACCGCCCAAAGACCCCAAAGGCCCATTCCAAAAAGATATCTCAATAAGTTGTAGATTGGGATAGGAAAAGGAAGGATGGAATCACATCCCTCATTTTCCTTTTTAGATGAGAGTAAAGTTAATGTACTGTTTTCTGCCTATGAGAAGGAAGGGAACAAGCATTTATTAAACACCTACCATGTGCCAGGCGCCTTGCTAAGTGCTTTACAATATCTCATTTGATCCTCACAACAACCCCGGGATGTAGGTACTAATATCATCTCCATCCATTTTACGGAGGAGAAAACTGAAGTAGATAGAGATTAAGGCACTTACTCGGTATATAGGGCTGCACTTGAACTCAGATTTTCCTGACTCCTGGCCCAATGGTCTACTCACTGTACCAGCTAGCTGTCTTTATGGGCACCAATCCTTGCAAATGGCCACTTTCTAGCAGAAACTCTATTGTTGCTATAATTAACATTTGCAGAAGCTCTTGTTGATCTTTCACTCCCTATCCTATATACTGTATCCCATATACTGAATACTTTTGAGAATTAAAGGAGGGGGAGGGTTTCAAGGTCATCTGAACCACCATTAACATTTAATTGTCCTCCTCCGTATCCACAGAGGTGTCCAAGACTCATCCAGACTCCAACAGAGATACTCAACTGGGAGTCACCTAGCTCGTAAATGAAACACACAGCCTAGAGCCACTTGGCTAAGTCACTTGATCTATCAGACCTGGCCCAGAAACCAAACTAAAATAGTTCTGAGGTTTCAAAGTATTGTTTTACTCAGAAACGTGGCTCAAACTCCCCACAAGCTCCATAAGAAGTTTCTTGGTGTTTGGAAAAGAAAAAGCATATAGTGCCACACCCATGCCACTCCATGATTCTACAAATCCCTATCCACATACTTCCCATATCTTATAAAAAATAAACTTCTACCTCTGGATCTCTTAATTCCTGTGATTAACTTACCATTTGCAAAGGAAAACTTTGACCCCCTAGTACCATTCCCCATGCTCTCCTCAATATCTTTTCCTTATTTCTACCCAGTTCCTATTCACCTCTGCTTTCCCCTTCCATATTCCCTCTGTAACCTCTGTCTTTTGTCCATGGTCTCTTTAATTCTTTCCATCTTTTTTTTTTAATTTTCAGAAATCTGACACTCTTCTGAAGATATCACCACTCTCAGCAGAACCTGCAACATTCTTTGAACTCCAGGTGGTGCAGTGGATAGAGCACCAGTGCAGGAGTCAGGAGGACCTGAGTTCAAATCTCACCTCAGACACTTGACACTTACTAGCTGTGTGACCTTGGGCAAGTCATTTAACCGCAGATACCTCCTCCTGGGTCATCTCTAGTCATCTTGATGAATATCTGATCACTGGATTCAGATGACTCGGGAGGAGAAATGAGGCTGGTAACCTGCATAGCCCTCCCTCACTGAAAACAAAGTCAAGTGCAAGTTATGTCATTATTTCTCTGACGGCATGGTCTTCTTTGGCAACAAAGGACAAAAACACATACTTCCAGACTCTTCTGCTGCCTTTTGTCACTCTGAAATCTTTTCTCCATTGAGGTTTACTGTCCATCACTAGCAACTGGTACAGATCTTTGTTCCTGTATTCCACTTGTCTTTAGATCCCTTTCCCTCCTTTCTCAAGTAGTTTAATAACTGGCTTAAAGTTCTTTTTGTATACCAAATCCCACTGTCCTACTTAGAGATTTCAATATATGAATTAATATAATCTTGAATTAATCTTGAATTCTTCACCTTCTGGATACATCATACTTCTCAGTTCCATTGACCTTCATCTCTAATACACCTCTCAAGCATTTGGAGATCACTTTCTAGGTCACCATCAGGCTAACTTCTACCAGTTCTGTGACCTCAAGGTTTGAAATTCCCCTCTGATTATAATCTTATCACATCTGTCTTATTTCACTCTTCCTAAACTTATCATTCCTCCTCAATATAACTTTCAGTTTCTTCATTTCCCAACCCCATTCTCCATTTTCTCCCCTTCCTTCACAGTCTTGACCCTATAGTTAATGATTTCATTGCACTGTCTACCACCCTATCTACCACCTTAAACTATGCCTTGTCAAATCCTAACCTTCGGTCATCCACACCAGCTACTTTTCCCACTTCCACTCCCATGCTATTGAATGCAAGAAAGTCATTAGACTAGGGGCTAGACACTAGACTTGGAAAGTCTTGCACCCATGTAGGCTAAACACTACAAATCCATGTTACCTAATGTTAACTGGGTCCTCATGCTTCACAGCATTTCTTTATTCTTCTCTGATTGAATCTTTATGATACGCCCTGTAGCATTTGGTTCAAACTTTCTTTCATTCTCCTTGAGCCCTCAGTGCCACTCTCATTCTTATCTCTAAAGGAAATAAGTTTTCTATTACTTGACCAAGAAAAATCTATATTTTTCTATCTTGAACTCTCTTCCCCTACTCTCCAGTCTCAAACGGCATCTACAGTTTCTCTTGTCCTTTCCTCCTTTGCTGCAGTCTCTGAGTACAGCTACTTTGAAGCTGTATTATTTTGCATATCTCTGACTTCTCCACCATGTCCCAGGAAGCTCATTATTGGGAAAATCTCATCATCTTGCAAGATTCCAACACCCTTGATACTCTACCTCATCACTAAACTCTGTCCCTCTGATTGAAGGTTGAAGCCATGAACTCTAAAACCTCCATTTAAGGAAGCTCAGCTCAGAATATCCCCTCATTTCTCATCTGACTGTATGACTCTGGGACATTTTTCACTTCTTCACCCCCTCCCCCTGTCAGGTGCCTTTCCCTCCTTTCAGCTTCCTTTAGTATGTTGTTTCTTCCTCACCCCTTCCATTAGATTATAAGTTCCTTGAGGGTGAGAACTATCTTAGTTCAATATCTGGCATATGGTATGTGTTTAATAAATACTTATTGACTATGATTATGAAGAAGAGATGGTCCTTCTCCTTGTCAAGAATAACTCTGTCTGGACCCTTTACCTCATCCCTTTACTCTTCAAAGATCTTTCCCATTAATCATTCTTACCCCTTCTCATTTTCAAACTCTTCTATTAGCTCCTTCCTTTCTCCCTACAAATATACTCAGGCCTATCTCCCCCGCCCCCCCACCCTATTCCTTAAAAAGAAAATCCTTCAATTAACCAGATATTGCTATATGTCAAGCTACATCCTATATTTCTCCTCCTGATCTATCTCTTAATGCATATAACTCCAAAATGTAACTATTTAGTAAAAAATATCTCTCCTGAACTTATGTCACATTTCTAATTATCTGCTTGAAAATCTTCACCCATGTCCCACAGGCAACCAAAACTTAATAGAACTTATCTTACCTTTAAACATGCTCTTCCTCCAAATTTTCTCATTTCTCTTGAGGTTATCAGTCCTCCTAGTCACCCAGTTTTTGGTCAGTCAATAAACATTAAGTGTCTGCTATATATGCCAGGCTAAATGTGGTGACACAAGTGGTGACACAAAGAAAGTCAAAAGACACTATCTGCCCTCAAGGAACTCATGATCAAATGGGAGAAGACAATACATAAAAATAACCAAAAGGAGTGGAGGGGAAAAAAGAGTATCCAGTAAGACAAAGTCCTTCAGTCAGTGGACTGAAATGATGGGATGGCAACTCTAGTGGCTGTTGAGTCATTTTTCAGTTGTGTCTGACTCTTTGTGACTCCATTTGAGGTTTTCTTGGCAAAAGTACTGGAGTGGTTTGCCATTTCCCTATCTAGCTCATATTTTTGTTTTTACATTTAAGTTAATTTTATGCATGCTTGCTTGAGGATGGGGGATAGATCATTCAATGAAAATGTACAGTAAAACAAAATATGTTTTGCCACATGCAACTTTTAACATACAATAATGATGTATCTTAATTATGTCCAAGCACACAAGTGTAACATTACAATTAAAAAAAAACACATAATTAAGACTTCTAGGAGCATTTTATGATAAAATAATTCCTAATTTTTCTTTGGAGATGGATTAAGCACCTCAAAATACAAACTCTTCTACGCAGTAAGCATTTTACTTAAACAGTAAATTGAGTATGTGGACAGCCTCAGAACAAGTTGACATTATAGTATTCAGCTAGATAGGCAACAAATCATAGTGCCAAATGGAAAACTTGTTTTGCAAATAAATTGCAAAAAACTAAATTAATTCTCTACAATTAAATACAGAAAATATGCTGATTTGCCAAAATAAATAAAATGTCATACATTTACATTTCAGTATATAGAATACAGATATAGTGAATGATTCTACAGATGAGGAAACCAAGACAAACAGGATAAGTGACTTGCCCAGAATCACACAGCTAATTTAAGGCCAGATTTGAACTCAGGTCTTCCTGAGTCTAGGCCAGGCACTCTATTCATTGTGTCACCTAGCTGCTCTGGACCAATTCCTAAGATGGAGAATCTGGAAGGAGTTCTCTATTGTTCACCCTCCACCCTCTCCAATGCTCTTTGGAAAAGACTGCTAGGGTGGTCTAGGGCCCATCTGGGAGAGTGGCTTCTCTTTCTGGCCTTCTCTTTCACCTTATCTAGCCCTGATATCCTAATTGTAAATTCTAAGAAAAATAAGATGGCAGAAAATGCAAAAGCAGATAGACAGGCTCAGCTTGTGATCCAGATCTCAGAGACCTGACTCAGAAGATTTATAAAAGTGCTAGTCACACAGGATATGACCGAGAAATGTCACTCCCCAAGTCAGTTGACATCTCACTCAGTTGCCTCAGGCTGGTCTATCTCCCTTTCTGGTTTTCCCTTTAGGATCCAGAGCATAGTAAAGATGCAATACCTGTGACATCATCAGAGGACACAAGGTCATGGTAACTTTGACAAGCTCAGGGACAGTAAGTTAATTAGGCTACGATGACAAAACAGAGGTGATGAGGCAACAGGAAAAATGTAAAACAAAGATGTAGCTACTACTCCAACTTCCATGAGACATAGAGACCAAAAGGCAAAAGAGTTTCAGGACTCCAAACCTGAATGTTAATGTTAAGGCATAGTATGGTTGTAGCTTTTAATTCATACTCAGATTCCAGTAATTCAATAGGATGTACACACACACACACACACACACACAAGCTCACATACTCCCACACTCACACAGACACACACATACACACACACTCACATACTCCCACACTCACACACACACACACACGCTCACATATTCCCACACTCACACACACATGCTCACATACTCACACACTCACACACACACATACACATGCTCACATACTCCCACACACACATACTCCCACACTCACACACACACACACACGCTCACATATTCCCACACTCACACACACATGCTCACAAACTCACACACTCACACATACACATACACGCTCACATACTCACACACTCACACACACACACATGCTCACAAACTCACACACTCACACATACACATACACGCTCACATACTCCCACACTCACACACACACACACACGCTCACATATTCCCACACTCACACACACATGCTCACATACTCACACACTCACACACACACATACACATGCTCACATACTCCCACACACACATACTCCCACACTCACACACACACACATGCTCACAAACTCACACACTCACACATACACATACACGCTCACATACTCACACACTCACACACACACACATGCTCACAAACTCACACACTCACACATACACATACACGCTCACATACTCCCACACTCACACACACACACACACGCTCACATATTCCCACACTCACACACACACATACACGCTCACATACTCCCACACTCACACACACACACATGCTCACAAACTCACACACTCACACATACACATACACGCTCACATACTCACACACTCACACACACACACATGCTCACAAACTCACACACTCACACATACACATACACGCTCACATACTCACACACTCACACATACACATGCTCACATATTCCCACACTCACACACACACATACACGCTCACATACTCACACACACACACACGCTCACATACTCCCACACTCACACACACATGCTCACATACTTCCACACACACACATGCTCACAAACTCACACATACACATGCTCACATACTCCCACACACACACACACACATACATGCTCACACACTCACACACACACATACACGCTCACATACTCACACACACACACACACATGCTCACATACTTCCACACACACACACACATGCTCACATACTTCCACACACACACATGCTCACAAACTCACACATACACATGCTCACATATTCCCACACTCACACACACATGCTCACATACTCACACACTCACACATACACATACACGCTCACATACTCCCACACTCACACACACACACATGCTCACAAACTCACACATACACATGCTCACATACTCCCACACACACACACACACATACATGCTCACACACTCACACACACACATACACGCTCACATACTCACACACACACACACACATGCTCACATACTTCCACACTCACACACACATGCTCACATACTTCCACACACACACATGCTCACAAACTCACACATACACATGCTCACATACTCCCACACACACACACACACATACATGCTCACACACTCACACACACACATACACGCTCACATACTCACACACACACACACACATGCTCACATACTTCCACACACACACATGCTCACAAACTCACACATACACATGCTCACATACTCACACACTCACACATACACATACACGCTCACATACTCCCACACTCACACACACACACATGCTCACAAACTCACACACTCACACATACACATACACGCTCACATACTCACACACTCACACATACACATGCTCACATACTCCCACACTCACACACACACATACATGCTCACATACTCACACACTCACACATACACATGCTCACATATTCCCACACTCACACACACACATACACGCTCACATACTCACACACACACACACGCTCACATACTCCCACACTCACACACACATGCTCACATACTTCCACACACACACATGCTCACAAACTCACACATACACATGCTCACATACTCACACACTCACACACACACATACACATGCTCACATACTCCCACACACACATACTCCCACACTCACACACACACACATGCTCACAAACTCACACACTCACACATACACATACACGCTCACATACTCACACACTCACACATACACATGCTCACATACTCCCACACTCACACACACACATACATGCTCACATACTCACACACTCACACATACACATGCTCACATATTCCCACACTCACACACACACATACACGCTCACATACTCACACACACACACACGCTCACATACTCCCACACTCACACACACACACATGCTCACAAACTCACACACTCACACATACACATACACGCTCACATACTCACACACTCACACATACACATGCTCACATACTCCCACACTCACACACACATGCTCACATACTTCCACACACACACATGCTCACAAACTCACACATACACATGCTCACATATTCCCACACTCACACACACATGCTCACATACTCACACACTCACACATACACACATGCTCACAAACTCACACACTCACACATACACATACACGCTCACATACTCACACACTCACACACACATGCTCACATACTCACACACTCACACACACACATACACATGCTCACATACTCCCACACACACATACTCCCACACTCACACACACACACATGCTCACAAACTCACACACTCACACATACACATGCTCACATATTCCCACACTCACACACACACATACACGCTCACATACTCACACACACACACACGCTCACATACTCCCACACTCACACACACATGCTCACATACTTCCACACACACACATGCTCACAAACTCACACATACACATGCTCACATACTCCCACACACACACACACACATACATGCTCACACACTCACACACACACATACACGCTCACATACTCACACACACACACACACATGCTCACATACTTCCACACACACACATGCTCACAAACTCACACATACACATGCTCACATATTCCCACACTCACACACACATGCTCACATACTCACACACTCACACATACACATACACGCTCACATACTCCCACACTCACACACACACACATGCTCACAAACTCACACATACACATGCTCACATACTCCCACACACACACACACACATACATGCTCACACACTCACACACACACATACACGCTCACATACTCACACACACACACACACATGCTCACATACTTCCACACTCACACACACATGCTCACATACTTCCACACACACACATGCTCACAAACTCACACATACACATGCTCACATACTCCCACACACACACACACACATACATGCTCACACACTCACACACACACATACACGCTCACATACTCACACACACACACACACATGCTCACATACTTCCACACACACACATGCTCACAAACTCACACATACACATGCTCACATACTCACACACTCACACATACACATACACGCTCACATACTCCCACACTCACACACACACACATGCTCACAAACTCACACACTCACACATACACATACACGCTCACATACTCACACACTCACACATACACATGCTCACATACTCCCACACTCACACACACACATACATGCTCACATACTCACACACTCACACATACACATGCTCACATATTCCCACACTCACACACACACATACACGCTCACATACTCACACACACACACACGCTCACATACTCCCACACTCACACACACATGCTCACATACTTCCACACACACACATGCTCACAAACTCACACATACACATGCTCACATACTCACACACTCACACACACACATACACATGCTCACATACTCCCACACACACATACTCCCACACTCACACACACACACATGCTCACAAACTCACACACTCACACATACACATACACGCTCACATACTCACACACTCACACATACACATGCTCACATACTCCCACACTCACACACACACATACATGCTCACATACTCACACACTCACACATACACATGCTCACATATTCCCACACTCACACACACACATACACGCTCACATACTCACACACACACACACGCTCACATACTCCCACACTCACACACACACACATGCTCACAAACTCACACACTCACACATACACATACACGCTCACATACTCACACACTCACACATACACATGCTCACATACTCCCACACTCACACACACATGCTCACATACTTCCACACACACACATGCTCACAAACTCACACATACACATGCTCACATATTCCCACACTCACACACACATGCTCACATACTCACACACTCACACATACACACATGCTCACAAACTCACACACTCACACATACACATACACGCTCACATACTCACACACTCACACACACATGCTCACATACTCACACACTCACACACACACATACACATGCTCACATACTCCCACACACACATACTCCCACACTCACACACACACACATGCTCACAAACTCACACACTCACACATACACATGCTCACATATTCCCACACTCACACACACACATACACGCTCACATACTCACACACACACACACGCTCACATACTCCCACACTCACACACACATGCTCACATACTTCCACACACACACATGCTCACAAACTCACACATACACATGCTCACATACTCCCACACACACACACACACATACATGCTCACACACTCACACACACACATACACGCTCACATACTCACATACTCACACACACACACATGCTCACATACTTCCACACACACACATGCTCACAAACTCACACATACACATGCTCACATACTCCCACACACACACACACACATACATGCTCACATACTCACACACACACATGCTCACAAACTCACACACTCACACATACACATGCTCACATATTCCCACACTCACACACACACATACACGCTCACATACTCACACACACACACACGCTCACATACTCCCACACTCACACACACATGCTCACATACTTCCACACACACACATGCTCACATACTCCCACACACACACACACACATACATGCTCACACACTCACACACACACATACACGCTCACATACTCACACACACACACACACATGCTCACATACTTCCACACACACACATGCTCACAAACCACACATACACATGCTCACATACTCCCACACACACACACACACATACATGCTCACACTCACACACACACATGCTCACAAACTCACACACTCACACATACACATGCTCACTCCCACACTCACACACACACACACGCTCACATACTCACACACACACACACGCTCACATACTCCCACACTCACACACACATGCTCACACACACACACACGCTCACACTCACACATACACATGCTCACATACTCCCACACACACACACACACATACATGCTCACATACTCACACACACACACGCTCACATACTCCCACACTCACACACACATGCTCACATACTTCCACACACACACATGCTCACAAACTCACACATACACATGCTCACATACTCCCACACACACACACACACATACATGCTCACATACTCACACACACACATGCTCACATACTCACACACTCACACATACACATACACGCTCACATACTCCCACACTCACACACACACACATGCTCACAAACTCACACACACACATATACACACATGCTCACATACTAACACATACACATGCTCACATACTTCCACACTCACACACACATGCTCACATACTCACACACTCACACACACACACATACACGCTCACATACTCACACATACACACGCTCACATACTCCCACACTCACACACACACACACGCTCACATACTTCCACACACACACACATGCTCACAAACTCACACACTCACACATACACATACACGCTCACATACTCACACACTCACACACACATGCTCACATACTCACACACTCACACACACACATACACATGCTCACATACTCCCACACACACATACTCCCACACTCACACACACACACATGCTCACAAACTCACACACTCACACATACACATACACGCTCACATACTCACACACTCACACACACACACATGCTCACAAACTCACACACTCACACATACACATGCTCACATATTCCCACACTCACACACACACATACACGCTCACATACTCACACACACACACACGCTCACATACTCCCACACTCACACACACATGCTCACATACTTCCACACACACACATGCTCACAAACTCACACATACACATGCTCACATACTCCCACACACACACACACACATACATGCTCACATACTCACACACACACATGCTCACAAACTCACACACTCACACATACACATGCTCACATATTCCCACACTCACACACACACATACACGCTCACATACTCACACACACACACACGCTCACATACTCCCACACTCACACACACATGCTCACATACTTCCACACACACACATGCTCACAAACTCACACATACACATGCTCACATACTCCCACACACACACACACACATACATGCTCACATACTCACACACACACATGCTCACATACTCACACACTCACACATACACATACACGCTCACATACTCCCACACTCACACACACACACATGCTCACAAACTCACACACACACATATACACACATGCTCACATACTAACACATACACATGCTCACATACTTCCACACTCACACACACATGCTCACATACTCACACACTCACACACACACACATACACGCTCACATACTCACACATACACACGCTCACATACTCCCACACTCACACACACACACACGCTCACATACTTCCACACACACACACATGCTCACAAACTCACACACACACATATACACACATGCTCACATACTAACACATACACATGCTCACATACTTCCACACACACACATGCTCACAAACTCACACACTCACACATATACACACATGCTCACAAACTCACACACTCACACATATACACACATGCTCACATACTAACACATACACATACTCACATACTCCCACACTCACACACACATATACACATACACACACATTCATATACTCCCACACTTACACACACACACATGCTCACATACTCACACACTCACACACATTACTGTTTGCTATTCCCTGAAGTTAACATGTCAACCCTTGCCTTTGTGCATTTATACAAGTTGTTCCTCATGCTCTCTCCTAGTTTCTGTCTCCCAGAATCCTTACCTTCTTTCAAGACTCATTTCACATGGCATTCAGTATACACACACTTGTATATGTATGTACAGGTATATGTACATATATATATACATATATTTATGCATATATGGTGGTATGAGGCCTTTAAGACTTCATAAAATACCACATTTTCAACTAAATACTATAAACTTACAGATGATTTCAAATTGTTGAAGCGGGTTTGTCAGCTTGAAGAAGGTTGATTACAACAGACTGAGCACTATATTTGGAGTCAGGGAGACTTGAATTTAAATCCTGCTGTGTGACCATATGTGAGTCACTTACCTTCTCTAGGACTCACTTTGCTCATCTGTAGGATGAACAGGTTTGACTTCATAACCTCTAAAGTTCTGCCCAGCTCTAAATCTATTATTCTGTAATTATTCATGTCTTTAGCATGCATAAAGAAAATGAAAATGGTAGTAGAGAGTGAATTAAAGACAGAACGAAGGAAATGGTCCTTTACCATCTTCATCCTATGCCTTTCTCCATCCGTGTGAATATCATCCAACTTGTCTCTAAATTTCAAAGGTACTAGAGGTCTGATCATCATACAGATAGTATTAAGAATAACTGAATTGTCAGAGGTGGATGAGACTTTAGAGATCATCTTTCTTGATTATATAGAGACAGAATTGGAGGTCCAAAGATACTAATGACTTTCCTGGGGTTACTTACAAAGGTAGCAAGTAGTAAGAGTCAAAATTTGCACCCAACTGGACTCCAGATTTATATAGCTCACTCTGCTAGATTTTCTCTTCTGAGCCTGGAATCTAGAAAGGAATAGAAAGGAATACCAGTGCTCAAAGGCAAAATGGAAATAGCCCCCTGCTTTCAAGCTGTTTACATTTTTACTAGAGTGGGGGGCCAGGGTGGGACAGAGTAAAGACAACACAATATGATCACAGATGAATATAAAATGTATTCAAAATATATGAAAAATAAGCATTGAGTTATTTCAGAAACAGGATACTAATAACTGGAGGAATCAGGAAAGGCCTTACTAAAGGCATGTGCCTTTTGAGCTGACCCTTGAAGAGAGCTTAGGATTCCAACAGGCTGAGTTGAAGAGAGAAGCCTAAGAAAAGACACAGATATATATGGGAAATGGAATGCTGTGTAGAGTTTGGCTAGATCATGAAGTATACTGGGGAAAGAAATGTGCTATGAATGTGGAAAGATATAAACTGGAGTCATATTTAAATGCAAAACAGAGGTGTTTTTATATTCTCCCAGAGGCAATAGGGCATCTACCTGCCATGTTTCTATGCCCTATCATTGATGTTTTTGCACTATCCCAAGAGGATTTTCAAGGACCATGCCCTGACCAAGCTCATCTACTCATGTTCCATACTCTTGCCTAGAGGCTATGTTCTACTAATCGATTAGTCCACTAAATGTAGCTACCCCAGACCCATGAAAGTCCTTTTCTCCACCTATCTTCCTGCTATATTTCTCTCTTACCTATTAAAGTCTTATTCTCTTCTGAAAAGAGAATGCAAATTTGCTGCCCTCTAGCTCCATTCATCATTACTGTGACTTCTCAGACCAAAACACCCTTCCTTAGCCACCTCTCCCATATGGTTAGTTGTTAAGGGGGACCCACTAGACTGAAAATTCCTTAAGGGCAGAGACTGTCTCTTTTGTATTTGAACCTTCAAGCTTATCATAGTATCTGAAACATAGTAAATCATTAACAAATGTTTTTTCATCCATTCATAGTGCAAGTGAGAGGAAAAACAGCTAAGCTAATGGTTGTGCAATGGAAAGAAGGCTATGGAAAAGAGAGATGTTGCAGGGATAGAATCAAGAAAACTTGGTAAGTGATTGGATATAGGAGGACAGGAATAATTCAGGAAGACCATGAATTTGGGAACCTAGATTATTAGAGGAATGAAGGTGTCTTTGTCAGAAATAGTGAGGTTAGAATGAGGGATGAGTTTTTTTAGGGGGAAGAGAGAGAGTTTTTCTATCTTTGGACATGTTGAGCCTAACATTGAGAGGTTTCAGGTTAATAGTACATATGCCTAAATGTGAATTTATAAAAAGTGTACATCTACTAATATGTATTTATAAATAGAACATAAGTAAATCATATTCATATATAAACACATATCAATATACACTAAGGAATACATATTTAAACTAAATATATGCCTTTGTTTATGCTTAGTTTTTACAGGTAGCTAGCAGAGTCACCTCCTCTTCTAGTGGCTTCCCTGGTCATAAGTACCAGAACAGTTTGCTTTACCCTGATTTGCAGTATCAGAATTGTATGTCCTGAGGCTAATATTAATACTAGGGGGTCCTCAGGAAACAGAAAACAACTGAACTTTCAACAGCAGCAGAAAGCCAGCATTCTTAAGTTCGGCACTGGAAAAACACTGGAACCCAAAAATATTTCAGGACTCAGGATACCTCCCATGACCTTTCCCCTGAGACTTCACAGAGAATTTTGTACCTTTCTAATGCATTTATCATGTATTACTGTATATTTTACTTACCTTCATTTGTCTTCTCCCCCTCCTTATTCATAAGCCCCATGAGGTAAAAACATTTTCATTTAAACATCGTATCTTCCTCTAACATCTATCTAGCACAGATCTGTAGGCCCATGGGATGCTTAATAAAAGTTTATTGAAATAAAACGTTAAATAATAAAATAGTCTTTTTTTCATTTTTTGTCTTTATCTTTATATCTGTTCATATCCCCAGTGCCTAACTCCCTGAAGCTTAACATGATTATTGATTGAATTAACTATTTCCCCTCTGTAATATTCTATTACTACATCTATACCGATGATTCTCAGATTCATATGTCCAGCCCTAACCTCTCTTTCGACCTCTAGTCTCTCATCTCGTCTCCAGTTGTCTAGTGAACATCTGAAACTGTCTGTCCCACAGAAATATTAAACTCAATATGTCCCAAACTGAACTCAAAATCTTTCCTTCCAAACTGTCCCCCAGTCACCCAGGCTCATAGCCTAGAAGTCATCCCTGAGTCTTCACTCTCTTTCACCACCTGCATCCAACCAGTTGTCAAGTCCTGTTGTTTCTGTCCTCACAAGTCTCTCCTTCTCTTCTCTGACAACCCACATCTGGACTTTCACAATAGCAGTCTGTTGGTATCTGTTTCAAGTCTCTCCCACCTCCAGTCCATCCTCTACTCAGATACCAAATTCATCTTCCCAAAGCACAAGGGTCCCCATTTTATTCAATAAACTCCAGTGACCTCCTATTACCTCCAATATAAAATATAAAATCCTTTCTTTGGCTTTCAAAGCTCTTTGTAACCTGGCCTCTGCCTTCCTCTCCAGTCATCTTACACTTTACTCCCAAAAAATACTCTTCGATCCAGTGACATTAACCTCCAAGTCATTCTATGAACAAGGCAATTCAGTCTCTAAGCTCTGGGCATTTTCTTTGACTGTGTCCCATACCTGGAACGCTCTCCCTTCTCCACTTTGATTACTGACATCCTTCATTTCCTTTAAATCCCAATTAAAATTTCTTTCTACAGGAATGTTTCCCAACTCTTTTTAATTCTAGCGTCTTCCCTCTGTTAATTATTTCCTGTTTATCCTATAAATCATTAGCTTTGGAAATATTTGTTTGCATATTGTCTTTCCCATTAGATTGTAAGCACCTTTAGGACAGGGACAATCCTTTACCTCTGATTGTATCCCCAACACTTAGCACAGTGCCTGGCGCATAATAGATGTTTAATAAATATTTATTAATTTATTGATACAGAACACTATACAACTCCTTGATTTATTCATGTCTTCCTCTTCCTTCCTGAGCATAAAATTACTGTGAGCCTACCACAGCTCTTCACTTGAAGTGTTCCCTTGGGCGAGTCCCTTCACTTCATCAAACCCCAGGTTCTTTCTAAGGGTGTTGTACTAGTTGTTCTTTAAGATATATTTTCACTCCAAATTTCTATGATCTTCTATTTACTGTTCTTTCCACTCTAATTCCTGGCTTTTCATCTGTCCATTCAACTGTCAGAGTTAGTCTCTTCTTGGCAATGTCTCCTATAAATCTTCACTATGCCACAAATCATCATATTTAAGTAGAATATCCATGTCAATACAAAGAATATCATAAAATCATGGGCCTAGAACTAGAAGAGATAGATCTCAGAGGACAGGACATTAAATGACTTCTTTAATGCCATATAGGTAGTATAAGTAGGATTTTAAATCTTCTCCTCTAATGCCAGAGCTACTTTTGTTTCCACTCTACCATCCTAACGTCAGGAAAAGTAAACTCAAAAATGCAAATAGGGAAATTATTGGAATTGGGAAGGACCTGGAAAATTATCTCTCTAGTCCAGGGCTTCTTACTTCCAAGGAGTCTGTGGATGTATTTCAGGGCAGGGAAGGGCGAGTCCATGAACTTGCATGTTTATCTATTATGAACTGTGATCATTTATTCACCTTTAACCTCAGTCAAAGAGGGAGAAAAAGAAAGAGACTATTCACCTTATCTTTGAAGATGGAAAAATTAAAGCCCAAAAAGGATGATTCTTATTCAGTCACATAACGAATTTGAGACAGAGATTAGAGAACCCAGAATAGTCTGACTCCCAGGTAACTGGCTAATCATTCTCCAATACTGACTCTTCCAACGGTAGCACAGGGGATTTGGAGATGAATCTGGATTTGAATACTGGACCTGACACTTATTAGATGTGTGACCTTCAGCTTCCTCATCTAAAGATGAGAGGAATAAAAAATAATTGTAGTACTTGCCTCACAAGATTAATGTGATGATCTAATGATTTAATGAAAAGGCTGTATTTTGTAAGCATAATGTATTATACAAATCTGAGTTATCGTTATCATTATTAACTATTCCAAAATCCAAAAGGATTTCATGGAACTGAAGTTCATTCTCAAAACTTTTACAGCTCCTGAAAAATACAAACATTCCTTGGAATTAGATTCCTCATTTTCAAAATAGGAATAAAAATAATTGTCTTGCCTACCTCACAGAGTAATTTGTTCATATATACATTAAGTGTAACTTGACTCCATTTCCTCCTCATTAATTTGAGTAACTAAAGATCCAATTCAGTATGACTTTAAAGTTGGGTATTTGTGTCTATCATTCCAGAGTCATGAAACAGTTAAAAAAAAAAAAAAACAGTCATCTTGTCTGACTCCTCTTAAAGATGTGAATAGTACATGTGTACTTCCTTATGGCTCACAGATGTTAATTCACAATCTCCAGGCATAGAGAGAGGGAGGGAGGGAAAGAGAAACAGTCATACCCTCATGCAAATTGCCACCACCAAGTCCCAGTCAGTTGTGTTCTTTCTAGACCAGAGTAAGGTTGTAGCCAATGCTGCTTGTGTGGCCCTGGGGAAGATGCAGTCTTGGGCGCTGTCTCCCAATCTTTCTGTTGGCTGTCCTGTTCGATGTTGTCGGGCTCATCCTTTTGCTTCTGGGGATCTTGGCTCCTCTAAACTACTGGGACTTCTTGGTCTACACAGGGTCTTTATTCCTTGCCTTCAGCCTGGTCTTCTGGATCTTCTGGTATACATTCAGCGTCGAGGTGTGCCCTGAGAAGTTGGACTTATAGTCTTAAGGCTCCGCAGGAGTGGATCCCAGTTCCTGGGTAGTGGGAAGAGAAACAGAAACAATCACTGAAGAAACCCAGAACTTCACCGAGGCACCCTTCATGAGGATAGCCAAAGACAGAAGATTGGCTTCCACAAAAGCTCAGAGCCAGTGCCATTCAGTCACAAGGTAGGTGAGAGTTATTCTGAATGGTAACAATAATGACAATTATTCTGAAAAATTATAAAAGTATACAAAAAACTAACGGCAACCCCAAAAACATGAAAGCCAAAAATGGATGGGCTCAGTATGGTGGATATATGGTACAGTACTGGTCTGTTAGTCTAGAGGCATGGGCTCTTCAAACCTCTATTTCCTCATCTAAAATGAAAAGGTTGTATAGTTACGGCCATTAAGCTCCATTACCATTTAAAGAAAATTATGTTGAGAATTAAATTCTAATGAAAATTTAAGATGAGCATTGAGTTTTGTTTTGTAAGAAAAGTAACACTCCAAAGTGGCTATATTGTATGCCTTTAGTATACTGAGTGTAGTATATAGATCGTTGAATGGGATGGGTGTTATTAGTATATCATAGGCATGGAAAGCTCCCCAAACAACTGCTTACTGCGCATGCATGGGTTATGAAAGAACTACAAGTCAGAGGTAATTCAGTCCTCTCATCAAAGATGCACCAACTATACTTGGCACAACAGTGAGGGGTTCCTGCTTTTACCAGAGGAACTCTTTCCCCACCTGAATGCATTATACAGTCATGGGTGTGGGTCAAAATAGTATCCAAAAATTATGCATGTCATTCTCATATGCAGTGTTTCTCTTCTTTCTATAGCTCATTTCTAAGTCATAAAATCATAGAGTAGGAGTTTTTTATTTAAAGGTTAGAATATTTGCAATATCTACTTCACAGCATTATTGTGAGGAAAGTGTTTTGTAAAGTGCTATATGATCATGAGTTGTAAATTCTATTCTGATGGTTCACTGTGGCACAGAGATGATTCTGGGCTCTCAGTGTCTATGTCAAAGAAGTGCAATCACTTGCACCTTCCACAACGCCGAAAAGGCTTCCATTAGTGACATGGTCTATTTGTTGTATGAAGACAAGCTAGTTTTAAAGAAGTTGGTGATCAGGTTGGCTTTGGAAACTCCTGAAGGTATGGGATGTGATCAGAGGGATTACACACAATAACACAGTAATAGAACCGTGCAGTATTATAACCATTCTTCTTTTTACCTCAGTCATATCATTTTTTTTTGCAATAGGGTTTAGATGAAAATTGTTCTGGGATAATTCACTATCCTACTATCATTCTTCTATATTTAATATTGTACATGCTACCTCACAGGTGGATAAAAATGTTTTATCATTAGAGGAATATTACCTACTATACAAGCTTATCCTCAGTATAACTCTAATAGCAGGCAGAAAAACATGGAAACCATATATTGCTCCATGATTTTGATCTCTTCTCTTAGGTTACATAATTTGAAAGACTTTCTTTCTGAATAGTTTTGATATTATGTGTATATAGGAGATGTCAATTTAAAATTTCATTCTTATGTTTTCATGAATTAATGTCATGTCTGAGGGACTGGGGGAAATGATTAGGTCTATGATAATGATCTACTTCTAATACAATTCCAAGAATTATTAATTTAGAGCTAGAAAGGACCTAAGAGGCTATTGAATCTAACCCCTTGATTTTAGAGATGAGGAAACTGAGGTTCAGAGAGATTAAGTGAAGTACACAGGATCACCCAGGTAGTGTCTGAGGTAACATCTGAAACTGGGTCTTCCTAAATCCAAGTCTCACATGCTATCCATTTTCCCATGCTGCTTCTTTGAGCTATCCAAGATATTTTGAGATCTATATTTGTAATATGAGAAGTTGTCTGTCAATGTATGAAAGATTATTTATTATTATTACAAAATGCCAGAGTTGGAAGAAATTTGAAATCATAAGGTTGTGAATTCACAATAAGAAGGGACTGTTGAAATCATTTCCTTTAAATTCTTTACATTACAGATGAGAAAACTGAGTTCCTTTCCTTTCAGTGATTCTTACACGTGGTTTTAAGATATTCTCTCTGTCTCTCTTTTGTCTCTCTGTGCGTATGTCTGTCACACACATACACAACAGATTGCACATACTTTCATGTACACATATGCATTTACTGAGACAATTAGCTGGGTCAATCATTAGTCCTGAGCTATGTGTTTAATCTAAATACCTGTATTTAGGAACACACCAATTTAATTTTTTTTCAAAGAAAAAGACAAGCATGGCAAGATTTTAAAACTGGAAAATTTTTTAAAGTCGAAGTCATATCAACTTGTAACTTTCCAAAAGGGAGATCAGGCTGAAGCTGGAATAGGAGGAAAAGGACTGAAACATGCTTCCTGATTGGAATCTATTAGCTTTTCGGCCTTTCTCTGGAAGCTAATCTCACTTTGTAGGAGAGACACAGCATTACTGTTCTCCCTTTACTGCTGGTAGAAGGGCAGAGGTCACAGAGCATGGTGGAAAGAAGGAAATGCTAATTGCTGGTGTGCTCTGTGATCATTCCTGCCACTCAAAACTCAATGTGAAGACAGCAATTTCCTGAGGAAAAAGAGCTACAAAGTAAATCTCAAAGGAATAATATATGAACATTTACTTGAACCTTATTTTGGCATCATGCTATTCCTGAAATGTTATTATACCAAGAGTTAACTCACAACAGCGCTGAACTGAGACTGGGTTCAAATCCTATCTCCAAAACCTACTAGCTGTATGACCATAAGCAAATTACTTAACTTCAATAAGCCTCACTTTCCTTGTTTATAAAATGGGGACAATACTCATACTTACAGAGCTGTTATGAAGAAAGAACTTTGCACATCTTAAAGTACCATAAATGTGTGATAATTATCTTCAGTCACAGAATCATTAATATTATTATTATTTCAACTGCAACCCATCCCCTGACACCTTTTAAAGATAAGGTAACTGAGAGTGTCCATAACAAATATAGCTCCAAGGCTCATAAGAGAATAGTGGAATACATAAGTAGAATGCTTTTGAAAAGAAGAGAGCTTGAGCAGGTCAGTATGTGCACTATATAATCTGACCCTTGCTGACTTTATTCATTTTTTAGATGCCAATTCATTTCCTGATCAATGACTTTGGAATGCTCCTTGAACAGTGATGAACTTTCCTATCTTACTTTGATTTATTGACTTTCCTGGTCAAAGATTGCTGTTCTGAACCTTGCCGTGCTGCCTGCTCTGCCAAGTTTCTCTGGTCTCCATGACAAGAAACCTGTCCTGGCTGCAACAGGTTATGTGCCCTAGGGCTGGGCCATAGAGTAGGTTAGAAAGCACAACAAGATCTATAACCCAGCTGTTCTGACTCCCAGTTCATTGATCTTTCCTCTACCAAATTTTCTTGACCTTTCTTAACCTTTTCTTAACCTTTCTAACATCTGATAGACTGGTGAAGCCTATAGGTCCCTTCTTAGAATAATGGTCTGTAGCCTACATTCAGAATTTTTAAAAAATTAACACCAGGGGTAAATGAAAATAAAAATGCAATGTTTCCCTTAATAGTATTTTTTCCAATTATATGTAAAAATAGTTTTCATCATTCACTTTTATAAGATTTTTAGTTCCAAATTCTTTTCTCCCTCCTTCCTTTTCCCCTTCCCCAAGGTGACAAACAATCTGATATAGCAGAAAGCTGGGAAACAATTTTCACTCCCAGTGTTTCTGATAAAAACCTCATTTCTAAAATATATAGAGAACTGAATCAAATTTTATAAGAACACAAGTCATTTTCCCAATTGATAAATGTTCAAAGGATATGAACAACCAGAAATTAAATGAAGAAATTAAAGCTATCTATAGTCATATGAACTGACTATTGATTAGAGAAATGCAAATTAAAACAATCCTGAGGTACCACCTCACACCTGTCAGATTGGCTAATACGACAAAAAAGAAAAATGATAAATGTTGGAAAAGATGTGGTAAAATTGGAACACATGTATTGTTGATGGAGTTGTGAACTGATTCAACCATTCTGGAGAGCAATTTGGAACTATGCTCAAAGGGCTGTAAAACTGTGCATACCTTTTGATCCATCAATACCCCTACTAGGTCTATATCCCAATGAGATCGTAAAAAATGGAAAAGGAAAAAATGTATAAAGATTTTGTAGCAGCTCTTTTCATGGTGGTCGAGAATTAGAAATTGAGAGGATGCCCATCAGTTGGGTAATGGATGAACAAGTTGTGGTATATGAATGTAATGGAATACTATTGTTCTAGAAGAAATGATGAGCAGGCAGGTATCAGAAAAACATGGAAAAACTTACATGAACTGATGTTGAGTGAAGTGAGCAGAACCAGGAGAACACTGTACACAGTAACAACAATATTATGTGATGATCAACTTTGAAAGATTTAGCTCTTTTCAGCAACACAACGGTCTAAGACAATTCCAAAAGACTTGTGATGGAAAATGCTATGCACATCCAGAGGAAGAACTATGGAGTCTGAATACAGATTGAAGCATACTATTTTCTCTCTTTTTGTGTTTGTTTTTTTCTCTTGTGATTTTTCCATTTTGTTCTAATTCTTCTTTCACAACATGACTAATATGGAAATATGTCTAATACAATTGTACAAAAATGTAAATTTCCCCCATTTGTATAGTTCATAGACTCCCTGAAATCTATCTAAAGATCCTTGAGGAGGGGAGGAAGGGCATGGACTCCAACTGCTCTATACCATAATGAGGGCAAAGAAGAAAATTGGGAAAGTATGCCTTTTCATGGCCTCAGATGAACATACCATCACACCTATCACCAGGTCAGGTATAAACAAGTAATATGACCATCTCCTAACCTACCTCTCAATGAGAAAGAGATATGTTCAGTTTATGGTGTTCCCAAGATTTTCCCTCTCCATCAGGATCTCCTGGATGAATCCTGGGTGAATCATCCCAAACCCAGGTAACCCCAGTCCTAAGTAATTTTGACTTATCACAATGATTCCAGCCCGTCAGTCACTATGGGATGGGTCTGTGGTGGCCCCAAGACAAAACTGAATCTGGTATTCAGTGACTCAATAACTTAGCAAAAGAATCATTGTTCCATACTGAGAATTTGGACATTTGCCCTTTGCCTTAAGCAGAGAAATAAATGAGGAGAGTAATGGGGTGGGGTAAAAAAGAAAGGAGGAGCAGTTTAAAAAAGAGGAGATAGCTCAGACTGTATTAGCAGATATTTAAAAAATGCCTAACATTCAAATACATTCAACTCTTACTGCCCTGTATTCTCTGTTTCCCTATATGATAAGGGCTAAGGAGTAAAGTGGCCCAGGGTCCTGGCTCAACTACTAACTTGCTTACTTTGGGCAAATCACTTTTCTTCTCTCAGACTCAGTTTCTTTATGATCTGATTATGTTTATGTCTATTATAATTAGATGTAGATATAGCAATATAATAGTCACTAAAGTCCATTTGGCTCCCTTCTCTTTCTCTTAAATGAGCTTATTTTAGACGACTTAGTGATCAAGCAATTGCTCCAAGCTTCCAGTAAGGAAAAATTCCTGTTCCCTTAGTAGAAGATGGGCTCTATGCCCAATGTTATGTGCAAACCTATCTCTAATTAATCCCTGGCCTCTTTGTATTTGGGGCAAAATTCAGTTTGCTGGAAAAATTTGGGTAACAAAACAATAGATTTCATTACAGTGTCTATGGATAGACAGGTGAGGATATTGGAGACTCAGCTTTTTGGGGGGCATTCTCCTAACCTGGATACTCTTCTCTGAGTAAGCCTATAGAATAATGTTCTTTTGGAATTTCCATTCTCTATCACTTCTCACATCTCCCTTTGTTCCATGCTTGCTTGCTCTATAACCCAATCTTCTTTCAGTTCTGAGATAGTTTCTCCCTTTTATACAAACTGCTGAGGGGATGCCCAAGTTCCTAATACAATAGTCTGACTCAAGGAAGTGCACAGGTACTCAGTTCTGATTGTTTGATTCAATCAGAAAATGCGTCACCTGTCAGAACGCTTGGAGTCAAATACAGTAATTTTAACCTCATTCTTATAATTAAATAACCCATAATGATCCTTCCAGTTCTGAAATTATATGATTCTATGATGACTACTCCCATGTTCAACAACCCAACTCCATTCCTTACCCCACCCCCAAAAATCAGAACATCCTTTTGTGGTTTTACTTTTTCAAGTAGCCTTATCTCATCTTTATATTTGGATTTAAAAACAAAAGGATGCTTTTCACATCCAGAGAAAGAATTATGGAATTGGATCACAGAATGAAATAGACATTTTCTCTTGTGTTACGTTTTGTTTTGTTTTATGGTTTCTTCCATTCATTTTAATTCCTCTGTGCAACATGACTAAGGTGAAAATGTGTTTAATAAGACTGTATATGTAGAACCTATATAAGATTGCATGCCATCTTGGGGAAGGAGTGGGGAGGGAGGGGGAAGGAGAAGGAAGGGAAAAAAATCCAAGATATATGGAAGTGATTGTAAAAAACTGAAAAGAAATAAAATAATTTTAAAAAACAAGCAGTATTAAACCTTAAAAATAAAAAAAGGGTTTTTGAAAGCCTCGAGACTTTATAATTAACATATATAGAACTGACTCCAAGAAGAATGGTGACTTGCTCAGGGTCCCATGGGTAGCTAATAGAATAGAGGTTAGAACATAGGTTTCTAATATCAAAGAGTTGGAGATCTAGTGATAGAAGAAAACTTTCAAGGGTACCAAGACCAAGCTTCACATTTTTAGCAGATAGGAAATTGAGATGTAAAGAGTTTAAATGGTTTGCCCAAGATTACAGAGGCAAGTCTTGGGAGGTAGGATCTGAACACAGATCATTTTACTCCGGAGCTAGCTCTCTTTCCACTACACTATGTTGTCTCCTATATGACTTTATCCCACAATAAAAACCCATGTCCTAAGGGGAACAGAATTTTCTAGCACTAAACCTATACATTATTATATATTAAAACTATTTAAAAAAGTAATATCAAGATGTGTTCCTTATTGTGTGCCACTGCATGTTCCATCCTACCTTATCAATCCTTAGGCCCAGCTCTGGTTTCAGGGATTGCTTCTCCTGCTTTGAGAGGGATGCTTTAGCAACATGAATAAATGTTTACAGAGAGCAGATGAGGGTCCTATGGGATTGTGTAATCCTAAATCATAAACACCTGAAGTGAAGTTTTAGAAATCCAGATCTTGCACACCATGCCTCTCAAAGCTTCCATTTCTTCATCTGCAAAATATAAAGGTTAGATTTTCTGATCTGCAAGTTTTTTGCTAGTCCTAACATCTTATAATTCCATGATGACTTCTGTGACTACATCAAGGATCCCTAGAACTATGAACCTGTACTAAGCATTGACTACATGTTACTAAGCTAAAAGAGATTGCACTTACTTATGTCCTTTTGTCAGTCAATAAACATTTATTAAGCACCTACTATGAGCCAAGCACTGTGCTCAGTGTTGGTGATAACAGAAGAGTCAAAAGGCAACCTCAAGTAGGTCACAATCTAATGTCAGAGACAACAAGAAAACAAATACATATAAACAAGATATATTCAGGGGAACAGAAAGATTATAAAATCATTTTAAAATTATAAAAATTTATAAAATTATAAAAAATTATAAACAGAGGGATGGAAGTAAAGCTAAAAAGAATTAGGAAAGCCTTCCTGTAGAAGATAGGACTTTAGTTGGGACTTAAAGGAAACCAGGGAAGCCAATAGGTGGAGATGAGGGGGGGAGAGTATTCTAGGCATGGGAGACAGTCAGTGAAAATTCCAGGGGCAAAGATGCAGTGTCCTGTTCCAGGAACAACAAGGAGGTTTTCTCCCCTCCTCTCTCCGAGTATTGCTAGAGGACTCTCTGGCTGTAGATTTTATTTACCTGTAGCAGCAGTGACTTTTGTCCCAGTATCAGCTGAAGGAAGTTAGCTCTCTCCAGCCATACTCTAAGGGTCCCTTTTATCTACTATGCATATCCCTCTGTTATGAACTTTATTACTCAGCCTACATGACTTGGAAGGAAGCTTTGTTTGCCCTGTTTTAGTGTGGGAATTTACCTTAGATATAGATAAACTTTTGAGACAAGCCAGAAGAAGGAAGGAGTTTTACATTTATAAAAGGGTGAGTTTATGGACCTGAACCCTTCCCCCACCTCCCTCCCACCACCTGCTCCAACTGGACTGGGTTAGCCAGAAACAAGGGACCTCAAAGAAACACTAAGAGCAGTGTGGCTAGGTTGCAAAGGCTACCACAATTTCAAGTTCTGAAAAGGGAAACTTTGTCTTCAACAATATCTCATGCAGATAGATGTGAACTACCTTTAAGAATCTGAAGGGCTTTCATATGGAAAGATTGGACCTGTTCACTTGCCTCCAAAGGACATAACTAGGCTTAATAGGTGGAAGTTGTGGAGAAGTAGATTTTTGTCTTAATATGAGAGAAATCCACATATCAATTAGAATTATTCAAAAATAGAATTGGCTGCCCTGAGAAATGCTAAACTCACAAGTTATTGTAGGTCTTTAAATTGAACCTAGATGACAGTTGTAGGGGATTTCTTTTCTAGGAACAGTGGAGAATAGATGACTTACGATTCTGAGACTTTGATTCTATGGATTACATCCTCAGACAAATCTTTAATATTTGCATTGATTACAAGTCTCTTGTAAATAGAGGAGAAATCAGTATGGGACAAAGGTTAGTAAATCATCTACAGAGTATTGTCAAGATTAGTAGCTCAAAAACACTATCACCTTTGTATCAGGGATCAGTGAAATAAAGGGTTGACTATTATTAAAATTATTAAAATGTTACTAAACCATGAGTTCCATTTGATACATCTATAGCTATGCCTCTATTAGAAAAAGAAATATAAGAAAGAGGAAAAGATTCTATACATGCAAAAATATTTATAGCAGTTCTTTTTGTGGTGGCAAAGAACTAGAAAGTAAGGGATGTCCATCAATTGGGGGATGGTTTAAATAATTTATAGTATATAAATGGCAAAGGAGAAGAGAAACCTGGGAAGATTTGTATAAACTGCTGCAGAATGACATCAGCAGAAAGAGGAGAATAAATTATACAATTACAATAACATAGAAAAGACAAACAGCTTTGAAAGAACTGATCAATAAATACAGTGACCAACCCCAGTTCTAGCGCACCATAGATGTTTCCTACCTCCTGAGAGAGAGATGATAGACTCAAGATGAAGAATAAGGCATACATTTTTTGACCATGATCTGTGTGGAAATTTGTTTTGTTTCACTACATATATTTGTTACATGGTTTTTGTCTCTCTCTCTTTTTTTCTCCAATAGAAGCAAGAGGTGGGAAGGGTAAAAAATAAATACCTGTTGACTGAAAAAAAATTCAAAATAATCCCATGGAATCAGAATTTTCACATGTTGAGGAGTAACTAGCCAAAATTCAGACAGTCAAAGAGATTATTTTACTTAGCTAAAATTTTCTTTCCTGTTTGTTTTTCAATTAGATGATTCAGTTAAAAATCAAAACAGTTATTTGGCCTTTTTTCTTAAAATTTTATACTTTAAGACATTAACTGAACTCATTACCTGCAATAGCATATCTTTTTACATATATATGTATATGTATACATATATATATATATATATATATATACACATATAGTGCTTTCCTCATATGAATCAAATAATACATTGGCGGGTACAGGGGGGCGGTGGAAATTCACTTGCTGGAAAAGTTTCACCCACAATACAGGTTAACAATTCACTTATAACTTATTGTCCTAAAAAGTTGTCTGAAGCAATCAGAAGTTAAATTAGTATAGGACAGAAGCATCAAGACTTAGAATAGGTTTTAGAATGGGTACAGAATGATTAATTTTAACTTCATGAGGAGAGTCATGGGGTGGGGTAAGGAAGGAAGGAGAAACAGATTATTAAAGAGAAGAAGATAGCTCAGACTGTACTAGCAGATTTTGAAAAAAGCCTAACATTTCATTTCTCCTTTTGCACTCCATAGGTGAAAGTCACATTCAGAACATATCCTCATATGAAACACTCCCCTTAAAAGACCCCAGTAGGAAGCCAGAGTTGTCATGGGGTGAAGTCTGGAGACCTTTGGAGGACCCACACTGATGTCTTACTAGTGACCATAGATGGTGATCTTACTGCAGCTCTCAGGCCTTGCCATGGCTGAAGGATTCATCAGGAAAATGAAAACAATGGCACGGACATCACGAGCAGATTTTCTCGGAGGAAAATCAAAAGCCAAGGCTAAAGAGGACATTCACTCCTACCATCAGGCATGTGTAAAACAGAAGCAGTAGTAGTAATAGCATTTGAGGTTGCACACTGTAAAAAGAGGCCTAACTCTGCTACTGCTTTAAGTCCTACACTAGGCATTTATTAGATCAAGTGGAAGTCACTGAGGCCACTTCTCTACTAAAGGTGATAAGATTTTCCAAACCAAAACTTAGGACTCCATGCTTAGCAGAGCCAAAACTAGGATATAAGACAATTATAGTATTGTTTTTCTCAGACCATCAAAATGTAGAGAATACAAAAATTTAACATATGTACCCCTTCAGCAATCTATATATCCCTATAATATTGTACCTTTATAATAATAGCACCCCACTTCTACTCAGCTGAATTTGTCATAAATAAAAATTCAATAATGAATTGCAACTTGGTGTAAGGGTAGAATTGTGCTGCATGTCCCAGGTGCCCAAACTAACAGCTATAGCTATCTATGATGGTAAACTTTGCCTTCCTTCTACAACTGCACAGATTTTTCTATTAGCACACTCAAATATAAGGTGTTCTTCACTTTATGATTACAAACATTGTGACCAATTGTTACATCTTATATATACATGTGTATATATACACACATACACATATATATAAATATATACACACGTATATATGTGTGTGTATGTGTGTATACATATACATATGTATATCATATATATGTATATATTCAACCAATGAGTAATCTTTTATTAACAATCCCTTTGTCCAGTGGAAGTTGACAACTTTACTACAAATTAGTCTTTGAAGATACCTAGAGCACTAAGAGGTTAATTCACTTGCTGTTGTCACACAGCCAACATGTACCGAAGGTGGGACTTGAGTGTAGGTCTTTCTGGATTGGAGGCCAGCTCTTTATGCACTGTACCATACTTACCTCTGTAGGCAGTAGAGTAGACCTAGGAAGACAAAAGTAAGATGGTCTCTGCAGTCAATGAGCTTAAAATCTACTATGCCACAGATGATAAAGGCTCTGGATGAGTACTGAATGATAAATTTGACTGAGCTCCAGAGTCAAAAGGTTTATTCAGCTGCCAATTTGAGCTGTGTTCAGAGAGAGGTATTGAGGGCTAGTAATGACAGCTGACAACTCCCCCTGACAATTCTATAGAAGAGATGGGCGACCGAGAGACAGGGGTGACTCCAAGGAAAAAAACTAAGATGCAAATGACTTTTTTCCAGACAGGCTCTACCAATTCTCAGGAAGCTGGGCCACATTTTTCTGAGTTTTATATCAGCCTATAAAGCCTAATTGGTGTTCTCATGCTTCCCAACTAGAAACGTCATAGTTATTCAACACACTGATCATAACGCCAACCCCACCCTCAACATACACATACACACACACACACACACACACACACACACACACACACACCCCTTATGCTCACTCATATCAAGTATATAAGCATTTGGAACTATGGAGAGTAAGAGCATGCCTTCATGAATCATTATAATGTTTTTTCAGCCTGCGATTCTTCCTGTCTTATAGCTGAATTTTTTTGTGATGAGTATTCTTATTGCCAAGTTTACTCACATGATTCATTCAGTTACTATTTGCTGAAATGGTGGAATTTTTAGGAAATTTCAAAGACTTATGTAGACATGACAGAGTATTAGAAATCAGGACTATTATGTATTTTCCAGGTACAAATACCTCCAAATTCTAGTTGTACTGTCATCTCCCTCCTCTTCCATAATGTATCAATACTAAATCCTAAGTTTAACATCATGGGTAAAATCAATGAATTTTTGCTCTTCAGAGTCATTTTGCAATGTTACCTGTCAATTTCTTGATTGCTCTTTCCAATTTTCAAAGGGTATTTATACAATAGCCTTCCTTGTCTTCCCTATTTTCTCCTTACAGGGCCCAAAATAGGGAACTTTGCATACATTAAGCTAAAACTTGTCTTGATACCTCTCCCCACTCTGCGATTATATTCATGCCAGTATTAATGATACCGTTTTTCATAATCAAAAAAGAGTTACAAAGGGTAAGGACATCTTCAGCAGTTGCATAAGGTTGTCCGAAATTGGAAACCCCAATAAGGAGCATTTAAGAGCTGCTTAGAAAGGGACTGGTATATGAAATTCCCCTCTTCATAAAGTCTTCTTAGAATCATTTCACCTTGAAGCCCCCTTCCCCACTCCCCAATTTTAAATATCTTCAGCAGTTTATAATAGCATAGTGGGTCTGGAGTCAGGAGGATTCATCTTCCTAAATTCAAATCTGGGCATATACTTCCTACCTGTGTGAATCTGGGCAAGCACTTAACCCTGTCTGCCTCAGTTTCCTCATCTGTATAATGAAATGGGGAAGGAAATGGTAAACCAGTGTTTTTTGCCAATAAAACCCCAAATGGGATCACAAAGAGCCAGACACAGCTGAAAAATGACTGAACAACAAAATATTCATTGTCTGCTCATTTGTAAATGCATGGGTCTTCAACTCAATCTATGTCCCTGTAAAATGGACTATAAGCTTCTTGAAGTTGAGGATTGATCTGTTTTTTGTTATTTTTTTATTACTGTCTCTGCCTACCATTAAGTGCTAGGTACTTTTCAGAAAAATTGAATTAGATTTTTATTATAGAGTTCGAGTGTGAATTTTGACTTTTTTACTTAATAGTTGTGTGACCCTTGGCAAGACATTTAATATCTCTGAATCCTACATTTTCTCATTGTAAAATGGGTACACTCACACTCCTTACATTTCCAACGTCCTGAGAAAGAAGTGTAGAATGAACAGAGAAGTCTTGGAAATTCATTACTGTCTTTGATCATCTGAGAAGACAGGTACAGAAATTTGAACAGCTCCATCTCTTTAAGACCTTTGTCAGAAACCAGGATACATGACTCAAACACCCAAACTCTCTTTAGGAAATTGTTTTCCAAGAAATCAAATTAGTATCTGCTTGAGGAACACAGACATGGTTGAGCATCAGATGCAGTACTGCCCATCATGCTTTTGGCATTAAATCATCACACTGCTACACATCAAGATGATGTCATCACCTGACCTTTATTCCTTGATGAATCATCTGTTTAGATGAGAAAGATGTGAATTATGGACATGTGATTGCCCATAGATATGGTAAATGAGTAAAGCCAGGAAACAAGGCCAGGATGACTAGTTGAAAACAGGACAGGGTAGGATAGTAGAAAATAATGAGAATGGGGCTCCTTAATTATCTTTCTTCATTTAAGGACTCCATAGAGTTTAGGGATGGAAAATGGAACTTGAGGGATACTCAGAACTTTATTGTAACCATAATAGGGACACGGAATCTGTGCCCAGCTCACACATTTCCCACAGAGTTCTGACTAATAAGAAAATCTTTGCTCACTTCATTTTGGTAACTGTGGCAAAGCAGTAGTTCTCTGATGATTTTTTAAAGTTTTTTTTAAATCCTGCAATTCCTATGAATTCCTGAATAATATCACTTTGCCCCTTGTTCCTTGAAACACTGTTGTGACATTGTATTACTGGGAGTCCCTATTACTCTGGGGCCCTTAGGGTAAAGAAGCAGAGCAAAGAATCCTATCCTTATAATTCCATAAACCCCAAATCCCATACTTCAAAACCAAGTCTGGCAGTCCATGGCTAGGATCTCTCCCTGAAAACCCCTCCAGACCACCAGACATATTCAAATACCTTCCCTAGGGATTACATAAAACCTAGAGGAAAGGGAAACAAGTAACTCTCCATCTTATCCTCTGTTTTCCCTGAACCCAGTCCACTGCCTGCTCCTCCTGTGTCCTAAATTAAGGGCAGTCAAAAGAGTGCTAGATGGGTGATTGTAATTCTAACATAAGCCACACAACACATCTCAGAAATGCCAACCCAGGGGCTCAAACTTGCCCTGTTTTTTATACACTGTCTATAAGCAACTTTCAAGATGGAAATAAGGTCAATCTTCTCACTGAGGCTATTGACAGCTAGGGTTGCCTTCCTCTTCTTCCAGTTTAACTGACCTAGCTCACTGATTGTGCTAATAGGAAAAAACTGGTCTTGCCAAGATATCCACCCAAAAAGCCAGTAAAATCGATCCTTTGACTATCTACTCCTCTGCTTGCTCCCTACAGGTGACCATACTGCCATTACCCATCTATTGTCTCTTCTCTCTTTACCCTCTATGACAATACTTCTCTGGTTATACACAAACAGAAGGTCATCAAGTACTCACAGCTAGTAACTTTTGCTATTATTGTCTAAGAGAATTGGGGTAGGTCAGTCACTCAATCAATAAATATTTATTAAGCACCTACTCTATGCTGTTTCTTTGGGTATGCCAAAAGTACTACTGAGGCTGCACCCATTCAGCTTGTTGTGCATAGAGATACGATCCAGCTATATCCAACTGAGTGCTAAATTCTCTGACTCCAAATTCATAACAAAGCAACAGAAGCACCTTTCTTCTTTCAAAAACTGGAGCCTTCCCTTAGGACAGGGGGTTCAAATCTGGGGCCCAGGCAGCTATTCTACTTGAATTTGATACCACTGCCTTAGAGAACATTGCCTAAAGCATGATTAGACTGTTTGTTCTAAGCAGTTCTGAAGTCTGAGTCAGCTTTCTTATAAGGGCTTATTCCTGGATCTTGTGCATTTCCAATTCAGAGAAGTCAAATTCTTTGTTGGAAAGGAGGAATGGATGATGATTCAGGCAAAACTGAAGAAGGTTGTAGACAAGGAAGTCAGACTGAGGAAGGGGGCTGGAAGGACTGTTTGGCAGAGAAAAAGTGACAAGGGAGGCAAAGTAAACAAAAGAATCTGGAAGGTGCATATTGAGAGAGTGAAAAGATAGGGGAGTGGAGAGGAGAGTGATTGGGAAAATTGCAGTTAGGTGGTGCAGTAGATAGAGCACCAGTGCAGGAGTCAGGAGGACCTGAGTTCAAATCTCACCTCAGACACTTGATACTCACTAACTGTGTGACCTTGGGCAAGTCACTTAACCCCAATTGTCTCATCCTGGGTCATCTCCAGTCATCCTGAGGAATATCTGGTCACTAGATTCAGATGGCTCAGGAGAAGTGAGGCTGGTGACCCTCATAGCCCTCCCTCACTCAAAACAAAGGCAAGTGCAAGTCATGTCATCATTTCTCTGATTGCATGGTCTTCTTTGGCAACAAAGGACAAATACACCTTACACCTTGGGGAAATTGTAGACAAAAAAAAGAAACTACTGGAGGGCTAATAGTGAGAAAATGGGAAAAGGGGGATATATCCCATCAAGAATGTGATTTTCTCCTTTGAAACCTGATAGAAGAGATGCTGAAAGGAGGAAATGATATATTAAATATGGAGGCAGAGATGGGTTGAAGCTAATCATCACAGTCTGACTTGTCATTATTAATGATATCATATTTGAAAGGGTTGGATAAGAAAATTTGATTATATTTAAAATATACATATATTCATATAGAAGTAACAATGATGTGGTCAATGCAATACAATGAAAAGCACAATGGAAATTTGGCTTCCAATTCAGTCAGAACCCACTACTACTAATTTGCTGTGAAACCATAGACAGGTCACTTTCCCTCTCTGGTATTTTGGCAGTTTTTCAATCTGTAAAATAAAGGTGATGACTCTATAAAGTCTCTTCCAGTTATAAATTCTATTGTCTTGTCTCTTCTCAAATATTACCTACTGTCCTTTTCTAGTGTTTCAGAATCTCCTTTACTGGCAAACAGGCTTAGGCCCTCCTCACACAGAAAAGGAAAAAAGCTTGTCTACCTACAGAGACAACAGAGCTGTTGGGAGTATCCTAGTATGACACTCAGTCATCAGTTTGAAGCTGTGTCTTCCTAAGTGAGTCTGCAGAGAACTGGGTCCAGAGTAATCCCCACTAACACCATCCATCATTCTATGGAGCAAAGCAGGTTATGTGCTAAGCTTTGAAAACTTTAGGATCACCTCCTAGATATGAAGACTTTAGTGGAGGATTTTTAACTTTGAACTCTGAAATTATGTCACTCTGTAGTAAGAAAAAAAAAGACATGCCCTTGAGAACCTTGCACTGTATTGTAGCGGATGGAGCAAGAAAGGGACTCTAGAGATGTAAAATGGAAGAGACAGTGAATTCCAAAGGCACTGTCTTTGGAGGAAAGATAAGATATTTTCCCCTTTCTCTAACACACTACTCAGATGGTGAGAGCAGAGTAGAAAATTACCTAAGAGAGAGTGGTGAAAAGAACCTAGTGGGAAATATTTGCTATGTGTTCCAGACTAATGAAGCATAATCTCAAATACCTCCATGCCTGGCTTTTTGTTGTCCGCAGGCAGAAGGCTGGGCCTCTGCAAAATTATAAAGCAAGTAAATTATGTCTTTAGACCATTAGCTTTCCCTTTTTCTTTGCCAATTGTGGTGAAGACACTCTCCCCAGACAGTGAGTTCAAGTGACTCCAAGTATTCTTATTCACCTATAGTGGAAAGAGGGAGGGAATCAGTCAGTCCTGGGACCTCCCTGCTAAGTTAGTGGAGACAAAAAACACTTCAAAGAGAACTAATGAGGTTTGAAAATGTGCAGCCATAGAGCAGAAACAGTTCTAGTAGAGACAGGTATGTGTACATGCTCATATAATTCTTTTGTCAAGTCTGTTTTATTCTGGCTCTGTCCTATACAGATAGTCAGTTTCTGTACAAAGAGCAAAGTATTTGAGATTAATTCAATTCAATAAGCATTTATTAAGTACCTACTATATATGAGGTATAATGCTCAGATAAAGGAAAGATGGTATGCTCATTAAATATAAAGGTGACACAAAACTGAGGGAAATAGCTAACATGTTGGAAGATAGCATCCAGATCTAAAAGGATCTTAATAGACTAGAACATTGGATTGAACCTAATAAGATGAAATTCAAAGGATACATGTAAAGTCTTATATCTGGAACCAAAATAAATGACTCCATAAAGGAAGCAAGGATAAACCACTATTGTTCTGAAAAAGATCTAGAGATTTTGGTGGCCTACAAATTAAATGAGTCAGTGGTATAATAAGGCAACCAGAAAATCTAATAGAATCTTTAGTTTCATTAAGAAGGGCAATGCTTCCAAGAACAAGGTAAGAGCACAATTACATTTTGCCCTTATCAAGACTTCAATTAGAATATTGCATTTAATCCTGGTGCCACAGTTAAAGAAGGATGGTGATAAGGTAGAGAGTATCCAGATGAGGTCAACCAAGGTAGCAAAGAGCTTAGAGTCCATGTCATCTGAAGATCAGTTGAAGGAAATGGACATCTGTAGGCTAGAGAAGAGAAGGCTCTGGGCAGTCATGGTACTTGTAGTCAAGTATTGGAAAGGTTTTCATGTGTAGGAAGAGCCAGATTTGTTCTATTTAACCCCAGGGGGTAGAACTAGGAGCACTGAGTAATTTCCTGATAAAGGTGTTCAAATGAGGAATGTGATGTCCAAAGAAGTTATCAGTTTCTCTTGCTGGAACCTTTCGAGCAGAGGCTAGATCACAAATTCTTGGATTTGTTGGTGGGGATTCGTTTTTAGGTATCAACTGGACTAGATGTGGCTACTAAGGTCACCTTCAACTCTGACATTCTGGGATTCTGCCTTAGGGATTTATTTCATAGGACCAAATTTTGGCTCTGCCACTTATTAATTTGTCTATCTGTGAGACCTTGAGAAGGTCATTTAATAAATTATTTTCCTCATTTTTTCAAATGCCTCCCTTCCCATCTCCAAGGTCTCTACTAACTCTAGATCTATGATGATCCTTTAGAGACTGAATAGGCATAGGGAGGAGCTGCTTTCAGCCATTTGTGCTTAGGGGAAATTGTAATAAACAAGATTAGAACCATGAAATGTGAGAGAAGAAAGTTTAGAGATCATTTAGGTCAGTATTTCAAATTGAAATGCCTAGAAAACAAGAGCTAGTAAACTATATATGATAATCCCTACAGACTCTATATTGACTTAGAAAACCACATATTAACATTACCTGTATTTCATAATATTCTTATTTATTTTGCTAAATATTTCACAGTTACATTTTAGTCAAGTTCTGGTCACATTCTGGAGTGTTGTGGGATACATGGACTTCATGTTTGATACCTCTATCTAGGCTATGATTTCCCCATCATTTTACAGATGTGAAAATGAAAGCCTGCACAGGTGAAATGACTTGCCTAAACTGCATAGCTAGTTAGTCGCAGAACATAAAAGAGAACTGATTGACAAGCTAGAGAACATCAGAAGTCTACTATCAGGATGATGAGGGAACTAGAAACTGTGCCATAAGACATGCGAGAATATTTACTCAAAGAAGAGAAAATTTGGGAGACAAGAGAAGAAGGGAGGGGCTAGGTTTGGATATGACAACTGCCTTAAGAATTTGAAGGCCTGCCATATGGAAGAATAATTTCTGTTTGGTTCCAGCCAGACTCTTTCCATTCAAGCCACTGAAGACATGAGCAAATAGAATAAACTCATAATAAAATGAAGAAATATGATGAGGTTAAAAAAATCTGGAATAAAATTCAAAAAAAAAAATTCCACCATAATCTCAGGTAGAACCTTAGGAGAAAAATAAGGATGGAATGACCACCATGACTCCAATAATGAATTAAAGATTTATAAAAAGAAATAATTAAAAATGAAATTGGAGATCTTGACGAAACACTTGGAAAGAGAATAAACAGCTTAAAAGCAAAGCTGGAAAGCTTACAAAAACTTACATACTGAAAAAACAGAATAAAGCAAACAAAACTCAAGTATTCAATTACACAACAAGGTATACTAGAAGGAAATCAAAAGACAGAAAAGGGAGTATGAGGTGGTTGTTGTTCAGTCGCATCTAACTCTTCATTACCCCATGGACTCATAGAACGTTAGGCCCTTCTATCTTCCACTCTCTTCCAAAATCTGTCCAGACTCATGTTCATTGCTTCCAAGACACTATCTGTCTATCTCATCCTCTCCTATTCTCTTTTTCTTTTGCCTTCAATCTTTCTCAACCTCAGGATCTTTTCCAATGAATCCTATTTTCTCATTATTTGGCCAAAGTATTTAAGCTTCAGCTTTCTTATTTGACTGGGGAATAACATGAATTAATTTCTTTAAGTATTGACTGATTTAATCCCCTGCTGTCCAAGGGACTCTCCAAAGTCTTATCATCAAAACAACTAACCTGGGGAAATGATCATTTAAGAATCATTAGACTCCTTGAAAATATTACTAAAAACACTTGATACTACACAATCAAGAAATCATAAAATAAAACCACCCAAATCTGTTGGAACTGGAGGGCAAAGTAAAAATACCCTGAATCCACAGTTCAACCCTTGAAAGAAATCTCAAACTCCAAAGATTCCAGTTTAATGGAAAAAAAAAAACCTACATCAAGCATCCAGGAAAAAAAGACTTCAAGAAGCAAGAACTCTCAATCAAGATCTCACAAGATTATGCAACAAGTCTTAGAAAGGGAAAGAAATCTTGGCTTACAACAAAAAGGAAATTTTAAATATCTAACACTAAGAATTATTTATTCTGCAAAATTGAACAAAATCCTCCAGTGAATAAAAGGGAACTATAAAAAAAATCAATAACATCCAAGCACTGCAGTTAAGAAAATGAGAATTGGGTAGAATTTTGTAAATGCAAATGTAGGAGAAAAGAAAAAAAACTAGAAAGATTAAAAAAAAAAATTGAATGACCTGAAGTGGGTAAGTTATAGTCACATACCTACAACAAAATAAAGGATGAAGAAACCATTATCTTTTCCAAATTCCACCACTTTCAAGAATCAAAGAAAAAACAAAGAAAAACTTAAGGCATTCAATTTGCTAGGGTCTTCAGTAGATGCCATGGCAGACAACATTTTAGCACCAGAACTCTAAATCTCTGAAGTGCCAGTGCCAGGCCAGAGAACTGTGGAATTAGAGACTTCTATCTAAATGTACACAAGGGAACAAGATGAAAGGGAAAATCTTGTGGATGTCACAGTAAAAAGTCAAGCCTGGGAGATTGTGGACAGGACTTGGCAACACTAAGCCTATAGGTCAACCAATGGTTTTTGTGGGACCGCATTACAACATAGGGTGATACATGAAAGGGAGGAAAGAATAAGGAAGATGGAGAGGAGTATGTGATGCCCCCGGGTCAAATCAAGGACTAGCAATGAGAAGATCATCCTTGTACACTCAGAAAGGAAAGAGGCTACAGAAGAGTGGGTGAAGAGAAGAGAGGGAAGGATTGAAAAGGTGGAGATGAGGAAAGAGGCTTTACTTTGATGTCAGTTCCTATGAGTGAAATGTTCTGTTAAAGGAGATGGGAACTTTACATTCAATGTGCTCTGGGAGATTCAGTGCTTGAAAAGTCCACTTGTCCTACATGAGGAGGGGCGTGGAGGTAGAAAATGTTATAACTTCAGGAGGTAACTGAAACCAGAGGAAGTAGGAGGGCAGAGGCCTAAGGAGAAGTTTTTGAGGTAACTGGAAGGAATAGCTAATATGCTGGAAGAAAGGATCCATATCTAAAAGGACCCTAACAGAGTAGAACATTGGGTTGAATCTGTAAGATGAAAGAAAAATGGGATATATGTAAAGTCTAGCACTTGACTCCAAAAAAAATGACTTTGTAAGTATTAGATGAGAATTTTTTTCATTATCCATCCTCTCTTTCTGTCTCCTCTAGACCCTCATCCTCTGGTTCATGATTTATAATTATCGAGTCTCTTTTTTCTGTATTTTTAATGCCTGCCTTGTAGAGTTTGCTCTTATCATTCCCTCTTTTTTCTACAACATGGCTAATGTAAAAATATGTTTTGCATAACTATATGTCTCTGAAGATATCACATATTTCTTGCCTTCTCAACAAGTGGGGGAGGGGGTAGAGGGAGGAGAAGAATTTGAAACTAAAAATATATTTTAAAAGTCAAATTTTCTTTTCAGCTCTGGTCTTTTCATCAAGAATGCTTGAAAGTCCTCTGTTTCATTGAAAGACCATATTTTCCCCTGAAGTATTATACTCAGTTTTGCTGGGTAGGTGATTCTTGGTTTGAGTCCTAGTTCCTTTGACATCTGGAATATCCTATCCCACGCCCTTCGATCCCTTAATGTAGAAACTGCTAGATCTTAAGTTATCCTGATTGTATTTCCACAATACTGGAATTGTTTCTTTTTAACTGCTTGCAATATTTTCTCCTTGACCTGGAAATTCTGGAATTTGGCTATAATGTTCCTTGGAGTTTCTCTTTTTGGATCTCTTTCAGGTGGTGATCGATGGATTCTTTCAATACTTATTTTGCCCTCTGTTTATAGAATATCAGGGCAGTTTTCCTCGATAATTTCATGGAAGATGATGTCTAGGCTCTTTTTTCGATCATGACTTTCAGGTAGTCCCATGATTTTTAAACGGTCTTTCCTGGATCTATTTTCCAGGTCAGTTGTTTTTCCAATGAGATATTTCACATTCTCTTCCATTTTGTCATTCTTTTGGCTTTGTTTTGTGATTTCTTGGTTTCTCAGAAAGTCATTAGACTCCATCTGTTCCATTCTAATTTTGAGAGAACTATTCTCTTCAGTGAGCTTTTGAACCTCTTTTTTCCATTTGGCTAATTCTGCTTTTGAAAGCATTCTTCTCCTCATTGGCTTTTTGAACCTCCTTTGCCAATTGAGTGAGCCTATTTTTCAAGGTGTTATTTTCTTCAGCATTTTTTTGGGTCTCCTTTAGCAAGGTATTGACCCGTTTTTCATGCTTTTCTTGCATCTCTCTCATTTCTCTTCCCAGTTTTTCCTTCATCTGTCTAACTTGATTTTCAAAATCCTTTTTGAGTTCTTCCATGGCCTGAGCCCATCAGACATCCACCTCGGATGTCTGGGATACAGAGGCCCCGACCTCCACATCTTTCCCTGATGGTAAGAATATTTCCTCGTCATCAGAATTGAAAGGCGGGAACATCCGTACCCCATCAAAGTAGCTCTCTATGGTCTTATTTTGCTTCCGTTTTCTGGGCATTTTCCCAGCCAATTACTTGACTACTGAGATTCCTGCCCACCCCTGCCTAGATCCGCCCAGCTAGTGCTTGGGGTCTGAGATTCAAATGGACTTTTCGTGGCAGGTGAGGCTGCTATTCAATGTGAGCTTAAGTTCTGGTGCTTGGGTGGGGGCAGGGCCACCTCCCAGGCTCATTTCCCTCAGGGGCTTTATGCAGAGACCTTCAGTAATAGGGTGGGTGGGGGCAGGGTCGCTTCCCAGGCTCAGTTCCCTCAGGGGGTTTATGCAGAAACCTTTGGTAATGGCCCTGAACTTCTGCCTGCCTGCTTGGGGAGTCCCCGGGGGTTGCCGCTGCCGCCTCTGCCTCTGCCGCTGCCTCTGCCGCTGCCTACTGAGGGGGCCCAAGTCACAGAGACACCCTGCTCCCCTCTCAGTCAGCCTAGAAGTCTCTCTCACTGACCTGGAGCGTCTGTGGGCGGAGGGACCTTCCTAGCCATGGGAGTTTCTGTCTCTGAAGCCTGCTCGAATCTGCTCCTCTGGGGCCCTCTGGCCAGGGCAGCACAGGGGTGGACTCTGCTTTCCAGGGTGCCACGGACCCTGGGGACGGCTCTCCAGGGCTCCCTGGAATGGAAATCTTTTCCACTGTGTTTCTGTGTGCCTTGCAGTGCTTCAGAATTTGTGGGGAGTTCTTCTTGCAGGAAATATATGGGCTGTGGGTTCGGAGCTAGCATACGTGAGTCTTTCTACTCCGCCATCTTGGCTCCACCCCCCTAAAAATATATTTTAATAAAACTTTAAAAAAGAAGCTTATTATGTTAGACATACTTTCTTCTTGGTGGTTAACATGTACCTGGAAAATAAAAGTTATTCTCTGATACTAAGGAAAAAGGAAGGATTATGAAATGTCACAGGACCATTAGCCTGACTTGTGAAGAAGAATATTTGTGTACAGAATCACTACTGCCTATTTTGGTCAATCTCCTGGAAAATATTAGATTAGCATTTGTCATTGTGTGTAATATTTGTCACTGTATGTGTATCAGAAATATATGAGTAAAGGTAGTCTGATAGTATGAAATCTTCAGGCCATCAAAACAGGTGTATCCTCTTACCAATAATGCTGAATTTAATCTGGAATATTTGTTCTCTAACAAGTAACAAACATGAATGGATACAAGAAAATAAAATTTTATCTGAGAGTCAATTTTATCTTGGACATGGTTAAGCCATTATGCCTTATTCCTTCTATCATAAAGTCAACAAGCATTAATTAATCATCTACTATATGCCACACATTGTGTCAAGCTCTAAGGGGTACCAAAAAAGGGTGGAAAATGTAGTCCCTTCTCACAAGGAACTCTCTATTTAATGATAGAGATGCCATACAAAAAAACTATATGACTGATTGATAAATATGCATATATATATGTGTGTGTGTGAGTATAATCACATCTCTCTCTCTCTCTCTCTCTCTCTCTCTCTCTATATATATATATATATATATATATATATATATATATATATATATAAACAAATTGAAGCTCAATTTAGAGGAAAGACATTAGTATTAAGGTGGAAGCAGGAAAGGCTTTGCAGAAGATAGAATTTTAGCTAGTATCTAAAGATGGAGATAAGTAGGGAGAGAATTACAGGAAAGGGAGACAGTCAGTGAAAATGCACTGAATCAGGAAATGGATGTTCATGTGTGCAAAGAGCAGCAAGAAAGACAATATCATTGAATCACAGAGTAAATGGAAGGGGGTAAGTTGTAAGAAGATTGGGAAATGAGGAAAGAACCAGATTACAAAAGCCAAACAGAGGAGTTTATTTATAATCCTTGAAGTAATAGAGAGAAACTAGAACAATTGGATGAGGGATATAATAGTTTTAGATACTTTCGGAAAATTAATTTGATACCTGAAGGGCTGGAGTTGGGAGGACTTGAGGAAAGAAGACCAACAAGCAGGAAAGCTATTCCAATAATCCAAATGTGAGGTGATGAGGACCTCCATTAGCATAAGAGTTAGAGGAGAGAAGGGAATGAATAGGAGAGATGTCCGTAAAGATGGAAACAAAAGAACTTTGCAGCTGATTGAATATGGGAAAGGGGTAAAAGAGGAAGAAGTTGACGGTAACACCTAAGTTGTGAGCCTGGGTGACTGGAAAGATGGTGGTGAACTTGGCAGACAAGTTAAGAAAGGGAAGGGTTTGTAGGAAATAATTATGAACTGAATTTTGGACATATTAACTCTGGGACAACTTGTGCTGCAAACATAGTTGTTCTATGATAAACTAAAGATAAATGTTGGCCAGCGCAATGGTATTTCAAGAGATATTGCAGGAAACCAATTCATTTGATGATTATAACAATATAAATGGAAAGAATGAAAAGTGAAACTGAATCCTGTGTAATTATAATGACCAATAAACTTGGCCCTAGATAAGAGTTGAGAAAATGCGTCTTCCTTCCTTTTTTGGTGAAGTGGCATGTGTTAAGTGTGGAATATTGCATATATTTTCAGATTTGGTAAACGTGTTGGTTGGTTTTGCTGAATTGCTTTTTCTTGTTTTTGTTCTTCTTTGTTACAAAAAATGACTCATTGATATGAAGGAAGAATATATTTGGAAATGGAGACTAAATTTTAAAAAAAAAAGTATCAATTGAAAATATTTTTAAAGATATTCCAGGTACTGTTTGAGTGAGCAACAGGAAGGGTCTCATAACTCAAATAACTCCCCTCCAGGTAATATTACAAGAGACAGAGACAGACACCTAGAGAGAGAGAAAGACAGAGAGACAGAGAGACAAAGAGACAGAGAGACAGAGCCAGAGAGACAGAGAGAGAGAGAGAGAGAGAGAGAGAGAGAGAGAGAGAGAGAGAGAGAGAGAGAGAGAGAGAGAGAGAAAGAGAGTCTGACAATATAGGATCAAAATTTCAAAAGCAGGAAATTGTGTACACATGCCTGTTATCTGAATGAACTTTTAGAAGTGTACATGGAAAAGTACTGCTTAAGTGAAAGTCCATTAAACCTGGTGACTCAGAGGAAACTGCCTGGCCAGGACATGAGAGAAAAAATGTTTAAACACAAAGTTGATAATCAGTTTCAAAAAGCAAAACTGGTCATTTTTTCTTACTTAATAATACACTTTACCAGATTATAAAAGTAATGAAAAAACTGACCTCACAACCAACTACTGACTTAATCAAAGATGGGGAATGTAATCAGTTTAACCAATTTAAACCAGGAATTGGCAATATGATGTTATGCCATAATTCAAATAGATTAGTCAGTAGAGCAGCCTAATTGCTTATTTGTTCAATCATCAGTACTAGGAAAGTTTAAAAAATCAATCTCCAAATATCAAACCACCATCAAGTTAAGTTAGTAATTCTTCAGGAATTGTATTTACCTAATTCATAGCAAACCATGCTGGATTTCACTTCATCAAGAATAGGCTTTGCATATAAGGCATAAATATGGATAAGCAGTTCAGATATCATGTTCAGGAATAGAAATAATCTTAATATACCTGTAAGTATAAATTTGAGTGGCAGTTTACCCTCAAGAGTTTTGATAACAGTTACGTTGCGGCTATAATGCAAAATCAGGGACCTCCTCTACTTAAAAAAAAAAAAAATACTTCAAGTGCTGTGGTCTTAAATGTACTCACTGATTTTTATCTCTCTCTGAGTAAATCTTTAACTATCCATTTTGTCCCCTGGATGAAGCAATACAAAACATGACATCAAATCAATTTCTTAGGAGTTATCATTTTGAAGATAGGAGGCTTTAGATCACAGAGAAAAAGTCTGTGATATCAACCTATATGATCAGAGACCTTGGAACACAACAGAAACCATTGTTGCAAAGGCTACCACCTCAGTGGGGGAAAGGTAGAGTGAGGCTGGAAAGAAGTTTACCTTAGGTGGATAGGTACTGGGCAGGGTAGGGCAGTGCACCACCCAGTAACAACTTTTTATTGCTAAGTGCTAAAGAGGCAACAATAATATAAAATCCCTTCTGGCTGTCAAATCTGTGATTCTGTAACAGACAGACAATTTCGAGTCCACCTATGGCACATAAGAATTTTGTGACACTGGGCAAGGGCTTAACCTCTCAATGTCCTGGCTACTACCTAAAACTAATTGTTGCCTAGTAGATGCTAAACTGGTGGAGAGAACTTCCTCATCTGAAATTCCCTGTACAAAAGAAAGCACAGAGACAGTTAAAAAACAAAATGAAATACAACCAGAAACGATGCCGCATTCACCTATTTCTATACAACTAAAAGCGCGCTAAGGTTCTCTAAATCTCCATGGCCTGGGACAAAGCCCTAATTATAGTTCTACTCCTAGAAAGCAGCACCAAAAGCTCCCTTAACTTTTCTCCACAGTAACCATTTTAGCTACCTTCAACTTCCAGTCCTCTGAGGCCAGAATAATAAGGTTCTGGAAAAGGTCCAAGGTGTCTAGATCAGTCTTGATCTGTTCTATGAGCAGTTTTTCCTAACCAGACTGTACTAGGGAACTGAAGCTGTCCTAAGAAGTTTTAGTAGTAATTTTTACATAGCTACAGTAGCAGAAGTAATACAAAGAATTTGGGTACATCACTATTAACATACAATTAAAAAGTAAAATGAAGAGAGGTACACCATTCCTTTCAAAATTCTGCATCCTTCAGGGCTTCTTTATTCTTTTTTTAAAAAATAAAACATTGACTAAAGAGTTTTTCAGAGTTTTTTCTTGCTTTTATTATTTGAGGGAGTCAATTTGAGAGTATTTTACATTGCTAAGATTAGGGTAGAAGTATCACATGAAGAGTTTTTAATTAAAATGTTAAATAAAAAACTAAATTTAAAAGAAAACCAGGGCTTCTATCAGACAAAATGGAGGTAGTTTTATAAAATCATAGACATTTAAACAACTATTATACTTTGCATTTTTTCATAAAATATGATAAAAAGTAAGAATTCCAGAATAATTCAAAGAAGAAAAGAGTTATGAAATATGATTAAATTAGAGCAAAAGTCAGAGCCCTCGATGCAAAATGTAAAAATACAAGCAGTAGGACAGAAAAAACAAAGACACCATGGAAAATTTCTCTGAAAAAAGTAGAAGCTTTGAAAAAAAGGATGACAAATTTGAAACACAAAAATATCGAAACTGAAGAACACCAAGGCAATTAGTGATCTCAATAAGAAATACCTTTCGCAATCACATAGGAAAAACTTTCACAGACCTCAGAATTATCCTACATCACTAGAAATTGGAGAAAGAAATAGAATGGCATATTTCAAAAAGCAGGGAGCTCAAGTTACAATCTGCTAAATTATCCTGAAAAGATGAGCTTAGTCATCAATGAAAACAAATTGAAATCTCAACAAAAGAGAGGCATTTGAGGCACTCCTTCTTAGGACTTAATGGTTAGAATAACATGTAAATTGCAAATCTGCTGAACAAAAGAAATTCAAGAAAGGTAAGTAAGTACAATTATTAGTAAAAGACGAATGAATACTATTATTAATTCTATTTGTAAGGTTGAAGTTGAAATTGACCCATTTGGATTTGGAGCCTTGACTAGGTTAAAGAACACAATTTGATTGTATCAAACAATCAGAATTAACTGTGAATAAGGGCTCTTCCTTGAATCAATCATAACCATTCTGTAAGAAACTGGATTAGCTCTCAGCAATTTGTATAAGAGAGAAGCTACCTCAGAATAGAGAAAAGAGATTCTGATGGTCTGGGTTGGAGGGTTGGAGCAAATGAAGAACTCAGTTGTGGCAGACAAGAAATCAAGAAGAGTTATCAGCTCTATGATCATCTTGGAGAGGAGGACTCAAGCCAAAGAAAGCCTCAAGAAATCTTCACTTCTTTCCCGAACTTCTCCTCCCAATGCTTATAGATGGCACAATAGGCCTAGAACCAAGATAGAACTGAGTTCAAATCCATCCTCAAACCTGAGTAACCTTGGGTATATCACTTAGCTGCTGTTTGCCTGTAAAATGGGCTTACTTCCCAATGTAGTTGTGAGAAAATAATTGTAATGCAAAATGAGTTAATAATTGTAATACAAAGTGCTTAGCGTATAACAACATTTGCTATTCACACTAATAGCACATAGCAACATGCCTGGCATACAGAAATGCCATATAAATGTTAGCTATTACTATAAAATGTCTGCTATTACTGGGAAAGACTCTATAAAATAATCTACTGTTTTGTGACCCAAATATTTATTCAAAATACTCAAGCAGATTTGGAATTCATTCATATCTCACTCATATGATTGTTCCCTCTAGCATGCAGATCACAATGCTCACCATCCTTGGCAACTTTTGTCTGTGTCTTCTCATCTTTCTGACGTAGGAGTTTCACTCAGAGGGCTAGTGGCTTCTTGACTTCCTTGTGATATCTCTTGGATGCTATAAGAACACTTAGTGTGTCCACCTCTCATCCTTCAGTGTTGGCACATAACCTACCAATCTTCTTTTTCTAGTATATATTTCCCTGATGATTCCTTTTATTATAGGTCTTTTTGGAAGTTCATCATTGGCTTTATATTGCAGCCTACTCATACCAACCAATTTTTGTTTTCCAAGTTATAAGAAAAGTTTTCAATTCTTCAGAGGCTATAATGTTCTATGTTTTATAGCCAGAGAGCAATACTGGTAAAATATTGGTATTAAAAGGAATGACCTTGGTTTCTAAGAGGTTTTAAGTCATTAAAGAAGCCTGCAATGCCCTGAATGTAATCAGTATCACCTCTTCTTCAGGTTGAATTTTGGGCTCAATTCATTTTTTCTGTCTGTCCCAGATATGGATACTAATTAACAAAATCCATCAGCTATTTTTCAGGCTCTTGGTGTCATCTTTCTATAGCCAAAAGCTCCTTTATTGTGCCCTGCTTTGATCTCTTGTGTCAGATAGCTATGGCATCCAGAATAATCTAAGGACAACCAGCTCAGACACGTCCAGGAATCTGCTGCATCATAATCCTTCTCTCTGTGTATTATGTGCCCTGAAGGAAACTGCGAGGCAATAGTATTTCCTAAACTGCTAGCTGTACTTGGTCCATTCTTGTAAAGTTTATTTTCCTTAAGGGTTAAGGTTAGGGTTCATGTCAAGTTTATAGACACTAGCTGCCTTCACCAGATACTTTAACCATACTTCCAACTGAGCTCCTATGGGCTGATCAGGACACTGAGTTTGGAGTGGAAGTGGAGTTTATGGGGAGAGAGTTTTTGGCCTTGACTCAGCAAAGCAAGCTGCTTCCCTAAAATCTCTGGTATAATGCAACAATCTTTTTAGTCTTGAGCAAGGCTCAGGTACAGCAAAGAGGGAAAGAAGGAGAGAGAAGGTAGGAAGCAGTATTGGAGAGAAATAAGCAAAAAGCAAAAAAAAAAAAAAAAAAGTAAAGATCCATCTTGGATAAGAAGAGGATCATACTTACTGAATTATACTCTTTCTTGCTGAAGTTAGGGATTGCCCTCACAAGATGACTCTTGTAGAGAAGACCAATATTGTCTTTATCTAACCATATGATTCTCTGATCCTGGGGCTCTCTATTCAGGTTCTCTATCTGGAACGGATCTGGGAATTTGCAATGGACTTTGAATGAATACTCTGAAGCTTAAGCAGAGCTTCTGTACAACTACTGGGCAGAAGGGATTGACTGCTGAGAAGAATTCTGAGGGTTCCTAGAATTTTGTGCTCTCTAATGATGGAAGAAGGGAGAGTAGTTGGAACTGAGGAAAAGTATGTCCAAAAAGGCAGAGTGCTTACAGAGACAGACACAAATAGAAACTGAATGAGAAACAGTTAAGATCAATGCTTCAACAGGATCTACTCAAGGCTCTCATTTCTCCCTCTCCGCCCATTCTGAAGGATGAGGGCAAGGGAGAATTTGAGAGACCCATAGAATATAGAGTAAAAAAGAATCTTATGTCATCTAATTCATTACAGATGAGAAAACTAAGTCCATAGAGGTGAAGTGACAAGATTTAAAATCATGTCCTCTGACTCCAATTCAAGCATACATTTTACTACACTATCTTTTTCACCAAAAATAGTCAGGGCCTAAAGTATTCCTGCCATCATCCTGAGTCATATTGTCAGATGTGATAGTTGGAAGTGTTTGAACTATGGTCATTGCTCTGGGCAGGATCCAGATGCTGACAATATGCCACATTGTCTGGTCAGGTCAGACACAAAAAACAGACTGTGTTGCAGTTTATTTGAGAGTTGTGGCTTTTTATTAAAATATAATCCAGTGATCTGAACCAATGCAAAGAAGCTTTGGAATGAAAAAATGGGAAGTCACAGGCAATCTTCTTAACTGGGTCAGGTGTACATTCCCTGTGGAGTAGGGCTGTAGTGTAGATGTTATTATATAAGTTTGGAGCAGAAAGCCCCAGGCCCCAGAAACAGGAGCAGCTCTAGACCTCTCACTAATCATCACTCATCAAGTAAACCAAGCCCTTCTGTCCTCAGTCAAAACACAGGAATTATCTCCATTGCTTGTTTTGTATCTAATGTCTCTGCTCCAGTCATATAACCTCTGAAAATTTTTAAGATAGTCATTGCCTACTTAGAGACTTTCCAGAGAAGGATGATCAGAATGATGAGGTAACAGCATAATGAAAAGAAATAGGAATATTTAGCCTCAAGAAGAGAAGACTTAGAAAAGACATGATATTTTTAAGGAGGAGGACACATGTTTACTCTAGTAGTTTACTCTAGCTCTAGTAAGCAGAGGTAGCAAAACACCAGCAAGAGTGGGGAATCGTAAGGAGATAAATTTTGAGCCACCATAAGAAAGACTTTTCTAACCATAAGCCCTAAGGATAATAGACGCTCTTTAAATAGATTTTTATGTACTTTAGATAATTTCATTTTCACAATAACCCTTCAAGGCTAGTATTGGAGATCTTATTACCCTAACTGTACAGATGAGGAAAAATAAGTTCAAAAACATTAACTGACTTGCCTGTGTTCACATGGTCAGTGAGTGGTTTAAAAACCCAAATATTTTTCTGATTTTTGGTCTGTATCTTTTTCCATTGCAGAAAAATGCTTCACATGAGGTAGGTCATGAAGAAGTTCATGAGGTAGTGAGATAATTGTTACAAAATATATTTAAGCACACATTGGACAACCATTGGGCAGGGATTCTGTAGAGGGAATTATTGTAGAAGTGACTAGAAAGTTGTATTAGATCTGGGATGTGCTAGTAAATGTTTAATAACTGGCTCTCAAGGGTAGGCGGGGGAGAAGAATAGTCACAGGATACCCTCCTAACATTAATCTGTATCATTAACATTTTCTCCTTTTTAAGGTCTAGAAATCAGTAAGACAATAAATCAAGCCCTAATTTGAAGTATTTTCCAATTTCTGAAGTATAAATATGCACACCAAAAATTTAACAATTGGGTTTCTAGAGTTGATAGGAACTGGATCTAAAACACCCCTGCTTCAATCCCTTCCAACTCAAAAGTTCTATTTTTTTATGCTTCCTAGTGTTCTAGTTCAGTAGAAGTTGTTCAGGTTCCAAACCCTATAGAGGATATATATATATATGTTTGTATATGTATACACACATATACATATACATATATACACATACCACCAACTGGTTTCTAGGAAGATTGGGGGCCTGTATGCTGAAGAAACCCCAAGAGACTCTGTATGCTATCATGATAAGACACATGTCTCTCCATAGATGCAAGGCAGCCCTTGTCCTGCAGAAGGGGTAGGGAATCTGCTTATTCTGTAAATAACAGTGGATTTCTTTTCAAAAGTTTCTGCTTGGTGGTGTAGAACTTCTACCTATATTATTGGCATGCACTTTTTCTAATTTTTCTAAAAGAGTTAATGTATTGTGAGAATGTGTCTGTTCTAATAGAGAGCTGGACACACTGCTATTTAGATTTCTATTCTTGATTAGGTCTGTGATTTCATTGTTGTAGAGAACTGACTAAGGGCACTAAGAGGGTAAATGACTTGGCCAGGGTTACTTCGCTAGGATGTGCCAGAAGAGGCACTTGAATCCAGGTCTCTTTTTGGTTCTTGAATCCAAAACCAACTCTATCCACTATGCCTGACTGCCTCTTAGGTAAATTCAATAAATCCTTATTAAGTTATTCAAGAATAACCAACTTTGATACTTCAGCTATGAATGAGCACCTTTCCTATGCTGAGGCAATTGTGTTGATTGTGCCATCAAATATATGGAGGAATCATTTGCTCCATTCAGAATCTCAAAATTTTATAATTGGATAAAAGAGAGGCATAGAAATTATTTAGTCCACTCCTATGTCCAATGCATTTATCCCTCTACAACTTCCTCAAAAAAGTTTTTCAATATCTATTTGAATATTTCCAGGGGTGAGACTCTCACTACCTTCACTACACTATGCTACAATAGAAAGCAGCATATTCCATTGTTGGAAAGCTCTAATTGCTAGATAATTCTTTCTTGTATTGAGCTGATGTCTACTTCCCTTTGACTTCATCTATTGATCTCAGTTCTTCCCCTTTGTATGGCAGCACTCCAGTCAAATTCTCTCCAGGCAAATTCTCTCTAGCCCCTTCTCCCGTTCATAAGCTCCTCCCAGAACCTCCACTTTGAGGAAGGACTCAGAGCAGACTTCCTTCATTTTCTGGACTTCACCACCAATGTCCAACCTTCCCTCCCCCCATTCTGCTAACCCCACCACTCTTCAGCTCTTTTTCATGTGATGTCTTGTCCCATTCAAATTTAAGCTCCATCAGTTATTCTGAGGCTTCCCCCTTATTTCTCTCTTAAAATACTATTTGTTATACAGTATGACTATCTGAAAAGGGAAAGGAGGATACTGGAAGAAACTGATGATATTAAAGTAAATATAAACTTATTTTTTACAGAAAGTATACACTTGAGGACATGAGCTGTTTTTCTTTTTGCTTGTATTTGTCTCCCTAGTGCTTAGCACAGTTCCTTGAATGTATAAAGTGTTTAATAAATGCTTTAATAAATTGGCTTGACTTGCAGAGGTCCCCCTTTATAGAGAGTGCGAAGATAGAAGGGAAGATGAAGTTAAAAGGTAATTATTTAAAAGAGCTATTTTTAATTAATACCTTTGGTTTTCACAAAACATTCATTTCCGAATATGCCCTTCTCCCCTACCCAACAAGGTTTCTCTTGGAACTAATAGTGACTCCTCTAGCCACCACTACCTGAAGGTTAGGTATGCTATATTCATTTAAGTGTAGAAAACCCCAGAGTTCTCTAGTACTTTTAAGGGATTTGGGAAAGAAGTGTTTAGCCTCTGGCATTGACTTTAGCCCCCACTGATTGTGTACCCTCAATTTTAGAGCTTCTCAAGGTTTCCTTGCTGGACAGATATCAACATCTAGCCTAGAACTGAGGCTCCAAGATAAGCATTTCTTGAACTCCTGAATGTGGGACTCCACCCCCTGTGCCTAGAACTTAAAAGGACAAATGGAATAAACCAAAACTTCAAGGCCTTTGGACCTAAGAGGAAAGTGAAAATGGCCCTTCTCCCTACCTAGTAAAGTGCATGATACCCCTGCTATGGGTGAATAAAACCATCCTTGCATGGCACTGAAAGGACAGTGGCTTTACCTCTATCAGACACTCAACCAGTTCTGTCCACATAGCCCATGGAAAGAGGCGGCTTCTATCTATGTGGTAAGGGAACTCAAGGTATGGTGTCTCAGAAGTAGGTCCCTGCTGTCTACCACATGGGTACTTACATGTCAGATTATTTGGTCATCCATCAAAGCTCAGTTATATAACAAAGACTAAAAAGAAAAAAAAATCCAGCAGAACCAACCAACCTATCATACATCTGAAAGCATATGGAATTTCCATACCCACTGTCCCCCACCTTGTACCACTGCTTGTTTTTGTTGCTATTGTCTCTAAAGCTATCGTGATCTTTTTGTTCTTTCCTATAGGATTATCTTGTCTATTACTCTTTATATAATAAAAGAGCTTAGTGGTCACTAACCCTTGGTGTGTAATCAATGCAAACGTTGTAGACAGAGAGGAAAGCAGTCAGCCTTTAAAAAGCTAAAAGCTGGAGTCCTGAATTTTTTGTGTGTGATATGGACCCTTTTGGCAGCTGAGTAAAGTACATGGACCCTTTCTAAGAATATTTTTATGCACATAAAATAGAATTCATAAGATTAGCCAAAAATAGTTATCAATTTTTTAAAGTTCACTTTTGTGAACTTCATTGTTTTCCAAATGGTTTTCCTGATTTAAGCCTCCCCCATCTTCATTCTATCTTCCAAATATCTACCAAGGTGATTTTCCTAAAGTGTCATTATCCTACTGGGTCATCTCTAGGAGCTCATTACTAGGACTTGGATCTCTAGCATTTAAAAGACTTCATAACCTGGCTTCAACCTACCTTTTCAGGTATATCATTCACCTTCATTATAGCTCCTTAACTATGGACCCTAAATTAAAAAAAAAAAAAAAACCCTGCATCTAGAGAAAAGAATACATGGAGGAGGCAGAGTACACACACGCACACACCCACACACACACACACACACACACACACACCACAACTACAAACCATTTTAGTTACTCTGTGATCATATTCATCAACCAGTTTAAATTTCAATTAAGGAGACTATAAACAAAGAAATGTTAATAATCTAAAACAAATAAAACATTCTTGAAACATGAAAATATAAGCTGCTTGGGCCAGTCCAGAATGAAGGGAGGAAATCAGACTGCTGTTTGATTGTGCCATGCTAATACTTTTTAAAATTCCTTGATTGGTGTGCGTGTTGCTGCTCTCCCACAACTACCTCCCTCTTAGCAGCTTACCAGTAATACAATAGGACATACAAAGTATTAGGAACTCTCCTCAGCTCTCCATTTGTCATCATCCTATTCACATCTCTACATCAACATCTCCTTGCACATCTCATTCGTATATTATGTAAAGAAAATAAAAATTCAGTCCTGTGTAGTTGGGTCAGAAGAACATAACGATGGTATTACCTTGGTGCGGCAGAGCTAAATCCTACTGGTAACTTATCATTTGACTGTTTGGTTTTAACACAGTATTAATGTGGTAAGTCAAGAGGGAAAACATTAGGAAATGTAAATGTAACTGGACTTGTGTCTAAGATTTATTTATGCAATAGTGCCCAAATTCATAATGATTCTGTACTTAAAAGAGTAGTTATGAAATGGCTATGCTTATGCCTCTAAAGAGCAAAATTCTCCAACAATGGGCAAGAGATGAAACTCCAAGTCTTGATTAGGAAAAATTCCTCTCTCCTTCCTGGTGCTCTCATGCTGCAAATAAAGGGATACCCAGCAACAAATGGACAGGTTTCACTAAAGTTGAGAAATAATATCAAATCTGGTGAATGTATTATTTAATAGAATAATTTTTTTAAAAAAACATAAATAAAAACATGGCCTGACCATTGTTCTCTCAACTGACTTGCTTCTCTGTGAGAGATGGGGCATGTGCATGGGGGATGGTCTTCCACAATAAAACACAACTCCTAGCTTGTCCATTCGATAAGAATCGTCCTCCCATGGTTTTACAGGAAGGTACCAGCTGCTCCCTGTACTACGTGGGACAAATACCACTTCTCCCTTTTCCTTTCCTTATTCTCTTTGAGACTCCCCTGCAAAAACAAAACAAAACAAAACAACTTCTCCTGCCGTCAAAACCTCTGCCTCACCTCTTCACCCCCCCTCACTCTCCACTTCCCATTTGAGGGCTAATCCAATATTAGTTTTCTCTCCTCACAAACCAGGAATCCAAATCCCAGAATGTTTTGTGACTGCCCTGGCAACAGGTGTTTATATAAATAAAAATGTATTTTTAAAGTTCAAATAAAATTATTAGAAGAAAAACAAAACATGACCAATCTCTAAATAGTAATCATTTACCAAGAATCTACTGCCCTCCATCGTGATAGGCTGGAAAATCTTCCTCATCCTCAAAGAAATGATGGCTTTGAGCACTCCAACAACTTGTTGAACAAAGATATGGAATCATAGCAAGGAAGTAAACCCTGGTTATAGTCATTGCCTAGTTTCATCACTGAACTCTGCTCCAGCTGCTGAGTCTGCACTGACTGAATCACTCCCAAAGGAATAATATATTCTTCCTGGGCAAAGGTCCCGTAAGGATCCCAAGACAGCCTCAATATGCCTTTAGCCCCAGAAGCCACTGCAGCTGAGCTATATGACCTGATCTTTGAGATAATGCTAATAAAATTATGTCTGGGTGGTCTGACTGTTCTTCTAAACCTTTGCATTTTTCAGGAGGTGATTAAGGCCCATTAAATGCTGCATTCTGGCTCATTACAACTTAATTGAATCACCTTCCGGATAACAGCAATTGTTTATGCTCCTAATGGATGTTGCCTTGCCTTCACTGCAGAAAAACATCATTTTCCCTAGGATGAAAACTGACATTCAAACTGTGACAGAATTTCCATTGCATACCATCCCTTGGCTGTTCCAACTGTTGGAGCCAGCCAGACATCCAGTAACTGCTTCAGATCACAAAAAGCAACTCCTAAACTACAGTCACTGCGGTACCAGAGTGTTGCCCCACTTGTAACCCTGAATTCAGTTCTTCTAGAGGGTGAGGGAGGAGAGAACTACTGAATGACAAGATGGCCTTCACTATGAATGATCCCAAGGGATTTCTGCCTTTGAACAGGGCCATCAATAAGTTTTAAGGGAAGAGAAGAGGGGGTTAGACAGCAGGTGATTTTCAACTTCAAGTATGTCCATTCTAGGAGACTTGGGAATGTAATGGGCAGGGGAAAAGTGTTGTTCCCTTACTCTGGGGAAGGCATAAGTTATGCATTTTAACATCAGGACCTCCCAGACGCAAGGTATAAGATACAGGCCCCAGATATAGCCACAAGGTAGAACAGTGATATTGTGGATAGCCAGCTCTTCCACCCATTCTAGGAGCCAGAAGTCTCTTTGAGATTCTAGACTTCCAGTGAATTTTGGAGAACTGACAAGGAGGAAGGGGAAAGTGGGAATTGTCAGAGAAGAAGATTATAAGACATGGGGTTTATAAACTCAGACCTGAAAGATAGCCCTGCTTTTTCAGAAAATAGCAATTTCAAGGAAAATCTCTGTCAAAGGAGTCTTTCTTCAATAACTGCCATCATAGGATTCCACTGCAATGCAAATTCACTTGCACAATGACTTAACATTTTTCTAAGGACCATGACAACAGGGAGGTGATACCACAATTTGCAAGTGAATTGTATTTGAGTCAGGGAGGGCTATACAAAGTCAACAGTTTCACTTTCCTCTCCAAAGACATCTGGATGCTGTGGCAAGATATAGTTTAGGACAACTGGAGATGGCCCCTGATTGCAGTGGGAAATCTTGGCTTTTTAAAACTAAGGTCTTTCCCAAGTCTCAGTATGACTGAGGCAACACCCATTCAGTGACTTAGGCTAGGTAAAAAATGGCCTGTTTTACCTAATTTAAAAAAAAAAAAAAACACCTGGGAGAAGACCCTCAGAGTTTCTGGCCAAAATAGAACCAGTTGCTATTTACATTCACTCTGAATCACCTGAGCCCAAATAATGACCAGGTGGGACCTAGACTGGGACCTATCATTGGTCAATCAGTGAGAGCCAGTCTCAGCCCAAGTACTTACTAAATAAATCTTAGAGTGATGATTTTGTCCTCAGAGGACCAAGTTAGATATCTTTGGGTGGGAACTGCAGAGGAAAAAATTGTGAAGTAGGACATCTCCTAGTCAAGCAGTAATAACATCAACAAAAAGAATGAAAAATGATTAAGAGAACCTAGGGTATTAAATCTAAAAATAAATAACAAAAAAGTCACAGAGATTATGCAACTACAGTTAACTATAAAAATATCAGAGTTCACACAGGTCATCACAACCATAGTTAACTCTAAGAAATAAAATGAAATAAAAACAAAATTTTAAAAATAAGGCCAATAGTTTTATAAGCAAAAAGCTTTTTCTTTCTTCCATTGGAGGAGGGAAACTAGACATATGTGCCATGGCCTCCTTTAGGAGGAGAACAGCTTTAGTATGGTACATATCAATACATACAGCAATGGTGATGGGGCACAGACTCTAGGAACCCCCTTGAACTCTCCATGAATCTTCCCACTTGATCTGGCATTTGCCTGAGTCCCTAAGCCTTTCATTATTACTTTGTCTAATTGACTATGATTGCTTCCCATTCTTGATTCTGGTGGAGTCCTAATAGAGTTGCCCCCAATCCCAATAGTCTAACTTCATTATAGGCCCACCATACCTACCTAACCCTCCTTCTTCTTGTATGCCTCACTGCTCACTAAAACAACAGGTGTGTCCCTGAAACTCATAGTTCTCACAGAAACAACAGGCATGGGAACCCAGCCATTGCCTTTACCTAGCTACTGCCCCCAGATCCATTCCCACATATTTGAACAAGTGTGTTCTTGTATTCAATCACAATAACATCATCCATCTAGCTCAAGACAGGACCACAATACCTAACTATCTCTTTTGACCAGACAGGACCACAATAGCTAGTCAACTGGAGGGCAGCATGACCAGAATGTTTAACCACCACCATATATGGGACTCCTCTATTACCTAATCCCTTAACAAACTCCTCCTGCCTTTTTAATATTAATCATATTCCTATATTCTATGTAAATTTCTGTTATGTAATTGCATTTTTACCCTATAAAAATCCATCTTGCTTTCTCTGAAGTTGCAGGTTCCTCTTGGAATTTAGCCTGTTTCATAAGAGGTATCTATCTCAATGAAGTGGTCTGACTCAATTCTTTGAGACTGTTCCACCACAACACATCATGAAACCTCAACAGTCTTCGGTGTCCCTAGGTTTAAACTCCAAAAGTTTTTAGCATCCCTGGGTAGGCTCGAGTCTCGGTCTTTGACTTCCCCCTCCAAGTGGAGCAGAGTCTCTGAATCAGACCCCGTCTAATTCAAAGGTAAGCCTATCTGTTTCCCTTTTCTTAGTTGGGCGGTCCTTCAAGTACCTACGAAGATGTGACTGGAACTGTTGGGCCTTAATGCCTAAGGTCCTACGGTCAGGAAGTTCCCTCTAGACAGAAGACTGTCTCTGGGAATTTTGCATTTTTTTCTCTTCATCCTTCAGTGGGACTCCCCAGAGATGAATGTGGCTATAGTGTGAATTTCCTTAGACTTACTGTCATTCAGTCCCAACTCCCATCCAATGGGGCTACCAAACTGTAATAGATCCTGCTCTCTGTATAATCTGGAAGACCAAGAAAAGTTATCACCATCTGTGCTTTCTGATTGTCTGCTCTGTGTCTGTATAAAAATCTCTGATTCTGCCACCTTGTGAGACTCAAAATGCAGCCTTCCAGAAAAGAAAAAAAATTGTACCTGTACTAGAAAGATTGATGATCTCTTAACTCTCTGTCTCCTTCCTTGGACTCTAGCCAATGTCTGGAGGTGGCAAGACAGATAGTAAAAAAAGAGGAAGAGGAAACTTTCCCCCTAAGATCTAAGATAACAACCCTATGAGGGTAGGTGTCATTATTATCCCCCTTTTACAGTTGAGGGAACTAAAGCAGACAGAGGTTAAGTGACTGAATGACAGATAAACAGAGCACACAGGACGGCTGCTAGCACAGGTTCACTCTTGATTTGGTCAGACAGGAAAGACGCTAAGAAAGGGTTAATAATCTTACTTTATTCTACTCTAGTTTTCTCAGAAGAGAATTGCTGATAACAAGAACACAAACTCCTACAGCATTCCCTAGTTACCCTTCTTACAGGGGCCTGTGAGAAGAGAAGGCAACTGCCCCTACATCTCAATGAGGTCAACTGAGACAGGCAGAACTTGTGCTTCCCTAAATCCTCTCAGATCTTGATGGGGGCTGATCAAGGTCTGCACAGTACTTATGCATTCAATCCTAAGGTTCCCCCCAAGCCTCAGTGGGGGTCAGTTGAGGCACACACAGCACTTGTGCATTCAACCCTAAGGGTACCCCATTTGCTGTCTAGTGACCACCTGTTTTATAGTCCAACAGACAAAGAAGGTATATTGCCAGCAATAGACTCACAAGTTTACATCACCTCATCCCTGTATCTCACTGTGCAGTCTCAGTGGATGTTTATATGATTTATCACTATACAATGCTGCGCAAGTATGGTGGAGATGTTTTGAATCATAACTGTGGGAACTCATATCTAATACTTGAGAAAAGGAGTTTGTTATGGCTATGGATTCTGAGAAACTGAACTCTAAGAAATAATAACAAAAATTCACTTTACACGTACTAAAATCCACCTTACTTATACTAAAATTCACCTTACATACAGTGACTTACCCAGGAACATCACAGCCATTAAGTGTCTGAAGTTAGATCTGAACTCAGTTCTCCCTGACTCCCGGAACCAGCACTAGATCCACTGAATCACTTAGCTGCCTATGTAAAGGTATGTGATTTTAACCAGTGTACCCCATACTCCATACCATACTGCCTCCTCAAGCACCACATTTAACATTAAGACCTATTCTGATCTCCACAGGGGCTACTACTTTCCTAGAAATACTGTGTGTATCTATTTTGCATTTATATTGTTTCCTTACTAAGGAGTAAACTTCTTGAGGGCAGAAATTGTTTCACTTTTTTCTTTGTAAACCCATAACCTAACACTTGATATAAAGGAGGTATTTAATAAATGCTTGTTAACTGACTGGAGAATCAGATATCAGATGATCTGGGCACTTAATTTAGGGAGTTGTACATAAAGGAATTCTAGTTTAGACTATGGGCAGAAGCACCTAAGGCAAGGGAAGAACTAAGAGAAGCAGAAAGTCAGGTCTAAGACTGAGTTGAGACTGAATGGAAATGATTGCAACAGAGAAGCCAACTGACAAGAAGGCTTCAGCTGGTAACATCTAATTGCTTGGATAAGCTCGTTTTTTTGTTCTGTTTTGTTCATTTACATTGTTGTAGTCACTGTGCATATTGTTATCTTCCTTCTACTTACTTCACTCTGTATCAGTTCATACAAGCCTAAAATACATCATATTTGTCATTTCTTAGAAACATTTCATTACATTCAGATACTACCATTTGTTTAGCCTTGCCCCAATCAATGGGTATTGACTTTGTCTCCAGTTCTCTGCTATCACAAAAAGCATTTCTATGGATATTTTGGAGTATGAAGGACTTTTATTTCTGTCTTTGATCTCTTTGAGGTAAATGTCTAAAAGTGGGGTCAAAGGGTATGAGTATTTTAGTCATTTTTTAGCATGCATACAAATGCATTCCCAAATGGCTATACCAAGTCAGTTCCAGCAATAGTGCCTGTCTGCCCACAAATCTTCCAGTATTGATTATTTCCATTTTTTTCATCTCTGAGAGTTTGTAGCTAGATGAGACCATAAGAGTTTATCTTGTTTAACTCCCCATACAATGCAAGGAACCTCTTTACAGTCTCTGTGGCATGTGGCTCTACTTGAGGCTGGATAATGTCATAAGCACATGTCAGCAACTTTCAAGTCCATAGTAACTTGACAAAGAATAATCATATAAAATCCCCTGTGTGGACAATGAGCATATTAGCTAAGTTTTGTAGATTTCAAGAGGTCTTGCAAACCTGCTGAGAGTTAATTGGTCCTTATATAGGCTGGTGTCCCCACCAAAATGATTTTATTTGAAAATAATAAAATATATTGGCATATTCTAAGAAATACAACATTACTTTGGTATCCATCAAGTTCATGAGAATCAAAGAAACTCAGAGTTGGAAGGGACCTCAGAAGACAGCAATCTATCCACTCTTCCTTCCATCTAATTCTTATCAATACATTTGCATATAAAAGATATATGAAGACCAGATGAGAAATAAATGTATAGGAAGGGCAGAAAGTGGATCAGGCAAAGTCTTCTGCAGAAAGTGGGATTTAAGATGAATCTTGAAGAAAGTCAGAGAAGTTAAGAAACAGAGGTTAGAAGGAAGAACATTCCAGGCGTGCAAAGACCAAAAATGGAAACGTGAAAGTAGGAAAAAAAGCAAGCAAACTAGCATAGAAGAAGCACAGTTTAAAGGAAGTTAGTAAGTGTAAGGAGACTGGAAAGGGAGGAAAGGGCCAGTGTGTAAAGGGCTTTAAATGCCAAAGAGAGTTTATATTTGATCTTCAAAAGGAAACCACTGGAGTTTATTGAGTAAGGGAGTGACACGGGGATGATAGTGAAAACAATCTGCTAGAGAAGGCAGAATCGAGTGGACTCAATGATGCATTTAGAGGAGCTAGTTTTGGCAAAAATGGCTACCTCTTCATTAGAAACAGCATATCAGGGACATAGTGGGAGAAGATGTTTGAGTGACATGAAATGTAGAAGAGGGGACAAAAGGGAACTCTTGGTCAATTGCCTTAATTTATTCAGTAACGAACGAAGAGAAATTCTTAGTTGAGAGAGTTGGGGATGGGGATAGCGGGAGGTCTGAGAGATGAAAAGGTTTGGAACAGCTGTTGTGGATAGTGAGCTAGCAAACTGATAAAAGAATTATATCATGGTTAGCCTTCTGCTGATGAACATCTCCAAACTTGACTGAGGGAATGAATCACACAGTCTGGTAGCAAAATTCTTTCCTCTCACTCTAGGTACCAATTAGTAGCCAAATGTTGTTATTTCTACCTCCATGCAATCTTTCACATCTGTCTCCTCTCTACTCACACACCCACCAACTTTATTCAGACCTTTATCACCACCTAACTGGACTATTGCAAAAGCATCCTAATTGGTCTCCTTGCCTCTAGTCTCTTTCCACTTCAATTCATTGTCCCCTCAGCTGTCAAAGTGATTTTTGCTAAAACACAGATCTGATCATATCACTTTTCTATTCAATAAATTCCATTGATTCCCTATTCCAGGGTCAAATACAAATTCCTTTGGTAGGTATATAAAGCTCTTCCCAATGCAACTCCAACCTATCTCTCAAACTCTGTTTCATATTACTTCCCTCCATGCACTCCATGGTCTAGTCAAACTGGTCTTTTTGCTATCCCCCATGCATAACACTATATCTCTTAACTCTGTGCCGTTTCACTGGCTAAATCCAATGTCTAGAATTTACTTCTACACTATATCTGCTTCTTAGAATCTCTGGTTTTCTTCAAGACTCAGGTCTGTTACTTAATGTTTGTGTGACCTTGGGAAGTTCTTTAAACGCCCCTGAGTTTTCTCATCTATAAAATGAGAGAATTGGACTAGATGACCTCTGAGATCCCTCCCAGCTTTAGATATATAATCCCATTAAGTCACCTAACTTCCTCAAGTCTTCTTTTCTCTTTTATAAAATGAGAACAATAAAATTTGCATGATATGTTCAGAGAGCAGTCACAAAGATAAATAGGATAACACTGAAACACTAAATCATCATGAGGAATGATTATTGTCATCAACAAATATCTTCTTGGTTCTTTATTTAGATTTCTGATATCAAAAAGTAATGAGTTGACTCACGTTCAGATCCCTGAAGTATTTATTAGAGATTTGAAAAACTGTATGTTCAGACTTGAAATTTGAAAAACTGTTATGTTCAAAACAGAAATGAAAAAATGAAAAAAATATTACTCTCTCCCTTAAGTACAGAGGGGGCAAACAACAGAATATTGCATCGACTATCAGACTTATTTTGTTGGTTGGTTTTGCTGAGCTGTCTTTTTTCTCTTTCTTTTTTTAATCTTTGCTATAAGATATGATTTGAGAGTAAGAAAGTAGAAGGCAATATATGCTGAAATGAATGTGGTTGTGAAAACAAAAAGTATAAATAAAAACAAGAAAGTTCATAGGATGTACTCTCACATCTGACAGAGTGGCCTGTCAGATGATCCTCAACTGGGATTGCTACAATAATTTTTGAATTCTAGTCTGCCTCTCTTTATATGCACAATCAGTTTGGGGTTGGTTGGATTTCAAGATATCACACTAACCAACATCACCAACTAAAAGGTTTCACTGAGCCTTTGGTGAACAAAATTCAGCTGAAAGCCATGTAAGCACCAGATATGTTCTTTCAAATATAGTGTCTCACCCAGTTACTGATAAAGCGTATGCCATGATTGTAGAATATCTTTATTAGGACTGGCTGATACAGTTGGATGATTTTCTAGTAATAGATGTTTGCTAATCAAACATATTGAGGAAAATATATAAGTTGGAGTCCCCCATTGGCTCAGAATATATTAGATAAGCACTGAGCATTACAAGCTTCATTAGGTTATCTAACCAATACACCTCTAATAAATGCTTGTTATGCTCACAGTCCTAGGAGTAGCTAGATGGCACAATGGATAGATCACTGGGCTTAGAGTAAGAAAGAGTCATTTTCACAAATTCAAATCCAGCTTCAGACAATTAATAGCTATGTGATCTTGGACAAGTCACTTAACCCTGTTTGCCTCAATTGCCTCATCTGTGAAATGAGCTGGAGAAGGAAATGGCAAACTACTCCAACATCTTTGCCAGGAAAATCCCAAATGGAATCCATGAAGAGTCAAAAATGACTGAATAACTGTTTCCTAATCTTCCAGTTTGGATTTTTTTCATCCTTTCTATGGGTAGATCATCAAGTCTTATTCACTAATCTCAGCCCAACTTATTTGAAATTTTTGTGTCTGCATGACAAAGATGAAGAAAGTTGAGGAAAGGAAAATGTGTTTTCTCTAAAATGGTCCCTGCCTCCAGAGAACAATATGATACATTCTGATCATTCAACCAAAGCCAAAGAATGTTCTAATTACTGCTTTTCTCTTTTTGCTTTGGACTGCTGAAAGCCTAAATACATTATCTTCTCTCTCCCTCACCTCTAATGTAGGCTACTTGGAGTGTCACACCCTTAACCACAACCATTACAGGGGCTCCAGGCCAAGTACATCATCCCAGAGGGGGTGAAAAAGTCCTATTTCTGCTAATATCATCTGGAGTAGAGACCAAAAGAGAGCAACTAGGGCCTGAGAACAGAAAGAGAAAAGATTAGGAAGGGAATAGGGGATAAAAGTGGAGGAAAAGCTGAAATAGGGGTTAGGGGTGAAGATGTGATAGCTCCAGCTCCAACCTTTCTGCTTAATGGGGTAATAGTTCCAAGTGATTTTTTTTAACTACTTTCTAATTTATCACTGATTTCTAACATGCAATTAGAAGTACTAAGGGTCCTGAATTTTCTAGTCTCTGAGCCTGTTTTGACTCCCTTGCTGAATCTGAACCCTACTTACCTATCCTTACTTTTACTACTGCATTCTAGCAGATCATTCACTTCATCTTTTCCTGCTTATTCCTGTCTGCCACACACACTCTAGAACATGAAAGTAGATTTTCTATGGTTCATTTATGAGTGAAAAAAAGACAACTTTAGTAATAAGTCAGAGTAATTTAAAGGTATTCTATCCAGAGTAAGAAATCCATAAGTATAAACAAACCAACCCAATCTCAGACTGAATGGTGCCTGTGCAATCTAACTTAATATTTGTCTAAAGTTCCCTGGTGATTTTCTCTAGACCTGGATCACTCATAGCCTCAAATGGCCTCTTAAATCAAAACCTTTTTGAGGATTATGGGAAAATTATAAATTGTGTATTGGTGTTATACCTAAAAGCACTGTTGATCTTGGGTTTATTTTTTCAACTCAAGTTAAAGATGGGTCACTATGCATAAGGATGTCTTCATTTGAAGAATTAAAAACCAAAGGAGACCAGATAACAAGACAGAGGTCAGAAAAATGAGAGAGCAACCACAGTAAACTAACAACAGGTAAAGGAGCAGAGCTAAGAATGTTCTCTGATGCTTGAAAGAGATAAAGTGGAAGAGGATCCCAAGTTTGAGCAGCTGCTTAAGGTTCTTCTGGGAGCTGATTTGATTGAAGCTGAGCTCCGTAGCTGTTGGGAGTTGGAAGAAAGCAAAATCCTGCTAAGTGAACAAATGGCTGGGTTTGGCTGCATTGCCCAGAGATAAAATTTGAAGAAATATTCACCTCTGTATTTTAAGAAAAAAGTTTGTTACTGACCTAGCTTGACATTGTTTCAGCAATAAGGCAAGGGAGCAGACCCAAAATGCTGCTGATCCTAGCATTGGGTCTGATGTTTCACTGTAAAAGTGTAATATGACTGCTTGATGAAAAGAGCTTAACATTGCTTCAGTGGCCCAAAAACAGCAGAGAGGTATATGCAAGTGTATTCAAAATAATACAAGCATACTTGTCTTTATTTTGTTTCACTTTTTTGTGCTTCTCAGAACAATTTGCACATATATCTATATCTATATATATCTATATATATATATATTTTAAAAATTGAAGGTTTATGGCAATCTTACTTCAAAGAAGTCTATTGGTACCATTTTCCTAACACCATGTGCTGACAGAGTGTATGTAACATTGTGGTAATTCTTACAATACTTTGAACTTTTTCATTATTATTATATTTACTATGGTGATCTGTGATCAGTGATCTTTGATATTACTATTGTAATTGTTTTGGGGTGCCATGAACAGAGTCCACATAATACAGTGAACTTAATCGGTAAATGTTGCATGTGATCTGACTGCTCCAATGACCTGCCATTCTGTCCCTCTCCTTGGGTCTCTCTATTCCTTGAGACACAACAACATTGAAATTAGGGTAATTAATAACTCTAGAATGGCCTCTAAGTATTCAAATAAAAGGAGCAGTCAATCAATGCAGCAAACTTCATTGTTGTCTTATTTTAAGAAATTGTCACAGCCATCCCAACCTTCAGCAACTACCACCTTGATTAGTCAGTATCTATCAACAGGATATTCATTATCACCATCAGTCTTCAATATAGTGCTAGAAATGCTAGCAATAGTAATAAGATGAGAAAAATAAAGATATAGACAAAGAAAAAATAAAATTATTACTTTTTGCAGATTACATGATGGTTTTCAGAGAACCTTAGAGAGTCACATAAAAACTGACTGAAATAATTAACAACTTCAACAAATATGCAGAATATAAAATAAACCCATAAAAATCATTAGTATTTCTCTATAATGCCAATAAAAGCTAGTAGGAAGAAATAGAGAAATTCCAATTAAAATAACTAGAGAAAATTTGAAACACTTATGAGTATACCTGCTAAGACATAGACAGGAACTATATTAACACAATTCTAAACTCTTTATACAAGTAAAAACAGATCTAAATAAATGGGTAACTATTAATTGCTCATGAGTAAGCCAAACCAATGAATATAATAAAAATGACAACAGTACCTAAATTAATTCATTTATCCAGTGCCATACCAATCAAATTACCAAAGGATTATTATTGAATAGAGTGAGAAAAACTAATAAAAGATGCATGTGACAGAACAAAAGATAAATAATATCAAGTGTATTAATGGGGAAAAAAGTGGGCAGAAACGGGACCTAGTAATACGAGATCTCAAACTATACTAGAAGTCAGTAATTATTAAAAATCTGGATAAAAATTTTAAAAATAGAGATGTTGATTAGTGCAACAAAACTGGTACACAATAAGAAGTAAATGAATACTGAAAATCAATGTTTGATCAATTAAAGTATACCAGCTACTGAATAAGAAGTCCATATTTGATAGAAATTGTTGGGAAAATTGGAAAGCAATCTGGAGGAAATATATAGAACACCATCTTACATCAAGATAAACTTAAAATAGGTTGATGACTTTGACAAAAAGAGAGACATTATAAACAAGTTAGAAAGCTAGAAATTATCTGTCAGATACATGGATAAGAGAAGGGTTTATGACCAAACATGAAGTAGAGAAGGTTAAAGAAGGTAAAGTGGTCATTTTGATTATGCACAATTTAAAAATTTTTACACAAACAAACCACTTGGAGGTTCTCTCTCACACCCATCAGATTGGTAGTGTTGACAAAAAAAAAAAAGAAAATGCAAGTTTTGAAGGAGATGTGGGAAAACCAGTACATTACATTAATGTAATATGTTAATGGAACTGTAAATTGTCCTAGACATTCTAAAAAGCAATTTGGATCTGTGCCCAAAAAGCCATTAAACTGTACATACCCTTTGATGCAGCAATACCACCACTAGGTCTGTACCACAAAGTAACCAACAAATGAGAAAAGGACTATATGTACAAAGATATTGTAGCAGTTCAGTTTGTAAGGCAAAGAACTAGAAACTAATGGGGTGTCCATCAAACAGGAAATGGCTGAATAAGTTATGATATATGAATGTAATGGAATACTTTTGTGCTATCAGAAATTATGAAGGGAATGGTTTCTGAGAAACCAGGAAAGGCTTGTATGAAATGACGCAGAATAAGGTAAACAGAACCAGAATAATTTCTGTGACAACAGCAATATTATAAGGACAAACATTTTTTAAAGACTTGGGAGTTCTGATAAACACAATAACCAGCCACGTTTCCAGAGGCCTCAAGATGAAACATGCTGCTCACTTCCTGATAGAGAAAGTGATGGTCTCAGAGCACAGATTGGAACATAACTTTTTTGGACATGGTCAATGTGGGAATTTGTTTTTCTTGACTATTCATATTTACATAAGAAATGCTTTTCTTTGCTTTTTTAGGGGAAGGAATGGGTGGGGAAGGCAGACATTCACTTAAAAATAAAAAAATTAATTAAAAATAGAAAAAATGAAGGAAATGGTTTCAGAGAAAATCAGGAAGTCTTGTATGCATTGATGCTGAGTGAATCGGGCAGAACAAAGAGAATAATTTATATAATAATAACTATCATAAAGACAATTAACTTTGAAATCTTAGGAACTCTGGTCAACACAATGAACTACCACAATTCCATATGTTTCATGATGAAATGGGGTACCCAACTCTGGATATAAAGAAGATGCATTTAGAGTATATGTGTGGGTGTGTATGTGTGTATGTATATGGACATGGCCTGTGTTTGTAACAGAGAATTTTATTTTTCTTACTTTCTCAGTGGAGGCAAGGGTAGATGAGAAGGAGGATGCAGATCTTCATTTGAAAAAAAATTTAAAGAAGAAAATAAAATGAGTCAAGTGATGAAATGTCAGTTTCAGGGAATATTAATTAGTCTAATTTGGCTAGACCAGACTTTATGAGTTTCCCAAATTCTAAGTTCCATACTACTTTCCACATTCTATTCAAATACACTTAGTCAACCCTAAAAGAAGTAAACTTTTTTCAGTCAAGTTTTCATTTCCTCAAAACTAAATATCAATCAGGTCAGAGGATGGCAGGAATCAGTGTTTGTTTATAACCCTCATGGCTTCTAGTAAAACAAGCGTAAGTTAACTCACAGTTGGTTTAGAGTGCTGTAAACATTCTAGGAATGCATGCTTTTTTAATTAATTTATTTTCAGCTTACAACATTCAGTTCCACAAGCTTTTGAGTTTTAAATTTTCTCTCCCTCCCTCCCCACTTTCCTCCCCAAGATGGCATGGGATCTGGTATAGGCTCTACATATACTTTCATATTAAATATATTTTCACATTACTCATGTTGTAAAGAAGAATTATAGTCAATGGAATGAGCCACAAGAAAGAAGAAACAAAGCAAAACAAAAGACAGAGAGAGAGTAAATAATATGCTTCAATATGGATTCAGACTCTGTATTTCTTTCTTTGGATGTGGATAGCATTTTCCATCACGAGTCTTTTGGAATTATCTTAGAATCTAGCATTGCTGAGAGAAGCCTACGTCACCAAAGCAATACTCACAGTACTGAAGGCAACTATGAATATATTGGTATAGTTCCGAATCACAAAGTATAACAGACTTTCCAAATAGAAGGCGGAGGAAAACATTTATTCAAATACCATAAAGCCAAATCCCAACACCAGAAAGCCAAACCCATCACAGTAACAAAGAAATCTATACACAATAATAATGCAGAGGGCAACACCATCTCCAAGTCTTCCATCTGTTAAGCTTCCCACAAACCAACTCCTTTAAACAAATCACAAACAGGCTCCCTTAAACAAAATCACAGACAAGTTCTCCCACTCACACTAGTTGCTGCCTGCTCTTTCCCAGCTCTGACTAGTCTGACCAACTTCTTCTCAGCTCTGTTCCAGCTCCGCCTCTTCCTGTTACACCTACTTAGCAAGCTCCTCCCACCACATGTGACTGCAGCTTCAGAGTGATTTAAGCAGGTCACATGGGTCTATTAATGGATGGGAAATATCTTCCAAATAAGCAAAAAAAAAAAAAATACATTAGCAATATATTTGGCCCCAAGATCTTTCTTATCCATTGCATCGGTCAATAGGGCAATTGGTGTCAACAGAAGTTTACAACAATATTAAGAGGGATCACACAAAGTAAGAACATAAAACAATATCTTAGGGTGAAGTTTGAGCACAAGTACCCCATCTTTTCCCCCTTGAAGGAATGGGGCCCAAAATCTTGGGTAAGGGTCAAAGATCTCTTCTTCCACAGCTACTTCCCGTTGAAATTCAGCGTAGAGGTGTCCCTGCCCCAAGAGGTCCCATTTGAGGGGTCAGTTCCTCAACAGGCATCCAGAGCTTGGTCAATGCCAGATCTAGGGATGACACAGCACATTGGACAAGGGGTGACATCCAGCTTAAGTGATCAGGCATCTACAGATGGAAGATATTAAGTCTGCAGAAAACAAATCGGACAAACAAGACAAACAAACAAAAAGTCAAAAAGAAATAAGGAGAAAATAACCAGAAATAGGGTAGATATAGGGTCAGCCATGCTTCTGGAGTCTATCAGCCTCATTCACTGTTGTTTACCGTTTTCTAATTTGCAGTTTTGAGGTCATCATTCTGGCTAGAGATATGCTTTTTTTAACCTGAGCTGGGGCCTAGTCAATTTCCTATTGTCCCTGCAGTTGTGACAAACTTGGAAACAATGTTTCAGGAGGATCTGTAGGACAAGTCTTATTACCCTGTTCAATCTAGTATCAAGCCCCTTTTCTCAATATGTTTTGTACAGTTCATTACCTAGAATACCATCTATTCTTCTAAAATCTACCCCTGCTCTCAATAGAGCAGTAAACAATTTTTTTTTTAATTGTCAGTCTATTCTGACTTTGAATGCTCTGGCTATTTACTCTTCTCTCTCAATCTTGACTGATTCTCACCATCTAAGGTACCAACAATTCTCCTATCCTTGGGTAAACCAACTTAAAATATCTGCTGCCTGTTCTTTCCCAGCTCTGACTAGTCTGATTAACTTTCTCTCAGTTCTGCTCCAATTCTGCTTCTCCCTGTTCCACCTTTCCTGCTCTACCTCTTCCAGTTCCACCTGTTCAGCAAGCTCCTCTCACCACATGTGACTTTGGCTTCCATGTGATTTAAGCAGGTCACATGATGGATGGGAAAGATCTTTAAATTAGGCCAAAAAAATATATTAACAATACAGAGCCATGTCTATCAAAGTTAGTCATCTCACAATGTGGCTGCTACTGTGTACAATGTTCTCCTTGTTCTGTTTCACTCACTCAGCATCAGTTCGTACAAGTCTTTCTAGGTTTTTCTGAAGTCCACCTGCTCATCATTTCTTCTGGCACAATAGTATTCCATTACATTCATATACCACAACTTGTTCAGTCATTCTCCAGTAGATGGACATCCCCTCAATTTCCAATACTTTGCCACCATAAAAGGAGCTACTATAAATATTTTTGTACATATAGGTCCTTTTTCCATTTTTATGATCTCTTTGGGATACAGCCCTAGAAATGGTATCGCTGGCACATTTTTACAGCCCTTTGATCATAGTTCCAAACTGCTCTTCAAAATGATTGGATTAGTTGACAAAGGAGTGCATGTTTTAAAAATCCTCTAAATTGTGAATATTGAGGAAAAGGTAAATTAAAGAAATTCTGAGGTGCTACCTCACACCTATCATATTAATAAGGTGACAAAAGAGGAAAATAAGAAATGTCGGAGAGATTATGAGAAAATAGGCACACCACTGCACTGATGGTGGAGCTGTGAATGAATCCAGACATTCCAGAAAGCAATTTGTTACAAAGTTACTAAATTTTGAATATTCTTTGGATCAATTGTACTACTACTACTAAGAAAGTGAGAGAGTAAGAGAGGGAAAGAAGGAAGGAAGAAGGAAGGAAAGAAAGAAGAAAGAAATGCATGTTCTTCTTTTTGTAATAGCAAAAATTGGAAACTAGGGGTTTGGGAGGTGTCCTCCAACTGAGAACAAATATGGCATATGAAGGTGATTGTATATTATTGTGCCATAAGAAGTGACAAATTGGACAGTTTCAGGAAAACCTAAGAAGAACGGATATAGGGTGAAATGAGCAGAATGAGGAGAATAATTTATACTATAACCTTAACATTGTAAAAAAAAAAAAAAACAATTTTGAAAGACTTAAGAACTCTGCTCAATGCAATGATAAATCATGTATGCAGAAGACTGAAGATACCACCCACCTCCTGCCTGAGAGGTGATGGATTTAAAATGAAAAAAATCTAAAGTGAGGATTTGTTTTGCTGGACTCTGAATATATGTTATGAGAATTTTATTTCTTGAGTTTTTTTGCAGAGGAAATTTTTGTTACTGTTTCATTAGAGGGGACAGTGGAAGAGAGAGATAAATGCTGATAAAAATTAAATTTAAAAAATTTGGGGTGTCTTTTCTGGTTTCAATTACAAGGACAGACAGGCTACCACAGGAACCCCTGGCAAGTGTGATAGAGGTCTCAAATTCTATGTCCCCATAACTGTTTTCTTCTATGCTTGAGATGGTTGAAGGGAGCAATCTGATAGAGAAGATGGGATTGGAGCATGTAGAAAGACTTACCTTGATAAAAAGGGCAACCCTCTTCGGGTGAAACAAAGGTAAAGAAGGAAAAAGTGGGGAGGCAGAGCCAAAATACTGGAGTAAAGGCAGGGAATTACTTGAGCCCTCCCTCAAATCCCTCCAAATACCTTTTAATAATGACTCTAAACAAATTCTAGATTGGCAAAATCCACAAAGAGACAGAGTGAAACAATTTTCTAACCTAGGACAACTTAGAAGTTCAGAAGTTGCACCAGGGTAAGAAAAGAGCTCAAACTGGGACCCAGAAAATCAGAAGCAGGCCTTGGGGCAGCAATGGCAGTTTCCAGACCTCTCAGTCACACATGGTAAGGGGATCAGACAATGAGTCAAAAGGAGATTTACAGAGATCCCTTTGCTGGCACCAAAGGCAGAACTCTATTGCATTGCCTACACTGGGATCTGGGTTGCAATCCTGAGCCTTAGTCTCAGTGTGAGGACAAGCACTAGCACAGTAGAGCTTGTGGTTACAGGGGAGCAGGGACCCTTGTCACAGCTCCAGGGTTGAAAAGAATGTTTGTGCACAGTATAGGAGAGGAGTAAACACACCTCTCCCTAGTTCACACTACCTTGGAAGAGCCAAAAAACTTACAAATCCAGCATTATCTCTGAAAACAGCCGAACAAAAAACCTGAAACTTGGGATAATGCTCCCTTCACTTGAAAAGCAGAGTCCCACTTTAGCACAGAGTTAAAAGCCAAGAAATGAGCTGGAAAACAACAAACAAAAAGAAAAATTCAGACCAGAGAGAGGTATTATGGTGACAAGAAGATCAAAGCACATATTCAGAAAAAAAGTCAAAATTCCTGTAGCCAAAATCTAAAGGAAAAATACAAATTCATTTCGGGCCATGCAAGAGCTCAAAAAGAATTTTAAAAATCAAGTAAGAGAGGTTGAGGAAAAATTAGGAAGAGAAATGAGAGTGATGCAAGAAAATCATGAAAAAAGAGTCAACAGGTTGGTAAAGGAGGCATAAAAAATACTAAAGAAAATAATACTTTTAAAAACATAATAGGCCAAATGATAGAAAAGGCACAAAAATCCAATGAAGAAAGGAATGCCTTGAAAAGCAGAATTGGCCAAATAGAATAAAGATACACAAAAATTCACTGAACGGAAGAACTCCTTAAGAAGTATAATTGACCAAATGGAAAAGGAGGTACAAACGCTCACTGAAGAAAATAAATCATTAAAAGTTAGAATTGGGCAGGTAGAAACTAGTGACTTTATGAGACATCAAGAAACAATGAAATAAATTAAAAGAATGAAAAAATAGAAGAAAATATGAAATATCTCATTGGAAAAAACAACTGACCTGGAAAATAGATGTAGGATGGGTAATTCAAGAATTATTGGATTACCTGAAAGTCATGATTAAAAAAACAGCCTAGACATCATCTTTCAAGAAATTATCAAGGAAAACTACCCTGATATTCTAGAACCAAAGAATAAACTAGAAATTGAAAGAGTCTACTGATCACCTCCTGAAAGAGATCCCAAAATGAAAACTCCAGGAAATTCCAAATTCCAGTCCTCCAGGTCAAAAAGAAAATACTACTAGTAGCCAAAAGTAAACAATTCAAATATTATGGAGACACAGTCATCAGGATAACACAAGCTTTAGAAGCTTCCACATTAAAGAATCTGAGGGCTGAGAATATGATATTCCAGAGGGCAAAAGAGTTAGGATTACAACCAAAAATCACCTACCCAGCAAAACTGAGGATAATCCTTCAGGGGGGAAAATGAGCATTCAATAAAATTCCTGTTGAAAGACCAGAGCTGAATACAAATTTGACTTTCAAACACAAGAAGCAAAAGAAGTATAAAAAGATAACTATGAAAGAGAAATCACAAGGGACTTGATAAGGTTAAACTGTTTATATTCCTTCATGGGAAAATGATATTTATAACTACTAAAAATTTTCTGATTATTAGGATAGTTAGAAGAAGTACATAAACAGAAAGCATAGGTATGAGTTGAATGTGATAGTATGACTAATCTAAAAAAAATTAAATTATGGGATGACAAAGAAGATTGCACTGGGAGAAGGGGAAAGGGAGAGACAGAATGGAATAAATTATCTGACATAAAAGAGACTTGAAAGAGATGTTATAGTAGAGGAAAATGAGGGAAATGGGGAGGGGAACATATGAAACTTACTCTCATCAGAATTGGCTCAAGGAGAAAATAATATATACACTGAGTTGGGTATAGAAATCTCTCTTCCCATACAGAAAAGTAGAAAGGGAAGAGGATAAAAGAAGGGTGTTGGGAGCTGATAGAAAGGAGGACAGTTTGGGGGAAGTAAAAATCAGAAGCAAAACATTTTTGAGAATGGACATGATAAAAGGAGAGAGACAGAGACAGAAAGAAAGAGTAGGATAAACAGGGGAAATAGGATGGAGAGATACATTGGTGGTAATCATTACTGTGAAAAAAATTTTACAGTGATTTTCTCTGATAAAGACTTCATTTTTAAACATAGAAAACTGAGTCAAATTTATAGAAATAAAAGCCATTCCTCAATCGATAAATGGTCAAAGGATATGAACAGGCAGTTTTCAGATGAAGTAACCAAAGCTATCTATAGTCATATAAAAAAATGCTCTAAATCACTATTGATGAGAGAAATGCCAATTAAAACAACTTCTTACTATGACCTCACAATTGTCAGATTGTCTAATATGACAGAAAAGGAAAATACAAATGTTGGAGGGGATGTAGAAAAATTGGAACACTATTATACCACAAAAAAATGGAGATAGTGGCAGAAGTTCCAGAGTTCAAAATACAGAGGCCCCAGATCTCCGTGCTACTGACTGCTGCCCTACTGCTTTCAAACTCACCCTTGTCTCTTCCATCTTAAAAAAACAAAAACGAGCAAACAAAAAACCCATACTTGATCTCTCCATCCTCTCTAGCTTTTGTCTTATTCCTCCTTTTTGTAGCTAAACTCCTTGAGAAAGCTGTCAATACTAGGTTCCTCCAATTCCTGTTCTCTCAATCACTTCTTAACTCTAGAGTTTGACTTCAAGCCTCATTAATGAACTAAAACTGTTCTCTCTGAAGCTACTGATAATCTTTAAACGGTCAAATCCAACAAACTTTTCTCAGTCTTCGGATTTCTTGACCTCTCTTCAGCTTTTGACACTGATGATCATTCTCTTCTTGATACTTTCATCTGTTTAGGTTTTATTCTGACTGCTCATTCTCAGCACCCTTTGCTGGATCCAGGTCACACCCACTAACCAGGAGCATCCCCCAATACCCCTGTCTTGTGTCCTCTTCTCCCTCTAAACTATTCCACTTAGTCATCTCATCCACTCCTATAGTTTCAATAATCATCTCTATGAAGATGTCTCTTGGATCTACTTATCCAATTCTAACTTGTCTCCTGAACTCCAGTCTCCTATCTCCAGCTGACTGTTAGACATCTCAAAATGGATATTCCATAGACATCTTAAACTAAGCATGTCCAAGACTAAATTCATTGTCTTTCTCCCAAAACACTTTCCTCTTCCTAACTTTCCTATCACTTATGAGAATATCACTGTCTTTCCAGTAACCAAGTTGGCAATCTACTAATTCCTAGTTCTCACCTTCCATTTCCAATCAGTTGTCGTCTCATCATTTCTACCTTTGCAACATCTCTTGTATATGTCCTCTTCTCTCTTTTGGTACTGTCACCACTCTGGGGCAAGTCCTCATTACCTCACACCTGAATTATTGCAATAGCCTGCTGGTGGGTGTTCTTGCCCCAAATCTCTCCACACTCCAATCTATCTTCCACTCAGCTGTCAAATTGATCTTCCTAAAATGAGGTTCTGATCATATTACCCTCATCCATTAAATCATCTCCAGTGGCTCCCTATTTCTTGTAGAATCAAATTATAAGATCCTCTGTTAGCTTTTAAAGCCCTTCATAGTCTGCTTCCTTCCTATATTTCCAGGCTTCTTATACTTTACTCCTCTCCACATTTCCTATAATTTAGCATCCTGGCTGTTTCTCACACATGATGCTCCATTTTCTAAGTCTTCACACTTTCATTGATTGTGCCTCACATCTGGGACATTCTTCCTTACCTTTCTCTTGGCTTCCTTCAAGTCTCAGCGAAAGCTCCTGCAAGAAGCCTTTCTCAATCCTCAATCTTAGTGCTTTCCCTTTGAAATTACCTTCTATTTTATATAAAAATCTTCTTTGTGTGTAGTTATGTACATGCTGCCCCCCCATTAACCTTGAGAGTTCCTTGAGAGCAGGGATTGTTTATTTGCCTTTCTTTATATCCCCAGCACTTAGTGCACCTACACATAGTAGGTGCTTAATAAATGCTAGTTGACTGACTACTGGGATTCTATTGAAAGATGTTGCTTCCTCCTTCTCTTCATTCATGTTGTCCTTCACTTCACTGGATTTTTATTCCCCATCTGTTGTTCTGTTTTTCATTTCTTTGGAGAGACTTGTTACTATCGACTCAGATTTTTCTATTCTGCCCATTATTTCTGCTGCATAGGTCAAAAATTTTGGTCATGATTCTTATTTCTCTTTGAACCATTAAGGATTATCTTGCTTTCTTTGGAATCTACAGGGTCTTATGCCTCATCAGCTGTTAATTCATTTTCCTTTGTTTTGCCACATTTATTCAGAAATGCTTAGCTCTATTTAGATGCTTCAGAGTCATCATCTTCCCTTCTGATATTTATTTATCTGCTTGTACTCAGGTTTTTATCTTTCTTCTTCCTGATATCTTTTTTTATTTGTCTTTTTTTTTCTTTTATACCTTTATTACTTACTTTCTAATTCCTCCTTTGATGGAAGCTGGTCCAACGTTTATACCTCAAACAAAGCTATCTCAGATTCCTCCCACACTGGGGAATTCACTTTTAACCAAACCTGTCCTTGCTTCAAATGACTTCCACAAGGATAGACTTGGATCCACCTGGATGGCAACCCTTTTTCTTTGAGGTCTGACAGAGCCCTACACACATGCTGGGCCTCAATGTCTTCGGTTCTTTTGCTCTCCAGCTGAGCTCTGAAGCAATATGGTGTTGTGCATTCTGCCCTAGGATGAGGATACTGTTTTCCTACACTTCTACAGTGATTGTGCTGTCAAGAGATTGCAGTAGCAGTAAAGGAAACAATTGTGGAATGGGTCCCAGAGCACCAAACCCATGGTACTGTAGTGTAGCTGTGCCAGAGTTTAGGAGATGGTAAGGGAAGCTGGTGCTAAATGAGCACATTCAGGATTAGAGATTAGCCTTCTCTGATGTTAGTTTATCAATCCTTTCTAGGTTCCTTGGTGTCTTAGCCTGTGGAGACAACTATAATTACTTTACCTCTTACATATAATTGTTTTTTTTGGAGAGTTTTAAGAGGTTGTAATCATCTGTGAAAATGCCTAGTCCTCCTTCTTGCTGGTCCTGTGACACCCCGCCTCTTTGTTAAATGCCAATTACTCCACTATTCTCTGCCAATTATCTCTCTCCTTCGATGCCCAGATTATTCCCTTTTCCTCCAAGAAGCCTTCTCAGGCCATTGAATCATATAGGGATCACACCCCTGAATCTTGCAGCTACAATTGTCTGGACTACTATTCTGACACTAAATATAGAATAACTGTGACACCTATATATTGCTTCACATTATTATTTGTAACCCTTATGTAAACTGGGGCTTTTATTCCATCTCCTATTTGCACTGACAAACTGGGTTCCCAGAACAAAGCTATTTATTAACTTCCTCACTTATGAGGGTCTCTGGTACCTTGCTAAAGCTGTCACCTTAAGTCCGCATTTCAGTGCATTCTCCCAATAACTATCACCACTTATAGTTTTATATCCCCTGCAATGATTAGCAGCCTTTAACCAATGAACATTCATTAGCTTTTACAAAAGGATATTTATTGAGAAGATGTACAAAAAAAACCAAGTGCAAATCATTTCCCCAGGCCAAGTCTCCCTTTAATACACATACTAGAATAGAGCAGAGGGAGGTCAATTCTCAAACCTAACAGAAGTTACAAAGGATTTCTCCCAAACCAAAGACCCACCTCAGATTCTGAGAAGAATGGTCTCCACCTTAAAGCAATTGCTACAAAGCATTCACCTCACACAAAGCTCAGTTCTGAAAGATGATGCAGTCACTGTCACTGTCACTGTCACTGTCACTCTTGAGGTGGCTTAGTCATTTCTAGCCTGGGTCAGGCAGGTGGGTCAGGACTTTGCTCCTCACTGGGCTCAGTTGTCTGTAAAATCTGTCATGGACTCCAACTTGCAGACATCTGGCAGCTTGTTTTCCTGACCTTTTGAAGTTCACAAAGTCACAGTCTTTTCTTCCACAACAGGTCTTCCTCACTTGAATCAGTCAGGAAGGAAAGATAGCTGAATTTCCCTCATCAGTCTTTGGGATCTAAAACTGGTTCTGGCTCAGCAGCCAATCATAAAAGGATGTGGCAAGCTATCTAGAAAGATCACAGAATTATTACATATGATCTGAAATGAAGAGCCAGGACCCTCAATTCTATGTTATTAGACATTTTCAGAAATAGGCTCACCAAACATGCATATTTCCAGGACTTGCTGGCTAGGCTTTTATTACGTATTTAACTTGATATACTGTATTACAGATAGCTAAGAAATGGCTAGAGTATGGACTGGGAACCAGAAGACCTGAGTCTCCTAGACAAATCACTTAATCTCCATCTCTCTTTCCTCAGATGTAAAATGGTGATAAAAATAACACCTAACTCTTAGGATTATTGTGAGGATAGATATTTCTAAAGTGCTTTACAAACCTTAAGAAAATTTCTTTGAGGACAGGGGCTGTATCTTATATTTCTTATCTTGCTATCACCTTATCTTACCAACACAGGAGGCAGTAAGCTCTTAATAACTATTTGTTCAATGAATGGAGATTTTTAGTGCCTTTTCATGAATGGTATCTCCATTCTAGACTTGAGAGCAGACTCAGGTTATTCCTTTCCCTAAGTCCCTTCCGCACATCTACAATGGCACTTGGGAACTTCCTTTCAAAGCAAAAACATGTTTTCCATTCACCAAACCAAGATATGAGAATTGCAGAAATGACACAGTACATACACACACACACACACACACACACACACTCAATATCGATTGTACATAAGAAAAGGCTTTAGTTAGAAGAGCCCTTTGTCCAAGCTCTATTCTTCCAAAAGGGTTTTGTGGTGTTGCTAGTCAACTACATTGATGAATAAAAAGAAAAGTGGTCAATAGTGGTCACTTTGCTGTCCTACCTATATAAATGTATAGATTCTGGGTTCCTACTCTCCTAATCTGAATCCTTGTGCCTATACCCCATTCACTGCCTATAAACTGATTGTAACAAGATGGATCCTACTGTTTGAGGAATCATATGACTCTTCTACAGGAGCTGATTTCTCTTTGGTTTAGGGTTTTGATTGAATTTAGCAAATACTTATTAATCATCTACTTTTTTAAAGGTGTATTTCAGCAATGTAAATCAAATGTAAGACTTAGAGTTAGGAAGAGTTGAGTTTAAACCTTACTTCAGGTCTTTACTAGTTATATAAGCCTGGGCAAGCCACTAAATGTCTCTGAATCACAGGCACCTCTGTCAGATTAGAAATTAAATTAGAAGCTCCTGGTAGTGGTTGGGTGAGGGCAGAAAGGGGATTATCACTCCAAGGAAACCAGAGATAGTTGATGCACTGAAGTATGTGAACAAGAAGGCCCTGTTGCGGGGTGGGGGCAGCAAAGCAGCCTATACATTTAAGGAGTTAAGGTTGAGAACAGCCATGTAATAAAGAAGTCTGGATACTCACCTGTGAAGAAGTATTCTAACACAGCTAACAAAAATGTTAAAGTAGATGACCTCTAAGGATCTTTCCAATCTAGACCTTCTAATTGATTTGGCCATTAAGTCAGGCTAGCAGAGGCAAAAAAGTACAATATTCAGAGATATTGGCAAGTTGTATTGAGGCGCACAGCAGATTCTACAAGAGGGCTTGGAGGAGAAATGAAGAGACATCCAGAAAGGAGGGGAAAAACTACAAAAAACAAAATTGAATGCTAGGTAATCAGATTCAAAGGCAAACTTGTTTAATTCTGAATTAGTTAAAATGGTTGCTTGAGAACTCACAGAATAGCCCAATTGACCCAAACACATGCTAGAAAAGATCTAAAATGGGCACAAAATTGATGCATGCAAGATTGAAGAATATAAAATTAGGATTTTATAAACATGGAAGAAGGGGAAAAGGAGCAGGAATCCCCATGGACTTAAGGAGGGTAGGGTTGAACACCAATGCAAGCACAAAGCATCTGATATAGAAATATAATATCGTGTTAGAGAAAAGGTGAACACTAATGCATTGTTGGTAGAATTTTGAACTGATCCAACCATTCTGGAGGACAATTTGAAACTATGCTCAAAAGGCTACAAAACTGTACATATCCTTTGACCCATCAATACCACTTATATGTCTATATCCCAAAGAGATCAAAAAATGAGAAAAGGACCCATATGTACAAAAATATAAAAATAGCAATTCTTTTATGGTGGCAAAGAATTGGAAATTGAAGGAGTTCCTATCAATTGGGAATAGTTGAACAAGTTGTGGCATATAAATGTAATGTTATGTAATACTTTTGTGCTAGAAGAAGTGATGAGCAGGCAACTTCAGAAAAACCTGAAAAGACTTATGTGAACTGATGCTGAGTGAAGTGAGCAGAACCAGGACAACACTGTACACAGTAACAGACACATTGTGCAATGACTAACGTTGATAGACTTAGCTCTTCTCAGCAATTCAAGGATCTAAGACAATTTCAAAAGACTAATGATGGTAAATGCTATCCACAGAAAGAACTTTGGTGTCTAAATGTGTATGGAGGCATACTATTTCTTCCCTTTTTTGTTGTTTTGTTTTATTTCTTCTTTCTAGTGGTTCCTCCCATGGGTTCTAACTCTTCTTTACTACAAGACTAATGTGAAAATATGTTTAATATACACGTATATGTAGAGCTTATATCAATCAGATTGCATGCCATCTTGGGGAGGGAGAAGGGAAGGGAAGGAGAGAAAGTTCAAAACTCAAGGTCTAATGGAAGTGAATGTTGAAAACCATAGATAGATAGATAGATAGATAGATAGATAGATAGATAGATAGATAGATATGTACATACATACATACACACATATACATGTATATGTATGTGTGTGTATAAAGAAACACATTATCCTTGACAGGGAAAGGTGGGGGGAAGGAGAGTGGAGGGTAGTTTAAGAAGGAAAGTAGGGTAAATTAGGGAATAATCACAAGTAAAACAAACTTCAATTTTAGGCTTCCTTCAAGTACCAGCTAAAATCCCACCTTCTTTAAATAGCCTTTCTCAGGTCTCCAACTGCCTTCCTTCTATTGATGATCTCTAGTTTATACGGTATATATCTTGTTTGTACATGGTTGTTTACATGTTGTCTCCCTTGTTAGAAAAGGAACTTTTTGCAAGTCTTTTTGCCTTTCTTGATATTCCCTATACTTACTTAGTATAGTCTCTGGTGTGTAGTAGAAGCTTAGTAAATGGTTGTTGAATAATGTATAAGAAAAAGTGATCAGGGTGTAGGTAAGGGAAAGAAAGGAGAGCCACAGGTGAGAAAGAATATACATTTTCATTATAGATCAGCGGTCCTGGTTATACTCCTCTTTGACCACGTTCTTCTTTGTTAAAGGGATGAGTAAATGGTAAACAGAGGAAAAAAGTAAAATGGCACGACAGAGAAAAATACACAATAATCATAACTGTGAACATCAATGGTAGGAACTCATTGAATAAAACAGAAGAAATAGCAAAATGGATTAGAAAACAGAATCTTACAATGTATTGTCTACTAGAAACAAACTAGAAAAATTCACTCATCTAAAGTGAGGGAATGACCAGAATTTATTGTGCTTCAGTGGAAATACAAAAGAAAAGGGTAGAAATCATGGCAACAGTAAAATTAGACATAGTTAAGATAAACAAGGAAATCATGGTATGATTAAATACAATGAAATAATATCATTGCTTAATATGTGAGTAGTAAACGACATAGTATTTAAGCACTTAAAGGAAAAGTGAATCAATGTGTAGGTAAAAGCAGAAAGCAAAAGTATTATAGCTGAAAACTCCAATGCATACCTTTCAGACCTAGATTAAGTCTAGTTTAAAATGAAAAAGAAAACAAGAAAGAAGTTGGGAATCTGAACAAAATATTAGGAAAAAATAGAGATGATAGATTTCTAGTGATTACTGAATATTTCTAGATGAGACTATACGTAATTCAAGCTGTACATGGCATCTTTTTAAAAACTAGTCATTGCTATGGCATAAAAACTTCATGAACAAATGTAAAAAGGTGGAAATTTTAACCATATCCTTTTCTGACCACAGTGCAATAAAAATTATAATCAATAAAAGTCCCTTGAAGAAAAGATTCAAGACTAAGCAATTTAATGCTAAAGAATTGGTTAGTAGAATAGAATTCTTTAATAGAATTAGAAATGATAGAAATAACACTATTTCATCAAGGAAAACTATAATATTGAGGTACCTACTGAAACTTTTGGGATTCAATGAAAGCATTCCTTAGTAGAAAATTTATATCTTTAAATTGGGGATTCAACTAAAAAACTAGAAAAGCATCAAATAAAAAAATGAACACCAAAATAGAAATTTAACTATCAAATATGAGCATTGATTATAATTTATTGAAAAAATATAAATAGAAAAAATAATTGAAACCTACTTTCTAAGTCTCTCACAGAGGATTAGAGGGTACTGCACAAGGTTAAAATTATGTTACTTAATGAAGTAGTATAAATAGATAAAATATTAGAGCTTGAAAGAAAAACCTATTTGTGGTTTCGGTTGATAAGAGATTTTCCCACTACATACCAGAATCAAACCATAGATGTAGGTTAGGACTTTTCTCAGGAATGGACACAAGTTCCCTCTAGGAGGAAAAATGAGATGTCTGGGTTAGAAACATATTCATAGTAGAAAAAATAAAGAGGTGAATTTTTAGCTCATTTTAAAGGAGCAGTCTTTGGAATTATCTAGAGTCTGAAGAATGATCAGTCTTAAACTATCTTGCATGAATAAAAGACTCGTAAGATAATAGACCAGATTTCAATGAACATCATACTTTTGCAAGAAATTACATCTAATGTGCCATAACTAGGCAACATATATTTGCAACACATTTACGAAACAGAACTATGAATCAAGGTTTCTGAGCTACTACCTCATCAACTGCATCAGTTGTATGCAAATTAGACACTAGGAAACAGGACACTTTACCCATCTTTACTCTGAATAAAAAATTTTCTCATAGGGGCAGCTTTTTTTTTTACAGTGCATAAAATAAGGGCACCTGATAGCCTCTATCCTCCACTCTTGATTGCTAAGTCACTGTCTTCACGGATTGTAGGATGCTGCCTGTCCCTGGTACGTCTTGTTGAGAACCCTCACTCCTTCCCTAGGCTCTCCAAGTTTGTCTGATCTTTTGTATACTAACCTCAACCCATTGACTATGAATTCTCCCTTGATCCGATTTTGTCTGTTCTTTTGGATGTTAATCCTTAGCTTGTCTATTTGGAACCTGTTCCCTCCTGGCTGCAGGATACTCATATGCACCTTTGCTATAATAAATTATCCCAGGCATGACTTGTATCATCCATATGTCTACCCACAATACCCACCTGCCTGTTCTTGTCCTTTCTTAATCAGACTTTATTTGCAGTTCTACAATGGGCAAGAAGATTATGGTTCATGATTATGAGATCCATTATAGTTTAGAGGAGGCTATGTTTACCATGTTCTCATCCTCTCTTGAAGCTCCAGTTCCTTCTTGCAGGTGAAAGATCTAGGGCTGTCATTATATTTTCCTAATTTCTTCTTACTTCAATTCTGTATAATCTTAACACAGAAGCACTTTTCTCTGTGCCTCTCTCTCCCTCCCATTTTCTATTTTCTTCCTCTTGTCAGTTTCATTTGCTTTTCTCTGAGCTCTAAACAAATGTCAACTTTAATAATAATGTGATTTTATTAGTAATTACTCAGATTATCATTAGGAAAAGGTTATGTGTGACCAATTTTGTTCTCAAACTGCATTAGCATCAGAGGCATAGAAAGAATATTTTTGTGGGCTCCAGACTTTACTACCATGGCAGTGATCCAAGAGTGTTGGAGGAGGGGGTGAGAATGGCCATTGGCATTACTTTATCACTCTTCTTTCCCCAACCAAAATGGGCACTACTCAGAATGGGACCTGAAACTTTTTGTTTCATTTACTGGTCCTTTTCCCTAAGATGCCAAAATCTATAGAGAGCAGAGAGTGTCCGTGCTCCTCAAGTGGTCAAGCCTTTCCCACAGTGCCTGGCCCCATCTGAGAAAGCTGCTGCTACAGAGCAAAACACCAGTAAAATGGGAAGTACACTAAATTTTGAATCAGATGACCTGGTTTCAAATTCTTCCCCCTCTGGACTTCTGTTTCCTCGTCTGTAAAATGAGGGAGTTTAAAGAGATGATCTCCAAGGTCTTGCGGCCTTAAATTCCCACACATTTGAACCTTACCCTTTAAAACACTAGAAGACAGAAGCTGGAGAGCATGGCTTAATAATAATAAAGCAACTCATCTAACTCCCCACAACAGTTCAATTATAGTCAAATAATGGAGAGAATGGCAGCTCTTCCAAAAGCCACAGAGAGCAATTCCTAGGGAGTGGTACCTTTCTTTCCTTAGAGGAGACCAATCATTTTATCCAGAATCACCACACTTAGTCCCTCCTCTGGGATTTCTGCAAAAACATGTTCATCAGACCTCTATCTTCTGTTTTGTTGTCCCTCCAAAAAGTCATATACACCATTAACCCTGAAAGCCTAACTTTCTTAAAATGCTATCTTCCTTACACTATTCTTTCTCTGCATGGCATTAAAGTTCTCTATTACGTGGCCATACCCTATAATATTAACCTTATCTCCTCAACATGAACTCTTCAGTTAGCACAGATTTTTCACTGTTCCCCAACATACCAGGTTCACTATTTTCCAACTCCCCCAATGCTCTCCTCCTTTACCCCCTTTCAAACTTCTATCCCTCTCAAGATCTAAATTACTTGGGGCAGCCAGGTGGTATAATTGATAGTGCACTGGAGTCAGGAGGACAGTGGTTCGAATTCAACCTCAGACACTTACTAGCTGTGTGACCCTGGGTGAGTTACTTAACCCTGATTGCCTCAAAAAAAAAAAATCCAAATTAATTCCTACCTCTTCCATTATTAGTTACTCTAAAGCACAGTCATCTCTAAATTCATTTGCATTTTCCATCTGTTCCACGCAATTTACTGTTCTTGTATTATTCTATGATTATTTTATAAAGGCAGCTAGATGACTCAGTGGATAGTGTTACTGGGCCTGGAATTCGGAAGATCTGAGTTCATATTTAGCCTTAAACACTTATTAGCTGTGTGTCTCTGGGCAAGGCACTTAACCTCTATTTGCCTTGATTCACTGGAGAAGAAAATGACAAACAACTCCAGTATTTTTTCCAGGAAAATTCCATGCCCAAAATTGTCATCTTATGGTCCATGGGGTCAAGAAGAGTTGGACACAACTGGTCAACAACAAATAATTGTTTCACATGAATATATATGTCAAGTCACCCCAGATAATCTGGCAACTTTTTAAGAACAGAAGCTACATTTTATACTCAAATGTGATATGTAACATAGACTGTGAGTCATAGCTGACATGGTTCATTTTGATAAACATTTTTCCTCTTTTTTAAAAAAAATAATATGGGATAGTTCTGTGGGTAGGAGAGAGAAAAGAGATTTACTTTCAAATGAATGTGACATAAAAATAAAATATCAATAAAAATAAGATCAAATAAAAATACACATAACAAGCTTGTCTGAATACACAATAGGTACTCAGTTTACTCCACCAATTACTGCAAAGGTCTCCAGGACATCCCTACCTGAAAAAGAGTGGGGTCTTGTGCTTCTACGTACTCTTCAGGAGAAGAGCTGAGCAGGATTCCACACTACTAAGAGGGAATCTCTTATGCTTATATAAAGCTTTTAAAGTTTTTTTTTTTTAAAAAAGGATATTTATGACAATGACATAGCAAGAACACAAGTACAAACATTTCCACCCACATACCTTCTGCGTACACTCTCTCCTACACCATCTCAGTCTCTGGGAGAACAGACTCATTGCTAGTACAATACCTATATGATACTGACCTCACAAAGTTTATATCCAGATGCAACATGACTGCTTGATGAACCTTGCCTCAGTACTCCAGCCTGGGTCCTGAAGGCCGCTACTGAGGCTCTATCGATGCTGCTCTGGCTGCAAAACTCAGCACAGCCTCCAACTTCTGGATTCTGTGGCTCCCTGTCCTAATCTCCACATTAATACCTTTTCATCTGAAACATTAAAGAACAAATGCTGAGGCCAAAGTCAAAGGTACTTTCACAGGACCACATGGCCTAGAGAAAAAAAAAGGCTCCCAAGTGAGTACTACCTCTCACCAGATCTGTGAGTGGAGACACACCATGAACAGAACATCCAAGAGGACTGACATATGAGAGTGCTTGTAGAGAGATATCTAGTTGCTTTCAGACATATTATATTAGTTTATAATGACTCTATGGGACAAGTAGAGCAGATTTTTACAGGTGAAAATATTTAGAGAGTCAAAACAAAAAAGTGTACAAAGGAAATGAATAGGTAGATCTCAAAAGAAGAAACACATTATCAATGATCAACTAAAATTGTAAAAATAGAAGTGAAAAATATAAGTAAAATACAAATTAAAACAAGGCTGAGATATCATATTTTCCCCCTAAAGCTATAATTTCACCAGAATAGAGAGTTCTCCTTGAGGGACACATCCTTTACCAATACAGATCTGAACTTTCTCTGCAATTTAGTCTTGGAGACTTGCCTGGTGCATGGAGAGGCTGTGGCTTACCCAGGGTCACAATTCAGTATGTACCAGAGGTAGAATCTGAAACAAGGTCTTAATGGACTCAAAGGCCCATTCTCTATCCATTATGCCATACTACCTCTCATTATAACCATTACATTGGTGAAAATAGTTTTAAAAAATGAAATTCATTAGGTGCCTGGCTATAGAGAAACAGGCACATTACACCATCGGTGGGAGTGTAAATTGGCATAGCTTTTCTAGAAGGTAAAGTAGCCATATAGCATATAGATATGAGTTACAGAAGTATTTATAATCTTTGCCTTCATGATCTTACGAGGACTACGGTCCTTTTGGACGTACCAAATTCTTTCCGGTAGCATTATTTACAATAGCAAGAAGCCAGAAACCACCTGTGTGTCCAATAATTAAGAAATAAACAAATTGTAGTACTGTAGAACCTTGGTTTATGAATTTAACTCATTTCAAGACTCTGTTTGTCATGTGAGTTGTTCGTATTTCTAAGCAAACTTTCTCATAGGAAATAATTTACAGCCAGATGATCAGTATCACATTCCTAAAAATATTCACATAAAATAATTATTTATAAGTTTAAGTAAGATATTTGTCCTTAATGCACGTGAAATATAATAGCAATGATTAGTACACAATATAAACTAAAAATAAAATAAATTAACCTGCACTTGATCTTTGAGAAGAGTCATGTTTGGCATGAGGTAGAGGAGAAGGAGGAGGAGGAGGAAGGGGTTATTGCTTGGAAGGGGAATCTCCTTCTATGAGAACATTGGGGATTTCAATGTTAAGAACATTCTCTTTTACGCTACTTTCACTAAAAGTAAGACAAACATGTATCCTAGACATTCATATACTCCGTTACATTTATCTTATCTAAGAAGACATTGATGGGAGCAGCCTGGTATTTCCGAGCCAATCTTGACTGTTAGTTGACTTAGTGACAGTTCAGGCCTAAAATCACACCACCATGTAGTGCCCCCTTGGACTATTTCCCAATGAACTCTGTGTAAAATGGGTAGCTAGGTGGTGCAGTGGACAGAGCACCAGTGCAGGAGTCAGGAGGACCTGAGTTCAAATCTCACCTCAGACACTTGACACTCACTAGCTGTGTGACCTTGGGCAAGTCATTTAACCCCAATTGCCTCATCCTGGGTCATCTCCAATCATCCTGGTGAATATCTGGTCACTGGATTCAGATGGCTCTGGAGGAGAAGTGAGGCTGGTGTCCTGCACAGCCCTCCCTCACACAAAACAAAGTCAAGAGCAAGTCATGTCATTATTTCTCTGATGGCATGATGTTCTTCAGCAACGAAGGATGAACACACTTGTAAAATACCTACACAGTAGATATCAAAAGCGCATGTTCCTTTAAGAACTGACCACTCCTTAATCACTCCCTAATCCCACCCCAAAATACCTAGTTAGCATATTTGGCTCATGTTTCCTATAGAATATCCTATATAAACTTTACCTGTACCCTTGTAAGGTTGCAGGTTCCCTAAGAACTCTTGCCCGCTGAAAAGCATAATAAATCTTTACCTAGACCTCAACAATGCTTGAGTCCATGAACTCCTTCCAGACGACCTATCCCTGGTACCCTGGTCTTTGTGGGGGTCTCAGACCTACAGCTCTCATCAATAGAAAATCAGAGTTCACAGAAAAACTCCTCATGTTGGATGTCTAGATGATGTAGAGAAGACAAACCAATCCTTCATTCAATAGGATTTTGCTTTAACTATCTCCTTACAACAAAGCAGTTGCAAAGCCTATCTTTTCCCTATTTTCCCCTTTCTTTTGCAAGCATATGGCCAATTTTTATTTTGGTTTATTTGTTTCTTCCTTGTTTTTCTTTTCTACTTTCAGTGCCTCAAATCAGAAATTCAATAATCAGTCACTCAGCTTTTCCTTATGAGGTAAAGCTCATGAAATCTAACCTTTTTAAAGTTATATTATTTTAAAGATTTTTTTATTTTTCTCATGGTGCCCAAATGGTTATTTGATTTAATACTGTCAGCTCCATAAAAGTCACATGCAAAAGAACTAATATATCTCAATGCCCTGCAGCCTTCCTCATTTCTCTCCCCTCAAACAGGTCCTCTCAGTCTTTTAATTTGAGGGCCGGCTCATTATCCAGCCTTTCTCAACATTCCGACTTTTCTTTCATACTTTATCAGAAGAGTTATATTTCTTGGTACATAGATTTTATCAGTTTTTCATAAGTAAAATCTCTTTTTCTGCACCTTTTGGCAACTAAACTGTTCACAAAAGATAATACCTTATAATTTCATATCTGAAGGTTTGTTTTTATTACTAGTTACTCAACATAGAGAGGCAGACATTTAACCTCTCAGTGTCTCCAGGCAACTGTCTGATTGAAAGTTGCCAAATGGTTTCTAATCTGCATTGATACAGAGGGCTTCTTGCACAGGTTCAGACCAAAAAATAAACCAAGTTTATAATAAATGCAAAATATAAAAATTGAGGTGGAGTAACAATGAGATAAAGCGATTTAAATTACAATTCAAAAGTGACATTAGATTGTTTGGTTCCAAATCAAGTGGTCTTTCCACTATACCACACTTCCTTTCATAAGGGTATCTGCCTCAGTTGTCATTAACGTAGGAAATGAAAGATGAATCAAAGACTCAGCTGCTGTCTTTCCTTAATAGGACATTAAGGCTCTTTCCAAACAATTAGAGTATTTGCTAATGCTTTCCTTCTGGAGTACTCTAGAGCCCAGGGAGGAAGGAGTCATCTTACTTCCCATAATTAGCTCCCCACACACTAAGCCACATAAGTGAGCAGGAGAAAATGTTCTTCAATTAGACTAAAGCAGAGTTTGTGTCAAGCGTGGGTGACAGCTGATGTTGGGGAACCTCTCAAGGTTATGTCTCCTCTAACTTTTTTAGTAGAAAAGCGATATTGGTACAATCTATGTGGTCAGGGTATACAGCCAAAAAAATCACACTGTCTGATAAGTAAGCAACGATATTAGAGAAAGAAGTGGATACTCCTGAAGAGAAAGTTTTATTAGAATTCAACAACTTCATGAGGAAGAGGATGATTTTATAGGACTGTGAGATAGTTTGAGTTAAGAGAGGATGAGATCTTTGGGGGACTGTAAGGAATTTGGGGTTTACTAAGAGATGGGCAAACTGAAAAGACAGTGACTGTCCCAGAAAGAGCAGATGTGCATTGGAGGCAGACAGGGACCAGACACACAACCAAGTGTGTGCAGAACTCTGAATGAACCATAAACTAAAGCATAGGATTTTTCCCCATTGGCTACATAGAAGAGGCTAAGGCGAAACTTTTTTATCTAGTCTCCCCTCTCTTCCTTTCTCTTCAGATTGGTGATAGGTGAATTAACTAGCCTCTCATTGTATATTCTCCTGACTGAGCCATACTGAGAAACCATAACTAATGTAAATGAAAGATTGGTATCAAGGAACAAATGGGAGTTGGGTGCTGGCTAAGAACTTTAAAGTTCCGTTTAATTTCTATCCTTAGAAGAATAGCTATGAAACATATAGGATTAAATCATTCATAAAGCATAGCTACAGATGTTTTTCTTCACCACTAAATCAAGAATGAAATCCTAGCTTTCACCTATTCTGTGAAGTATAAAACCTCTTCATCCAGCTTTCAGTCATACTCCACAAATGGGTGGGGAGAGAGAAAGCTCACTACTGCTAACTATGCTGCTTCTTGGTGACCTCAAAATTACTTGTGGCCCCAGATCGCCTCTCTTCTCCACCCAAATCTTCAACATGCCAAAATAAAACAACTCCTTCAAGGATCCATCAAATTCCTTCCTTGCAGCATATGGGTAGGGCCCCAGGCCAGCGATCTGTCTAACCAAATAACATCAGTTTGGTATCTCACTTGAGAGTGGGGGAGTATTTGCCAGTTTTCCCCAGGTTTAAACCCTTTCAGGGACAGTTCCATCTTGTCTGGGAAGCCCTGCAGAGATCAGTTATTCTATGACTGTTTCCAGTCTTCTTATTGCATTGCCTTTCTGAATGGCTACTGAGCCAGAATTGGATTTATACACAAAAAAATTTCCACAAGGACAACTCAATCTCTTTCCTACCTGGCTCCATCTGAAAGAGAAGTCAATCATTTCTGTAAGCCTCTGGAAAGAAAGAGAACTGGGAGCTCATCCTCCTCACCAGGGTTGGTATAAAGCCATGCATAGCTGGCCTGGCTGTGTGCAGCCCCTGTGGTATCTATTCTTTCCTGTCTTAAGTAAGGGAGCATTTGACATGGAACGGATTAGGCTATGACACTTTAAGTTCCAAAAGGTCAAAGGAATGCCAGGGGTTGAAGAATGGAGTCCATGACAGATTTTGAAGGCCATTAGACTTAGTGAGGAGTGAAGCCTATCTGAACCCACCCAGGAGATAACTTCTTTATCAGCTATGACACATTCAGAAATTAATTTGGTGTGTGATGAATACTTCAAAGAGATCACTTTAAATCTGAGTCCACCCTTCCCAGGGACCAAGTAGCAGAGGGGAAAATGTTGTCCTTGCTTCAGGAGTCAAATATATACTTCTGTTCTTGCTATATATTTTTAGTAAATATATTGTAAAAACTAATTAATGTTAACTGGTTAAATGAAAATGGAATGCTAATCAATATATGGAACTAGCAGTAGATAGAGCATATTGAAGAGATAACTAGCAATTGATGTGAGGTTGAGGAGCTGTAAGAATGGGAGCTCAGGCAAATAGTTTTAAGAAGTCACCCATCAGGGATTTTATTAGAACCCTGAGAAGAAAATTGCTAGCCAACAGTTCTGGAGGATACCACTCATTGGTGCCGATGGTAATTAAGATAAGAATCCCTGAAATCTATATGAGGTAAATAAACCTTAATCAATAACTCTTTTCAATTGTTTATTTATTGATTTAAGTTTTCAACATTCATTTCCATAAAATTTTGAGTTCCAAATTTTCTCCCTATCTCTCCCCTCCCCCCACCCTAAAACACCATGCATTCCGATTACCCCTTCCCCGAAACTGTCCTCCCTTCTATCACATCCCTCCCTTCCCTTATCCCCATCTTCTCTCTTGTCTTGTAGGGCAAGATAAATCTCTATACCTCATTACCTGAATTTTTTATTGTATACAAAAACAATTCTCAACATTCGTTTCAAAACCTTTGAGTTACAACTTCTCTCCCTTCCTCCCTTCCCACCCATCCCCAATGAGAAGGCAAGCAATTTGATATAGACTATATATGTGTAGTATTGCAAAACAGCTTCCATAATAGTCATATTGTGTACGACTAACTATATTTCCCTCCATCCTATCCTGCCCCTCACTCTATTCTCTCTTTTGACCTTGTCCCTCCCCAAAAGTGTTTACTTATAATTGCTCCCTCCTCCCATTTGCCCTCCCTTCTCTCATTGCCGCCATCCCACTTATCCCCTTCTCCCCTACTTTCCTGTAGTGCAAGATAGATTTTCAAACCAAATTAAGTGTGCATGTTGTTCCCTCCTTAAGCCAAATGTGATGAGAATAAGTTTCACTTTTTCCCCTCTCACCTACCCCCTTCTATTGAAAAAGCTTTTTTCTTGCCTCTTTTATGAGAGATAATTTGTCCCATTGCATTTCTCCCTTTCTTCTCCTAATATATTCCTCTCTCATCCATTAATTTTATTTTTTTAGATATCATCTCTTCCTATTCAACTCATCCTGTGCTCTCAGTATATACATATATATATATATGTGTGTGTGTGTGTGTGTGTGTGCGTGTGTATGTCTGTGTGTGTGTGTCTGTGTGTATAATCCTTCCAACTACTCAAATACTGAGAAAAGTTTCAAGATTTACAAGTATTATCTTTCCATGTAGGAATGTAAACAGTTCAACTTTAGTGAGTCCCTTATGATTTCTCTTTGCTATTTACCTTTTCATGCTTTTTTTGATTCTTGTGTTTGAAAGTCAGATTTTCTATTCAGCTTTGATCTTTTCAAAAAGAATGCTTGAAAGTCCTCTATTTCATTGAATAACCATTTTTCCCCCAGAAGTATTATACTCAGTTTTGCTGGGTAGGTGATTCTTGGTTTTAATCATAGTTCCTTTGACTTCTGGAACATCATACTCCAAGCCCTTTGATCCCTTAATGTAGAAGTTACTAGATCTTGTGTTATTCTGATTGTATTTCCACAATACTCGAATTGTTTCTTTCTATTTGCTTGGAATATTTTCTCCTTGATCTGGGAACTCTGGAATATGGCTACAATATTCCTAGGAATTGTTCTTTTTGGATTGTTTTAAATTGTCTCTCCTGGATCTATTTTCCATGTCAGTTGTTTTTCTAATGAGATATTTCACATTATCTTCTATTTTTTCATTCTGTTGGCTTTGTTTTGTAATTTCTTGGTTTCTCATAAGGTCATTAGCTTCTATCTGCTCCATTCTAATTTTTGAAGAACTGTTTTCTTCAGTAAGCTTTTGAACCTCCTTCTCCATTTGACTAAATCTGCTTTATAAAGTATTCCTCTCCTCATTGGCTTTTTGGATCTCTTTTACCAATTGAGTTAGCCCATTTTTAAAGTTATTATTTTCTTCAACATTTTTTGGGGTCTCCTTTAGCAAGCTGACTCACATTTCATTATTTTCTTGCATCGCTCTCATTTCTCTCCCCAAGTTTTCTTCCACCTTCCTTACTTGATTTTCAAAATCCTTTTTGAGCTCTTTCATGGCCTAAACCATTGCATATTTATTTTGGAGATTTTGGATGCAGAAGCTTTGGTTTTTTTTAGGTCTTCCTCTGATGGTATGCATTGTTCTTCCTCATCCAAAAGGATAGAATAAAATACCTGTTCACCAAGAAAGTAGTCTTCTATAGTCTTATTTTTTTCCCTTTTTTGGGCATTTTCTCAGTCAATTACTTGACTTTTGAGTCCTTTGTCAAGAGAAGGCTATATTCTGGGGACCTGTAGTTCCCAGTTCCTTCAAGGTGGCATAATCAAGGGAGAGGAGTTTACTCCTCTCCTGGCCTGTATTCTTGTCTGTGAGCAATCATAAGCACTCTGTCTTGCCCAGCATCTGCCAGTAGGGTTCCCTCTCCAGAGCCTCCACCAGCTCTACTGCCAGCCCTCTTTCTCACCCCAGGGCTGTCACCCAGAGCTGAGATGCAGATTAGTGGCTCAATTCCCCCAGAGTCTTTAGGCCAAGGGCTCCAAAAATGGACACTGCAGACTTCAATTAGCTAGGTTTCCCTTCACCTCCTAGATTTAAGCACAGAACACTTTTTTCAAACTTACATTGAATCCTGAGAAGCAGTATCATGTGGCAGAATAGGAAGCAAAAGAGTTGGGTTTGGAACTCAGGTTCCTGTAACAACCTTTTAGACCTCCACTCACCCACATCCACCTCAGTCTGTGAAATGCAAGGATCCCTAAAGATCCCATTTGAAAATTATTTTATTATTTACCTTAGAGTTAGAGTTAATGTACTTCAAAGAGCTGGAATTTTTTTCCAGATCACAAGTCCCGTAAGCAGTCTGTCCTCATTTTTTTTGTTTGCTCATAGATTCTCCTCAAGTAACTAGAGACTATTTCAAAAATTTTGATTTCATATTTACAGTGTCCAAAAAGAATAAGGCATTGGATATACAAGTAACTACAGAAAGTGGTTCTGAACTCTGGTTCTGTAATCTGGATGGCCCCACTGGCAAGCTGTACCAGCTGGAAGACTCACATTTTGTATTTCTTAAGTAGTTCTAAGAAACCTCTTTGATGATCTCAATGGAAGAAATAGACTATGAAAATCAAGAGCAAACTATTTTCAGAGTTTCCATCAGAGGGCACATAGTGTGCATTCAGTTCATGTTAGCTGAATGAATAAATGAATAATTAATTTACCAACAGACAAGGATAGGGTGGCTGAGCTTCTTTTCATCTTTTCCCATCCCTGACTCATTCTATTGTTCTGAAATGAAGCAGATACAGCTCAATTTCAGATTATAAGCACTGCTCAGTGTCAGTCAGAATAAAACTTGAGAGCTGGAAGGGACTTTAGAGACTATTTAGTCCAAATTTCCATCTTACAGATAAGGAAACTGAGGTCTAAAGAGATTAAGTGACTGGTCCAAGGTTTCATAGAGAGCTAGTGGTAGAGCTGGGACAGCAATCTAGGTGATCTGGCTCTCAATTGGTGTTCTTTGTCCTCTGATCTTCTCTTTGAGACTCAGTAGAGAAGGTCCTGAGCATTTTGGATCAGGGGTAAGGAAATATCACTCATTTGAGACTGTGAAGGTTCTCCTAGGGATGCTGAGGATCCTCACAAGGTCACACAGACAATATCTGTCCAAAGCAGAACTTGAACCCAGGTCTTCCTGACTTTAAGGTCCCCATTATGCAATATTGCTTCTTTCTGAGAAAAGCATAAACAAAATGTCACCAGGAGTAGTTAATGTCATAGAAATAATTTCATAAATGTCTGATGGATTGAATCCTATAGAGCTTTTAGATTTTGAGATGTGATCTTAGGTATGGTAATGTTATGGAAAGTATTTCTGTAGATTTATATTAAGATGGTATGGTAGAAAGAGAAACCTGAGCTCTAATCTAATTACTAATTAGTTGTGTGACCAGGTGAGACTTGACCATGTTACAAGAGTGATACCCAAAGAATACACAATTATACCTCTGGTTAATTTAAGCCTTAAGGTTCCTTTCATCTCTAATATTCTATTTATGGCAGCCTAGTATAGTGGATAGAGTGCTGGTCCTGAAGACAAGAAGACTCAGGTTTGAGTACTATTGTAGACACTAATTATATATCTCTAGGCAAGCCACAGGATAATAGACCCATTTAAATTCTAAGCCTCAGTTTTCATATCTTCAAACAGCAATAATCATAACCCTTCTCTCAAAGGGCAGTGGTTAGAATCAAATGAGGTAACATATGCAATGAGCTTTGCAAACTTTAAAGTATACAAATGTCAGCTATTATTATCATGCTTGTAACACTTTGTCTCAATGAGATTATACTTAGAATTTATGTATCATTGGAAAAGGAAGTTATTTATCACTACACTCTCTCAAAACAACATACCCAAGGACATAACTGAGGATGTAGGTACTCGGTTGTTTAGTTCCCTCAGGGGATGGAGGTAAGATGTTGTAACAGTAAGCACCCCAACATACGTGGCCTGCTATCACAGGTTCTTTGATCTGCTTTTCTAAAAGGAAAGGAAACTTTTGAGGGGTTAACAATCTCCTTTAATTAAGCATATACATCATTCACTTAGTTCAGGAAATCAACAGACAGTGGTTCCAAACCATTTGACACAAGCAATACATATATCACAAATCAACAGACACGTCTAACTATCTGATCATAGCTGCCAGAGAGGGAAGCATCAGCATCTAGGTTTTCAAAGCCAGGGGGTTCCTTAGCAGCTTCCCAGAGTCTCATCTGGAACACAAATCTTCTTCCAAAAACTAAGTCCCAACTAAAACCTCACCCTCAGAGTATTTATACCTTTTTTAGAGCCAGATGGCATCCCAACCCTTGAGAATGAGTGCCTCATTAACAAAAGGTGTGGGCCTTCCTACAAATCTTCCCTAATGGATAGACTCATTAATGGGCGGGGAAGATCTTTAATTACATTAACAATACAAATACATACACTGTTTCTAGTTAAAGAAACTCTTGTTTCTGTGCTGTGCTCCTAGTAAAGACTCTTGGTTGATTAAGGAAAGATTCAGAGGCATTTGATTATACTAAAACAAAAATAGCAAAAGATCCCACTTTGTTTACCATCACAGATATGAGATGAGGGAACATTTCAACTTGCTACTACCCAACCACTGACCTCATTCTGCTTGAATTTTTCTCTTTTCCTTTGAGTCCCAGTAGTCAATTCTATATTATAGCCTCCCCAATGGATAGCAAAATCTGGGGATATAAAAATCTATAAGCATACCTCTTGTTTATCAGTCTGATAACCTGCTATATAAGGTCCAGAAGTTGCTTCTATTTGTGTCACCTGCTTCCAGATAGCATAGAAGGACAAATCTTATTTATACTACTATATCTGCTGAGGTCATCCTCCATCCCTCTCAATGCAATTTTTAGATGCCCCGGACTATTTTTCTAGAGTTTGTGTGCTTCAGTATTTCTATTCAACCAACACCACATGGTTGTGAGTGGGAAAAGTTCAGAATGGTCAGTGTTTCACTAAATATTTCCCCATCCACCTCCCTTCCTTTTTTTTCTCCTTCATTGACTAATGATTATGGAATAAACAAACATCCGGCAGAGGGCATTTCTGGAGGGCTTCTGCCACCTTGTGGACAAATGCAACATTTCTCTAAAACCAGGAAGGATTAGAGGATTGTAAACTGTACATCTTGGTCATTGAATCATTGGATAACAGGAGGGATCTCAGAAATTTATGTTGTCCATTTTCAGCCTCCTTACAGATCAGTGGTAAGGGTGTGATTTTTATCCTATCTTAAAAGTCTCGAAGAACTTTACCCCAAGGAGAATGACAATGGACACACATGATCCTTAAGCATCTTGTGTATTGTAGAAGTCAAGTAGGCATTCTCATACAAAGAATGTAGGAATTCTCTAATTTTTGTGGAAAAGCTTCTGCAATTTCTATCCATTGCTTGTTGTTCTGTATTCTGGGACCAAATTGGAAAAGTTTTCCATTTGGCATCTTTTCAAATACTTTTTGAAAAGACTTCCCTCAAGTCTTTTCTTCTCCAGACTAGCCAACCCTAGCTTCATGTCCCTTAGATGATATGATCTCTATTTTTTTCTGGATCCCCCCCCACTGGAAGCACTTCAACTTGCTAGTTTTCTTCCTAAACTGTAGTACCCAGAATTGAATACAAATCTACAAGCATTTAATAAATGTTTAGTGTGTGCCAGGCTCAGTGCTAAGCACTGGGGATACAAAAAAAAAAAAGGCAAAAAGAGCTCCTCAGGGAGTTCACAACATGCAAACAACTATGTACAAACAAGATATAGGATAAGTGTGAGGTAATCTCAAGGAGAGGATATTTATAACAGTAACAGGGACCAGGAAATGTTACTTCCAGAATTTCACTAAGCTTTGAAGGAATCCAGAAAAGCCAGGGGGTAGAGATGAGAAGGAGCACTCCAGGCATGGAAAACAGTCACTGAAAATGCATGTGGTCCAAGCAGGGTATAGGGAGACCATCAGTTCTCATTGTATACATTGATTCAGTAGATGTCTGCTTTACAATATAAGCTTCTCACTGTTATCAGGTTGGTTTCCTTTAGCATAACACACACACACACACACACACACATACACAACTCAGTTCAATAAATATTTATTGAGTACCTCCTATATGCTAACACACATTCTTTATACCTATATTTGGGTTTTTGTAAAGGTACTTCTATGTGACTGGAATGATCTTCCATGTAATGACCCTTCTCTCTCATCCTTTCCCCTTCTCTAGACATACATTCAAGAGAGTGAGGCTGGTGAATTCCCACAGCACTGCTTCACTTAAATCCAATTCATTTGCAAATTATCACTTTCCTGATGACAAATAATCCATGAGGAGTAAGTAGTAGCTGTCCCACTGGGCCAGTTCCACTTGAGCAATGCTTCTCTCTCCCTCCCTCCCTCCCTCCCTCCCTCCCCCTTCCTTCCTTCCTTCCTTCCTTCCTTCCTTCCTTCCTTCCTTCCTTCCTTCCTTCCTTCCTTCCTTCCTTCCTCCACATGAGGAATCATGCACTTATATTGGTGATCGGCCCAAAGGAAAGTGGATTTCTTAAAATAGAGCTCCGGAAAACCATTCTTTGGTAAGGTTCATTGGGATTCAAATGGAGCGACTTGAAAATGCTTCATTTTTTACCTAGACTTAATCACAAAATAGGTGTTGCCTCAAACAAACTGAGACATGGGAAAGATAAATGAATATAAATTTCTTGAAACTGGGCTTTGAAAAATTAGAGGATGATAAAACCTTTGGGATTCAAATGGAGCTACTAGACCATGCCTTAAAGTCAAATCACTCTGGTTCTCACTTAACGGCCAGTAATAGGTTCCAACTCAAGTCTGGTTGAACATTGTTTGGGTTTTATTGACTCAGAGTAAGTGTAAATAGCAAGTGTTTTTATTCTGGCCAGAAACTCTGAGGATCTTCCCCTCCCAGATTGATTTTTTTTTTTTAAATAGGTAAAATAGGCCTTCTTTTGCCTCATTTCTTACCTAACCTTAATCACTGAATATGTGTGGCCTCAAACTGAGAACTGTAAAAGGCCTTAGCTTAAAAAGGATATGGTCTCCCTTGGCATCTGGGGCCATCTGCAGTCACTTTGATCTTATGTCTTGCCACTGGATCCAGATGGCTCTGGAGGATAGTGAGGCTGGTGAATTTGCACAGGCCGAACTGACTTAAATCCAACTCACTTGCAAGTCATGACATCATCTTCCTGTTCTTCTTCAAGAGCAAAGGACAAATGACAAACAACCACAAGAATCTAAAATCTATCCATCCTTCAAAGCTTCCTACAAGACTTCTTTAATCACAACTGTAGTCCAGACTGATTTCTCTCTTTTCTAAATTCCTGCTGCTTAATTTTTTTTATACTATTTTGTTCCCTGTTTTTCTTGTGCTGGGCATACCTCCCCCAAATGACTCTATGTCTTATTTTCTTTTGTATGCAACATGATGTACATAGTAGGTTTTCCCTACTTGTGTGGACTGACTAAATCTTGCTGCAATAGTTTGGGCCTTAAGTGAATAACATGTTTACTATTAGAATACAAATATCTCAGGGAAATAACAAAATGCTATTTTCTGACGATGCCAAAACAGGACAGACCCAGTTCTGCAAAATGTTCAATTAGTATATGAAATTATTCTAGTGCTCCAGATTTGACTATTCCCAATGGGAATCTTCAATCAGCTTCCCTGTGCAAATTTATATCACTCCAATTTTACATAAGTGGCAAAGGAAGAGGAAGCATCGAGCCTATAATTATAGGTAGTAGTAAAAACACTGTCTTTGTAAATATGAGGCTTATAAAAAAAGAGGCTATTTCCAATTCTACGTTCTGTATTTCTCACATGTTAATAAGTCATCTGTATTATACCTATAAAATAGATCTAGCAATCTGGTTATACATAATAAGAATTACAAAACTTATTATGCCCTTTGAACCATGCTCTTTATTACAGAAAGAAATGCCATATATGATTGCTGAATCAATGGTAATGCAAGCTGAAATATCATGGAGAAAGGAAAAGTTACTTTAGAATTGAAGAAGAGCAAATGCCATTTCAATTTTCAAAAAAAAGAAGAGAATGGAGTCTTCAAACTGAAGTCTAGGAAGCTTGATTTTGATTCCTGAGAAAACTATAGAGGATATTATTAAAGGGATGCTGAATGAACATATAAGTTATGATCACAAAGAACTAGCACTATTTCATCAAGAACAGGTTATATGAGACTAACCTTATTTCATTTTTTGAAAGGGTTACTAAAATTGAAGGTGGAAATATTGTGGATATAGTTTATCTAAATTTTAAGCATGCTTAATTATCTTATACTATTCTTGTGAAAAAGATGAATAAATATGGACTAGATTACACCATAATTAGATGGATTTAGAGGTGTTGGCCAGTTTCAGTGAATTGCCATTAAGAGTTCAATTTCAACTTAGAAAGTCCCTAGGGAAGTTCTACATGGACCTGTCATTGGTCTTATGTAGTAAACTTTTTAGCAATTACTTCACTAAGACATAGACAGCATCTTTTGAAATCTGTAAAAACAAATCTGGGAGGCACAGCTAACACAATAGACGATTGAGTCAATATCCAAAAAGGTCTTAACTGGATGGAAAATGGGGTTGGACCTACTCAGATGGATTTTGAGAAAGGCAAATGTAAACTATTATGAAGAAATTGATGTCAAAAGTACAAGATGACAGAAACATGGTTAGAAAGAAAAATTTCTAAGAAATATCTGAAGGTTTTTAGGAGTGGACAAACTCAATATGAATGAGTATGATATGGAAGCCCAAAAAACTAATGAGGTCTGATATGAATAATATGTTTAGTGATATGAACCATATTTTAGGAAAGACAAATGAGGAGAGCAACAAGAAAAGCCTTAAATCTATGCCATATGAAAATTGGTTGAAAGAATTGGTGATATTTAGTCTAGAGAAGAGAACTTGCAGAATAGCCATCTTCATATTGTCACCCCCTCCAGGTGCAAAATAACATAACTTCCTGACCATTCCACAAGCACGTTGGGAAGTCCAGTGAGAAAGGTGTGGAGAGAAGACAAAAGACCAGCACCTGATTGTGCCATAATAAAAGACTTTTGAAATCAGTTCATAAAGATTATGGGAGAGGAAAAAAAAGGGCAAATTATAACAGCTGCTGCTATTACAACTACGATTACCCCTTCTCCTCTTAATGATAACGGTCATTAAAATTAGGATTTTAAAGCTTGCAAGGTGCTTTATATGTACTATGTCATCTGAGCCTTACAATTACCCTGCAAGGTTTGGGACTACCTGTATTATTATTCTTGTTTTACAGAGGAAGAAACTAAGGCTCAGAAACTTTGAATGACTTGCCTACAGTTGTACTCTATTGACTATACTATCTTGCCTGTCTACAAAGAATTTATTAAACCTTATTACAAGGAAAGGAAAAACTATAAAAAGACAAAGATTCCATTTTGAAGGGATAGAAGAAATGCTTTGGTTTATGAATGTAAGAAACAAGGGCCTTATACCAAAATGTGTTAGTAATTTGGCCTTAGTAACAATTATAGGGGGACATAAAAAGGTAAGTGAGAAAGAAGGGTTTCCAGATAGAGAATAAGTATCCTCAGATGCAGTACAAATATGTATAGAAAAAAAAAAAAACAGGAAAGTAAAAGACTTTTCAAAGGATGAAATGGCAGTGTAAGCCCACATTCTATCACCCACATGAATAAATAAAACACCTCCAAATAAAGTAAATGAGTAGAATGGTGGAAAGGAAAGAAGAGGAACAAGCAAAGAACATCCAGAGGGAATAATTGCTTAGATAATGGAAAGGAATGTCAAAGAAATAAGAAAACAGCAGGGGGAAAACACCTCTATGTGGAAGAACAATAAAAATCAAATTAATGTCAACCACAGCTCAGAAAATGAAGATGGATTGAATACAAGGTGCATCAAACTAAATAATAAACACTTAAAGAAAATTAAGATCGAATATTATTAAAGAAAGATGTCAGTAAAGAAAGCTCTGACATCTGTAATGAGAGATATATCATAAGTAAAAATAGAACAAGGTAAACAGATTAAAATGTCAACAAGCTGGAGAAAGCAATAGGATATTTGAATAAGTGTAATCATTGAAGAAAAACATTCTCAGGCTACAAGACTGATTGGTAGAAGTGGGAGAAATGCAACAGCAAACATCAGCTCAACTGGAAAAAAAATGTTTCATAACATTACAAGCAAAGATAACAGACTAAAACAAAGAGCTCTAAGGGAAAAAATAAGAATCAGTGAATTACCTGAAAAATATGATGAGACAAAGTGTACAACTATCTTTTTAAAAAATTTGTTCAAAAGCAATCAGGGACAAAATGCAAATTTATAGATTTCATTCTCTGTCCCATATTACTCCCACCTTAGGGAGTGACAACAGATGCCACTCATTTATATATGCCTTTCATCACGCTCAAGTTTCACTGATAGAGACTCTCAAGTGTCCAAGAAAAAAAAGCATTTATCAGAGTACCCCAATTCAAAGCATACAGTATTTTCACCTATTCTCTAATTCAAAAATGTACTACATTTTCACCTATATCACAGTAGTCAACCGTCCTTTATTACTTCCCCTACTGGCTACTCCCAGGGTGTCATGGCAGATTAAATGCTAATCATCTATGTCAATCCATAAGTCCTAAGTCTCCATTTTCACTAACTCTCAGAATAAACTAAAATAAAATCCAAAACATCATAGTAAATTAAAGGTCATTTACTTCAAGAAAATGCAAAGTGAATAATAAGGAATTAACTCAGGCATCAGGAGGCTGTAAGTCCACTCCCCACATCTCACAAGAGAAGCAATTTCTTTTTTGTCATTAGTTTGCATTAAATTTTCTTTTTTAAATTTTGAGCTTAAAACCTAATAAAATGAACATTTCAAAAAATGTGAAATAGAAGTGGTCTGTACATGAAATTGTTAATATCTATTATGGAGAGTTAACTTTAGTTTTCAGTATATAATAAATTTAACATGCAAACGTTAAAAACTTGTCTTCTTTGTCTGTGATTCCTTCTGACCTTCCTCCAGAATACTTTTCATCTTGGGATGGAGGGGACTGCTAATCTTAGTGTAACCCCTTCCCTCATTTTGTCTCCTCCCAAAAAATTGAAGGAAAAAAAAGAAAAACAAAACCCTTACAGCAAATATTCATAGTTAAGTGAAACATATCCCTACACTGACCATAACCAAGACTACATGCATCACTCTACATCAGGTATCTGTCAAGGAGTAGCATGCTTCATCATTGATCCTTTAGAGTCATCACATTGATTAGAGATACTACATCTTTCAAAGTTGTTTGTATTTAAAATGTTATTGTATAAATTGTTTCTTGGGTTCTATTCACTTCACTCTGTTTCAGTTCATACAGATCTTCCTGAGTTTCCTTGAATATATCGGGTGTTTTTTTATAATTTCTTATGGCACATTAATATCCCATTTCATTCATATACCATAATTTGTTTAACCATTCTCCCATTGATGGACACCCCTTAATTTCCAGTTCTTTGTCACTATAAAATGAGCTGCTATAAACATTTTTAAATATATGGTTCCTTCTTCTCTATCTCTGAGTTCTTTGGAGCACAGGCCTAGTAGAGATATTACTAAGTCAAAATGTACGTACAGTTTAATGATGTTTTGGCCCATGGTTAAATGGCTTTGCAAAATGATTGGATCAATACACTGCTTCACCAATAGTAAATTAGTGTACCTGTTTTCTCAAGGCCCCACCAACATTTGCTATTTTCCTTTATTTTTGTCAATTTTGCCTATCTGATGAGTGAGAAGTAGGACCTTAGAATTGTTTAAATGTGCATTTCTCTAATTACAATAATATAAAAACAAACTCTGAAAGACTTTAAGGTAAAACAAGCTATTCACTTCCTGAGAGTTAATACATTGTGTATTTATGTGTATCTGTGTACACACACAAAACATTTTTCATTTAAAAATATTTATTTTAAAAAATATTTTTGGGGAGGAGCCAAGATGGTGGAGTAGAAAGATTCACATATGCTAGTTCTGAACACACAGCCCATAAATTACCTATAAAAAGAACTCCCAACAGGTTCTGAAGCAGTTGAAGCCACTCAGCAACGGAGTGGAGGAGATTTCTGTTCCAGAGAGCCCTGAAAAACTGGCACCAAAGGTCCGTCGCGCACCGGACCCAGAGCAGAGCCCACCTCTGCCTTGGCCATGTGGCCCCAAGAGGAACGGATCCAAGCAGGCTTCAGGGATGAAATCTCCAGTGGCTGCAAAGGTCCCTCCACCCACAGGTGCTACAGGTCAGTGAGAGACCCTATCTGGCCTGCTGAGAGGGGAGCGGGGGTGTCTCCATAACTCAGGCCCCCTCAGGAGGCAGCAGCGGGGAGGGGGGGGAAGCAGCGAACAGGAGCTCCGGTCCATTACTGAAAGTCTCCACATAAACCCCCTGAGGGAACTGAGCCTGGGAGGCAGCCCTGCCCCCACCAGAGAACCTGAACTTAATCTCTCACACTGAATAGCAGCCCCGCCCTCTGCTGAAAGCCCTGAGGCTGGGAAGCAGCATTTGAATCTCAGACCCTAAGCACTAGTGAGGCAGGGGTGGAGAGGAATCTCAGAAGTCAAGTAACTAGCTGGGAAAATGCCCAGAAAGGGGGAAAAAAATAAGACCTTAGAAGGTTACTTTCTTGGTGAACAGATGTTTCCTCCTTTCCTTTAGGATGAGGAAGAACAATGCTTACCATCAGGTAAAGACATAGAAGTCAAGGCCTCTGTATCCCAAACATCTGAAATAGATATCCAATGGGCTCAGGCCATGGAAGAGCTCAAAAAGGATTTTGAAAATCAAGTTAGACAGGTGGAGGAAAAACTGGGAAGAGAAATGAGAGAGATGCAAGAAAAGTATGAAAAACAGGTCAATACCTTGCTAAAGGAGACCCAAAAAAATGCTGAAGAAAATAACATCTTGAAAAATAGGCTCACTCAATTGGCAAAAGAGGTTCAAAAAGCCAATGAGGAGAAGAATGCTTTCAAAAGCAGAATTAGCCAAATGGAAAAAGAGGTTCAAAAGCTCACTGAAGAAAATAGTTTTCTCAAAATTAGACTAGAACAGATGGAGGCTAATGACTTTCTGAGAAACCAAGAAATCACCAAACAAAACCAAAAGAATGAAACAATGGAAGATAATGTGAAATATCTCATGGGAAAAACAACTGACCTGGAAAATAGATCCAGGAGAGACAATTTAAAAATTATGGGATTACCTGAAAGCCATGATCAAAAAAAGAGCCTAGACACCATCTTTCATGAAATCATCAAGGAAAACTGCCCTGATATTCTAGAACCAGAGGGCAAAATAAGTATTGAAGGAATCCATTGATCACCGGCTGAAAGAGATCCAAAAAGAGAAACTCCTAGGAACATTGTGGCCAAATTCCAGAATTCCCAGGTCAAGGAGAAAATATTTCAAGCAGCTAGAAAGAAACAATTCCATTATTGTGGAAATACAATCAGAATAACACAAGATCTAGCAGCTTCTACATTAAGGGATCGAAGGGCATGGAATAGGATATTCCAGAAGTCAAAGGAACTAGGACTCAAACCAAGAATCACCTACCCAGCAAAACTGAGTATAATACTTCAGGGGAAAAAATGGTCTTCTCAATGAAATAGAGGACTTTCAAGAATTCTTGATGAAAAGACCAGAGCTGAAAAGAAAATTTGACTTTCAAACACAAGAATGAGAAGAAGCATGAAAAAGTAAACAGCAAAGAGAAGTCATAAGGGACTTACCAAAGTTGAACTGTTTACATTCCTACATGGAAAGACAATATTTGTAACTCTTAAAACTTTTCAGTATCTGGGTAGTTGGTGGGATTACACACACACACACAAACACACATACACACACACATACACGTGCACACACACATATACACATATGCATGCACACACAGAGACAGAGAGCACAGAGTGAATTGAATAGGATGGGATCATATTTTTAAAAAATGAAGGTAAACGGTGAGAGAGAAATGTATTGGGAGGAGAGAGGGTGAAATGGAATGGGGCAAATTATCTCTCATAGAAGAGGCAAGCAGGAGACTTTTTAATGGAGGGAAAAAGAGGAGAGCTGAGAGAAAAACATGAAGTTTACTCTCATCACGGTCGACTAAAGGAATGAATAAAACGCACACTCATTTTGGTATGAAAACCTATCTTACAATACAGGAAAGTGGGGGAGAAGGAGATAAGCAGGGTGGTGGGGATGATGGGAGGGAGGGCAATGGGAGGAGGGAGCAATTTGAAGTCAACACTCTTGGGGAGGGACAGGATCAAAAGACAGAATAGAAACAATGGAGGGCAGGATAGGATGGAGGGAAATATAGTTAGTCTTACACAACATGACTATTATGGAAGTCATTTGCAAAACTACATAGATATGGCCCATATGGAATTGCCTGCCTTCCCAAAGGGAATGGATGGGGAGGGAGGGATGGGGAGAAGTTGGAACTCAAAGTTTTAGGAACAACTGTTGAGTATTGTTCTTGCTACTAGGAAATAAGAAATACAAGTAATGGGGAATAGAAAGTTATCTGGCTGTACAGGACAAAGGAGAAGATGGGGTCAAGGGAAGGGAGGGATGATAGAAGAGAGGGCAGATTGGTGATAGGGGAAATTAGAATGCTCGGTGTATTGGGGTGGGGGAGGGGAAAATGGGGAAAAAATTTGGAACCCAAAATTTTGTCAAAATGAATGTAAAAAGTTTAATGAGTACTATACACGTGTATATGTATACATATGTGTGTATGCATATATACATGTATTTCCTAGAAATGAGACCTTATCTGAGAAACTTACTTCTAAGATTTTTTCCCAGATGTTTTCCTTCTAATTTTAATTCTACTGATTTTGTTTGTACAAAAACAATTTAATTTTATGTAATCAAAATTGTCCATTTTGCTTTCTGTGATTCTCTCTATCTCTTGTTTGAATTCTTCCTCTATCCATAGGTAATTTTCTTCTTTGTTATTCTAATTAGTTTGTAATGTCGCCCTGAATTATGTCTGTCATGTGCCCATTTTGAGCTTATAATGATATATGGCATGAGATGTTGATTTATGGCTAATTTCTGCCACAATACTTTCCAGTTTTTCAAGCAACTTTCATCAAATGATGAGATCTTTACCTAGTATCACAGATCTAATTTAGGTTTATCAAATACTAAGGCTACTGTGTTCATATGCCTCTGTAAATTATGTAATTGTATATTGCATAACTGTATGTTATATAATGTATCTAATCTATTCTAACAACTGACCTATTCTTTAAGCAGTATGGAATCATTTTGAGAACTACTGCTACTACTTTTAATATAGTTTGAAATCAGATACTGCTGAGTTCCCTTCTTTTCCATTTCCCCCCATTATTTCCTGTGAAATTCTTGACCTTTGGCTCCCCCAGATCATTTCCCCCCTAACTCCTTAAGGTAATCTTTTGGCAGTGTAATTGCAACAGCATAGAAGAAGTGGATTAATTTTGGTAATATTACCATTTTTACTAATGGGTACTGTTACCCATGAGCAATTCATATTTCCCCAATTATTTAGATCCATATTTGTCCAAAGAATATTTTGTAGTTCTGTTAATAAAGTTACTGTGTGTGTCTTGGCAGGCAGACCACGTATTTAATATATTCTCAGTGGAGTTTATCTTCCTGCTGGATTTTATTGGTAATTTGCAAATACGCTGATGACTTCTTTGGGTTTCTACACTCCAGAACTCTGCTGAATTATTCCAATTATTTTCGGTTTTAAGTTCAATTTTGTATAAATTGAATTTAGGATGAGTTTAGAATGTCTACGACATCGATTTTCAGAAGTTCAATAGACAATAAATACATATATATGTACGTATATGTATACACACAAACATACATTCGTATATTATATATATATATATCTTATTTTTAAAAAATCTCTTCTGTGTTCCGAAATATGTCACAGAAAACCATCATTTTTCTAGAGTTTCCAAAGATACTAAATACTTTTGGCCCATGATTGTACCGGTTGGCTCCAGGAAGCTGGGTGGTCCAGCGGGAAAAATCCACTCCTGGGGATTATGGAAAACATGGGTTAGAGCTGTCTCAGATTTTTAGGTGCGTGGCCGTAGGCAGGTAAGTCTCTCAGCCCTGTTTCTCCCGCTGAAAAATAGGAGAATATAACAAACATCTCAAGGGTTGTTGAGGGCATCAAATAATTTTGTAAACTCTCCAGTGCTTCTTCACCGTAAGCGGTGATGGAAAAGCTCCCGGGCTGCTGGAATCGCTAGAGCCAGCCCCGCCCGCTGGTTCAGGAGAGCGGATTGTGAGCATCTGCAACACAGCTGGGAAACACGTCCATCGGGATCTGATGGAAAACTGTTAATAACGCGAACTAGACTTAAAAGAATTCTACGCTTTTTGTCGTTGCGGGCAGGCGGCCGCTGAACAAAATCACTGTACTTTGTAGGTTTCTCTGTCCCTCCATACCCTTACACGTAAAATAAAGCGCTGACCTCACACCAAATCCAGCGTTCTAGGCCACCAGCGCAAGGGTGACGTACAGACCGAAGGACCTGGAGGAGGGGCAGGCCTCCACGTGACAGGACTTTGCCGGCACAGCGTTGGTCCAGCTCAGAGCGGGGGGGGTGGGGCCCGGGGAGGGGCGTGGCGGGGGCGTGGCCAGAACCCAGCTGCTCCCGCGGCTGCGCTCCTGGAACCCACGGACTCCGGAGGCCTGCGCTCCCACGAGAGCGGGATGGCGTTCCTGAGGTCCCCGGCCGAGGCTTTATGGAGGAGCAGCAACGTGGTCATGGCCGCCTTCTTCGCGCTGGCAGCCTACGTGCAGGTCGGCTCAGGGACAGCCCCGGCAGGCTAAGCTCCGGCTGTGGGCGTCGGTTCCGACGTCAGCTGGCAGCGCTGCTGTTCGTGGTTGGTGGAGAGAGCGGAAGTGAAAGGGGATAGGGATTGTCCGAAGTGAGGGTGGGTGGAGATAGGAGGAGAATGCGGGAGTGGGTGGGTTCTGAACGAGCTTTGGCCAGGCTGGTGTTTGTTAGTTACACCTTCGTAGCCCCGGGCTCAGGGGCAGGCCGCCTAGGGCGGCCCCGGGCTCGGGGGCAGGCCGCCTAGGGCGGCCCCGGGCTCGGGGGCAGGCCGCCTAGGGCGGCCCCGGGCTCGGGGGCAGGCCGCCTAGGGCGGCCCGGGGCTCGGGGGCAGGCCGTCCAAGGCGGCCCCGGGGAAGGGAAGAGCTTGGACCTAGAGACCCGCGTTCCAGTACAGTTTCAGACGCTGGAGTCTCGGCGTGCGTCAGTTTCGTCCCTGTAAGATGGGGTAATCATCGCACCTGCCTCTCCCGTTTGTTACGAGGGCTAAATGAGATACTTGGAAAGGCAAACCTCAAAGCGCTGTATGTACGTGCTGTTTATTAGTATTAGGAAGAAATCCAATCTCTAAGTTTCTAAAGAAGAAAATTCCCACTGTGGCTCCACTGTTTTACAGGTGGGAAAACTCAATGCTGGAATGAGTAACAAGATTGGGGCTCATACCGAGGTCGTTTATCCAAATTCAGGGTTTTCCTCTGCACCTCACTACTTATGAATACCCCTGGCTCTGTCACCTTGGGCAGGTGACTTAGCCCCTGTGGTTCTCAGTTGTAAAATGAGGATGTTGACTTGAATGACCTCGGCGGTTTTTTTCATCCCAGAATCTTTGATCCCTTGATCTGCAGGCAGTTTGGGATCAGTAATCAAAGTTGGTAACTTTGTTGAGTGGGAGGAACCCAGAAAAATTTAGCTGTTAAGGATGAGTCCTGACATTCATTTGCTGTCAATTTTAACTGTGCCACACTTCCTGTGAGCACCAAACAGTGCTTGGTGGAAACACAGTAGACCCTAAATGCTTGCTGAATACCTGTAAATCCCACAAATCCTGTGGTAAGAGCTCTGGTTTGGGAATTAGAAGACCTGGGTTAAAATTCTGGCCCTGCTATTTACTACCTGTGTGACCTCCAGTTCAGTCAACAAGCATGTTATTTAATGCTTACTTTGTGCTAAAGGTGGGGAAGACAAACACAAATGAGACAGCCCCTATAAAGATTTCTCACCTGTAAAGTGAGAGGTTGTACTAGGTACTAGGTATTAGATGATCTCTAAAGTCTATTTTAGCTTTGAATCCTATCATTCCCCCTTGATTCTCTTTTGCAGTGTAGCATCTTTTTTTTTTCTCAACACTTCTCTACGGTCACTTCGCGACCCCATTCTAGGCCTGACCTATGCACTTTAGAGACCTAAGATAGTTCTTGGAAATAGTAAAGCCATCCTTTGGTTTAAGCTGGAATGAGAACTACTTTAATAAAGCTGCTTTATTTAACTCTCATAGTAGACTAAATTTGGTATGGAGTGTGGTTAAACAGTCCTCTCCTTATGTGCTTATCTAAGTTTCAGTGCCTGTTTTGCTGTTACAGATAAATGACCCAGATGCAGAACTGTGGATGGTGAGTATGAATTACATTTAGTATATCACACTCTATCTTTGTCTATCTGGTTCTTTAAACTCTCTGAATTTACTTGCATATCAGACTTTTTGAAGCCTTTCTCAAATGAAGGAAAAAAAATAACTGCAAATCATGCATACCTTCTTGTATATAAATTAAGCATTTTCTGGAGACTTCCAAACACTGGACAAATGATTACTACTTAATTTATTGAGAAGGCTGCAATATACAGCATTACCTGAATACCACATCAATGAAATCACACATCTTCTAAAATATAAAAATATGGAGACTTTAGAGTTCTCTGTTACTTACATTAATTGCCTTTCTTGAATTGGCAGCAGTAATAGACCTTTTTTTTTTTTTTATTTTTTAGGAATGCTGAAAGTCTGTAGCAACTGTTCATACTGTGTTTATTTTAGCCTCTAAACCTGCAGGAACCATCTAGCAAATTCTATAAGACTTGTCCTATGAATTTTTCCCAGGAAATCACATGAACCAGGGTTGTGCTTCTACTAAGTCTATAAGGGATAGTTACAAAATAAAATCAAAGTAGACTATAATTAAAATACTCAGTTCATCTAAACACTATGATTTGGAGTACATGAGAAAGAGAGATTGTGAAGGCTTTTCCTTTGCTTGCGTAATATAATGAATAAGTGAACTTCAAGATCTAGGTTTGATTCTTATCTCTGACCATAGATATGTTGTCACCTTTTTCCTTTGAGCCTCAATTTTCTCACCATTTTGGAAGAGTAGTGGTACTGATCTGTGTTTTCACTGATGTTCAGTAAAAAAAAAAAAAAAAAAAAAAATCCCTCCACCAGTGTAGAACAGCAGTGATTCTGCAACTTCACAGTTATCTGAGCACCAAGAAAGTTAAACGACTTATCCAATAGTCACGTAACCAGTTTATGTGTCACCATAGTGGGAGCTTATTAAATGCTAAATTTGTAAAATGAAACTACTACTACCTTATAAGGTTATTAAAATGTTTAAATCTTAAAGCACTATACAGTATCAAGTAGTTATTTTTCTACTATCATGGAATATCCAGAATTTATATATCTAGAACTTATTCATTTGTTTGGTCCGACCCAGGCATGGTTGTATCGTATTTCTGTTATAAGGATTCCCAGACTTTTGTCTTGTTTTGAATTGTGTAGCAATCAGTTTACTGATTAAGCAGAATTTTATTGTAATACTGTTTATATTTTTCTATTATATGACATAATAAATCATATTATTGTCCCCTTCTTTTTGTGGTAGGCCCTTTTTTTGTGTCAATGTCACCCTCTGAGAACCAGTGAGTTAGTTAGACCAGAGGTGCCGCTGTTTTCTCAAACCCCTGGTTCCTCCCTGCCCTTACCCCCTAGCCCTCCTTCTTGGTGCCCCCTGACACAGTGGAGGCAGTGGAAAGATCCCAAGAGGTGACTTGTGATTTTGTTTGATCTTAAGGTGGTGGAGGGGGATGTTTGAAGAATATCCAAAGGTTGGCCTTCCTAGAGGAAATGTAACCCTTCTGTCCCTACAGCCCCTTCCTCTGATTGGTCAATTGCTCCCTAACCAGGCTTCCCTTAGATACCCTTCCCTACCCCCCCACCCCTACTCTCACCTCTTCCTCTTCAATTTTTAGCTTTCTTTTATGTATCATCTTCAAGTTCCTTGAAGGCAGGGACTCATTTTTTTTGTCTTGTATTAATCTCCCCAGTGCTTAGCACAGAGCATGGCACATCAGTGCTTGTTGATTATTCAGATTCATAACAGAAGCAAATCAAATGCCAGAAACTTGGATATACCTGATGAAACAGCTCCCAAAACTAACCTAGTATCAACATTACAAGTAGATTTTGCTGTATTGAGTGTTCACAGTGGGCATCATTGTTTTCCAAGTACTATAAGACAAGTTTACAAGTCAATTAAAAGTAAATTTAAAAATCTCTGGCCTTAAGTTTAGTATTCATTCAAGATGAATAAATGCGTAATTTTAAAGATTTAACTGCAGATCACCATGACAGTTGCTGTGAGAAAATAATTGCAAAAATTTTTAAATTGTGCTATCTTAGTAGGATTCAAAGTATTGGAGGAAGGGAAGGGACCTTAAAAACCATATGAGGAAACCAGAAGTACCTTGCCCAAGATCAAAGGTAGTTAGTTGCAGAATTGAAACTAGAACCAAGGCCTTTTGGTTCCCAGCCCAGTGATTTTTCCACTTCAAAATGTCTTTTGTGCAGTTATATTTAGACTTGTTAGGAATTGGTTCATTCTTAAAGAAGCCAAACGCCTTTTCTTTTCTAAAAGTTTCAGTTTTGAAAATAAGTGGAAAGCCTGTTTTAGCAAAAGAAAACTTTTTCAGTGGTAATCAGGCATTGATCAAGGGGGGAGTCAGACTTGAAAGGAGTATAGTGACTTAGGAGTGCTGTTGCCAAAATAGCTTTTCTAATCAAAAGATCATTATGGAGGAGACTATTCTGCTTGCATTTTCTAGCCTCATTCTTCTTTTGCTATAGATGACAGGGAAATAAGATATAAGACTGAGTCAGAAGATAGGACTCAAAAGGTATCAGATCGACAGCTCAAGAGCTAACAAGACTTCATGTTTTGATTTTAATAAGCATCCAGATTGGTCTGGAGTAAATGGTAAGCTTTAGCTACAATGAGTTTGTATAGCCAACACCTATGGATGAGCTCTAAGGACTCTTACCTATAAAGTACTATGACTAGGGGCAGTTAGGTGGCATGGTGGATAGAGCACTGGCCCTGAAGTCAGGAGGACCTGAGTTCAAATTTGGCTCAGATACTAGCTGTTTGACCTCAGCCAAATCAGTTAACTCCAACTGCTTTAAAAAAAATAAAAATGAAATACTATAACTAAGAGAAAGATTTATCTTAAAGTAGAAAGTTAAGATTTCATAAATCAACAGTTATTAACAGTTAAATTTTCTAGCAGGCACCTGTCTAGCCTAGATGTTTATATTGCTATAAGTCTCACTGGTAGAAATTTTTTAAAACTAGCAGGATGATTTTAAGCCTAAATCTATTGAGGAAAAATGCTATAAACTGGAAAACTGGATCTTAATGGTTATTTCTTAAGGGTAGTATGGTACAATGGAAAGAACAAGGGATTTGGAGTCATCAAAGAACCAGTTTCTGCCATACTACCTTGTGATCATGGGCAAAAAGACTAAACCTATCCAGACCCTTCGGTTTCAACTATAAAAGGTTTTAGACTAAATGATCTCTAAGGTCTCTTTGCACTCTATTCATGATACCATGATTTAAAAGTTCAGAAGAATTACTCAGATTTAAGTATGGACGATGACATCCAGTGATTCCATCTATTTACTTTCTTTGTCTTTTGAATGATTTGTACTCTGGGTCCATTTCCTATGGTAAATAATTCTGCAATCATGTGATATTGGGGATATTCTGTTTTGCTAACAGGTTATATACATGATACCTGCTATTCTTACTCTACTTGTTGGACTTAATCCTCTGATCACAGGTATGAAATTAGCTTTTGAACTGAGCTAAAGCAGTTTTATTACTTTCACCCCTGCTTAACTCTTGAGAGAAAATGAGGCAACCTGTATTCATTGTACTTTGTCTTACAAGCTTTTTTTCTCTCTGAGTCTTCCTTATACTCCTGGAACCCTCTTCTAGCTCTGGTCTTTCTTTTCCTTCAGCTTTTCAAGTATCCTCAAATTTCACCTACCCAAATTCATTCTCTGGTCTTCAGAATTCCAAAACCTTCAAAATTTCTGATTCTCCATTACATTTTCTTCTTCCAGTTTCTCCTACAAGTCCTCCTTTCAGAAATGATATTCATACCTCTGGAGATACTAGAAATTACTGTAAATGCTAAATTCATACAAGTCATTTTTGATGGGTTTGTATATAGTTATTGAGGTAGAAATCTCCCCTGATCATCAAATGCTCCTCTCAAGTAAGTCATGCGTTTAGTGGGGCTCAGCTTGCCAGGCACTTTATTGTTCATTGCTGCAGAGATCATGAACTGAGTGAGTTCTAGTGTCTTTAATAAATGTGCCATGAGTAGTTAGTTGTCTGTCTGCTCTCTCCAATAATCTAGTCATTCCTTTCCTTAGCCTAGAAAGAGGATGTTGGCAGAATATGATCAAAGCCAGTGACATCACAAAGGGCATGAAGAGAATCAGAGGATACCCTGGGAAACTTAACGAAATAAGCTGTTTTAAGACAATTAAGGAAGTATTTTATATTCTGCATAGCAAACCTGTTTATTGTAATTTTGAGAGATGGGTAATTTTAAATTTATTCCAAAAGGGTTTAAATACACGTAAAATTATATTCTGTACTTTGTGAGATACTGTTACCTTCCCACATATTCATTGATGCCACTTTCACAGTCAGAGTGTATGGCCTATCAGCCTAATCCTAAATGGCATTTTAAATTCTCTTATGTATAGAAAGTAAAACTAACAGGGCCATCTAGCAAAATGCTAGCTGTTCTTTTACTTATTTTTATTATTATTATTGTTTTTTAAATTTTGAACATAACAAACATCATGAATACATTTTTTCCATATGCAAAGTAGAACAGAAAAAGAAGATATTTATCTCAAACCAATGATCCCTATTAGGTACACAAATAAACAGAACATCTTTTAAACACAACAAATGTTCATGTACATTTCAGAATTGTCATGCAGATCTAGTGCCTAGCATACTGCTTGGCACATAGTAAGTGTGCATATATGTTGTGTTAGTAGTCATCCCATCTCTTTCTTGTCAATTGCCTCATCCCTTACCATTTCTGGCTTGGAAGCTTCCAAAACTGCTGTTGCTGTTGTTGCCTTCCAGGCCTATCTATAGCTGTTATTACTCTGGGCTGGCTCCCATTCCAGTATCATAGATCTCTCCTTCCAACCTCCTAGTTGTCTTGGGCTGGAAAAATGGCCCACCCTAACCTTTTGTTGGTTCTGCCACTCCAGAACTTGATTTGAGGCATTATTTTAAAGTTGTTTGGAGAGGAATGTTGGGAGGAATGGGCTGTAGTGCTTCTTCTACTGCATGCCTGCCCCCAGATGTCTAAATCTCTTTTTAACATATAAATCCAGTACATTATTTTCAAAACTGTCTTGCTTCTTTGTAGTTACTTCAGAACTTCTTTTTGTTCTACTTTGCGCATTTAAATCAATGGTTTTTTTGCAACACGTTGCTATCTTCCTTTCCCCCTTCAAAATATTCTTCATCAGACAGTTTCCTCTGTGAGGAAACTGAGGCAAACAGAGATTAAGTGACTTGCCTAGAGGCACACAGACAGCTATCTGTCAGAGGCTAGATTTGAACTCGAGGCTTCTTGACTGACTCCAAGTCTAACCCTCTATCCATTGTGCCACCTAGCTGCATAGAAATGATGGTTGGAACCATGGAAATTAAATGAGATCAGCAAGTGAAACAGTGTAGAGGAAGAGGAGAAGACGACCCAGGATGGAATCTTCAGAGAAGACAAGTACATATGCAGCACAAAGTTATTAAACATATAAGACATATATATGTATGCATGCTAAATTAAATACAGCAGTTAAATACAAGGTACTCTAAGGGAAGGACAGTAGTAGTTGAGAGGGTCAGGAAGGGCTTCATAAAGAAAATGGTACCTGAGGTCCATCTTAAAGGGAGAAAGATTCTGAAGTACAGTTAAGAACAAAGGCTTTCCAGCCATGGAGGATGGACATGAGTGAGAAGACAAATTTGGCTGGATCAAACAGCATGGGAAAGGAGGGATGTGGAAGAGATAGAAAAGGCAGGCTGGGGCAGACTGAACGGTTTTAAAAGCTAAGCAGAGGCAATAGGGAGCTGTTGGAGTTGGTTGAGTTAAAGAAGAGGCACATGGTCAGGTCTGCACTGAAGGACAACTACTTTGGCAGCAGCGTGTAGAACGAACTGGCATGGTAAGAGATTTGAGGCAGGGACGATCGTCTGAATCTTTGGATTTAGACAAACAACTGTTTCTTATTTTCTTTATCCTTCAGAACCTAGCTTCAGACCCCATCCTTCATAAATGCTTTCCTGGTTTACTTCAGCTCCAATAATTATATCCTTACTGTGACAGTCTCTGACGCTTATAAAGCTTTATCACACGTTTGATTGTTGCTTTCGAATTATTTTGTTTCATATGTATGTATGTTTTATCTCCCCAAGCAGACTGTACATAGGGATTATCTTTTATTTATTTTTCACAGTAAGTGATATAGAAGTGATATATTCTATCCTGGTGGAGAAGTTTGTCATCTAACAAGTGCAGTGACTCCATGCTGGCAGCCCCATTTTCATCAGCTAATATGCTTCTTCCACAAAACATGGATTGTCTGAGTACAGCACCCATCTGAAAGTTTGCCTTGAATAGCTGGCATTAGACTATTATTGTTAAGAAGTTTTTAAATATAAGGCAGTTGACACAGACTCCATAACCTTAATTTTTTCCTTATAGAAAGCCCTTATCTAAAATGTGTGGTCATGATTAATACGCCTTAGTATTATTTGTCCTAGGTAATTTTATCTGGAAGAACCTTACCAAGTTGCACTCCTTCCTTTGTGCTCTGGGAATTGTTAACTTGAGCTTCTACCTCTTCTATCATACAGAAGGGAACATCTTACATGAGGAGGAAGGCAGGTGAGCAGTGACTTTTGGTTTGCTTTAAAAAGGTAGAGCATTAAGGAATCTTTAATATCTTAAAGAAATGACTTACTATTATTTTTAAATAAACTTTTTTTCAAATAACAAAAATTCATTTTCTCTTCTTCCCACCACCTCCTCCTCTAATGCATTAGACAAATAAACAAACCCTCGTAAAAAATTGCTGTCAGGCAAACAAATTCCCCCCTTAGTCATAACTTATTCCACACCCTGGGCATATCAGCACTGTTAGAGGGTGTGTACACATGCTTCATAACTGGCCCTTAGAAATCATGGCACTGATAAGTTCTTCAGTCTTTCAACATCGTCTTTACAATTTATTTTTACTGTATGCCTTGTTCTAGTTCTGCTCACTTCACACTGCATCAATTCATACGAGTCTTTGGAAGTTTCTCTGAATCTGTTCTTTCAAGTACATCTTACAGCACAATAGTACTGCATTACATTCATATACCATACTTTGTTAAGCCATTCATTCCTTAGTTGTTGGACAATCCCTTAACAGTTCTTTGTCTACAAAAAAAAGAAAAAGCTGCTACAAATAGATCTCTCTGAGATAAAGGCCTAGAAATGGTAGTGCTGAGTCAGTAGGTACATACAATTTAGTAACTTTTGGGGGACAATTCTAAATTGCTTTCCAGAAGGATAACCAAGTCACAGCTTCGTCAGCAAATACAGCGATTCAGTAGTATCTTATCTTTGCACAGGTTTTTAATTTTCAGAACATTTTTAAATTATCACATGTGATTCCTACAATATCCCCATGGACTAAGCATGACATACTGTATCCCTGTAATGAAAATGATCAGATGGTGAAGCTGGCACTCAAATCCAGGTGTTCTGACTCCAACTCCAGAGGTCTTTCAACTGTACCCACACTGCCTTTTTCCAGAGTATCCACTGCACATCATGGAACTGAATCAAATCTCTCCAATGACAAGCATCACTTTACTAAAATGCAATCTCATTAGCTCAGCACATCCTTAAAAGGATCCTGAGGCAAAGAATCATGAATGACCTAACACTAGTGAAATTTCCTTGGTTTATGTCTGTTCCCTATGTCCTTAGTAGTCTCCTCCCATCAGTCATTCCTAATACCTATTTGTACATGTCCCCACAATGCAATAAACTTACCTTTCATCAACCTCTGTAGCTAATATTCTACTTTTATTCCCATAGTCTGTATTTATAACCATCTGTTATACTCACTAGTTTCTATTACTGTCTCCAGATCCAATCTCAAACAGCCTGGGTCTACTCCCAAGCTGCCACAAGTTAAAAAGTTACTGCTTCATCGATGAACCTGAAAATAAACTATATAGTATATAAAATATTTGAGTGGTGCCAATGAGCAGAGTATATTGAATCTGAGGTCAAGAAAGGAAACCCAAAAGGATGGGATGACCTAGTTTTGTCAAGCCCTGTACCCATACCCACTAACTTTGGCTTTGAGCAGTCTATTTCCTATCTTATGTAAAAGTTAAGAGACATATTTCATCATAACTCATACTTACTCCATCTAAAAGAGCATATGCTCTTTAGCCATCACAAATTCCTCTTCTTCAGTGGTTACCCCTCCTTATTGCGAGACAACTAATTCAAACACCAACATTAAATGTGCAATAAACAGCTCTTGAGATGTGATTTTACCTTATTACAGTACTTTTTTCTCTATCAATAATAACAGTAATGATAATAATAGCTAACAATTTAAATTTATATAGAATTGTAATGTCTGCGAAATACTTTACTTATAGTATTTCAGCCTTACAGTAGTCCCATGAAGGTGGTTTGTTATCCCCACTTTACTGGTGAGGAATCTGAGGCTGAGAAATTAATTTAATGACTTGCCTTGATTCATACCGGTACTAAATGTTTGAAGTGGGATTTGAACTTGGGTCTTTCTGACTCCAGTTCTACATCAAGCTGCCTCAGTACCAATGCAGTTTTAGAGAACTGTTTAGGAGCTGAGGAGTTAAGTGATTTGCCCAGGGTCATGTTGCCACTATGCAACAGGGGCAATTTTTAAAATGTATAATCTTGTATATTAGGAATACTGTTTTTTTATATATTTGTAGGAAACAGGAATCACATTTCCTTGGTTCTTGTTCAGTAGCATAGTGCCTAGCATATATTAGGTTCATAATAAATTCTTGTTGAATGACTGATTTAACCATTTTGGTTTTTTTTGTTTGTTTCTTTTTCACAAATAAAAGTTGAGAATTACTTATATTAGGTTTTGTAACTAATGAATAAAATGACTGATGACTCATCATCATTAAGGTGGGAAACATCATTAGGAGCTGATACACACTGAGGACAGATATTCGATCAGAAACTAGTATTAGAAGAATCTTGGCTATGGGTAACTAATTGGATTTGCTTTTCACTTTTTACCACTTTAAAGATATAAAAAATACCATACTTTTTCCTCCTAGGGAGCTGTGTGGACTTGGGATTATTATACTATGGCTGAGTCTTTGCCACATCTCAACAAAGTAAGTTTTCATCCCATTAGTTTAAAATTAAGGAACTTCAGGACTATCAAACCAAGTACTATTGATGAAAATGCTAGTGAAAGAAGATGGTGGAGTAAAAGCAGTGACTTGCTAGAGCTCTCTCCCGAAACCTAGCCAAATACCTGTAAAAAATGACTCTAAACAAATTCTGGGGCTGCAGAACCCACAGAATGACTGAGTAAAGCAGATCTCCAGCCCAGGACAGTGGGAAGCATCTTACTGCACCAGGCTGGGAGCAGAGTACAGTCCAGGGTGGACCATGCTGTCACAGATGAGACCTGAGCAGGCTTTGGTGGGATTGAATCACTGGCATCTGTGGTGGTTTCCAGACTTTATGACTCCAAAATGCCGAAGACAAATTGGAAGGTTAGTGGAAAAAAGTTGTCAGATCTGTGTAAGAGAATAGAGTGGTCTGGTTCCACCCCAGGGTAGCAGAGGGGGCGGAGGAGCCCAGGCAGCAGCAGTAGTACAGAGGCAGTGGCAGCAACTGTTTCTGGAGCTCTAAGTCCACAGATTTTGGGGGGAACAAGCAGCAGGCAGTATAACCCCCACCCACACGGAAGCAGAGAACTACCACAAAGAGCTCAAAAGTCCAGTAATTGGCTGGGGAAATGAGCAAAAACGGAAAAAAAACAGACTATAGAATCTTACTGTGGTGACAAGGAAGATCAAAACATACAATCATAATGAGACAACAAAGTCAAAACTCCTATACCCAAGCCTCTAAGAAAAATATGAATTGATTTCAGACCATGGAAGAGCTCAAAAAGGATTATAAAAATCAAGTAAGAGAAGTAGAGGAAAAATTGGGAAGAGATATGAGAGTGATGCAAGAAAATAATGAAAAATGAGTCAACTACTTACTACAGGGGACCCAAAAAAATGCAGAAGAAAATGACACCTTAAAAAATAGACTAAACCAAATGGCACAAGAGATGCAAAAAGCCAATGAGAAGAATGCCTTAAAAAGCAGAACTCTAAATGGAAAGGGAGGTCCAAAAGTTCACTGAAGAAAATAATTACTAAAAGATTAGAATGGAGCAGATGTAAGGTAATCATTTTATGAAAAAAAATCAAGGAATTATAAAAAAAAACCCAAAAGAATGAAAAAATAGAAGACAATGTGAAATATCTCATTGGAAGAACAACTGACCTGGAAAATAGATCCAAGAGAGACAATTTAAAAATTAGAGGTCTACCTGAAAGGCACGATCAAAAAATAGCCTAGATATTATCTTTCAAGAAATTATCAAGGAAAACTGCTCTGATAGTCTAGAACCAAAAGGGTAAAATAGAGGTTGAAAGAATCCACTGATTGCTTCCTGAAACAGATCCCAAAAGTTAAATTCCTAGGATTATTATAGCCAAATTCCAGAACTTCCAGGTCAAAGAGAAAATATAGCAAGCAGCCAGAAAGAAACAATTCAAGTATTGTTGAAATACAATTAGGATAATACAAGATCTAGAAACTTCTACATTAAGGGATTGAAGGGCCTGGCAAATGATATTCCACAGGTCAAAGGAGCTAGGATTAAAACCAGGAATCACCTACCCAGCAAAACTGAGAATAGTATTTCAGGGGAAAGAAATGGTCATTCAATGAAATAGAGAACTTTCAAGAATTCTTGATGAAAAGTTCAGAGGTGAATAGACAATTTGACTTTCAAATAGAGAAATCAAGAGAAACACGAAAAGGTAAATAGGAAAGAGAAATCATAAGGGACTTACTAAAGTTGAACCGTTTACATTCCTACATGGAAAGGTAAAGACATGAGAGGAATATAATGGGAAGACAAAGGGAGAAATAGAATGGGGTAAATTCTCTCTCACAAAAAAGAGGCAAGAAAAAGCTTTTTCAATGGAGGGGAAGAAGAGGGGGAGGTGAGAGGGAAAGTGAATCTTATTCTCATCAGATCTGGCTTGAGGAAATAACATGCACACTCAATTTGGTATAAAAATCTTATCACACACTACAGGAAAGTAGGGGCAAAGGGGATAAATGGGGGGGGATGATAGAAGGGAGGGCAGATGGGAGGAATGTGTAATTAGAAGTAAACACTTGAGGAACAGGGTAAAAGAAAGAATAGAATAAATGGAGGCTGGAAGAGGATAGAGGGAAATATAGTTAGTCTTTCACAATATGACTGTTATTGGAAGTGTTTTACATGATACACGTATATAATCTACCTTGCCCTACAGGAAAATAGAAAGGAAGGAGATAAGGGGGTGGTGATACAAGGGAGGGCAGATTAGAGGAAAGAGTAATCAGAATATATGCTCTCCTGGGGTGGGGGGAGGAGGGAGACAGGGAGAAAAAAGGAAATTCAAAATTTTATCAAAGTGAATGTTAAAAACTAAAAATATTTTTTTAAAAAAGGGTCACCTACCCAGCAGAAAAAAATAAAATAAAGAGACCCAGAAAAAAAAAAGAAAATGCTAGTGAAAGATTCTACTTTTCTAGAGAATGCTAATGCTAGTTGGTTCTGTGATTTAAGACTACTACTCATACAAGCTGTCTTTCTGTACTAGCATGTTACAAGAAGTAACGCAGTTATTAGAATTTTTGAAGGGATAATTTTAAATTAAAATAATAACACTGATATTTTTGTTTCTTTCTAGAAATCTAGCTGGTAGAAGAGTTCAACTGGTTGTTGCCACTGCTATTTCTCTTTGCCCATTTATCACATGGTTCTACATATATATAAACAAAGAGATGCGATCCACTTGGCCAACACATTGCAAGACAGTCATTTAAATGAATTTTACCATCCTTTTCATAAAATGACTATTTTCATCTGTCACATTGAATTTGATTACAGTCTAGTCAATTTAAGTGTTCTGTATGATTTAAGTTATACTAATAATACTAGTAAAGGATTTTGACCCAAGAGCTCTTTAAGATTGATTGACTATAATACAGTCTAAGATTAGAAAGAAATGAGAAGTCATTAGAAAGTGCTATGAGACAGTGGAAAGAATACTGAACTAAGTCATGGGATTTGACTGCTACTCTGAACTATTATTATTTACTGCGAGACAAGTCATTTATCTTCTCTGGGCCTATTTCTTCATTTTAAAAATGCCCAGAACATTACATCTACTATTCACAAAGTTATGAAGAAAGCTCTTTGTAAACAGTACAGCACCTTAAAAGACAGGCTGTATTACTGGGCAACTGGTCTACTTCTGTTTATTTCCTCATCAAAAAAGGGAAGTATCTCCCCTTCCTACTTCATAAAATTATTTTGATGATCAAATAAACATTTTACGTTCAAAAGTATAAAAGCACTCTACAAACTTGGGGTAGCATTGTTACTCAGAGGTTTTGAAATTTAAAAAGAGCATGTTTAGGGTACACATGTGAGAAGGGTACAAGGAAGGGAAAATGGCTGAGATATATTTCCAAGACAACAAACAGAGTCAAATTTGTGAATGGTTCACCATACTAAACTAGTATAATAACAGAGGGATCTTGGATAATCATTGTAATCTTAAGGTTGAAAAAGAACACAAAGGAATGTCTGTCCCAGAGTAAAAGAAGTTTGCTATGATGGGGAAATTTCAAGGCAAATCAGGAAATAGGGAAAGGATTGTCCAACACACTGAAAAGAGAAACAGACCAAAGTCTGGTCGTGAGTTTTTGTTTAGAAAAAAATTTAAGTGAGATTAAGATGCAGCTTCTTAAGACTTGATAAACAGCACTACTAACCAATTAAATGAAACAATTTGAATGTAGAATAACTGCCAATTATGCATCTTTCCAAAAACCTGAGGCATTTTATATCACTGCTGTAAAGGAAATCAGTAGATAAGATTTAATTGACCTATGTGATAGAAAACTTTTAAGTTTTTTCTGTCAGTGCCTGTCACCTGTCTTATACTTTTGGTGAATATCAAACTTCAGTTATGAATATAGTCTTATAAGAAAACGACTGACTCAATTCAAGCAGTAGGATAGCTGATAACAATTACTGTCTTAGAGATTGGATCAGTGAGCATATATCCAGACTTCAACTTTTTTACTGTCAACAAGAGGGAAATATAGGGCCTTATACACAGATTCGAAGGAAGTCATTTGCTGAGTAAACATGAAAGGATGTCTTCTGTAATTTTTAATAGATTTGCATGTAGAGAAAAAGAAAATTATAGAACTGATAGCTAGACAAATAAATTTCATTAGCAAGATGCCTTATGAAACAACAAAGTGTAAGAGGCTCTGAGTAATCAAATATTCATTGCTTTTAACAAAATTATTTGACATTGATGGCTATAATATTCATATGTACAGCACTTACTTCATACAATCTGATTATTTTATCACAACTGACATGAAAAAGTCTTATGCAAACTTTCAAATAGGATGTGACCAAACAATGAAATTACCTTTTAAAATCTACTTTATGTAAGAAAAAGAGTAAAACTTTTTTAGTTTCTGAATTGTCTGCTTCAACTCAATAAAGTGTTTTTTTTTAAAAGCCTCAATTATTAACACTGGAACAGGTCTCATTTGCCAAATAAATAGGTTAATTTCAGCCTTCTTAATATATGTCAGTTTGCCTCAAACACTCAACAAATAGTGAACAGAAAATGCATTTCTACAGTGAGGACAGTATGTACAAGGTATATTGTTGTATCCTAGGATGCAGAGATGAAAAAATAGATAGTCCCTGCCCTCAAGGTACTTAAAACATGATAAACAACATGATGTAGTGGAAAGAGCACTGAAGTTGCAATCAGAAGTCCTGGGTTCAAGTCATTTAAGAAAACAGGGTCAGGTTATCTGCAGGGTGGAAATAATAGGATAATAGATTTAGAGCTGGAAAACATGTTAAGAGATCATGTAGTCTGATTTTATTTAGGAGACTGAGGCCCAGAGAAGTTAAGTGACTTGTTCAAGCCCACAGAGAAAGTAGCATAGCTAAGTTTCAACCTAGATCCTCAACTACTAGTTCAGTACTTTCTACTACCCCAAGCCTCAGGTTTTATGGAACTGTTTTGCAAAATTTAAAGCTGAGTTTTGAAGTAGTAGTCAAAACTGTATATTTCGGATAATGCTACCATGGTTGTAGTAGAGGTAGTAACAGCTAAACCATTTGGCCAAGTACTGAGACAGATCTTCAGTCACAGCTGAACCCACTGGGCAGGAGTCTGCTTCTTCATGTTCTGTGTACATCGGTCTGGGATAAGACTGGCCAGGTTCTTTGTCTTTTGGAGCTAGAGTAGGACCACTTCACCCTGGCAGAAGAGATACTGCATTCTTTTGGCCTACTGACTGCAACATAGTTTTATGAATGGTGGAACTCTAGGGGAATGGAACCACAACCATGGATAGACAGATACTTGGGAGGACAAGATGAACCTTAAAATCTTATGCTTTGGCTAGTAAAGTATCTACTTTTTCAAAGTAGTAAACATTTCACTATTATTTGTAACATCTTACTTGCGTAAAGTTAATTTTTCTGCTATAGCTGTTATAAAGACAAAATATCAAACTTGATTAATAGCTTCCCCCTCTCTCACTTATCTTTAGTCTTTCCTTGTCTACTGGCCACTTTCTTACTGCCTACAAACATATCTACATCTCCTTCATCCTTACTTGTTTTATTCATCCCCACTACCAATTTCCCCTTATCCCTCCTGCCTTCATGGTTTAATTCCCTGAGAGCCATCTGTAAGAAATGCCACTTTAGTTTCCTTTCACTATCTTTTTTACTTAATTCTATAGTCTGGTTCCAACCTTATCATTCAACCAAAACTACAATATCTAAATTGCTAGATCTGAAGATCTTTATCAGTTCTCATCTTGGAATACAGTAGATGTTTAAAAAATGTTTGACTGACTAGCTGGCAGGCAAACAGTTGCATTTAGTGATATCGTCAATGACATGCCATGTTTTGAGAAACTTTGCAACCAAAAACAAACAAGTCTATTTTTAACAGCGATACCTCAAAAGAATGTAATCTTGATAGCAGAGACTTTAATTTTGTAATTATTTTTTCAGTGTATAATACTGCCTCACATAGGTGCTTAATGCTTGCTGATTTATGATTATTTTAATAAATAATAAATATGAACACTGTAAAGGATTTTATCACTGAAACTATGTTAACACTAAGTTGAATAATGCTTATGTATCTTTGGGCATTGTAATCTCTTTGGGACTGAGTTTCCTTATTTGTAAAATGAATGGGTTGGCTAGATTAATTGGTAACTGAAGTCTCTTATGAAAATGTGTTATAAAAACTTTTTTAAATTTTTAATTTTATTTGAGTGATATATGAGCTAAGAATTATTTTTATAGCATTTTATGAAGAATGACAATGTTTCATAAAGGTAACCTTTACTATATAAAGTTCAGAAACTACTGCCTTACAGTAGGATAGATGAATGATTAGCATTATTAAAATAAAGTGGGGGCATAAGTACAAAAAAGCATAATAGAGGATATTCTTGGACTGGACTTGTGAATTCATCGATATGGGAAACTTAAAGAGTATGGATAGTTCTTCTGCTAATGGAGATGAGCAACTCCTCTCCCTGCCTGAAGTCCTGAAAAGTTCAATAACTTGCCCATGTCACACTGCAAGTATAGGTCAGAGGCAGGATTCGAAAACAGTTCTTGACTCCAAGTTCAGCTCCTTCACACCAGGCTGGCTCTCACTGCCCAGGCTTCTGATTAAAAATAGCACGTGACCTCTGACTGGTGATTTCAGTATACCAGATTATTGCATTTAGCATCTGAGTTAGTTATGGTTATGATGATAAGGTCCCCACATGGTGCTACACAGCCTCTACGTATTCACCAGTGAACGGAATCCTCTCTTATTCATGAATGACCACATTAAGTGGCTTTCACAGCAAAGAATAACGAAGTACCTACCCTCTAGAGTTGTGAGGACAGACTGCAATAGAACATTATAAAGCGCTTTGCAAACCTTCAAATCCCATGTCAATGCTTTATTATTATTTGTTATGTCGTTGTTGTTAGTAGTTCCATGAGAGGCTACAGGAAAACAGTAGTTATTGTTCTAGCCACAAAACAAAAGAGAACTTCTAACATATCTAGTGAATATGACAGCGTGAAAATATATTGTTTATTTTATGTATTAGACAGGCCGAATGTGGACTAAGTTATTTATTAACAAAAACAGTTATTTCTATATTTCTTCAAATTAACTGAAAATAGAAAAGCCATTCCAAGGAAGAGAATTTCCCTTTTCAGTCTTCCTTGTAATACATGATCCTATCTGGAACTCTGCCTCTCCCTTTCAACACCATTTTATCAGGATAAACGTGCACTGAACCAAAAGCCTGGCTGTCTGGCGGGGTTTCAATAACCCCTTCCAGTGTGATGTGGTGCACACCATGAGTATCTATGCAGTACCCACCATCATGATTGTGACCAGCAAGGAAACACACCACACATTTATGAGACCAAATGACCGAGAGAGCATCTCTGTAATTCCAGGCAAGGCATTCTTCTTCAGAGGTGTCTGGGTGAATAGGAACGTGACCTGTAATTAAAAAGAAAACGCTATGAACTAACTCAGGAATACTGTCACATCTTTCCATCAAAATCACTGGTTGCTGAGAACTATTATTTGGCAGTAATGTGAAACACCACCTTGATATTCTGACTAATGAGGACCAGGCATAACTCAGATTAAAATTCAAATAGTCTAGCAAAATGTTTCAAGACCTTTTTAGCAAAATGGGGCGAGAAAGTTTATAGTGACAGAAACATCATCCTTCATAGTTTGATGCAATGATACTTTAAGCATGTGCATAATCTCAAGGTAATAAGCACAATGCCTTGGTTTGAGGAAGTAGAGAGTTGCCCCTTATGCAAGCTAAGATAAAGAGGAAATTAAAAAAAGAGGGAGATCTGTACATGTGTGGTTAGGATAAATAAGCTTGCATTTTCCCCTTAAATCTAAATAATTTACATACGTCAAACATGGAATCCAAATGGTATGGGGTCATGCATGCAACACAATTAACTTAGAATCCTGTTTCTATCTTTTTAAATTTTCTTTCTCACCCCTTACCCGTGAGGTTCTGTGTGTTTACAGAGAAGAAAACCATTGGAAAAGGGAAAATATTTCCTCTGTGTCCCAGTATGAATGTCTAAGTATAGCCAGAAAGAACAAGAGCTCCTGAATCCCTATCAGGGATACATGATTTACATGAAGACTCTCAGTTGCCTGAAAAATACACTAGGTGCATGCATGCTAACTGTTGTGGTAATAATCAGCAGTATGAACCTTCATTAAAGTGACACCTCATCAGGCTCCTGAGAGGTATATGCCAACAAAGCATAAGCTCTTAACAAGCTGCAGAGTCATCTGAGCTGAATTCTTATATTTCAATTTATATAATTCATTAATAAATTCTACTTTATATAAAATAATCACATTTGTGGTTTTGTCTTGAGATTCTCTGCCAAGGCAGACTGAAACAAAGAGCACAGAGGAGAAAGATATACATCCAGTTTAAGAGTTCATCAATATAGTACTTGGCTAGAAGGTAACCTTGCATACTGGTAACCTTGTGTATTGGGAACAAAGCTATGAATCAAGGAAGTAATTAAAAATACGATTCTGATGGCAAAATAAAAGTCACAAAGTCTATGCACTTTACTATTAGGAAAGAATCTGAAGGCTTCACTCAAGTTTATGCTTATCTTACAGATAAAAGAAGTGACAAGTTTGATTTTCTGGTTTCCAGGTACTTCCACTTCCCTACACTCACGGTTACATCCCCAAATCTCCAAACACTAAAACAACGTCTTATCAAGACTGAGACTTTTTGAAATTTGTATTCCAATAGGCATAGTATTCAGTACTACCTTCCATCTATTCTGTATATTTTGTTATGTACTTCGTTATTTACATGTTGTATTATCTTGTACATTACTTGGGGGCAGTGACTATTTCTTGCTTTTCTTTGTATCCCTAGTGTTTAGCAAAATGACTGCTTGGCACAGTAAATCACTTCACTTTTGCTCAGTCAATTTTCACAGGTGAAAAATTTTCTAAGATTTTGTTTGAGGTCCTGGAATCGTTCATTTCATTTTATATTTGACATATGTGTTAATCTCATTTGAGGGAGACTTTTAAAAATTTAAATGTGGATTGACACAATAAATACATGGTTGCAGAAATAATGGTAGGAAGAGGAGAACAAGTAAGAGAAGAAGGAGACAATATCATTTATGTATGCATGACTGGGCAGTAGTCACTAGAGCACATTGTGGTAACTTGTAAGACTTTAAATTGTAGGACAACTACTAACCTGTACTAATTGAGTGAATTTCCTCACAAGGGGCTCCTTACCCTAATTAAATGACAAATTCAAATGAAAATGTAGGGGTTTAAGAATAGAAAACATTGTTATTTTATAGTCATTTATTGATACACCCTGAAAAATTAATAACATTCATGTATTTCCCAATAAGAAAATGAAACAAAACATCCATTTTATAAAATTGGGATATCAAAATAGAGTAACTTTCTTTTCTTTTTTTAAAAGCAAAAATTCTCCCATTTCCTAAAATATTCAAGTAGTAAGTAATTCAGAAAGGCAAAAAGCTAAAACCTACCCACAACCACTACCTTTTCTTGGTTTGTGTCAGAGAAAGTAAGAACAGCATTGAACCAGTCCAACTGCTCCTGACTGAATCCTCCATTATACTGGACAAACTGAGGTTCGGAAAGTCCTGTAACAAATAAGGCAGGTCAAACACGTATGTCTTTGATCATTTGAGTATTTTGTTTTATGTTAAGACTGGGAAAGGAATAAATATTTATTTTGCTTAAATAGATGTAACACATTAAAAATCACTAGATTTTTCAGTTAAGAAACATAAACAAATCATAATCTGTAGCAAATACACTAAGTGACATTTATGTTCGTCACTGAATCCTGACGTTGAATAGCAACATTATAGTTTTACCTTAATTGTTCATCTTCCTGCTGAATAAAAGGTATCTGAAGAATTTTAAGAAAACTTATTAGATTCTCAGTTCAAAGGAATAATTCACCTTGAGGGCTATTCAGTTCCTTATTTGGATTCTTCTCCTTCAACATCTTCATACAATCTTGATATTTTGGAGAAGACTGATCCAATCCAAGGACACTTAGATCATAAGCATCAAGTAAAACAAACCGAAATTTAGGGAAAGGTACAAAGTGGTAAGCATAATAGTTTTCTGAAGGTATGGTCTCAGGACAATGTGCAATTTGATCTCCTAAAAATTTTGTGTTAAGCTTAGAGTTTTTTAAATAGTCCCTGCTGAAGTTGTAGAATTCATGGTTTCCCCATGAATGATGAACAGGGGCTTTGAGTTTTTTAAATTCCTTCAGGACATTTTCTAATGACTCTTCTGACACTTTATACTGTGCATTAAATCCATCAATGATATCACCAAGTTGCAACACAAAAAAGAGGTGATTGCTTTCTTCATTCCATTCTTCAATAGCTCCTTGAAGATGACAAAGACTGTATCGGTAGTATCTCGTTCTGGTTCTTAGGAAATTATAGCCATCTTCTATATCAGCATATTGAATATCTGATATTATTCCAAAACTGAAACATGGTTCTGAGATCTCATCTACGGCTCCTGGACTGGCTTCTGAGATCCCATCTATGGCTCCTAGACTGGGGTTTTTATCCATAACTTTTAAACTGGTTTCCTGAAAACTAAAGTATATAAAAAAAGACAACTCAGTTTTAAAACAATAATTTTCTAGTTACGGACTGACAATTTATCCATACTAGAAAAAGTACTGAAATAACTAACTCTGAAATAAAGTCTAAATGAAGCTGAATGTAGGTTTGCATAAATTAAAAATAATAAATTTAAGACCAATAAATTAATCATCTTCAAAAATACATGCAAAAATGACTAATCTTGGCATCATAAACACTTAAAATAAGTTCCTACAGCTGACACTTATGAGCTGTGTGATAATCAATTCACTTAATTTTTAAGTGTCTAACTCTATAAGATTAAATTACAGGTAAGTTGTTAGAAGAAATCTCCACAATGGGAGATGCCAACAAATGAAATTATAGATTTAGACTGTGAGGTTTTAATTTTATAAAATAAATGTTTTGCTTCAATTTCTCCTTAAGAAATACAGAAATGTCATTATTATTAATATTTCAAGATTGCAAATATTTCAAGATTTCATCAATGTAGGGATTCCCTTGTGAGAAAATAGCAACTGCTGTGAATCTAGGAACTATTCTACAACTTTAAAAGTCTTATACAATTGCCAAAGGCAATGTGCCCTACTGATTTGTCCAATATCATAGATATTGCTAGCTATAATTATTATTAAAAGTATATGCTGTATCAAATAAACCTCCTGCTGTTCAGTCATTTTTCAGTTGTGTCCAACTCTTTATGACCATTTGGGGTTTTCTTGGCAAAGACACTGGAGTAATTTACCATTTCCTTCTCTAGCACATTTTAGACATGAGGAAACTGAGGCACACAGTGTTAACTGACTTGCCTTGGGTCAACCAACCAATCACTACAACGTTATTTATAATTATGAATCTTCCCCCAATTGTGTAATCTATTCCCACCTCCCTTTAGGTAGGTAAATGCTGTTTCATATTCCAGTACTTGAAATGGTGACAGATGATTGAGAACTTATTGAGTAAGAGGAGTGACATGGTTTGGCAGCTCTGTGTAGAATGGACTAAAGCTGGGAAGGACCTGAAGTAGTGACCAAATTAGGAGACTAATTCAATCATTCAGGCAAGAGGTGATGTGATAAATTAGGGTGGGGACCTTTTGAGTAGAGAGAAGAAAAATGATACAAAAGATGTAGTGGAAGAAGAAATAAGTTTGGACAAAGGATTAGTTGTTGCTATGGGAGTGTAATGTTAATGAGAGTTAAAGATCTTCCTGCCTATTAATAGGCCTCCGGTGGAGGACATCAAGGGAAGCTTACTTAGGGGAGGTTTGTATGCTTTAAGGCTTTCACACCTTTTGGTAAAGCAGTGGGTTTTGATGCCTTCTGGCTCTCTATATCTCCCGAGGTTAGCATTTTGCTACTAGGCTCACTCTTAGGAAGACTGTGTGATTTAGCCAGATGAGACTCTGGGTCGCTGTTAAGCAGCCCTGGCTTTCAAAACCCAGATGTTGATGCTTCTCTCTCTGGTAACTATGTACGTATGTAATGGTCAGACAGGTGGATCTTTTTTTTTGATCTGTGATGTATGTATTGCTTATGGTCAGACTGTTAGAAGCCCTGTCGGCCTTTATTTCTGTTGGTAAATGTGATTAAAGAAGATTGTTGACACCTCAAAAGTTGCTTTTGTTTTAGAAAAGCAGATCTAAGAACCTGTGTTAGCAGGCCACCCTGGATGTGTCAGGGTGCTTGCTGCTACAGGGAGGTGAGGGGGAATGAGGTATAAAGGATAAAGCTGTAGTTTAGTACATCGATTATTTGAACCATCAACTGAAATAGGGAAATGTGTGAGGTAAGTTTATGGGGAAGGATAATAAGTTCAGTTTTGGACAAGATGAGATTGAGATGGAATATCCAATTTGATATCTCCTACAGGTACTTGAGAATGTGCAATGAGACTTTAGGAGAGAGATAATGATGTGGATACACCTTCTGCAATTCATATCTGTGTTTCCCACAGATACTCTACAAAGATCTACTCAATGTGCTGTCTGTTATCTTCATTCTTCATATATACATGGCTACATAGTCCACCCTGTTTATCTAATCATGCTTGCTTTATATTATTTCTTGAAAACACTGCTGTAATACTTATGTCCACCATGTTTATTTCCATTTCCCTTTGGATGAACCACTGTTTGGATTTTTCAAATTAATTTCTAACATTAACAATCACATGGCATCAGAGATAATAGTGTTATTTTAAAAGTGAGCTTAAGTGTTCCAGAACACCTTGCGATTGTTAAAAGTACTGTGCAGTCTATCTGACCAGAAACTGACTTAAATTGGACAATAAAATAGAACAAGGTAAAAAGGAGCAATGTAGATGATAATGTATCTATGTTAAGGACTAATAATGTCACAGAGGTAGGAACTGTATGGAAGCGTGGGAAGTTGGTCTGAGGTTGAGATTTTGAAGGATTGCAATTATTACGTTTCTCATTTTATATCTGGTATATAAAGACTCTTTCAAAGAAATGTCTGACCAAAAAAAAAAATAGTCTAGTTACAAAGAGAGGAATAACCAATGGATAGCCAGTATAGTCCAATGGTGTAGTGTGAAAATGCCTAGATTTAAGCTGGTTTTTTTTTTTTAAAGGTACAAAAACTGTTCTCGAGATTTAATTAATTCAAGACATTTAGGCCAGCTATGGTTGTTGATGCAATTTCTTCTTTGCTTTAGGACACAAGTCATGAAGATCTAGCCCTGCCAGAGACTTGAGGCTTTAGACATAAAGATGACCATAACCAGGAAACTGTGTTCAGCTGCTAAGTTGGCATAAATATTGGCATTATTAGCCAATATTTATTAGACAACATAGGGAAAAATAATTCTTTTTTTAATATAAGAAGTAGGTGTCTAAAGCCAAAAACAGGCACAGAGGAAACAAAAAGACCACTTTTAGCGAACCATATGATGGTTTAGAGACAAAAAAATAATTGAAACAATTAACTTCAGGTAAGTTGTAGAATATAAAATCAACTCACATAAATCATCAGTATTTCTGTATGTTAGCTACATGATTCAGTAGGAAATGATGTAAAGAGAAATTATTTTCATAACTACAGAAATTCTCAGGAGTCAGCTTACCCAAACATAGATAAGAACTATATGAATACAAAACACTCATTATACAACTAAAGATAGATCCAAATATTGGAGAAATATTAATTTATTGTGGGTAGGATAAGCTAATATGACAATACTACTCAGTGTCATACTAATCAAACTACCAAAGGATTACTAGAAGTGGGACAGAATGGGCTCAAGCAGTACCAGATTTCAAACTATACTACAAAGTAGTAATGACCAAAATAGTTTGGTAGTCAGTAAGAAATAGGTTGATTAATGGAACAGGTTGGGTACACAACATAAAGATACAAAGAAATATAGTTGTCTCATGTTTGATAACCTTACCTACTAAGATAAAACCTCATTATCCATAAAACAAAACGTATTCTGGCAGAAACAAAGATATAAACCAGTACCTCTGTCTACCAAGATTAGCTCCAAATCGTGAATTTGTCTCGGCCTCGGATCACTCCTACCATTTGCTGCCTTCACTTCTGATGAGACCACTACATGAAACAGTACAGAGGGGAGAAGGGAAGAAGCCTGCTGCTAAACAAAGGTGAAGAAAATCGTGCCACTGTTCTGATTGGATCCACTATAAATTTACATTATATAATCTCAATTGGGCAAGCAACCTCACTACTGCCAGACAATCATACTATATACATCCCTTATCACCTCACTACCCCACTTCACAATGGCTCTTACAAGCTTTGTCATCCCTCTTCAAATCTCCCTTGGCTCCCCTTCCCTGTTTTTTTCAGCTGAGAATCTTGCTTCATATTTTACAGAAAAAAAAGAGGCCATTTGCCTCTTAGCCCCTCTTCCTCAATATGCAGATCACTCATATGCCTTCTCCCATATCTCCTCCTTCACCTCTGTCTCACAGGAAGAGGTTGCCCTATTCTTTACACATGCTAACTATCCCCTCTACTTGTTTAAGGGATTCCATTACATTCCATCTTCAACAGACCCTCTGGCATCTTCACTCTTTCACTTACTTTCAGCCTCTCTCTCTCTCTAATGGCTCATTTCCCACTGCTTACAAATATGTCCATGTTTTCCCTATCTTGAAAAAAACCCTTTCACTTGATCCTTCCATCGTTGCTATCCTCCCATATCTTTTCTGCCCATAGTAGGTGAACTCATAAAAAGGCCATCTACAATAGGTGCTTCCACTTTTCCTATCAGTCTCTTCTTAAACCCTTATAAATCTAGCTTCTGACTTCATCATTTCACCAAAACTGCTCTCTCCAAAATTACCAATGATCTCTTTGCTGCCAAATCCATTGGCCTTTTTCAATCCTTATTCCTTGACCTTTTTGCAGCCTTTGACACTACTGATCACTCTCCCTCCTTGCTACTCCCTGCTCTCTAGGTTTTCACTCTCTCCTAGTTCTCCTATCTGTCTGACCACTTCTGTCTCCTTTGCTAGTTCTTCCTCCAGATCATGCCCTCTAATCACAGATGTCCCTTAGGTTCTGTCCTGGGTCCTCTTCCCTTCTCCCCTCTATACTGTTTCACTTAGTGATCTCATTAGTTCCCATGGATTTAGTGATAATTCACAACTCCACCTATCCTCTCCTAATCTCTCTGCTGACCTCCAGTCTTGCAACTCCTTTCAGACATCTGAAATTAGATGTCCAGTAGATCTGAAACTCACGATGTTCAAAACTAAACTCATTATCTTTCCCCCTAATCTCTTACCTCCCAATCCCCACACCTTCCCTATTACAGTAGAGGGCAATACCATCCTCCTAAACCCATAGGCTCACTATCTAGGAGTCATCCCAGATTCCTCACTATCGTTCACCTCCAAGCTCTTACCAAGGCCTGACAATTTCATCTCTGCAGTATCTCCTCTTCTGCCCTCTGACCCTGAATGAAGAGAGGAAAGGGGGATGCAAATAAAAGGACAGAATAATTAGATTTCTGTTTACAGCACCATGATACCCCATCTAAGATGGTGTAAGGAGAGTCCCTTCAGTGCAACAGGAAGCAGAAGGTCCTTGGGGAGACAAACCAATTAGCTTAGGGGGAAGAAGGCAAAAGAGGAGATGTTAAAAGAAGGGTAAAGTAATACTATTCCCTGATCGTTTCTGACCATTCTAACTAAGTTGGAATGTCAACGTAAGATGGAAAGTAAAGTGGTCTAACACATTTAACAAAGCCATTGTCTTTTAAGGACCATATAAAGAAGGCGGAAGGGCAACTTCTTAATGGAATTAATGGAGCTGGTGATGGACTAATAAGCAAAAGAAGATCTGTTGATGGGGATGCAGATTCAAAAGTTGCAGCCAGAATTCCTTTAGCCTGGGAATGGAGGGAACAGAGCCATAACACATGAGAACGAGAGAAGTGAGAAGAGAGAGACTTGGGAACTCTCACGGGGATAAGAAAGCTCCAGGTTTAACCTGTTATTATACCTGGAATGTGATTTCCTCCACTGAGGACAGAAGAGTGAGTCAGCTTTCACCACTGAGAAGTGACAGAAACTGAAAAAGAAATTTAAATAGCAACCTAATGAGTTATTGTAGTAATGCCACCTGAGGATGTAGCCTAATGGAACTAATGGAGAAGTATTCTCCACAGCAGAGCTCCAAATGCTTCAGATGTTCTCTGGGGACTTACTTTTACAGTCAGCCAAATCACTTAAGGACTCTGATAAAGATTGTCTTTTGTCTGTTTTTTAAGAGACTGAGATGAAAGAGTTACTCATACCTGGTCCCATAAAGATGAATTCCTGTTGCAGCCAGTACCCTGATGGGGACCTGCAGAGGAGGTGGACATGCTAAAAGGAAAGGGTTTGACAGACTAGATATATATGCCCTACCATCATCCCAACACATGGCCTACCAGACCTTATGACAAGGGTGCCTATGGAACAAATTAGATACTAACTTCTAGGTAAAGCCTCACTTAAATGGTCATTTCTCATCAGGATGCACGCTAGACTTTTCTTCAGAAACTTATTTATCCTGAAACTTCATTTCAGCCTTAGAATCCACCCCTTGAAAATACTCTCCAACCCTGCCATCTCTCTCTGACTGGTTGAGTGGCTCCTCCAAACCTCCACAGATGAAGGGCACTTGGGCCAGCCACTTCTTCATTTCACACTAGGCTTCCATCCAGACATCCATCATGCCCCTGCAGACTGGGTAACTTCCTGCCTACCCCCTCCTCTCCCACCTTTTCAGCATCTTTTTATGTGTTGCCTTCCCCCATTAGAATATAAGCTCCTTTAAGTCAGGGACCATCTTTCTCTTTGCTTATATTTGTATTCCCAGTTCTAAGCACAGTGCTTGGTCCATAGTAAGCACTTAACAGGTGCCTGCTGACTGACAGGTGTCAATCTTTAGAGCAAGGAGTCTTTCTCCCTAGGTATGGGCAGTTCAACAAATCAAGATAATAGCTAAATACAAATGCAAATTCATGTTCTAAGGAAGAGGTTCTACCCAGCTAGGTGGCTGGAGGGTATGACACCCTCTCCTTCAGGGAAACTTGGGTGTGACTCTTAAATCAAAAAGTTGATAAGAAAGCAATGGCTGGACAGCTTATGGTTGGGGGTGGTGTTGGAGTAAAACTACATAGGGAAATTCAGCACCAGGCCAGTAGGGGAGGTTCTTTCAGAGGTTACAAAGGATAGACTCTATAGGGAAGAGAAATCATAAGCTTCTGGGAGTCAGGAGCCCTTTTGACAACCCTTATATAAGGTACTGTGGCCAAAATGTAAAATCTTGGAGTTGTCCAAACTAAACAGTGTAGTTAACATCATACAATACTGACTCTCCATCTCTGTAACCAATCATGTTGTCCTTAAATCCATGAAGTCATCTACCCTGCCCTCTTTTGCTTTGTACTCCCTAAAACCCTATAAAAGGGGAAGTGTTCTCTTGCTTGGGGTCTCTGGCATCAATGGAGGGAAGGCACAGACTCATTCGCTGGGTAGCATTAATAAAAAAAATGGAGATCTGCCTCAGTTTACACTTTTGTTAAAATCTCAATACCTCCCCAGGCTACCTGAACTCTCCCCTCAATGACACATTTTGGTGGCACTTGTAAGAGGCTTCTTCCTAAGGACATTGATACACATCACTAAAATGACAAAATAATGTCAGACAGGTCAGATGAAGCCACAGTGGCAAAGGCCCTAGATTCCTATATGGTGGCAGTCCATATAAGGGTGAGAACCAACCCTAAGAAAATCTAGGCTCTAGCCCATTCAGTCTAGTCTTATAGAATACAGTAGGTAAGGAAACCTTAGAGGACTCCAGGCACATTCTGGACTAAGTTGCTAACATTCGTTTTCTCAGGAGCCTTACTGGACTCCTCAGATTTTGGAGAACCCACATTAGTAAATGTGGATTTAGCTGGAAGAAAGGGATTCAAGGACTGACTTGGTGAAAACTATGAGTCCTTGGATGAAGGAAAAGTGAGGACACCTCTCAGATGGAAAAGATTTATATCAGCCCCCCTGATGTGGCTTTCAGAAACGAGTTTTTGGTGGGTGAGTCAGGGAGTTGGCAGAAGTGTTGAGACACCCTCCTTACCAACTCTGATTCTGTGATAGCATGCAAGAGGCTTATGATCCCTTAAGACACTTTACTACAAATATCCACACTATGCCACAGGTGTTGTCATCTATACTATGGCCTTGATGTTCCTAGTGCTAGTTCCTACTCATCAATGTCCTACATCAGGAGACCCACTATGAACAGCAAATGTTTGGCATCACCTAACACATGGACCTGACTGTTGAATTCTGAGACTTAATCCTTTTGTTTTCTTTCAAAAAAATATTTTTTAAATTTCTAGTAATTCCTTCACAATGAGGAATACAGGAAGATTGTTAAAAATTTTCATTATATTCTGTTGTCTGCCTTTTGGTTTTGGGGGGGAAGTTTTTGCTTTTTTAAAAATTTTACTTTTTTTCTCTTTCCTCCCCCTCCCCCCTTTGTACTGCTGATGACAGGAAGGTTGTCCCAGTAAAATTCCTATAAGAATTTAAATGGTAGAATATTCTCTATCTTTGGGACGTAGCCACCACAGGATATTATGTGATAGAACAAATATCTACTGGGCCTCCCTGCTCTCCCCACAAGATGGGTTAGGCTAGTTTTTCTCTAAAAAGCAATAAAACTATCCCCAGGACTTGATAAGCTCAGGGAGGATCAAGGTTCAAGTTGCTACTCTAGGTGTATTGGCATGACTTCCTGATCACTTAAGGGTCACCCATATTGGATCAGGGTCCTTCAGACCTGGAGGATATCCCAAACCCATGTAATTTACCATACTCTATCCTGCTACCAGATACATTTACATATGGAGATAGAGGTGTGGGGGTAGCTGTCCAAGCTAAATGCTGGTATCCTTTCTATGATATAATATCTGTTTTAAATTGTTGAATGACCAATGACTACTTCCTTTCATCTCTGTATCAAACCTGAACAGGATCTACCTACCATCCAATTCATGTCTGCCTTTAACGTCCCTGTAGTATGAGTCAACATATTCTTCTGACCAAATTCTTGGCAAATTCGAAGTACAGGGGAGCAAACCCCAATTGAACTAACACTGACCTTTTGTGAATATATTTTCCATATTACTGAGTCAACTTCCTTTTGTGATAAGGACACTAAGAGTGACTCATTTAGTTCTCAACTTGAGGCTGAACCAGCTTAAATCATTTGTCCCTGAAATGCACAGTGGCAAGGGATATGGCAAATCTCTCCCCTGTGCCCATCATGGTTTAACACTAGTATCCTGATAGATGGTATGAAATATGTTCTAGAGGTCTGGGAACAGCTAGAGGTAAGAAAAAAAGAAAAAAAAAAGAGACTGGAATTCTATTAGCAAAGACTTCATTCTTTATATTGGACCACCCTGGATTTGGTAAATGTCTGTGGATTTTTAGGAATCCACCACTAATAAAGCAAAAATAAACTCCTTGACATGATTGTAGGTCAAGAGCACTATTTTTATATGTGACAGTCTAACAATCCATCAACAAGCATTTATTAAGATCCTACTGTGCTAAGTACTGAGGATACAAAGAAAAAAATGAATACTTTTATTTAGGCTTAAATTACATTGATGGAGACAAATCATGTACTTATGTAGAAATATACAAAAGATAGAAGGTAATTTTTGATAGGCAGAGGTTTTAGCAGTTGAAAAGGCTCAACAAAGATTTCAAGTAGAAGGTAGTACTTGAGATAAGTTTTGAAGCAAACTAGAGGTTCTAAGAGGAGAGGAGTGAGTGTACTCCAAATGACAAGGGAATGACCAATTCAAGTGCCAAAGCATGGACTAGGGTGAATGGGATGTTATGTACAAGGAACAAATAAGAAGGCTAATTTGGCTGGATGATAAAGTTTGACAAAGATAAATAATATATAATAAGGCTAGAAAGTTGGAGTTCTGAAGAGTTTTGAATGCCAGTTCTTTCTCAACTCTGAAACTGTGTATGTGATTCTATAAGGGAAGTTAGTCAATAAATATTTATTTAGTGCCTACAGTGTGCCAGAGCACTATGCTAAGTGCAGGAAGTAAAAGCACAGTAAAAGAGGGCTTGAAATCTAACAGAATGCAGGCCAATATTTTCCCTCATCTAACCAATCTTCAAACAAAATAGGTTATTCTCTCCTTCTGATGCTCATGCCAGAAGTGAATGCTTCAGATTCTTATACCATCAAATTCATACCTCCAAGCCTCTTCATGCCAGTGGAAATCCTATTAATTTTCATCAAGGAAAACTGTCCTGATATTCTAGAACCAGATGGTAAAATAGAAATTGAAAGAATCCACTGATTGGCCCTTGAAAGAGATCCCAAAAGGAAAACTCCTAGGAATACTGTAGCCAAATTCCAGAATTCCCAGGTCAAGGAAAAAATATTGAAAGCAGCAAGAAAAAAACAATTCAAGTATGGTGGAAAGAAAATCAGGACAACACAAGATCCAGCAGCTTCTACATTAAAGGATATGAGGGTGTAGAATATGATATTCTGGAGGTCAAAGGATCTAGGATTAAAACCAAGAATCACCTACACAGCAAAACTGAGTGTAATAAATACTTCAGGGGAAAAAATGGACATTCAGTGAAATAGAGGAAATCCGAAGTATTCTTGATGAAAAGACCAGGGCTGAACATAAAATCTGACTTTCAAATGTAAGAAACAAGAGAAGCATGAAAAGGTAAACAGGAAAGACAAATCATAAGGGACTTATTAAATGAACTGTTTACACTCCTACAGAAAAAGATGGGGTGAGAGAGGAATATATTGGGAGGAGAAAGGGAGAGATAGAATGGGGTAAATATTCTCACATAAAAGAGGCAAGAAAAAGCTTTTACAATGGAGGGGAAGGAGGCAGGGGGATGTAAGAGAGAATGAGTGAATTTACTCTCATCAGATTTGGTTTGAGGAGGGAATAACATACACACTCAATTGGATATCTCACTCTACAGGAAAGTAGGAGGAAAGGGATAAGGGGGGAGGGGGAGAATGATAGAAGGGAGGACAGACTGGGGGAGGGGGTAGTCAGAAGCAAACACTTTTGAAAAGGGACAAGGTCAAAGGGGAGAAGAGAATAAATGAGGGGTGGGATAGGATGCAGGGAAATACAATCTTTCACAATATGATGATTATGGAAGTGTTAGGCATAACTACACATGTATAACCTATATTGAACTGCTTGCCTTTTCAGTGAGGGTGAGTGGGGAGGAAAAGAAGGGAAGAAAATTTGAAACTCAAATAAAACAAATGTTAAAATTTGTTTTTACATGCAACTGAGCAATCAGACAATAAGATATATAAGCAACTGGGTACAGAAATCTATCTTGCCCTACAAGAAAGTGAGGGGGGAGAGGTATAGAATGGGTTGTGAGGTGATAGAAGGGAGGGCAAACTGGGGAAAAAGTAATCAGAATGCATGCCATGGTGGGGAGAGAGATGGGGAGAATATTTTGAACTCAAAATCTTGTGGAAATAAATGTTGAAGACTAAAATAAATTCTTAAAAATCCTATTAATTTTCCAATATCTAAATTGCAAACTATGAAGCCAATTTACTCTCCCTCCCCTCCTCCCCCAATGATTTCTTCCAAACAGAAGGCTAAAGAAAGAATACAGAAGGTTACATTTATATAAAGTTTACAAAGGGTTTTTGGTGTGTTTATTTTCCTTATAGTAACTGTAGGACTGAAAGAAGGTTTGGAAATAAAGTTTTGGAGGGGCAGGAGGCCCCCTTAATATTCTTTACCCTCTCGCACCCAGTACATGTTTTGAAAATAATAGGTGCTTAATTGTGGAATCACTTAGGGTTCTAGTCCAACAACTTTGTTTTACTGTGGATGTAACCGAGACCCAAAGAGATGAAATAACTGCATTCCCCAAAGCTCTGAAGCACTTCTGTCATACGGTATACAAGTGCCCAATATCTTTATTACTGGAAAAACTTGTGTAACATCTTATCAGTCCTACCCTTACATAGTTCGCTAAGGAAAGCAATTTATCTTAAACTGTCACAGGTTGGCCATTCCGCTCCTGAGCGCCCAGTTCAGAACTCTGCATATGGCGGGAGTTTTAAATATAGTCACTGAATAAATGAATCACCTTAGTCTGATTCTCTAATTTTACGGAGCCAAACGATGTTCAGACCTTGGCAGAATAATCACAACTGGGGACAACCTTACAAATCACCCAACCCCTTCATTGTACAGAAGCACAAAAGGACTGCGCCTTGAAAACAACTGTTCTGACTCCAAATCCGGTGTTCTTTCTGCCACACTTATCTACAATGGCAGCTGAAAGGCCTTTTGGATAGACAGTCCCAGAGGCTAGCACAATGTCTACACAAGACGCGAGTCGCCAGGATCCCCCGGCGCAGCTCACGAAAGGGTGTGCCCTCCACACCATCTCAGAAGGGGCTCAGGACGGCGGATGGGGGGATGGGAGGAGGGATGGGGGGTAATGGGGGGGCTGTCCCTCCTGACGCAGGACCCGACCGCTCCCGCTCCATCCGGCAGTATGGCGGCCCCCAAGGAGCCTCAGCCTCCTATTCTCCCTCTTTTCACCTGTCTTTCTACCTTCCGGCGATTCGCCTGCCACAGGGATACTTGCGAAGGAGAAGCTGTCTGCGGACGCACTAAAGAGAGACCCACCTCCAGCCCCGGCGCCGCTCCACGCTCTAACTTACCGCTTCCTGTCACCGAAACCCTCGCATCCCCTAGCGACCCGGAAGGCGACTCTCATTTCCGGTGGAACCATCGAGAGCGGCACCAAGCAGGCTACGCCCCTTCCTTTCAACCGGAAGTCGAAGCGGCCGGCGGTGGTCGCCGCGGATGTCCTCTCCGCTCAGCCAATGGCGAGCTCCTTGTTCGCGCGGTGGGCCTGCCGGGGCCTTATGGGCCCTGGCGGGCGCCTTGGGGGGTCATTGCGAGAGCTGTGGTGCAGAAGCCCGGCCCCGGGGCCGGCTGGGGCCGGCGGAAGGGTGCCCCCGGGGCCGGGCTGGGCCGGAGGGAAGCCGGCCGTGCGACCTCCGGCTCTTTGGCCTTCGGCGCGGGGCGTAAAAGGCCTCTGCGGGAGCCGGCCCTTCTCCACTGCGGGGCCGCTACCGGGAGGAACCAAGGGCCCGAGCGGCCCCCGCGCAGCCGGGGTAAGTAAGCCCGGGTCCGGACCCAGTCTCAGGTGTTCCGAGGGGTCTGCCCAGCTTCCCCGTTCCCTTCCCTCATTTCTCCCCTCCCTCACATTTCTCCAAGCCAAGCCTGTCCAGGACCTTCGCCCTGGTTTGCCATTTTCGTCTCCTCATTTTACAGATGAAATAGGGTGAAGTGAATTGCCCGGGGCCGCACAGCTAGTGAGTGTCAGAGGTCAGATTTAACTGGAGGATGAGTCTGGCTCCGGGCCTCCCTAGATCATGAATCCCAGAGAGAGGCCGTTCAGCTCGTTACTTGTCATTATTATTATTAGTAATAATCACGTCCAGGAGCAAAAAAAATAAAATAAAATTATCAGTTTGAAGTTCAAGCCCTTCATAATGTGTCCCTCCCCCAATCTTCCTACACCTCCGTGCCCTCCCAGTGACACTGAGCTCCTGGCTGGACCTCGAACAGGATGCTTTAAGTAAGTGTTTGGATTAATAAGTGTTTTTTGACTGACTTAATAACGTGTTAGTTTTATGGTACTTAAGGTTTACATAGTTTCTTCCTTTAATCCTATGGAGTAACACCCATTAGTACTTTACACTTTTTTTTTCCTGTTGGTTAAGGGCCTGTCGTTTCATTGGTGTTGGAGATCAACAGCTGTTTTGGGAGGTTAAGTGGTTTGCTCAGACTTAGGACTTGAACCCAGCTCTTCCTTACTCCAAGGTTGACTTTCTGTTTACTATTCACGACCTCTAATTTTAAGAGTAATTTTTGTTTTGTTTTGTTTTCCAAGCCACACACCTCTCATTCATATAATTCCTTATATTCACAAAGTATGGTGCACAGTGCCTATGATAACTTTTTCAGGTAGGTAGTGCAGTGGTTACCATTTTATAGATGAAGGAAAAAACCCAGAGATTAAGAAACTTCCGCATAGGATGTGAAAAGCTGGTTGACCTTGGGCAGGCCACTTAAATGAACTATTCTGTGCCTTTATTTGTTGTTCCTTAAAAATGAGTGGCTTAGACTTAATGATTGCTAAGGTCATGTCCAATTCTAACATCCTTTGAACAGCTGAAATCATAAACAAACAAATTAGATGATAACACCTTTGCATAGATTTATTTAAATCTGTGTCTTCTGACCTCCTAACTCTGTTTCCACATATAGCATTTTCATGGAGGCAGTAGCTTTTGAAGGAGAATTAAATATCTTCTAGGCCAAAACAATGTCTCATGTTCCTAGGAGGAAATTGTAGCCTTTATCTGGGAAGAGGGATTCAAGACTCATAGTTTTCTCTACAATTCATACTACTTCTGATCCTAAGGATTTCATTTGAAAATCTCAGATAACTAACAAATACACACAGGCAAGACCTATTTCTCAAATGAGAAATCAGTATGATCACAAGTAATAGTATTGGCAGTCACTGGGAATGAGAAGTGGTAGAAGCACTTAGAAGTGGAGTTGCCTTGTTTCATTTTTACTACTCCTTCCAGTTCTGTGATTAATATCTTCAACTTATTTTCACTTGTATCAGGGTACAGTATGTGATTCTGTATGAATATTCCTTTTCATTTCAACATTAAAGAATAAACGGAAACATGTCAGTTCAAATACGTTGTATCAAACAACTGGGTTGGTTATTGGGCCTTACATGTATTTGTTTAAGTATAGATTTTTTTCCACTTGTACTCACTCTAGTTTTATTGTAGTAAGGTCAATAGAATTACATAATTGCATCCTATTAATCATTTTTACTGTCGAAATTTCTGTCCTAGTAGCCTGTTTCCTGGAAGTCTCTGGCATTCACATTTGCTATTGGTGGAGCTTTATTGGCTGGAATGAAGTACTTCAAGAAAGAAAAGGCAGAGCGTATGTACATATCCCCTGATGGCCTTTGAACAGAGCATTTTATAATTATGTACTAGCAGGGATGTTTAGAACTTATTCTTCGGAGATTTATATTTCAGTGGTTTAGATTTCTTTTAGTACCTTGTAACATTTTAAATGTTGCCTAAATCTGTTTGGGGACTCATTCCAGGCTATTATAACTTCGTTAGTTTTTTTAATCTGAAAATGAGAATGTTAGTTCAAGTCCTTGGTTACTTATTCTTACAGTCTATGCCAAACCTCTTCCCTGCATGCCATCTATACCAATCACTTCCCTCTCTTCAGAGCATACTTTGCCATGATAATCTGGCATGAAAATCAAAGCCATCCATTGTGAGAGTCTTCTCCCCAATACCACACACTGAAATCATTCTTCATTTCCTCTTTCTTTGCTTCCCCCTGCTTGGCAGGGTCAACTCCTTTGTATACATGCTTTTATTCCCATCCTATCCTTTTCACTCTGAGAGTTGATTTCTTCTATCATCCCCAGTCTCTATAGTCTTCTGTTTTTCTTTATCCACTGACTCTTTTGTTGATTAAAAACCTTGACCCATCCCTAACCAACCTTCACTTGATCCTGTCATTCCTTAAAGTTGTCATCCTATTTTTCTCATCCTTTTCCTTGCCAAACTTCTAGAAAAGTCAGCCATGTTTACTGGTTTCACTTTCTCACTTCCCACACTCATTTCATCCCTCTAACTAGCTTCCAAAGTCCTTTTCTCATTTATTAACTTGTGTAGTGTTTTCTACTGTTTACCGTTCTCTTCTGGATTCTTTCTCCTCCCTGGTTTTTTGTGATACTTCTTTGTCCTGAGTCTCCTACCTATCTGATTGTTCCATTTTAGACTGTCCTGAGTATACTCTGGGTCTCTATCAGGGGTAGCCTTCTCTTCTTGGTGATGTCTTTGGTTCTCTTGGTGCCAAGTTTCATTTCTTTGCTGATAACTAAAATCTAAATGCCTGACCCTTGGTTCTCTTCATCTGGATGTCCCATAGGCATCTCATTTAGCATGTCCTTAATAGAGCTAAGTTTCCTTCTCCTTAAACTGACACTTATTCCTGACTTTCCCTTTCCTTATAAGTGTAACACCATCCTTCTGGTCTCAGGTTTACTACCTTGGAATTATCTGCACCCCTTCACTTTCTCATATCCCATTGGTTGACAAGCTTTGTTAATTCTGTCTCCACAATGTCTCTTAAATCCATTCCTTTCTCCAGTTTCGCAGCTCGTATTCTAATTTAGGGCCTTACTGCTTCTGATCTAGAATATCTCAGTAGCCTCCAAATTATTCTCCCTGTCTTTAATTCTTTCCTTTTTGAATCTGTCTTCGATAAAACTACCAAATTGATATTCCTGCAGTGCTCAGGAATCTTCAATTTGGTTTCTTCTTTCTTCTAAGTAAAGTATAAATTTCTGTTTGGCATTTAAAGTCTTTCACAATCTAACTGCCACCTGTCTTTCTAGAATAATTTCACATTCCTCCCTCACATAATCAGTTCTCCAGTGAAACTGGCCTACTTGTTTTTTCCCACGATACTCATACCTTTAAAAGACAGACTGTCCCTCTTGCCTGGAAATGTTCTCCTTCCCCACCTTTGCCTTTTGGAATTACTGGATCCTTTTCAAGTCTGAGCTCAAGTGTTACCTCCTCTATATGAACTTTCTTCATTAGTATGACCCCTCAAATTACTTTTTTTTTGGTGCATATTTGGTACTTATATATCTGTGTGCATGTTGTTTCCCCTCAGTAGATTATACGCTTCTTGAGGATAGTACCTATTTCATTTTGTCTTTGAGTTAATAGTGCCATAAATGCTTGTTGAATTGAATGCAGTTCTCCAGTTTTTAAATCAATTAAGTTATAAAGCCTAACTCTTATACTAAATAATTTAGTATTAATTTTTATTGTCAGCTTGCTTCATGAGTATTACAGGCAGGAACCATGTCATATTATTTCTGTTTCCATTACCAACTATATTCCTCAGCTGACAAAGTGATGAATTAATAGATTTCCTAATACTTACTGATTGTTTAATATTTTGTTTTAGAGCTAGAGAAGGAACGGAAGCGAACCATAGGAAAGCCTTTACTTGGAGGACCTTTCTCACTCATGGATCACAATGGAGAACCCAAAACTGATAAGGACTATTTGGGACAATGGATACTAATTTACTTTGGTTTCACTCATTGTCCTGATATCTGTCCAGAGGAACTGGAAAAAATGATAGCTGTAGTGGATGAAATTGGTAAGAGATCACTCTGTGAATAAAATAAAATACCTAGTTATCTAGTCTATATTTTTCATATTACATTTCTTACTGCTGCTTTGTAATATGTCATTAGAAATTTAAATTAGTCTTATAGGAACATTGTCAGCATCCAATTAGTCTGTTGCTTTGGTGAATCTACAAAATAAGTTTATATTGAGCCTTGTAAAAGTTGATTTGTTCTTATTCTTTCATTTTAGTCATGTTCAGCTGTTCATGACTCCATTTGGTGTTTTCTTCACAAAGATACTAGCATAGTTTGCCATTTTCTTCTCCAGGTCATTTTATAAATAAGGCAGATAGGATTAGGTGACTTGCCCAAGGTCACACAGCTAAGTGTCTGAGGCTAGATTTGAACTCACATCTTCCTGACTGTAGGCCTGGCACTCTATCCAGTGAGCTACCTAGCTGCCCCTAAACCAAAAGATGATTTGGGGATTGGGGTTGGCAGGTGGGGGGTTATTATTGGAAATGGTTAATCCTGTAATTTTGATTTGAGGTTAGCAAAACTAATTTTTCAAATTTCCATTATACATAGCAATAGTCCATGAAGATGCCTAGTTGGTTATCTTTTTCTCATTTTTTAAAGTCATCAGCTAGTTTACATAGATTAAGATGCTATTACTTTCCTTAAGTGCCATGGTTCTTATTTTGATTCTTTTAGTGTGGTATTGAAATTTGATCTTTTTGCTCCAAATGGTCAATGGTTTGACTAAAATAGCTACTTCGGAATTAATTTTCATATCAGTAAAAGTCATTTTCTGTCTTTTAAAAACATAAGCAATTCCAGTTTTTGTAGTATCATTTCACAATACCAGTGCATACCAATTTCTCAAAGAAGATATTCATGAAATATAGATATGAAACTTCCATACTTTTTACAAGCCTTTGACCTCTCCTCTTTTTTACTCCAGAATCATATTTTCCAAGTTTTTATTCTCTTCATTCCTTATATCCATCTTTGCATTGATGCTACCATGTGTTTATTTAATTTGGAAGGTTTTAACAAATTCTTTATAGAATTTATCTTTCAGCATCTCCACCCTTTCCAATAGATATTAGCACAAGTTGTACATCAATGCAATGCAAAATAAACAAAATTCCCATGAAATGATGTTTCTTTGTTGATTGTGAATACATCATAAAACCAATGCTACTTTCATTTATCTCTCCAAAAATCATCCTTCTATTCAATTGTAGCCTCGTTTTGTGTTCCAGTTTCTTTTATAGCAAGAATGACAAGATTTATGTAATTTTCTTCCCCCAGTAATATGTCCACTCATTGTTCACTGGTCAAGGATTGCATACAAGGATACATACAGCTTAGTTCATTTGTATAGACAGTCTATACAGTGTGATGCTAAGACCCTCTGTTCTTCCTCCCCTTTCTCTTTTTTTGCTTCTCCGTCACTGCTATAGCAGAAAGGGAATACATGGAACTGAGAGCCCCTTGGCATTTTCTTTGATTTATGGATTGTTTTGGTCAAAGATTTTTATTACTAAATGGTTGGACTTTCTTATTTCAATCATGTGATTATGTTGTGGTCTCATAGAAGCTGATCCTCTCTCCTTAGGTGCCCTTGCCCTTACCTTCAACATGCTGGGGTCGTAGACTACTAATTATTTTTCCTCAATCTTGCAATGTCTCTGGTGTACCTTTTGCAATAGTTGTCCATAATGACATCCTTTATTTTGCTTTCATTTCCATTTCTTGTTTTTTGCAGTCCAGTCATACCAGCTGTGTGTTTCTGCATTGCTTTTTAGATAACTCTCACATCTAAGCCTTCAGAGACTGTGGTGTTCCATAACTCACAGCCATGCAGTATCACTAGAATAATATTATACTTTTGTAATCCTTTCTAACTAAAAAAAAGTTAGCTTGATATTAAATATTTATCTTAAATCTGAACTTGCTTTATAGTAAATATTGGATATTAAAATGTCCCAGCACTGATTTTATCCTTTTTCTGGGTGTGGTTCTCTTAGGCTAAGATGTTTTCTTCAATTGAGTTTGTTTTTAGTCTAACTGAAATGAAGTTAAAATTTGAAGTTTGTCTTCTTGAAGACCTAAGTGAAAATCTTTCATATACTTGATATTTGTACCAAAAAATTATAAATTGCTGGAAGCTCTTTAAGTACAATAGGCTCATGCTGTTGGATGTTGGATGGAGTTGAATGATTTATAAAGTAGTATTCCATCACTTTATAATAGCTTAAGACAATTTGTGAACCAAATATTTTCAGATAATAAAAACTTGTCTTTGAAAATACTAAAGGAATAAATTCCCATTTTCAAAAATATAAAGTGCTTAATAATTTAGAAAAGAAACATTTAATCTACATTTTTAGGGAATAGGGCCCGAGGAGAACAATATAAAGAGGCATCATGGATAAAGGACCAGCTTTAAACTAAGTAATAGAAATTTTTCTGATCTGTATTCACTCTCTAGTGAAATCACAAGTATTAAATAATCCAAAGTAATTAAGGAAAGAAACATTTAATCTACATTTTTAGGGAATAGGGCCTGAGGAGAACAATATAAAGAGGCATCATGGATAAAGGACCAGCTTTAAACTAAGTAATAGAAATTTTTCTGGTCTGTAGTCACTCTCTAGTGAAATCACAAGTATTAAATAATCTAAAGTAATTAAAGGATAAGTGAAACAGTCTCCAAAGAGAAGCAATATAATAAGCTTTTGAAAAGGAAACATGGTTGGGCATGTGTAATAATGAATTGTTAGAGGAAGAAATTGTAATTAATACTAGCACAGAAAGTCTTAAAAAGAGGCTTGGCCAGAATAAGTTCTGTTTTTTTTGGCTCTTTGATTAGTTCTTTTTTCTGTTCCTTACCTTAATTCCTCTCTCATTTTATTCTCTGATCTTTTTCTCTAGTTGGCTATAATGAGCCACAGAGATTATGTGCATTACTGTGACCTAACTCTTCAGTCCTTTTAAATGTACATGAATATGAACATATGTCATATGTAATCATCAGTTTTCAGACACCAATGCCTATTATTAATTGTTACTTATCATAAATGAGCATACTCCAGAGGTGTTATCAAAGGATAAAAATCCATATGTTTACAAAGTTTTCTATACAGTAAATGACTGTCTATGTGGTGCATGTTTAATAAATGTTTCATAAAGCAGCATGGTGCAATGTAAAAAGTACTGCAGTAGAATTCAGAATACCCAAGTTGATATGCTACCTTGGAAGCTGTAAGTCATTTCTTCTGAGATATGATCAGGAATAGTATTAGCATTTTTATAATAAACTGAAATAGAATTACTTCTGACTTTTCTGTTAAGTGCTTTTCTTTTTGTAAAAAGGAGTTGACAAAGGTAAAAGTGATATAATACTATAATGATATAACTATAATGATAATTGCTCTTAAGTCCTCAGCCTCTTATTTAGACTACCGAGCTAATCCGTTAATTAATATTAGCCTAATAATAAATGGTTTGGTCTCTACTAATAAAAAACTTTCTTTCAGATAGTATTCCAACTTTGCCAGATTTAAAACCACTTTTCATCACTATTGACCCAGAGAGAGACAACAAAGAAGCTGTTGCAAGGTATGTAAAAGGTAAGATATGCTAGTTTTATTTTTGTAGCTATTATCAATGGTTATAATAATAATTTACAGTTTTATTATTTTTATAGTCTTTTCAAAGTGCTTTCATATATATTATTTCATTCGAGGCAGCAACTCTTAAGACATAAAGGCATTTATTATCCCCCTTTACAAAAGAGGAAAATGAGGCTGAGGTAGCTTAAATAACTCATTTAAAGCTCAACTAGTAAGTGGTAAAAGTAGGATTAGAAACCTCAAGTTTTCTGACAACACTTTCTTTCTTTAGTGTTTTTGTTTTCATAGCAGTATAAAAATAGACCTTAAATTAAGCCATGAAGGATGTAGACTAGGAGAGAACTGGGGTTCCCTTCTAGTTCTATTCTTAATTTTCATTTTTAAAATCATGAAAATAAGTGTGTGTGTAAAATATAAAATATAAAATTTTAAAGCATTCTTGGTTTTTAGCAATAGCCATTTATTGTGGGAAAGCATTTATTAAGAACTTATATGACAGACTGAGCTTTGGAGATACAGATACAAAGAAAGCAAGACAATCCCTACGCTGAAAAAACTTGCATTCTGACAAAGGAGTACAGCATATATAGGGAAGTAGTCTGTATGGTAGTAGCATTATGGTTATAAGATTTTGAAAACTGGCCATTTTGTTTAATTGCTTCATTTTGCAGATGAGAAGGCTGAGGTTAAATGGGTTGCTTAGGCTCACACAGGTTGTGATTTCAAGCAATCTTGATTCCAAGTGCAGTACTTTTTCCACTACACCCCATACAACATTTTCACTGTCTAACAGCACTGGAATTTTTAAAGCCATTGTTACCCTCAGGCTCTACGATAGGTGGATCAGATAACTAGAGATCTCTGAAAGGAACATGGGGCTTGACCAGGTAGGTGGCCTGAGTAAAATTTGTGGGAAGGGTTACAGAGTAATTATAATTATGTCATTATAATACATGTGTACCAAGCACTATGCTACACACTAGGAGATATAAAAAGAGGGAAAAGACAGTCCCTACCCTCAGGGAATTTACAGTCTAACAGGGGAGACAACAGGCAAACAAATACATAAAAAATGAGCTTTATCCAGGATAAATAGGAAAGAGAGAAGGCGCTGGAATTAAGAGAGGTTGAAGAAAGCTTCCTATAGCAGGTGTTATTTTAGTTGGAATTTAAAGGAAGCCAAGGAGATCAGTAGTTAGAGCTAAGAAGAGAGAGCATTCCAGGCATGAGGGACAGCCCGAGAAAATGCACAGAACTGAGAGATGGATTGTCTTGTTAGTGGGACAGCCAGGAGGCTGCCATTGAATCATTAAATTCATTGTATCATTGAATCAGAGTATGTGTTAGGAAGTAGTAACACTGGAAAGTAGGAGGGATCTAGGTTATGAAGGGCTTTGAATGCCAGAGCATTTTGTATTTGTTCCTGGTGGCGAAAGGAACCAGTGGAGTTTATTGAGTAGGGGTGACGTGATCAGATCTGTGCTTTAGAAAAATCACTTTAGTGGCTGAATGGAAGGAGTTTTTATTGCAATGGGAGTGGAGTGGAGTGGAGTGAGGAAGACATACTCACTAGTAACTATTGTAATAGTCCAGGCATGAGGTGATGAGGGCCTTCACTAGAGGGATGCAGGAGAGAAGGGAACATATTTAAGAGATGTCACAAAGGTGAAATCGCCAAGCCTTGGCAGCAGCTTGGAGTGAAGAATCCAGGGTGACTCCTAGGTTGTTACCCTGTGAAACAGTAATAGGGCTGTTCCATTGCACTGAATATTTTTATTGCGCTAGGCCAGTCTTGTCTTAATCAGACACTAGCTGTAAGAACTTGGATAAATCAGTAAATCACTTACATACTTTGATAATGATGATCAAGTCAGTTAACCATTTTATGTCTCAGATTCTTCATCTATAAAATGAGGGGAGTTAGATAAGCCCTAAGTTCACTTCCAGATTCTAAATATTGTCACAATAACTTTCCTACTTAAAGGTAGACTTAGGTTTTGTTTTTGTAACAGACACATTATACATTATAAGCTAGTTATCTAGGGGTAGATCCTCATTTTCCTACATTTGGCATCACCTAAATACCCCGGACAACTAGTACAACACAATTGACTCCCTAAACCAACTGATAATGCAGCTTAACCAGAACATTTGAGGCTGAAGCCCCAAGTTTGAACCTTCTACTTGGCTTGCCCTAGTCAGAACTCTAAGCTAGACTTATCTCACACCTTGAGCCAGCCTTATCTCTTTACCTTCAGTTATCCTTTGATCACCAAATACCATCTGCCTCCATGAGCCAAACCAGAATTTATAAGCAGGCATACTTTATAGAAGTAGTAGATTAGCTCCCACAATCTCATTAAATCCATTTAAGACAAGTTCTTGAGAGGTTCCTTAGGTTTCAAGATTCCCATAAGAAAGCCAGCCTAGTGCTGAGTAAGAATATGGGAGAATGTAAAAGGGATTTTTCTGGGACCTAGACACTACCCAAACAATACAGTCTGGACCTGGGACCGTGATTATAATAAGGAGAACCTCCATTAGCCCTTGGTAAACTAGAGCTTAGTTCTGTTAGCTAGTGACCCTTGCTTCATTTTTCTGTTATCCCCTACTTTACATGAGGAACCAAATTTAGACCTTGGCCCAGAGATGAACTGTTCATCTAACCTCTCTACCACTCAAAGGTAAATTAACTCAGAAGGAAAAAACCATTGTCAGTCATTCTCTCTGTCACCTTTTACCTTTTCTTTGCAACTCTCCCCACGTTTTGAATGGTATGTATTTGATGTTTGTGTGTATGATTTCTTATATATTTAAAAAAAAAATTACCTAAAGTATGCACTCAGTCTTCTAGTATGGGTAATGGTGACTTGGAGAAGAGAGAAAGAATCTGAGAACAGCCCAATTTAGAAATCCCCTCCTTGGAGGGGTCAAGTGTTAAGCTCTGAATGGGTTTCCTCAAGTAGGTGAGCATGTAACCCTTCTGTTCCCTATCCCTCCCGCTGCCCCCCCCCCCCCCTCCCCGCCCTTGTTTGACATTTAAAGCTCTTTACAACCTGTTTCCCTCTTGGCCTTTTTGGTTTTCTTAGAATCTTCCATCCTTCTACACACTTTGATCCTGCCTGCCATACTGTTGATTTTCCCTTTATCTCGCACATATTTTTGCATTGGCTACTCTTCATGCCTGCAATACTCTTTATTTCAGCCTCTGACTCTTAGAATCCTTGCATTGAACTCAGTTCAGTCACCAGATCCTCCAGAAGACCTTTTCTAGTACTTCCTCTTGGCGATGCCATTCCCTCTATATTGTATGTATCCTATAATTTTTTTTGCCTATTGTCTCCCTCTGTACTTATTTTATATGTTCTGATTTATATACATTGTCTTCCCCTTTGGGATATAAGCTCCCTGAGGATATGAATTGTTTGGGGTTTTTTATATTCTAGCACTTAGCATATTGTCAGGAACATAGTAAACACTTAATAAACGCTGATTGATTAATTGAATGTCTTTTCTAATAAACTTTACAATTTCATTAGAAAACAAAATGATGATATGGCTATTTTATTTATAAAAGCAAATGGAAGCAAATGCTTCATGAGGGCTTTAGGAACTAAGTCATCTTTAGTTCAATCCAAATCATGTCTTTTGGATCTTATATATTATTTAGGACAGCTACAACCATCACTAAAAATAAGACATTTTAATTGTTTAATTGAAGCACCCATTTTACATATTGTAACTATTTTTATTCAACAAATAAATATAGCATTAATGAAATTTATATGTATGGTTTTGAATATTTCTCAGTCATTTGAAATTAAGGATTTCTTTAGTAGCAAAAAATAATCTTATTTCACTAATCAGTAAGAAACTAAAAAATATGCTATGTAGCTAATGGTCTTCATCATCCTCTTCCTAAGGAGAATTAAAAAAAAAAAAACCTGTTGTACTTTTTCGTTCCTGAACAGTTTATTCAATTTAAAATGAAGTAGTCCAAAAAAAAAAATACATTTTCTGTGCCTGTGGAAAGCACTTTTGATAATAGAAGTCTTAATTTATGATGAATCTAGTGAATCAAATTCACTAATTTGACGTTCTTTAAAACTTCATCAAGATAGATTCTTGAATGGTTTAATCTTAGCCAAGAAATTTCATTATAGTTGATGTTCTGGAAAGGTGACCCAGCCATAGCCAACTTTTCTTTATCAGTAGTTAGGGATTGACATTCGTATTAATGTTAAATGTATTAGCAAGAAATACCTAAAGATAGTACATAACTTGCTATGAACTACTTAGGACATTTTCTTTAAAAGGTTGCGTAATGTTATTATTGTTACTATGTACCTATAAAGTTTCTGTATTTTTTGATCATTTTTTTTAGCTGTGTCTAGTAAGTGAAACCCTTACTTAAGTATTGATTTAAAAATCTATTCACCTCCAAAAGTGATTTAAATGAAAAGAAATGACTGAAAGAGATCTGGATTTGACTTCTACTTCTACCCCTAACCCTTGAGCAAATTACATAACCTGGCTGGACCTCAGTTTCCTCACTGGTAAAACGAAGAAATTAGGTTTGGTAATTTCTGATTTCCCTTCCAGTTTAACATTCTATAACATTCTATCAGTATTTAAAATGAATGTACCCTGGAATTGTAGTGAGAGTTATCATTAAAGAGTTTGATCTGTATCAGAATAACTCTCATGAATTTGCCAGATGAAGTTCTTAGAACCTTAGCAGCTTAGAATTGGTTAGGGCCAAGCAAAATCATGGTTTGCATCCAAACCAATCTATTCAACACTGAAAGTTAATGCTGATTTCTCAAATAGAGAAGGCTGTTTTGCATGTATTATGTCAATATTGTTCTCATTTGTTGGTTTCCTTTTTAGAATTTTCTCCCAAGCTAGTTGGCTTGACAGGTGATGCAAAAGAGATTGACCAGGTTGCCAGAGCATACAGAGTTTATTACAGCCCAGGACCCAAGGATGAAGATGAGGACTATATAGTAAGTAAATGCCTCGTTCCAGATTTAATTTCTTTTATTCCCCTAATAACCTCTGGAGAATATCATTGGATTTAGGGATGAGGAAAAAAAGAAAGAATTACACCAGCTGTACACATTTCTTTAAGCAAATGTCTGTTTTGAGATCAGAATGGATTAGGGATAAATGACCAAACTTCAAGGTTGTAATTGGACTGCACTCGGTCTTCAAACCATTTCATAAGGAGGAAGAAGTTATCATTTGTGACCAAATTAGATTTTCATTGTTAAAATTACTTAGTTTCCTTACTTATAGCGTTATTTCTATAGAAAAACATGCTCTGAATTGAGATTGCTGACATAATTTTGGAGTAGAACTCAAGTTGGGGTTCACTCGTAAAAAGAGCTTGAATCCATTTGAGGGTCTCCAGCCTTGACACTGCCAGTGGGGCACAGAATAAGCTACTCCCAGCCTTTCCCACTCATTTTCTATAGTCCCCAAGTGGTCCAGCACCAGATTTCCTTACAAGCTTCTCCAACTACCTGCCTCACCCACTCCCAGAAGCCCTAAGGGTAATAATTGTCTTTGGAAATTAGTGGTTAAGTTTCAATGATAGAAGACATGAAAAGGCAAAATGGTATGGGAGAAGCAAGGTATCTGAATCAGAACACCTTGGTCCAGATTTTATGTCTCTGCTGATTACCTGTGTGATTTCTCTCCCTTTCTGTGGGCCTCAGTTTCTTCATCTGTAAAATGAGGGAGTTTCACTACCTGGCTTCCAAGGGTTCTGTTACCTCTGAACTGCAGCAAATGTTTATTCTAATGTTATTATTGGGTAAATTGACCAGTAGAGGGAGTCATAATTAGGTCCTCAGGTTTTTGTTTCTAGAGCTTGTAATTATGTTCCTTGAGTAGATGTAGATTTTTCCAGTATAGCAAAGGTGGTAGACCTTGGGATCATTTGGAAAAGATTATAGGATAGTCATTTTAGAGTTAGGACAACCCTCAGGGGCCCTCTGATCTGCCCTTCATTTTACAGATGAAGAAACTAAGGCCTAGTTAAGTGACTTAAGGTCCATCTAGTAGTAGTTATGGAGGTAGGCTTTGATTCCAGTGATTCCAAAGCTATTGCACTTTGCTCTGTACCACAATGATTGCCTTCTCCAGTAGTCTTTAAGAAGTTTTGACCCAGTGTGGTAATCCCTCTTGTATCGTTCTTACTGAGGAAGCTGAAGCTACAGGATATCTGGAGCTCAGGCATTTTGAGCTGCAGTGGGCTAAGGCTAAGCCAATCAAATGTTCACACATATGGTGAAACCTCAGTATTGAAGGAGGTGGGGCAGGGCTTAGGTCGCCAATGGAAAAGGGCAAAATTGACCCAGGTTGGAAATAGAGCAGATTGAAAGTCCTATGCTAATCAGTAGTGGTATTAAGGCCCATGTGTAGTCACTGTACTTCCTGCCTGGGTGAAATAAGGAGATTAGCCTTTTAAATAAATAAATAAAGGTATGAGATGAAGCCCCTTTAATCAGTGAAGAAAAGTAAAGCAGCCATACAGCTTTGAATGTTAAAGAACTGTCAGGCTTAGATTCGAAAATTAATCAAGTACATCTAATGTTTAAAAATCTCTATACCAAAAATCTTTATTCAAAGCCTTCATAAGTCCCCTGAAAAATAAACCTTTTCTCAAATACTCTTTAGTGTTTAATTAGAAAAGCAAATAATCTATTTCCCCTTCCAGAAAAGACAATATCAGTTTCAGAGGAGAGTTTCAATATGTGTTAGATATACTCTAAAAATAGATATATTCTAAAACCTGTTGTTCAGATAAAGAGAATATGTAACAAAAAGAGCTTACCACTGAACCAGGTTATTAAATTTCTCTAACTTACCTTCATAATTGTCTTTTTATCACTCTCTCCCTCTTTCCTTTTTTCCTTTCCTTTCTGGTTTTCTTTTTCCTGTTTTGTTCCAGTCCAGTCTTATTCTCTTCTTTTCTCCTCTATCACCTCTGCCTTTCTTCTTTAACCATAATATGGAGAATCTCCTTTTCCTAAGTTACAATGTACTTAACATTTTATCTTCTTCTCTTGAAAAAAAAATGGTCCTAAAACAATAACTAGAGGAATCCCACAAGAAAAATAGGACTGCTGTATTTATAATGGGAAGAAGAAACTGGCGGTAAGGGAGTCATTTACAGATCTCTTACTCTTCTTTCTATTTCTATTATGACTTGATGTAATCAAAAAATATTTTTCTTTTATACTCTCGTATCTTCAATTCTCAACCCGTCTATCTCTTTAGAGCCCCCAAGCCTTGCATTTCATAAAGGGTCTTTCTTCAGTTTCTATAATTATCTTGTTCTAAGCTGATTTGAGCCTCTTCTCCCTGGAATGTTAATATCACTTAAGTACTGCTATGATTATCCATTTTTAAATAATTTGCCCTAAGGTGTAATGTGCAATAGGCTCAAATCTCTGCAAGTACTAGCATTTTAATGCTAATATATCTCTAGTTGGTAGAATATTGGGGATGTTACTGTCTTCCATTAGGAAGCAACATGGAATCATTACAGCCCCATCTTACCTACACCCTCCTCTATGCTCCTTAATAGTCAATTCTGTATTCCATTGAGTGTTCCATCTTTGTTTTACCTAAACAGTCGTCTCTTGGGGGAAGGTATTTTACATGTAAGCTCAGCAAATCTCTAGGATAACTAAGGGGAGATGTTGAGGGACAGAAGCCAAGATTATTTTAAGGTAGTTTTCCAAACTGGGGCTAAACTCCCATTTTAAAATGGGATGTTTTAAAATATAGTTCCCACCTGAGTGTATAAAGTTCAGATCAAAGTCAATGAAAATAAGATTAGCCCAGCAAATTTGTTCCATTTGGTAGGGAGTAGAAGGGGGGAAAAATACAGTTGTTGGGCCACAGATGTGGGCAACTGAGGAGCAGTCATTTACTTTTCTTCACCTTCATGCTCTTCCCATCCTAGATTTGTGCATACTTATTGCAGTGGAAGAAACTGGGACATACCACTGGAGGAAAGTGGCAGGCAGTTAGAGCAGTGATTCCTCCTTGTGGCTATCACCACCCCTGTTCCTAGAGGTATCTAGCTTGCCTTGCATAGAAGATTAAAGATTCAGAGATCTTTTTCTTTTTTTAAAAAAATTATATGTTTTCAGTTTTCTACAATCGTTTCCATGTATCTTAGATTTTTTTCCCTTTCCCTCTCCCACCTTCCCCCTCCTTCCCCATTCCCTCTAGGATACAGCATGCAGTCTTAATAGGTTCTACACATGCATTCCTATTAAATACATATTCACCTTAGTCATGTTGCATAGAAGAATTAAAATGAATGGGAGAAATCATAAAACAAAACATAACACTAGAGAAAATGGTCTGCTTCATTTTGTGATCCAATTCCATAGTTCTTTCTCTGGATATAGATGGCATTTTGCCTCGAATCCATTAGGAACTTTTTAGGTTTTTTTCATTGCTGTGAAGGACTAAGTCTGCCAGAAAAATTCCTTGCACACTGTGGTTGTTGCTGTGTACAAAGTTCTCCAGGTTCTGCTCGTTTCATTCAGTATCAGTTCATATAAGTCTTTCCAGGCCTCTTTGAAGTCTTCCTGTTCATCATTTCTTATAGCACAATAGTATTCCATTACATTCATGTACCATACTTGTTCAGCCTTTCCCCAGTTCATGGGCTTCCTCTTGATTTCCAGTTTTTGGCCACCACAAAGAGAGCTGCTATAAATAGTTTTGTACATGTGGGACTCAGAGATCTTTTTCTATTTTTCCCTTTGCCTTTTGGAAAGTAATGTAGTACAGTGGAAAAAAAGAGTTGAATTTTCACTCAGAGGGTCTGGGTTCACATTGAGATGAATGGAAAGTCTGAGAAACAATTTCTTAGCAATTAATTATCAATTTATTAATTAGGCTAGCTGATAATAAATGATGGTTAGTGGTTTCTCTCCATAATTAAAGGCAAAACTATGGAGATCCCTGAATGCTTAAATACTTTTGGAAAAGGAGGTACCCTGACTTGTGAAATCTAAAATTGTTGGTAAACAATTGATGCAGGAGTAGACATTGTAATGAGGAGGTAGGCTCAAAGCCATCAGCTCCTCCTGCTGAGAAGTGACGTGATCATGAGACTCAGTTGCCTACGACAATTTGGACAAAGAAATCCATCTCTACCCAGACTACTATAGTCGATTTTCTCCTCCATAAGATGGATCCCCTTCAGCTCTGAAGGAGGAGTACAACATGACATGTATGTATTTTCTAAGGTTAAGAATTCACCTAGATTAGATTCTATTTGTAAAGTTTTCTAGTTAGGTAGGGTCCTGCCCAAGATCAAAGAGCATGTACCTGAAGGATTTGAACAATCTAATCTATCAGCAATGCCCTTTAGAGATTAACTGGCCTTCAGAGATTGGTCCCTGAATGAGGAAATAGAAAGGAAAAACCTCAATCCTAATTTAATAGTTGGTTATTAATGTAATAGAAAGATGATCACTTCTCTCACAGTGTAGGCTCTAAACTAACACATGCTGTGTGATCTTGGGCAACTTGCTTGAACTCTCTAAGCCTCCATTTCCTCAACTTTAAAATGAAGCAGGATGAACTAAATGACCATGAAGGACCCTTTCATTTCAGAATATATGACCCTGTGATCTTGTGCGACAGTGAGTAGAGCACAATAAAGTTGGATTATTTTATATATTTTATTATATGTTTAAGCTTTGTGTAGTTTAAAATTTTAATCTATTTTACTAGAATAAAAGCTAAAGAATCACTTGATTATTTTATAAATTAGTATGAGAACATGACAGATTTTTTTTATTCGTTAAAAATGGTGTCAGTTATATAAAGTTTAGAAACCACTGTTTTGTTTTTTAAGTAATGATGTTAGTATGCAAAGCAGGGGAAAGCAATTTTATTTAATCCATTAACAGCTCATCATTGGTTAAGAGATAAAAATCAAGGTTATTTTAAGGCAGTTTTCCATACCTAGGAACTTAACCTAGGGCAAGAGTGGAGGACTTGCTGTAAAACAGGAAACAAAATCTTTGAGATTGGATAGAGGATCAACCTCAGATCCTTGACTAACAAAGTTGAAGTCCCACCCCTGACATATTCTGACTATGTGAGTGACGAAATCATTTAACCTTTTCGTGTTTTTTGCAGAGAAAATTCCTATCTGCATTGGTAGGAGTTTCCTCACTTGAGAATTCTCTGAACTGATGAAATCCCATATCCAGCTCCTATTTTTATCCTTCAAGCTACCAAACCTCAATTTTTTTTAACTTTTTAAGTTTTTCATCTTTAGTTATCTCTAAGGCATATTAGTTATTCTTGTTCACCATATTTTATTGATCACTTTAAAGCATCTTGCTTACCATATTTTATTCAGCACTTTAAAACGTTGTCTCAAATACCAAGCTTTAGAGATAGTCACAGCTTGTGTTTCATCCAGAAAATTGTAATAGAAATATTGTTTTTCTTTGAGCTTTCTTTGTAGTATGTAATATAAAATGTCTTCATTCTATCAAAGTTGATGAAATTTGTTGAGCATTGGAATATAATCCCATGTTTCCCTTTAAATAAAATATTTCCAATCTAACAGTAAAAGTTCATAGCTTCTTTGTGGTGAATATCATTATCCAACATTGTAAGGGAATAATAGGAGAATTTTGTTTGATTCAACCATTAAGCATCTGTCATGTGTCAGAGACTGTACTGGGATCAAAGACAAAAATTGAAAGAAACAGTTTGTGCTGCTTACTTGCTACTGGGGGAGAAAACCATATCTACAGATCAGTAAATACTTTGCATATATTTTATAATTTCAGGGTGCAAAACCACTAACAAGGTCCAAGAAAGACCTCAAATAGTAGTTAACACTTGAACTGTTCTGAATAGGGTTACAGATTCTAAGAGGTGATGGTGAGAAGGGAGAGCATTCCAATAAAAAGGTATGGAAGTGCGAGGTGGAATGTTGGGTATCAGAATCAAATAGACCAGTTCGGTTGGAATGTGGCATGATACATGAGGGGGAGTTAATGTTGACTGAATTGAATTGGTAGAAATCCTTGATTAAGTCTAAAGGCACCTGTCCACTTCAGGCAGGTCCTCCAAAACCAGAAATACTCTAGCCACACAAGGATATTTGACAGATTAGATTAGGTCTGCATCCATAACTAACATTAAATCTGAACAGCATCATTTTGTATTGTAGTAATGTACATTAGCCTTGTAATTAATTATCTAGTCTTAGACACTAAGTCAGTTTTTTATCAGGTACATATATATTAACTCTTTGTGGGCACTTAGTTACTATGTTCATATGAAACTCTTGGACTTAGTGTGTTAGTGAATGTCTTCTATTTTATGCTTTAATTATAGCTTATATTTGTATGGCCCTTTAACATGTAAAAAGTATATTCCTCAACATAATTAAAGTGTTATTCCCAATTTAAAGATTTGGAAACTGAGCCTCGGATAGAATAAGTGATTTGTTCTGCCAGTGAGAGTTACAGCCATTCCTCAAATTGGGTTCTAATTCCAAAGTCTAGGATTTTTTCTTGTATGATGTATATCATTTTGGTGGTAACCAGTTAATCCACCATATCTTTTAAAAAAGTGATGAAAGTAGGAGCTGCTGAGAGGTAGGTGGTGAATGTTTAGAAATTGTAGCCACTGATGGTAAATGGTATGATTGCAAAGGCTCCTTTATTTAGAGCCTATGTATACTTCAGACTGATCTGTTTTTGATTTGTAATCCATTGTTTTAATTTTTCATTTAGCCTATAACCAGGCTAAAGAAAGTCATTGAAAACCTTCAACTTTTATTAGAAATCCTAACTGGTTTGTATTCAGATAGAATGCATATCCATTTTACTTTGAAGGGGAAAGGAATAAAAACATTTATATAATGCCTGCTGTTTGCCAGGGATTATGCTAAGCACTTTGCAAATATTACCTCATTTGATTCTCAAAGCAACCCTGTGAAGGGCTATTATCCCCATTTTATGATTGAGGAAACTGAGGCAGAAGTTAAGCAGCTTGTACAGGGTCAGACGGTTCTTCCTAACTCCAGGCCCAGCAGGGACTCTTTCTGAGATTTGAGCTCCCTCACTGAGTAAAGAGACCATTAGCTATTTCTTGCTGTAAATGAATAAACCTTTGGCATTTGACGCTCAAGAGAACAGTACATATGTTTGCATATAAGAAATAATCTTACACAATGCATGTTTGTATTTATGGGTGTGTGTCACCAGTTTAGGTTTAGGTATGCATTCCAGTCCTTCCTGCCAAATAACAGCCAAGCATACTGTTAATCTTGAGGACTTTGGTACTGAGGATTATGTTCTTGATTGCTGGATGTAATACTTGAGGTGTTCTTTTAAATCTTACCTTACATTAGAGGAGAGGAATTTTTAAATAGGACTTTCTGGAGACATTTAGCTAAAATTAGCTAGCTAATCCAACCTTAAATTAGAGAAAAGTAAACTGGGAACAGTTCTAGGAACACTTTCAGAAGGGGGAAAAAGGATAATGGATTTAAGATGACTTCAGAAGGGTGTCATTACATGCTTCTTGAGGAGTATGCAGGGAGCTTTACTTGAGATATTACTTGGTGGGTGAAGTTTATAAAGGAGAAGATAAAATAATCTCCTTCCCCCTTAAGACTCCACATTTGAAATTCCTGGCAGCAGTACTAAATTCAGCGTTCACATTTGTGGACCAGATTGCTGATTTGGTTCTCTTAGCTTCCTGGCTCCTTCCAGGTTTATGCACAATTAAGTATTAATAGTGTAGGTAGTAAACTGTCTTGATCAAACAGACTTAACCCCACTTCAAAGTAAAAGTTCCTATGCTTGATTTTAAATAGCATAAAGAAGTAACTTTCTTATTGATACCATTTTACCCTTTATTTCCTAGGCTCTATAAAGAAGGCATATTAAACGTTGAGGAATTGGATGAAATGTTTTTTTTTCATAAATTAGTATATATACATGCAACTTTTTAAAAATCAATTTTATTTTATTAACTTGAACAAAAAAAGAGCTTTTTAATGCCCATAATACAAAAAGAGAATTCTATATGAAACTGTGGATTTTCATTTCACACTGCTTGCTTTCTTTAAAAGTAGGTAATAAACTCTACACATTACTTCTGAAAATTGTCCTGATTTTCTGTATTTCCTTCTGAACTTCCTTCTGTTTTCTTCTGTGCATTAAAAAAAAATTGCTATGTCCCTCTTTTTTTTTGCATCACTGTTGCTTCCTTTCTTCCCTCTTCCCCCATATTATGTACATGCTCTTAAATAGCATTTCCAAGTAGTTGTATTGAGTAGGTAGAACCTCCTTCACGCTTAGCACCAAGGCAAGAAAATTAATTCAGTGAGATAGCTAGTCATTTGTTTCTTTTAGCATGGTTAATGATCTCTAAAGTAAACTTTGGAAAATCTAGCTATTTTCAGTGTAAAATTATTCAGGTTGGGAAGGAAGAATGAGGAAGCATACCCAACCCACACTGGACCATGTAGGGGTAGAAAGGATGGAGCCCCTGCTTGAAGTCAGTAATTTCATTTTTAAAAATGCCTTTTTTAGCTAATAGAAGTATCTACTCTTTGAAGATTGGAGACTGGGCGTAGGAGTGATTAAGAGGAATCAGAGAATATAATCTCTGACTAGTATATCAAGACATATGTGATACAACAACATTTCAGTAAACAGAAGAATATTTAGTCAGTCCTTAGGACATTACTGTAACATAATTTGACCTAAATTTTACATGGCCCTTTTGCCCTACAAAGTCAGATTTGATAATGTAAAAATACTTTTTAATAATCATAGGTAAAAGTTAAGCTATCCTCTTTGTCCACAACTGTTGCTTGCCTTACAAGTTTATATTTTCCTCTTTCTGTACAGGTGGATCATACAATAATAATGTACTTGATTGGCCCAGATGGTGAATTTCTGGATTATTTTGGCCAAAACAAGAAGAATTCAGAAATAGCTGGTTCAATTGCTGCACATATGAGGGATTACAAGAAGAAACACTAAAATCATGTTATTTGTGTTGCAGTGGTATTTTCTTACTAGTAAGAGAACTTTATCTCCCTTAGGAGATGGTGTATATGTTTTTCAGCTCCTCTGAATCCCTATACCCTGACTACATTGGATCTTTGCCCTTCCAGATCAGGAGAAACAAGACAAGTATGCTGAATTCTTTGAATTATAATGATTAAAGCAGGAAATCTCTCAAGAAGTGCTTTTCATTGTGTTACTGGTATGGGGAGAAATCGAAGCAAAAGCTAGTGATAGCATAAAAATCATAGACATCCCAAGGCCCTCTTAGTGTCTTGTATTTCATCTTGCTGACCTTCTGGCTTCAGAGACACTGGAACTGTGGAAAGTTATTTCCACAGAAAAGGAGGAATCTTCATAGTACTATTTCTCTTCTCTGAGTTTTGGTGGTTGCTAAAAAAATAATCTTACTGGGACCATGATTGGGCAAAGATAGTTTCTGTATTTAAAGGCAGAATGCTGCCCTTATTGCTTACTTAATCTACATCAATCATTCTGGGGAGGGGTAGCTGATAGAAGGTTTTGATTTTTTTTTTTAAAGTTGTATTGGGCCCTTCATGTGTTTTTTGTCCTGCTAATGATGAAGTCTTCAGTGGAAATAATTGAAAATAAAAGTGAGTTATGATTATAAATAATGGTATACAGTGTTGTATAGTTGTACTGAGTGTAAAATAGAGGTATTCTCTTTTTGCATAGTTTAGCTCAGGAATTTTTTCAAATTTTATTCTAATAGAACCAAGATCTTAGTTCTTGTATATAAGCATTTGAGCCTAAATTGACAACATACTGCTTTAGGGATAGGAGGTTACAGGGATAAAGATGATTTGAAGATTTTACCTCCTTTTAGTGTCACTGAATTAGTTCAGAGCCAAACACAACCTAAGTGTTGAATAAATATATGTGTCATATGAGTGATCAAATTTCAACCTGAACTTTCAGAATTTGTCTATCCTGTGCTCCCAGACTTCACTATCAATTTTATTTTATGGGTATTTATCACTGATTAAATTGATTAAATATCCTAATGTACAAAAGGTTTAGGGCTAACCTGGTTATTATGAAAATATCCTAACTCAACAGGAGTTAAATAGTTACATTAATTTCTTACTGTCAGGACTTCATCCAGTCTTAGAATATCGAGATACCAGGACCCAAGTTGTTATACATCTTGAAGAATCTTCTGACTGTATCATCCTTTAATACCTTAGAATGAAGCAAAGGAACTGATTTTGAGTTGCGTTTCTGAGAAACCCATTTACCATGTATTTCCTAATCCATTTGCCATATGTGATTTCCCTGAATAGCTTGACTTATTCTTACAACATTATTGGACTTTCAGTGTTGGGAGCCCTAGTCAAATGATACTGCCTGCCCTTCCTAAGGCTAGCAAACTCCCATTGTCTTTCATAATCCTTTTGACTTAGTGTTTCAAGGCACCTAGGCAAAAGTGCTAACAGTCATGGTTCTCCCGTTCTCATTTACCTCATCTTTAGCCCACTTCAGCTCCTGACATAGCCTCGCCCTCTCACTGTGACCCCTTAAGCTTAGACCTCTTCATTTTACTCTATCTACTGACACTTCTGGAAGTATATCTTCCCCACAGAAGACTCTTCACCATCCTTTTCAGTGCAGGGTACACTTTTTCTCTTGCTCGTCACTGCCAGGTTCAGACCTTTCTCTATTACTATACGTATAACTAAACAATTCTTTTAAGGTTCATTCTGATTTGGTTATTGTACTCAAATCATTGTTGCAATTATCTACTAACCTTGAGTTATTTCCTAGCATTTTTTAAAGATGATTAGAACATGACACAGTCTATTATGGGGATAATAGCATCTCTCACAGTGTTGTGAGTACCAAATGAGGTAGTTTTTTTAGTGTTAAGCATGGTGCCTACCACATGGTAGATGCTGCATAAGTGATTATTCCCTCTCTCCAAGCTCATATGTGGAGATTTCAGCATATAAATATTTCCTGAAGCACTCTATCCTCCTAGTTCATTAACTACAGTTCCTGTGGACCTACATTTTCACTCTACCTCAGCCATGTCATTTGGCTCACCTTGATGTCATCAATATATCCTAATCTAGAACCGTAAAATCTCCAACCAAAATCTCTTATTATCCCACCTCTCCCTCTGGTTTACTCCTAAACTAATTCTATATTCTCACTTTAAACTCCAGTCACTCCATTCTTCACTCTTTCCCAGTTGTTGGAGTTTAGTCCAACCTTCCTCATTTTAAAAGTCTAACTTTCTTCTCTAGGATGATAGGTTCCTAATCAAGCTTATTTAATTATGTTTATAGATTTAACATTTTCCAAAAATTACTTTTTGCTTCCATTTTCAAAAGTTCCAGTCCAATGGTATGGGTTTTTTTTTAATGTTTTGATAGATATCTTCTGTTTTAGTCATCATGGTTGTCCCAAGTATTCCTGTCTCCCCCTCCCAGGGAGTCATCCCCCATAACAAATAGCATTTTTTGAGAGAAAAGAAAAAACACACTTAATCATTATGTTGAAAAAGCCTGAAAACATGGGCAATGTATAATACCTGTGAAATTCCTATCTCCACAAAGGTATATGTTAGGGAGCCTTCTCATGTCATACCTCATCATTTGAGGCCTATTAGATCTTCATAATTTTGTTACATTTGCTTTTGGGTTTTTTGGTGTGTATTTTCCATTTACATTGTTGTAGTTAATGTGTATTTTTTTGGGGGTGCTTAATTTTACTCTGCATCAGTTTATGTAGAAGCATGTATCCATGCTTCACTGTAATAGTCTATGACATTTGTATTCCACAATTTATTTGTTTTTTAATTAATGAGCATCTACTTTGTTTCCAGTTCTTAATTATCACAAAAAGTTATGCTATAAATATTTTGGAGTATATGAAGACTTTCTTCTTATCAATGATTTCCTTGAGTATAAGCCCAGTAATGGAGTCAGTAGTTCAAATGGACATTTTAGTCACCTCATTTACGTAATTTCAAATCATATTTCCAAAAGAGTTGTACCATTTCACAGATCCACTAACTATTAATTTGTCTGTCATTCCACAATCTCTCCAGTATTGCCATTTTCTTCATTTTTGTAAATTTGCATGGGATAAGGTAAAACCTCAAGGTTGATTTAATTTACATTTCTTTTATTATTAGTTATTCGGAGAATTCTTTGCTGTGATTGTGAATGCTTTGCAATTTTTTTGAGAACTGTTTTGTTCATCTCCTTTGACCGCATATCTATTGGAGAATGACTTAGACACACACATGCATATACGTATATGCATGTGTGTATACATATATGTGTATCTTTATCTGTCTGTCTAATCAATCCTGGATACCAAACTTTTATCAGAGAAATTTATTACAAAGATTTTTTTCCCATTAATTTTGTAATCAAAGTTATCTATTTTATCTTTTGTAATTCCCTCTACCTCTTTTTTTCATTAAGAATACATCTCCCACATCTAGCAGTGAGAGGTATATGATCTGTTTTCTAATTTTTTAAAGTATAATCTTTAGTAGAATATGGTGTAAGGTATTTATTGCTCTAAGCCTTATTTCTGCCAGACTACTTTTCAATATTTCCAACAACTTCTATGAAATAAGGGGTTTTTTCCTAAGTAATTTGTTTTCCATTTTTATCGAACACTAGATTTTCAATTTCTATTGTTTCTGATTTGCCCTTGTCTAGTCTATTCTACTGATCTGTCTTTTAAACAATACCAAATATTTTTGATGACTACTGCTTTATAATAGTTTAATGTATGAAAGTGTTATTCCCCCTTCATCCTTATTTTTCTTCATTTCCTTTGACATTCTAGATTTTTTGGTTTTCCAAATGAATTTTGTTATTTCAACAAGTTTTATAAAGTAGCACCTTGGTAATTTGGTGTAGCAGTGCTATTTTCTTACATGATTATTTTCAGACCTGAAAAATGCTTTTTAAGTTTCAGTTCTGTGAATTTATTAAGTACCTATGATGTACAAGGTCCTACTATTTGTACATGTGACAATATCAAACAAAACAATTTAGCAATCAGTAAACTTTATAAGTCATTCTTCAGTTAGTTCCTTTATTAAGCAGCTGTAGCACTTGACTTACAAGAGACTATAAATTAGAAGGGCTGGTTGTCTCAGGGAACCTTCTCAAGAAGGTGAAGAATTTACTAAAAGAATATTTCCATGTAACCTGAGAGAGCTTAGCTGAATCTGAAATGCCAAGTAGATTAAAAAAGATTGTGTGTTTTAAGCCATCAAACATTTGCCTGGATCAGTTTGCGCTAAGTGCGTTGTATGGGCTGATAACTTTGAACCTTCATTCTCAGCTGTTGTAGGTTAGACCTTGGGTAATCATCTTGAAAAGGAGGCAGCAGCTTTTGGGGAAAAAAGTCTTCTGCCTTGGCTTTTCATTCCAGCATCAAGTTTGAAGGGTGACTTTTTTAGAAAATTAGAACCAAAATATACCTTAGAGATCTTTCAGTCCAATTCCTTCATTTTACACATGAGGAAATACCCCAGGGAAGTAAAGTGATTTGCCTATGATAATGCAGCAAATTAGCCCTAGAAGGAAGAATTACAATACAAGCTTATCTCCTCAGTTCTGGCATAGAAGTGTAGACTATTATAGTTGAAAGAAACCTTGAAGATCATATTGTCTAACCTATTTTATAATTCACTGGATCATAAATTTAGATCTGGAAGAAGCCTTGGAGTCTATCAAGTCCAAACTCCTCATCTTATAGATGATGACCAGAGATCCAAAGAAGTTCAGACTTGACTAGGGTCATACCAGTAAAGTGACAGAATCAGAATTCAAATCCATGTCAATTAAGTGCCTACTGTGTTCACTGAAATTCTAAATCTAGCCCTTTTTCTTGCTGTATCACCACAAAGGATTCCCTAATTTCACAAGTGAGGAAACTGAAGATTAGAGAAGGGACGAACTGGCTCAAAGTTAGAGAAATAGTAAGTAGAAAAGTTGAGATTTGAACCCACTCCTACCTCCAAATCCAGGATCCCCCCCATTATTTCATGTTACCTTATCCCTCTTACCACTTTGTTACCACTGCTTCCAATAGACTGTGTTACCCTCAGTCTTCTGGGAAGGGAGCTGGAGAAATTTCGGGGGTGACTAGAAAGGTACTAGATCGCTCTATGCCATATGAGAAGTGTTGACTTGTGACTTCCAGCTCTCTTTACAAACAGATCCCAACTTAAAAATGAGTAGAGAAAACATTTAGTGAAGTTCCAAGACTAACCCACAAATTCCCATTTGATTGATGGAATTAAAAATTTGATGTAGAACTGACCATTTATTCTAAGAAATAATGCAACCAAAATGACTATGGGACAAATAGCATGAAAGTTGCTGAATAGTCCTGTTGCCATTATAATATTCATTTCAGTTATGTTATATAGCACAGATTGGTAGCACTAGTTCAGCTGTTATTTCTATGGAAAACTCTAATAAGGGTTTAAAAACGATCATTCACACTTCACCCAATGCAGCAATTTTGGCCATCTTCCAAGAGAAGAACATGGTGGCTCCCTTTCCATAGATCTATGAGGAGCTTTTCCCCTCCTACAATATAGAACATGCCAGCCACTTTTATGTTCAGTTATTCATTACTTGGGTGCTCATTTTATGTGCAAAATGATACATAATCATAAAAACTATAATCACTTTGTTTCAACTTCTTTCCCTCCCTTCTTTGCAGGCTATCCACTCTCCCAGGTATAGGGCAGCTAAGTGGTGCAGTGGATAGAACACCAGTGCAGGAGTCAGGAAGACCTGAGTTCAAATCTCACCTCAGACATTTGGCACTCACTAGCTGTGTGACCTTGGGCAAGTCATTTAACCCCATTTGCCTCATCCTGGGTCATCTCCAGTCATTCTGATGACTATCTGGTCACTGGATTCGGATGGCTCTGGAGGAGAAGTGAGTCTGATGACCTGCACAGCCCTCCTTCCCTCAAAAGCAAAGGCAAGTGCAAGTCATGTCATCATTTCTCTGATGGCATGGTCTTCTTCAGCAACAAAGAACAAACACATTCTCTCAGTTGTATAAACCCTAAATATGAGCCATGATCTGAAGAGCCAATGTATGCTTTCATACATATTTGTATGTGGGGAAATGAGGCAAATTATGTTTTTTGTAAATAGTATTTTCTTTTTTCCAATTACATGTAAATATAATTTTCAATATTCATTTTCCATAAGATTTTGAGTTTCACATTTTTTCTCCCTCTCTCCTCACCATTCACCCTCCCAAAGATGGCAAGCAATCTGATAAGGGTTATATTGTACAATCATGTAGACGTATTTCCATAGTAGTCATGCTGTGAAAGAAGAAATAGAACCAAAGGAAAACGTCACAAAAAAAAGTGAAAATAATATGCTTTGATCTGCATTCAGACTCCATTGCTCTTTCTTTCTCTAGATATGGATAGTATTTTCCATCATGAGTCTTTTGGAATTGTCTTGGATCATTTATTGCTGAGAAGAGCTAAGTCAATCATAGTTGACATCATACAATGTTGCTGTTGCTGTGCACAATGTTCTGGTTCTGCTCACTTTACCCAGCATCAGTTCATGTAAGACTTTCCACGTTTTTCTGAAAGCAGGCACTTATCATTTCTTATATATGTATTCCATTGCATTCATATACCACAGTTTATTCAGCCACTCCCCATTTGATGGGAATTCCCTCAATTTCCAATTCTTTTCCACCACAAAAAATAGCTACAATGAATATTTTTGTACAGGTAGGTCTTTTTACCTTTTGATCAGAAATGAGGCAATTAAAAAAAAAAAGGCGATGTAGTTTGTCCCTATATGATAACTTTTTACTTAACTGGTCTTAAAAGTAAGTGCTCAAGAATTCATCTGAGCAACCCAACTGCATCCTTGAAGGTAGATAATTCATTCTTAACCCGTTTTCTTCTCACAGAATTTACACCTCCTTAAGGAACTGCTGTCTCTCAGAAGATTCTCATTCCTGAATCCAATTTAGACTTCATAAGAGATTAATATGGGGATTTGAGACAAAGGCTATGACTAGGAGCTGGGAATTTGTTTACTATATTATCCTCATCTTCATCCTTTGTTTCAGGGGTGTAATATGCTCTGTATGCTTTAATCACCTGATCATTTTCTTTTTAAAGTATCCATCAAGGCAGCCAGTTTAGGAGAAAATGCTGAACAGAAATTCAATTCTCCTACCTTGTTATTATTCCTCTTGTAAAAAAATATCTCTGGTGGTCATTGGATTTATAATATTTAGAGAGGAGGCCTTGGTGCAAAAATAAGATAAAATACAAATGAGCCTAAATGTGCAGTTCTTTGGTCTTAACAGGAAAAGAGTAAGAAGATTCCATAGTCAGTACTATAGTAAGGCAGGGGATTATTTGGTAGAGATGCCTTGATGAGCTCAGGGGCTCTTTGAACTTAGGGACTTCTCGGAGTTCAACTTTTCCAAAAAGGGCTTTGACTAGGCTCTGCTCCTGATTGGCATATGTTCTATAAAAGGATCCAGAGCTTTCTTTAATTGCACTAAGCATCACTGGTATTTTGATGAGGTCTGAGAGAAAAGTTGTCTCTTGTTACAGCTGTATTTTTGGAACTGGAATCCTTAGCTTCTGTTCTTTTGCTCAGAGATTATTTCTGCATCTACCTCTGCTGTTGATTTTCTACCTAAGACTATTCTTGTGGGGAGACAAAGGTAGTATTCAACCAATCAGTGAATCAATTTACAGGTGTTTATTAAGTGCCTATTATGTGCCAGTTATTTAGTTAAGTCTTGCAGGAAAAACATCAGGAGGAAGTAGTAGTGTTACTAAAACTCAGCGAGGAGCTCAAAGTATCCAGGAAGTAATCAACAATATAAACTAGCAGATAAGGCAAGATGAATTAGAACTGAGAAAAGGCCATCTTGCACATACATTACAGGAAAATTGGCACCATTGGAGACAAAAGCATGAAAATTATACTGGGTATGTGTTTCTCAGAGTGCCAAAATATTTCCAGTAGTTTGGGTTTGGGAACATGGCTCTGAAGAATTATATCCTATCCCAACCCCTTCTACCACTCACTCTTAAAAGCGTGGTCTAATCTCTGACAAAGAGGTGGCCTTTCTCCTTGCCCATACCATAACTCTTCTATAAGTGTAGTTGTTTTGGTTTTCTCTAGCAAATTGAAATATTTTTTTCTCTCCCCTATCTCAAATCTTGAAGCTTTCCTGTACTACTCTTTTCCCTATTGCCTTCAGATATGCCCCTACCTTAACCCTAAATTCATTTCTAACCATAAATTCCTTTTTAAAAATAAATTTATTTTTAGTTTTCAACATTCACAACCACAAGATTTTGAGTTCCAAATTTTCTCCACATCTCTCCCTTTCACCAGCTTCAAGACATTGAACATTCTAATTACCCCTTCCCTTAATCTGTCCTCCCTTCTATCACACCCCTCCCTTCTCATCCTCTTCCCTTCTATTTTTTTGTAGGGCAAGATAGATTTCTATACCTCATTGCCTGTATGTCTTATTTTCCAGTTGCATGTAAAAACAAATTTTAACATTAGTTTTTAAAACTTCTGAATTTCTAATTTCCTTCCTCCCCTCCCATCCTCACTGAGAAGGCAAGCAATTCCATATAGTTTATAGATGTGTAGTCATGCAAAATGCTTCCATGGCAGTCATAATGTGAAAGACTAACTATATTTCCCTCTATCCTGTCCTGCCCCCTATTTATTCTGTACTTTCTTTTGACCCTATCCATCTCCAAAATTATTTACTTCTAATTACCCCTCCTTCCATTTGCCCTCCCTTCTATCATCCTCCCCACTCCTCACTCCTCCCCTTACCCCCTACTTTCCTGTAGTGTAAGATAGGTTTTCATATCAAATTCAGGGTACATGTTATTCCCTCCTTAAGTCAAATCCAGTGAGAGTAAGGTTCACTCTTTCTCTCTTACCTTCCCACTTTTCCCCTTCATTGAAAAAGTTTTTTCTTGCCTCTTGGATGTGAAAGATAATTTACCCCATTCTATTTCTCCCTTTCTCCTCCCAATATATTCCTCTTACCCCTTAATTTCATTATTTTTAGATATCATCCCTTCATATTCAACTTACCCTGTGCCCTCTGTCTATATGTATAACTCCAACTACCCTAATACTAAGAAAAGTCTCAAGAGTTACAGATTATCTTTCTGTATAGGTATGTAAACAGTTCAACTTTAGTAAATCCCATTACCTGTTTACCTTTTCTTGATTCTTGTATTTGAAAGTCAGATTTTCTATTCAGCTCTGGTCTTGTCATCAAAATACTTGAAAGTTCTCTATTGTCATTAAATAGCCATTTTTTCCCCTGAAGTATTATACTCAGTTTTGCGGAGTAGGTGATTCTTGGTTTTAATCCTAGCTCCTTTGACCTCTGGAATATCATATTCCAAGCCCTCTGATTCCTTAATGTAGAAGCTGCTAGATCTTGTGTTATCCCGATTGTGTTTCCACAATACTTGAATTGTTTCTTTCTGGCTGCTTTCAATATTTCCTCCTTGACCTGGGAACTCTGGAATTTGGCTACAATATTCCTAGAAGTTTTCCTTTTGGGAACTCTTTCAGGAGGTATTTGGTGCATTCTTTCAATTTCTATTTTACCCGCTGGTTCTAGATTTTCCTTGATAATTTCTTGAAAGAAGAAATGTCTAGGCTCTTTTTTTTGATCATGATTTTCAGGTAGTCCTGTAAGTTTTATGTTATTGCTCCTGACTCTATTTTCCAGGTCAGTTGTTTTTTCAATGAGATAGTTCACATTGTCTGCTGTTTTTTCATTCCTTTGGTTTTGTTTTATAATTTCTTTATATTTTTCATAGTCATTAACTTCTATTATCTGCTCCATTCTAATCTTTAAGGAATTATTTTCTTCAGTGAAAAGTCTGCTTTTCCGTTTGGCCAACTCTGCCTTTTAAGGCATTCTTCTCTTTGGCTTTTTTGGATCTCTTCTGCCATTTGGGTTAGTCTATTTTTTTTTTTTAATATAAATTTATTTATTTAACTTTTTACATTCATTTTCACAAAATCTTGGGTTCCAAATTTTCTCCCCATTTGTCCCCTCCCCCACCCCAATACACCAAGCATTCTAATTTCCCCTATCACCAATCTGCCCTCTCTTCTATCATCCCTCCCTTCCCTTGTCCCCATCTTCTCTTTTGTCCTGTAGGGCCAGATAACTTTCTGTTCCCCATTACCTGTATTTCTTATTTTCTAGTAGCAGGAACAATAGTCAACAGTTGTTCCTAACACTTTGAGTTCCAACTTCTCCCCCTCCCTCCCTCCTCACCCATTCTCTTTGGGAAGGCAGGCAATTCAATATAGGCTATATCTATGTAGTTTTGCAAATGACTTTGATAAGACTAACTATATTTCCCTCCATTCTATCCTGCCCTCCATTGTTTCTATTCTCTCTTTTGATCCTGTCCCTCCCCAAGTGTTGACTTCAAATTGCTCCCTCCTCCCTTTGCCCTCCCTTCCATCATTCCCCCCCACCCTGTTTATCTCCTCTCCCACTTTCCTGTATTGTAAGATAGGTTTTCATACCAAAAAGAGTGTGCATTTTATTCCTTCCTTTAGTCGAATGTGATGAGAGTAAACTTCATGGTTTTTTTTTCTCAGCTGTCCTCTTTTTCCCTCCACTAAAAAGTCTCCTGCTTGCCTCTTCTATGAGAGATAATTTGCCCCAATCCATTTCACCCTGTCTCCTCCCAATACATTTCTCTCATACATTTACCTTAATTTTTTAAAGATATGATCCCATCCTATTCATTTCACTCTGTGCTTTGTGTCTCTGTGTGTGCGTGCATGTGTGTATGTGTGTGTGTGCGTGTGTGAGTGTGTATGTGTGTGTAATCCCGCCAGCTACCCAGATACTGAAAAGTTTCAAGAGTTACAAATATTCTCTTTCCATGTAGGAATGTAAACAGTTCAACTTTGGTAAGTCCCTTATGACTTCTCTTTGCTGTTTACTTTTTCATGCTTCTTCTCATTCTTGTGTTTGAAAGTCAAATTTTCTTTTCAGCTCCGGTCTTTTCATCAAGAATGCTTGAAAGTCCTCTATTTCATTGAGAGACTATTTTTTTCCCCTGAAGTATTATACTCAGTTTTGCTGGGTAGGTGATTCTTGGTTTGAGTCCTAGTTCCTTTGACTTCTGGAATATCCTATTCCATGCCCTTCGATCCCTTAATGTAGAAGCTGCTAGATCTTGTGTTATCCTGATTGTATTTCCACAATTCTGGAATTGTTTCTTTCTAGCTGCTTGCAATATTTTCTCCTTGACCTGGGAATTCTGGAATTTGGCCACAATGTTCCTAGGAGTTTCTCTTTTTGGATCTCTTTCAGCCGGTGATCGATGGATTCCTTCAACACTTATTTTGCCCTCTGGTTCTAGAATATCAGGGCAGTTTTCCTTGATAATTTCCTGAAAGATGATGTCTAGGCTCTTTTTTTGATCATAGCTTTCAGGTTGTCCCATAATTTTTAAATTATCTCTCCTGGATCTCTTTTCCAGGTCAGTTGTTTTTCCAGTAAGATATTTCACATTCTCTTCCATTTTTTCATTCTTTTGGTTTTGTTTTGTGATTTCTTGATTTCTCATAAAGTCACTAGCCTTCATATGTTCCATTCTAATTTTTAAAGAACTATTATCTTCAGTGAGCTTTTGAACCTCTTTTTCCATTTGGCTAATTCTGCTTTTGAAAGCTTTCTTCTCCTCATTGGCTTTTTGAACCTCTTTTGCCAATTGAATGAGCCTATTTTTCAAGGTGTTATTTTCTTCAGCATTTTTTGGGCTCTCCTTTACCAAGGTATTGACCCGTTTTTCATGCTTTTCTTGTATCTCTCTCATTTCTCTTCCCAGTTTTTCCTCCACCTGTCTAACTTGATTTTCAAAATTCTTTTTGAGCTCTTCCATGGCCTGAGCCCATTGGATATCTATTTTGGATGTTCGGGATACAGAGGCCTTGACTTCTATGTCTTTCCCTGATGGTAAGCATTGTTCTTCCTCTTCAGAAAGGAAAGGAAGAAACATCTGTTCACCAAGAAAGTAACCTTCTATGGTCTTATTTTTTTTTCCCCTTTCTGGACATTTTCCCAGCCAGTTACTTGACTTCTGAGATTCCTCTCCACCCCTGCCTCACTAGTGCTTAGGGTCTGAGATTAAAATGCTGCTTCCCAGCCTCAGGGCTTTCAGCGGAGGGCGGGGCTGCTATTCAGTGTGAGAGATTAAGTTCAGGTTCTCTGGTGGGGGCAGGGCTGCCTCCCAGGCTCAGTTCCCTCAGGGGGTTTATGGGGAGACCTTCAGTAATGGACCCAAGCTCCTGCCAGCTCTGGGAGCTCCTGTCCGCTGCTTCCCCCTGCCGCTTCCTCCTAAGGGGGCCTGAGTTATGGAGACACCCCGCTCCCCTCTCAGCCAGCCCAGAAGCCTCTTTCACTGACCTGTAGCGCCTGTGGGTGGAGGGACCTGCGTGACTGAGGGAGGTTCCCTCCCTGAAGCCTGCTCGGATCTGCTACTCTCAGTGCTGCACAGCCAAGGCAGGTCTGGGCTCTGCTCCGTCCAGTGCCCGACGGACCTTTGGGTTCAGTTTTTCAGGGCTCTCTGGAACAGAAATCTCCTCCACTCCGTTGCTGTGTGGCTTACACTGCTCCAGAATTTATTGGGAGTTCCTCTTTACAGGTAACTATGGGCTGTGGGTTCAAAGCTAGCAAATGTGAATCTTTCTACTCCGCCATCTTGGCTCCTCCGGGTTAGTCTATTTTTTAAAGTGTTATGTTCTTCAGCGTTTTTTGGGTCCCCTTTAGCAAGCTGTTGACTTGTTTTTCATGATTTTCTTGCATCACTCTCATTTCTCTTCCCAATTTTACCTCTGTTTTTCTTACTTGATTTTCAAAGTCCTTTTTGAACTCTTTCATGGCCTGAGACCAATTCATATTTTTCTTTGAGGTTGGATGTAGGAGCTTTGATTTTTCTGTCTTCTTCTGTTTGTATATTTTGGTCTTCCTTGTCACCAAAGTAAGATTCTATAGTCTGATTCCGGTTTTTGCTCTTTTCCCCAGTCACTTGCTTGACTTTTGAGCTCTTTGTCAAGATAGTTCTCTGCTTCCAGTGGGAGTGGGAGGGTGTATGGTCATCATCTTGATCCCTCCATAATCTGTGGGCCTAGAGCTCCAGAAACAGCTGCTACACCTACAGCTTCCCCTGCTGCTGCTATGGCTGCTGGAGGCTCCTCCACCCCCTCCACCACCCTGGGGGTGGGGCCAGACCACTCTACTCTCTCACACAGGTCAGACAGGTTTTTTTATACTGATCTTCCAATTTGTCCTCGACATTTTTGGGGTTGTGAAGTCTGGAAACCACCACAGGTGCCAGAGATTCAGTTCCCTTCAGGCCTGCTCAGGTCCTGTCTGTGCCAGGGCAGCCCACGCTGCACTGCGCTCTGCTCCGAACCCTGTATGATGTACACTTCCTGTCTTGAGCTGGAGATTTGCTTCCCTCAGTCATTCTGTGGGTTCTGCAGCTTCAGAATTTGTTTAGAGTCATTTTTTACAGTTATTTGACTGGGCTGGCGGGGAGAGTGCTAGCAAGTCTCTGTTTCTACTCCACCATCTTGGATCCTTTAACCATAAATTCTTATCCACACCCCCACTTAATAATAGTTAATAAAGAACTTCTCTAGAAAGTTTAAATATTCATTTCCTTAAACTATTGACTTATATCTCCCCTCCCATTGTGATGATTAAAAAAATTCTGAGAGAATGTTTCTGAGTAATTCAATTGCTTTAAAAAATAATAATACTGGCATTTTAATAAAATGATGGTCATTTGGTCATCTCTCTTAGACCAAAGGGCAATGGACTAAGTTTATATACTCTTCAAGAATAGATTTTCCTGAGCTGTGACAGTCAATTCTGGTTGATCAACACAATAGGAGGTGGGCTATATATTAAATTGCGGACCTTGGGGTACATGATTTAGATCACCCACATTTTAGTCAATAGTTTCATATTACTTGTTAAGATAAAAGAAAAAATCAACATTTCCCCGGACCTGTCTGAGCAGACACAATGAGCAGGAATACAAGCATTAGCCCTAACTTAGAATTTCTTTTAAGATTTTGGCCTGGTTAAATCTTTTAAGAGAGATTTCCCACATTAGTTGATTTCTGAATGAGGAAGTAGAAAAGAGGAAAATCCTTGGTCTTGGTTTAAGAACAGCTTTGAGTGAATAAGTCATCTTGACTATTAAAAATACCCTAATTAGCAGCAAAAGACACAAAAGGGAAGGCATTATTTACATCCAGAGAAAATGCTGATAAATAGAAGTTTCTGCCTGGTCCAGCTACCCACAGAACTTGTTCATTGATACACACACACACATATTTGTCTAATAGGAGCCTAGTCTAGGGTGGTAGTCTAGGGTAGGGGGGATAATAAAAAAGAAAAAAATTAAAGGTGAGAGTAATAAAATTGAATGTAAGAAAACCATTGAATTAATAAATAAAGCTAGGAGTTGGTTTTATGGGAAAAAAGTGAAATGGGTAAGCTATTGATTAATATGGTTTATAAAAAGAAATAAGAAAGCCAGATCACTAGTACTGATAATGGAAAGAGTGTATTCACCACTAATGAAGATGAAATCAAAGCAATTTTAAGATGTTTTGCCCAATTATATGCTAATAAAATTAATAATGTAAGTGAAAAGGAATAATATTAACAAAAATATAAATTACCCAGATTAATAGAAGAGGAAATAAAATATCTAAATAAATGTATTTTAGTAAAAGATATTGAACAAGTGGTAAATGAGTCTCCTAAGAAACAAGCATCAGGATCAGATAGATTTACAAGTGAATTCTACCAGACATTTAAAAATCAATTCCAACATTAAATACATTATTTGAAATAATAGGCAAAGAAGGACTCCTACCAGAGTCCTTTTATGAAACAAATATGGTACTGAGAACTAAACCAGGAAGAGTAGAAACAGAAATAAAATTGCAGACAAGGTGGAGGGGCAGAGCCAAGATGGCAGAGTAGAAGCAGGAAACTGCCTAAGCTGTCCACCCCAACCCCTCAAAATACCTGTAAAAAATGACTCTGAACAAATTCTGGAGCAACAGAAGCCACAAAATGATAGAATGAAACAGATTTCCAGCCCAAGACGATCTGGAAGGCCAACAGGAATGATCTATTGCACTGAGCTTGGAGGGGAACACCGCCCAGAGTGGGTTGCACTGGCACAGATGGGACTAGAGCAGGCCTCAGGGCTCTGAATCACTGCACCGAGGTTTCCAGACTTCTCAACCCACAAATGACAAAGATTGCTTCAAAGGTCAATGGGAAAGCTCTCTCACCTGAGTGAGAGGAATGTGGTGTGGCTCCAACCCCTGCCCCAGGGCTGTGGGCACTGCTGCAGAAGCCAGCTGCTTATAGAGCTCTTGGCCTACAGATGGTGGGGGAAATGAGTGGCTGATCTGGATAGCAGTCCTGGGTGGTGGTCCTGGGACAAGAAGGAGTGCTGGCATGGTGGAGCTGGTGGCAGCTGTGGATAGGGAATCCTTCACACAGATCCAGAGCAGAAAAGAGTGCTTGTGGTGCTCACAGATCAGATTGAAGTCCAGGAAAGGAATAAACACCACTCCTTTGAGCATACCACTTTGGAGGAGCTGAACATTTACCATTCCCTGGACATATCTCTGAAAGCAGCTGCACGAAACACCTCAAAACTTGGGGCAGTGCACCATTCACTTCACAAAGAGCTCAGAGGTCGAGTAATTGGCTGGGAAAATGACCAAAAAGGGGAAAAATAAGACAATAGAGGGTTATTTTCTTGGTGAAAAGGTGTTTTCTTATGATGAAGAAGATCAAAGCATACAGCTAGAGGAAGACTGCAGAGTTAAGGCTCCTACATCCAAAGCCTGCAAGAAAAATATGAAATGTTCTCAGGTCATAGAGGAGAAAAACATGAAATGGTCTCAGGCTCAAAAAGGATTTTGAAAATTGAGTAAGAGAAGTACAGGAAAAATTGGGAAGGGAAATGAGAGTGATGCAAGAAAATCATGAAAAGTGAGTCAGCAGCTTGCTAAAGGAGACCCAAAAAATGCTGAAGAAATAACACCTTTAAAAACACACTAACCCAAATGGCAAAAGATGTCCAAAAAGCCAAAGAGGAGAAGAATGCCTTAAAAAGCAGAATTGACCAAATGAAAAAGGAGGTCCAAAAGCTCACTGAAGGAAATAATTCCTTTAAAATTAGAATGGAGCAGATGGAAACTAATGACTTTATGAAAAATCAAGAAATTATAAAACAAAACCAAAAGAAAGAAAAAAATAGAAGACAATGTGAAATATCTGGAAAAACAACTGATCTGGAAAATAGATCCAGGAGAGATCATTTAACAATTATTGGTGTGCCTGAAAACCATGATCAAAAAAAGAAATTTGACACCATCTTTCAAGAAATTATCACAGAAAACTGCCCTGATATTCTAGAGCCAGAGGGTAAAATAGAAATTGAAAGAATCCATCAATCACCTCTTGAAAGAGATCCCAAAAGGAAAACTTCTAGGAATATTCTAGTCAAATTCCAGAGTTTCCAGGTCAGGGAGAAAATATTACAAGCAGCCAGAAAGAAAGAATTCAATTATTATGGAAGCATAATGAAGATAACACAGAATTTAGCAGCTTCTACACTAAGGGAGGAGAGATCTTGGAATATGATATTCCAGAGGTCAAAGGAGCTAGTATTAAAACCAAGAATTACCTATCTAGCAAAACTGAGTATAATAAATACTTCAGGGGAAAAAATGGAATTTCAATGAAATAGAGGACTTCAAAGCATTCTTTTTTGAAAAGACCAGAAGTGAATAGAAAATTTGACTTTCAAATACAAGAATCAGTAGAAACATGAAAAGGTAAACAGGAAAGAGAAGCCATAAGGGATTCATTAAAGTTGAACTGGTTACATTCCTACATAGAAGGATGATATTTGTAACTCATGAGACCTTTCACAGTATTAGGGTAGTTAGAGGGAATACACACACACACATACACATGTACATATGTATGTATATATGTATGTGTATATTATATGTGTGTAGATATATGAATATGTACATATATGTATATGTATGTGTATATATATGTACACACACAAAAGGCACAGGGTGAGCTGAATATGAAGGGAGGATACCTAAAAAAATAAAATTGTGTTGAGAGGAATGTACTGAGAGAAAGAGAAAGGGAGAGGCAGAATGTAGTAAAGCATCTCAGATAAAAGAGGCAAGAAAGAACTTTTACAGCAGAGGGGAAGAGGGAGGAGGTGAGAGGGAATAAGTGAGCCTTGCTCTCATTGATTGAATTTAGCTTAAAGAGCGAATAACACACATTCAGTTGATTATGGAAATCTACCTTACCCTACAGGAAGGTAGAGGGGAACGGGATAGGAGAAAGAGGATAATAGAAAGGACGGCAGATTGGGGAAGGGGTAATTAGAAGCAAATACGATTGTAGGGGGATAGGTAAAGGGAGAGAATGGAATAAATGGAGGACAAGACAAGATAGAAGGAACTGTGGTTTGTCTTTCTCAACATGACTGTTATGGAAGTGTTTTGCATGACTACATATGTATGACTTGTATCGTATTGCTTGCTTTCTCAATGAGGGTGAGTGGAGAAGGAGGAAGTTAGAAAATATGGAACTCAGAGCTTTAAATATGAATGTTAAAAATTGTTTTTGCATGCAACTGGGAAATAAGTTGTCCAGGCAATGGAGTATAGAAATCTATCTTGCCCTACAGGAAAATAGAGGGGAGGAGAATGGGAGAAGATGTATTGATAATGCATTTTTGCTTATTGTTAATGTAATTTTGCTTCTTGATGGAAAGATCTTTCCTATCCATTAATAGGCCCATGTGACCTGCTTAAGGTACATGGAAGCCTGAATCACATGTGCCTTAGTCATGTGGAACAGAAAGAGCTGGAGCTCTGGCAGAGCTGAGAGGAAGTTAATCAGAGAGCTGGAAAAGGCATCTGTCTAGAGTGAGTGAGAGAACTTGTTTGTGATTTGTTTAAGGGAGCTAGTTTGTGGGAAGCCTAACAGAGGGAAGCCTTGGGTATGGTGTTGTCTTCTGCATTGCTATTGTGTATAGATTTCTTTGTTACTATGATGGATTTGGCTTTCTGGTGTCTGAATAAATGTTTTGGTTCTGTCTTCTATGTGTAGAATCTGTTATATTTCGTCATTCAGAATTGTGTCGGCATATTCATGGCCTCCATAGGTGATAGAATATCATGTAGATACTACAGAAGGAGAGGGTGATAGAAGGAAGGGAAGATTGGGGGAAAAGGTGGTTGGGGTGCATACTGTCCTGGGATGGGGGTAGAGGAGAGATGGGAAAAAAATTTGGAATTCAAAATATTGTGGAAGTGAATGTTGACCACTGAAAATAAATTATATTTAAAAAGAATATGAAAAAGAAAATAACAGATCAATTTCATTAATGAATATGAATTTTAAAATCTAATGAAAAGATTACAACAATATATTACAAAGATACATTGTAGCCAACTAGGATTTATACTGAAAATGCAATGATAGTTTAACATAAGGAAAACTATTAACATGATTGATTATCTCAATAACAAAACTCATATGATTATATCAATAGATGCAGAAAAAGCTTTTGATAAAATACAACACTCATTCCAAACACTTGAAAGCCTAGCTATAAAGGGATTTTTTCCTTAAAACGATGAGAAACATCTACTTAAAACCATCAATAAGCATTATTTATTGTTGTTGTTGTGTTTGTCCTTTGTTCTCGAAGAGGACCATGACATCAAGATGATGACATGACTTGAAGTTGGCTTTGATTTGAGTGAGGGAGGGCTGTGCAACATCACCAACCTCACTTTCTTCTCCAGAGCCGTCTGGGTCCAGTGGCATGATATTCTTCAGGGCGACTGGAGATGACCCAGGATGCAATGTGAGATGTGGTCATTTTAGGGTAAGGTCTTATCACTTTCTCACTTTGAGTGAGATACACCCATTCAATAAATAGGCCTCTTCAAGTCAAGCATTATTTATAATGTGGATAAGGTAGAAGCCTTCCTAAAAAATTAAAGAGTGAAACAAAGATTCCCATTGTCTCCAATATTGTTTAATATTATATTAAAAATGCTAGCCATAGTAATAAGAGAAGAAAAAAAATTGAAGGAATCAGAATAGAGAGTGAGATAATAAGACTGTCTCTTTGGGCAGATGACATAATAACATACTTGGAAAATCCTAGAGATTCAACTAAAAAGTTAGTGGAAACAATAATTTTAGCAAAGTAGTGGTATATAAACTACACTCACATAAATCATCAGTGTTTCTATATATTGCCAACAAACTCTTGCAAGAAGAAATAGTAAGACATGCATAAGAGATATTCTACTTAAAATAACTACAGATTGCGTAAAATACCTGGAAGTATACCTGCCAAGACAAACTCAGGAAGTACATGAACATAATTATAAAACATTTTTTATACAAATAAAGTCAGATTTAAATAACGGAAGAAATATTAAGTGCTTGTGGTTACACGGAGCCAATATAATAAAGATGACTGTTTCCCCTAAAATGATCTATTTCAATGCCATCCCATTTAAATTACCAAAAAATTATTATACTAAGCTAGAAAAAATAATAACAAAATTCATTTGGAAGAACAAAAGGTCAAAAATATCACCAGAAAGAATTAATTTAAAAAAAATGTAAGGAAGGAGGTTTAGCAGCACCAGGTCTTAAAGTTCATATAATTTAGTAATTATTAAAACTATCTGGTACTGACCCAGAAATAGAAAATCAGATCAGTATCACAGAGTAGACATACAATACACTATAGCAAATGGTCATAGTAAATTTGTGTTTGACAAAGGTAAAGATTAAGCTTTAGGGATAAGAATTCATTATTTGGTTAAAATTGTTAGGAAAGCTGGAAAGCAATCTGGAAGAAATTGAGCATAGACCAACATCTTATGCCATTTATCAAGATAAGGTCAGAATGGATACATGACCTAAATATAAAGGGAGATGTCATTAGAAAATTTTTAAAAAGTGAAACATATTATTGCCTATCAGACTTATGGATAGGTGAACAATTCAGGAGTAAACAAGAAATAGAAAGCATTGTGAAGTGTGTAATGGTTTATTTAATTACATTAAATTGAAAAGGTTTTGTACAAATAAATCCAATGTTGCCAAGACGAGGAGGAGGAGGAGGAGGAGACTAGAAACAGAAATTTTTATACAGTTTCTCAGATAAAGGTCTTATATCACAAATATATAAAGAACTTTGTCAAATTTATAAGAATGAGTCATTCCCCGATTGATATATGGTCAAAGGATAAAAACAGGTAGTTTTTAAATGAAGAAATCAAAATTATATCTTATATAAAAATTGCTCTCAATTACTTTGATCAGAGAAATGCAAATTGAAACTACTTTGAGATACCATGTCACACCTATAAGATTGGCTGAAATGACAGAAGGGGAAATGACAAATGTAGAAGATGTGGAAAAACTGAGACACCGATTCACTCTTGGTGGAGTTGTGAAGTGATCCAACCATTCTGGGGACCAATCCGGAATGATGCTCGAAGAGTTATAAAACTGTCTGCCCCTTGATCCAACAATACAACAATTAGGTCTGTTTCCTAAGGGGATTAAAAAAAAAGAACTTAAATGTTATAAAATATTTATAGCAGCTTTCTTTGAGGTGAAAATTGAGAGAATGTGCTTCAACCGAGGAATGGCTAAACAAATTGTGGTATATTATTATGATGCAAAATTGCTGTACCATAAGAAATGTTGAACTGTTTGATTGAAAACAAAATGAAAGACTTGTATGGAATAATGAAGAATGTAATGAGCAGAACCGAGAGGACATTGTACACAGTAACAATGACATTGTTTCTAAGGGCAATTTTTAATTACTGTCATTTTGAATATTATAAATACTCAAATCATCTACAAAGGACATATGATGAAAGATGCTTCCCCATCCATCGAAAGCACTGATGAATAGAAATATGTATAGTGTGATTTTACATAGATGTACAAATATATACATGCATGCATACATACATATATGTGGCATCCATATTTGTATTTAATCATAGCCTTGTCTAGGGCAGGATGTGGAGGCAAGAAGAAAAAAATGAAAAGTACATAGCATAAAACAAAAGAAAACTTAGAAGAAAGCACAGAAAAGCAGGGTTGTTTTGAAAATGATGTGTACTTTTTATTATATAGTTGTGCTGTGTACATGGAAATGTTCCTTTTTTGTCTTTTTATGTTTAAGTTCAAAATGAATAGTTTTTTTTAAAAAAGAAAATCTATGTCTTTTTGCTATTCTCTGGAATTCTGCATTCACACTGGGTATTTCTTTCTCCTTTTCCTTTCACTTCTTTCCTCAACTGTTTGTAAAGATTCATCAGATAGCCAATTTGCTTTCTTGCTTTTATTTTCCTTCGGAATGTTTTTTTTTTTTTTTTTTTGCTGCCCTCTATACAATATTGTGAACCTCTGTCCATAGTTCTTCAGGCACTGCCCACCAGATCTAATCCCTTAAATCCCTCACCTCTACTTCATATTCACAAGGGATATTATTTAGGTCACACCCATATGGTCTGATGACTTTGCCTATTTTCTTCAATTTAAGTCTGAATTTTGCATTAAGAAGCTCATGATCTGAGCTACAGTCAGCTCCAGGTCTTGTTTTAAATGACTGTATAGAGCTTTAGCTTTCTTGCTGTATCAAGTAATAGTAGGTATGTGTGCACATTCTTGCTTCATTCTCATATTTATTGCAAAAGTTTCCAGTGTTTCCCCATTGCATAGGATACTTGCTTTTGGTTTATAGATGCTTTTTTGATGTCCCACTATGCCAGTAACAAGGTATGGCTGTGAGAGTTGGACTAGAAGGAAAACTGAGTGCCACAGAATTGGTGCTTTCAAATTGTGATACTGGAGAAGATTTTTGAGACAGCAAGACAGCAAGGAGATCAAGTCAGTCAATACTTAAAGATATAAATTCAGCCTATTTACTATGAGATACTGAAGCTGAAGTTTAAATACTTTGGCAACATAATGAGAATGTGGGACTCATTGAAAAAGATACTGATATTTGGAAAGATTAAAGTCAAAAGAAAAAATGGATAAGATGGATAGATGGTGTCATGGAAACAGTGAACATGAACTTGAACAGACTTTGAGAGAGAGTGGAGGGTAGAAGGACCTGGCATGCTCTCCATGGTGTCACAAATAGTTGAACTCGATTGAACAACTAAATAACCGTAACATTGTTATACCATGTAGAGTTTTTAGCATAAACACTTTTGTCAAAGGCTTTTTCTGCATCTATTGAGATGATCCCATGTGGTTTGGGATATTTGGATTTTTAATATGATTAATTATGTTGATTATTTTCCTAATGCAAGAATCCTTGCCTGTCTGGCATAAATCTCATTTGGTCATGATGAATGATTTCTTGGATTAATCGCTGTAGTCTATTTGACAGATTGTTGTTTAAAACTTTGAGTCAATGTGCATTAATGATATTGACTTATAGTTTTCCATCTGTGTTTTATATTTCCATGGTTTAGGTACTAGGACTGTATTTGTCTAATAAAGGATTCTGGGATGGTGCTTTCTTTCTCAATTTTTGAGAATAATTTGTGAAGTTTTAGTACTATTTCTTCTCTAAAAGTTTGATCAAATTGACATGTGAATTGAATAGTCCCAGGAGTTGTTTTTCTTCTTCTTTTTCAGTAGTTCCTTTATAACTAAATCTGTTTTCTGAAACTGATTTAAGATCCCTATGTGGCTTTTTGGGTAGTTTGGATATTTTATGTTTTTGAAGATAAACAGTGTATTTTCACTTCTTGTCTGTTTTTCTCTCCCTTGTCATCTCTGTCTCCTGGCTTCCCTGACTTCCTTCAGGTTTCAGTTAAATTTATACCTTCTATAATAAGCCTTTCCCCAAGTGTTATTTGTTTAGTAGTGTCCAAATCTTCATGATCTCATGGACCATACTATTTATGGGGTTTTCTTGTCAAAGATAATAGTGTTTGGCCACTTCCTTCTCTGGTGTATTAAGGCAAACAAAAGTTAAATGACTTGCCTAGGATCACACAGCTAGTATAAGAGTTTGAGGTCAGATTTGAACTCAGGTCTGTCTGACTCCACACCCAGTGTTCTATCCATTGAAATACCTAGCTGTCTCCTTAATGTTAGTGCCTTCCCTCTAAGATTATGTCCATTTTATTCTGTGTATTTCTTGTTTGAATATATCTGTTTCCACGTTGTCTCCCCATTAGACTGTGGCCTCATTGAGAGCAGAGCATTTTTTGTCTTTCTTCCTATCCTTAGAATTTAGCAATGTACAGAGTAACTTATTCACTAGACTTGCTTCCTCTCTGTAGAATAAGGAAGTTGAATTAAATGACTTTATGATCACCTGTATCGTAATTGTTCTATCAATTTAAGATTCTAAGGTTCCAGGGTAACCTCTGGCCAGGATTTTTAATTTTTTCTAAAATTTATTTATTTATAACATTCATTTTAAAAATTGAGAAGGCATGTTAATATGATATCAATTATACATTTTAAGTCAAGTAAAACATATTTCCATATTAGTCATGTTGCAAAAAACAAACAAACAAGAAGCGTTAAGTGTAAAAACTGTGCTTCAATCTGCACTCAGCATTCACCTGTTTTTCTATCTGGAGGTGGATACCATTTTTCATCACAGGTCTTTTGGAATTGTCTTTGATCATTTACTTTTGATCAGAGTAGCTAAGTCTCTCATGGTTGATCTTCACTGATGTTGCTGTGTACATTGTTCTCTTGGTTTGGCTCAATTTATTTTGCATCAGTTCAAATATGTTTTTCTGAAACATCCTCCTTGTTATTTCTTGTAGCAGAATAGTATTTCATCGTAGCATAAACCACAACGTGTTCAGCTATTCCCCAATCAATAGGTATTTCCCCTCCAATTTCCAATTCTTTGCCACCTCATAAAGACCTGCTATAAATATTTTGGAACATACAGATCTTTATCTATTTCCTTTAATCTCTTTGGGCTACAGACCTAGTATTGCTGGGTATGCACAGTTGTACGGTCCTTTGGGCATAGTTCCAAACTGATGTTCAGAAAAATGGTTGGACCAGTTCATACCTCTGTCAGCAGTGCATTAATGTACCTATTTTTCCACATCTCCTCCAGCTTTTATCATTTTCCTTTTCTGTCATGTTAGCCAATCTGATACATGTGAAGTGCTACTTCAGAGTTGTTTTAATTTGCATTTTTCTAATCAAGTGCAATTTGGAGCATTTTTATGTGACTGTTGATGGCTTTGATTTCTACACAAAAGTGCCTGTTCATATACTTTGATTATTTATTGATTGAGGAATTGCTCTTATTTTTATAAATTTGACTCAGTTCCCTATCTGTTTGAGAAATGAGGCCTTCAACAGTGAAATTTTCTGTAAAAATCACCCCACCCCCCCAGTTGCCTGCTTTCCTTTTAATTTTGGCTGCATTGATTTGTTTATGTAAAACCTTTTTAATTTCATGTAATCAAAATTATCCATTTTACATCCTATAATGCTCTTATTTGGTCATAAATTCTTCCATTATTCATAGATCTGACAGGTAAAATATTCTATACTCTCCTCATTTGCTTATGATGTCACCCTTTATGTCAAATCCACATTATCAAATCCATTATCAAGCAGTGAGTTCTTGGGCAGGATACTTTAAAATATATGACAACTGAACCATGCATAACTAAGATGGCATTTATCTTCTGTTGGGCAATTCAAAGATGGGTTGCATACTAGTAAGCTAGAGCAGCTGCTTAGGTATATGGTGACAGCAGACCAGTCCTATGAGTAATAGTCTATCCTACTAGATTTGGTAAATCTGCAAGTCAGAAATTCAAAAACAGAAATTGAAATGTAAAGGCAAATATTTACAACTTTAACAGGGTCTGAGGCTTAAATAGTTTAATTGCATTTAAACAGAAAGTATGACAATTATGTTAAGTGGTTAAATGGAGCTATTGGGTCTTTAAATGAGGGGAACATAGCCAATGAGGCTCAGGGTGATGTCAGATAAAAACCGTGCCTCACATTTCTCACCCTGTGTGAGCAAAGAGGGGTGTGCAAAGGATATGTTGTTAATGGTAGAAATGACAAGATATGACAATGACTTGTATATATGTGGTGAGTTAGAGTGTGGCATGATACTAAGGGTAAAAACCTAGTTTAAGTAAAGGATGTTAACTTCCACAGAAATAGCAAAATTTAGAAGAGGGAGGCATAAGTTTTGAGGAAATATAAAAAAATTTCTTTGGACATGTTGAGTTTGAGATAATGATATTATATTCAGTTCTAAATATCTAACAGTTGGAGATGTATGGTTACATCTCAGGAGAAAGACTAGCGCTAGTTATATAGATGTAGGAATCATTTGCATGGAGATGATAATTTAACCCATGGGAACTAATGAGAGCACTAAGTATAAAGTGATGAAATACAAGGTCACAATTTCAGGGACACCCATTATGAGTCCATGTGACCTGGATGAAAATTAAGTAAAAGGGACTGAAAAGGGGTTATTGAATGAACAGGTGAGCCAGAAGAGAGTACTGTCATTAAAACCTGAAAGGGAGATACTCTGCAAGAGGAGAAGAGATCAACATCATCATAGCATCATATGCAGCAGAGGTCAAGAATGATAAGGATTGAAAAAGGTCATTGTAAGAATCATTTTTAACTGGAGAAGGCAGTTTTGATTTATGACATCGGTAGCCACACTACATCAATTATTAAGAAGAAAGGAAATGGAAGCAGTAATTGTAGGTGACCTTCTCAAGAAGTTTGCCACAATAGGAAGGTGAAATATAGGATGACTACTGGAGATGGTAGAACCAAGTGAGGACATTTTAAGGATAAGGATAACACATTTGTGGCCATAAAAGAGTTGGTTGATAGAGGGATTGAAAATAAGGGTGATGGGAAGGATGATAGGGACAATTCATGGAGAAATGAGGAAGAGATAAGAACAAGGATCCATAAGAAGGGTTACCCTTGTCAAGAAAAAAAGGTTATGTCTTTGTTGGAAATTGAAATGAAAGAGAAGATAAGGATGGGGATAAGATGCCTGAATGATGTCAAATGAGAAGGAGGCTGGAAGGGATAGTTCTTCAGGACTGGTATTAATATTTTTGGTAAAGTATGAGTTGAGGTCCTTAACTAAGACAATGTATGGAAGGCAGCCTATGAGAAATTTGAGGGAGAGGAGAGTATTTCTCATAGTCACTGTGAAGAGTAAAACAGTGTATTGATTAGGTGGTGGGATAGACTATTTACTTGGTTGCATTAAGGGTCCAGTTGAGATTAGATAACATAAATTTGTAATAGACTGAGTCAGCTTGGTTTTGTGATTTCCTCCAATTCTGTTTAACAGCATATTAATTGTTCCAAAGGAGGCAGTTGGTGGGGGAACAAAAATCTGTGGTTGGAGTCTGGTAAGGTATGATGAACGATAGGACAAGGAGACAACAGATTTAAGAGTAGAGAATAGGGTGAAGTTGAGCTATTTTACCAAGAGGGTGAAATTAGGAAGGGAAGAAGGTGTAACCAGTGCTAGGGTGATTGCCAGAGAAAGAGCAGAGGAAAGAAGGCAGTAAAGGTCACAGTGAATGAAGGCAAGAGTCTGGGGTCACAGGGCATAGGCAGAGGTGAAATGATAACAGATTATAATCGGATAAAAGAATGCCAGAGTTTGAGAACAATGAACTAGAATATTCACTTCTGGGTTCTGGAGGATATGACTGTTCTGTGCATATAAGATAGTCTGAGAAGGAGAACATTATCTGTTGAGAGGATCAGTAAAAACTTCATGGAGGAAATAGTACTTGCCCTGCATCTTGAAGGAAGAAAATGATTCTCTAAGCCAATGGTGAGGAGGGACTCCATTCCAGGGATGAAGGACAGCCATTGTAAACACACTGAGAGGGAAAATGGAGTGTGAGACCATCTAGGCAAATGGATATATATATCCATTTATAATCCATGTATAATGAGACTATATATATCCATTTATAATCCATATATAATGAGACTAAACAGGTAAAAGAAGGCAGGTTGTAAAGGGTTTTAAAAGTTTAACAGAGGAGGTTATGTGTTTTGAATGTTCAGACAAATAAAGCCACTGGAACTGGGGGGAAAAAAGGTGGGACTGTAATTGGCAAGACCTTGAGGGAATTTGATAGGATTGTCCCAAAGATTTTGGGCACCTTCTGGGGTCCAGTAACACGGGGAGAAACATATAAAGGAAGACATGAGGTACAAGGAAATTCTGCAGGACAGGCATGCCTCTTATTGGCTTGAGTTAGCGGCAGCTGGTCATTGTCAGTCAGACCCTGGGCACCTGTTATATCCATTCTTATGCCCTTATTTTTTGGGCTGCCTCACTGAGGCTCCCCTTACGCTTATGGCATATGCTGCATTCCTGGGTGGGGGCCACAGCTGGCAGGTCCTTATCTCCTTTCTATAAAAGAACTGGATCAAGGGGCAGGTGGAAGATGGGCTTTTTGGACATGGGAGGCTGGGATATTTTTGTAGGATTCCCTCCACTTGGTAGCAAGGATTCTGGGATTGGATAGGCATCTGACTTTGGGTTGTTCTACATAAACCATAGTATATAAATGTAATGGAATGCTATTATATCATAAGAAATTATGAATGTGAAGAATTAAGAGAAGCTTAGGGGAAATCATATTAATTATTGCAAAGTGAACTAAGCAGAACCAGAAGACCACAATGACTAAAATGATATAGATTAAAATAATATTAAAAGGCATCTGAACACTGAGATATTATCATAGCTAATCTTTGCCTCCTAGGCAAATGATAGAGGTGATACTATGGATGTGAAACATAGCATACATAATTAGGTATGCCCTTGTGTCCTTTGATCTTGCTTAACTTTTTCTTTGTTAGACAGGAGGGTTCAGTTGTAGGCATATATCAGGAAATGATTAATGTAAAAACAAAAGGTACAATTTAAAACAAGAAACTATTCCTGATATAACAAGTGGGAAATGTCCAAATAATCTACAACTTTCTTTTCCTGTTCTTCCATGTTCACTATTGCAATTAATTGAGTATCAATGTACGTGTTGATGTGATTTGAAGGATCTTTTCAAAAATTCCTTCTAGGATTGCTTTTACTGTTTCGTCCTTTGCAACAGATATTGACAAATAAATTTCAACCATCTTTATTGTGTTTTATGTATTCATCCTGAATAATACAAGGCAAGATTACAAAGTGTCCTATTAAGTAATATTTCTTAATTGCCCTTGTATGCATGTACTCCACCAATTCCTTATTTATTGATCCACGGAGAATCTATGAGTTATCATTCTGTCAAGCTTCCATTCTTCGTCTTCTGTTTTCATATATAGAGAAAATGTCCAAATAGTCATAGTTTAGTTCCTCCAATAGAATATAAACATGTTCATTAAACAAAATCACATATTAATTTATCAAAAGGAATTAATGGTTGTTTGGCATTTTAGCACCTTCCCCCCATTCCACCACTTTGCAGCTGTCAATGCAGAATGAAAGGGGGACTTCATAGGATAGTGAGATTTATTTATTTATTAACAAATTATCTGTTTGTAGGCTAGGGGACAACCTGCTGCACACACAGCATGTACAGTCTTTTTCTGTGACTATTTAAAGCTTTACAGCTTAGTAGAATATACCAGAGCTTTTGCTAGCCTTGTGTGTGTGTGTATGTGTGTGTGTGTGTATATATATATATATCAAGAGCCAAGAGTCCCTTCCATGCCATATCAAGAACTTTATGGAAGAGATATAGTTTAATAAATTATTGACTCTTTGCCAGGACAAGTGAATGCTGTGAATTAAGTGTTGCGAAATTCTTTCAGAATGCTGGCCAGCTATGTTCAAAACTTCCAAAGAATCTGTGCTGGTGTGATCAGTGTACTCCAGTTGGTCCAGGAGCTACTTTTGCTTCTTGGAAGAGAATCTGAGAAATACTAAAGGAGGAAAATATAAGAGCTCAGGTCATACAGATAGTGAGTAGCAGAATCTGAATGAGAACCCAGGCTTCTTGATTCCAAGTTTAGTATTCCTTCCACTGTATCGCAATGCGTCTGGTTACCTCTATTCCCCTTCAGTGGTGTCAGTGGCCCAGCAAAAAGTACTCCCCACAAATCTTGCATTTTCGCATTTTCTCCTTTTTAAGTGCAATAGCATGAAGGGCTGGGATGGTGAGCCTATGGGAACCATTTTCTGAAAGGAAACAACCTGAGGGATCACATGAGATACCATAAATATGGTTCAATGCCCATAGTTTTTTTTTAAACTATTCTTATGGACATCTTTTATTTTTACATCATGTTCATTTTCATATATATTTTCTTTCCTCCCTACTTAGTGAAACATCCCTTAAACAAAGCTTAAGAAGAAGAGAAAATGAGAAATTCAGCAAAACCAACCAATGTGTCAACTGTGTCTGACAGCATATGCAACCTTACACATCCATAGCTCCACATCTCTGCAGGAAATAAAGGGGAGTGGCACAGTTTCTCAATTCTAAGTCAGCACCAAAATTGGCTATTAAAATCTCAGAGTGTTTATTTTTTTTTGTTCTTGTTCTTTCTTATTACAGTATAGTATTGCTTAACCATTGTTACAGTCGTTGGTCATTATAATTACAAAACTGGTCATTACATAGTACTTTGTATTTTTGTCTTTTGTTGTTGTTTTTACGTTTACATTAGTATAGTCATTGTATATATTATGTTCCTGTTTCTACTTGCTTTACTCTGTATCATTTCTTCCAGATCTTCACATTTTTATCTGTATTCTATACATTTTTTGCTGTGTGATAATATTCCATTACATTTACATACCACAGTTAGTTTAGATATTCCTCAATTTATAGGCATCAACACTGTTTTCAGTTCTTTGACACCAAAAAAAGTGCTACTATTAGTATTTTGGTACATAATGGACTTCTATTTTTGTCTTTGATTTCCTTAAAGTATATGCCTAATAGTAGGATCAAAGGGTTTAAATATTTTCATAGTTTTATTTCCATGATATTAAATCATTCTCCAGAACAGTAGGAGCAATTCATAGTTCCACCAACACTGTATTAGTTTACCCATCTTTATGCAACTCCTCCAACATTAACTATTCTCATCTTTTTTCAATTCTAATTTGCTGACTCAAAAATTTTCTGTATTTTTTATTACCCATTATAAATGTTGTAGCTACATCATACACACGCACACACACACACACACACACACACACACACACACACACACACAGCTGGATCAGTAACTTGATAGTCATCCTCCATGACATTAACATGTGGCTAGCAAAGGGTCCTCACCTGTGGCAACTCAAATCAAATGATCTTAGGGCTAAAGAAAGAACCATAGCTGAGCTCAAGTTCTGGGGTTAACTTGTTGTCTAAGGTACTGAGCTGATGTAAATACTGTTATAGTTTTCAAGATGATGAAGTAGTACAGTTCCTGAGTGGGGAGAAGAGGAGGTACAGAAGAAGGGGGTCACTATTCACTCTTTGGCTCAGTAACTGCCACAGAAGCTTAGAACAAGGAATTGCTCTCTCTTTCTAGGTCTTGGTGGGAATCGTAGAGGAAGAATAATTTGATTTTGGCATGAACAGAGGAATGCAGATAAGTTGGATAAGTTGTATGGGTACGGTGAGGAGACAACAAGTAAAAGTTGGAAATGGTTAGGGTTAAAGAATCACATGCACCTGAGAACTAGAATCCATCAAGATGAGATGTTGGCAGTTGAGGCCAATAAGCATGGGTATATAGTTGAATCACAATAGTATATATAATCACTATAGTATATACAATGCAATATACATAAGTGTAACCAAACAGGTGCAAGTGTCTCACAACCTCTACAGAGAAGTGACAAAGGTGCTGTGTTCACAAACATGATGATGTGTGGTCATCATTATGTTACTGGTAAAACAGTGATAATACCTGCCCCACCTACCTACAGTCAGGCTTAGGATAAGTAGCAGAGAGAGAAAAGTGCTTTGAAAAAGTTTGCAAACCACATAGTAAGTCAAAGGAATATGATCCCTGGGCCCAAGATGACTGGGGACATCGCTAGGTTGGGGGAAAAGTTGAATGGGAGGTCATGATCCATCTCACTGACAAGCAAAAGGTGATGTGAGGAAGAGGCGGAGCCAGTTGAATTGGTTTTCCACTGTCCTTAGCTTATGTAACCCCAGTTTTCTCTATAATGTGCCTAGGCTGTAGTTCATGTTCCTGTTTCTACTTCTTGAAACCTTTACTATTTATTTACCATCCTCAAACCTAAAGCTCATCAATGAAATTGATGTGTGCTTTCCTGTGACTGGCTATATCTCAAAAATTAAAATAATTTCAGAGTAATCTTGTTTTTCATTTTTCTTATTAATAATTTGGGTCAATATTTTGTATGGTCATTAATAGTTGTACAAATATATTCTTTTAAAGTAAATTTTATTGATGTCTTTTGTTTTTACATTATCATTTTCCTCTTGTATCTCTTCTTCCATGTCCAGAGAACCATATCTTATTATAAAGAAATTTTTAAAAGAAAAATGTGAAAGAATAAGGAGAATTTTAAGACCCAACACAATTTATGTTATGGACATTTTAATGACTATTTTCACAGTTCCTAATTGTTTTCCAAAATGATTGTACTAATTGGCAGTTCCATCAATAATTAATGTTTGTCTTTTTACAGTTCCTCTATCTAGAGGACAAATTGGGAGTAATCTCAGTGGAAATCACTACGATTAAGAAAGACTCAGAAAGACTTCTTGCACCCATGCTGATGTATACCTTCATCATCTCATGCCTGGACTATGGCAATAACCTTCTGGTTTGTATCCTTGCCTCTTCTCTCTCTTCTTAAATCCAGCCTCCCCTTAGTGCTCAAATTTACTTTGCTCAAATGCAGATCTCTCCATATTAACCCTTTATTCAATAAATTCCAATGGCTCTTTACTATCTCCAGGATCAAATATAAAACCCCCTATTTGGCAAAATTAAGTGTTGGAAAAATATGAAGAATAAGTTTGACCCCAAATAAGAGGTAATAGAACATATCATTCCTTACTCCTTTGTCAAGTTTCCTTGGTAAGTCTCCTTATTGGTCAATTTCCATGGGCATGAAGTATTGCATATAATATCATACTTTTTATTTTGTTTTGTTTTGTTTTTGAGATAGCTCCTACTCTCAAGAAGCTCCTATATTTTTAGTAGTATTTTATTTTTCCCCCAATTACATGTCAAGACAATTCTTAGCATTGATTTTTGCAAGATTTTGAGTTCCATTTTTTTCTCCCTCCTACTCTTCCTTTCCCTTTTGTTAAAATGGTAGGCAATTTGATACAGGTTATGCATGTTCTATCACGTAAAGCATATTTCCATATTAGTTGTGAAATAAAAAACAGATCAAAAGAAAAAAACATAAAAAATAAAGTAAAAAAGGTATGCTTTGATCTGCACTCAGAGTCCATCAGTTCTTTAACTAGATATGGACAACATTTTCCTTCATGAGTCCTTTGTAGTTGTCTTGCATCATTGTGTTGCTGAGAAGAGCTGAGTCATTCATTGATCATCACACAGTGTTGCTGATATTGTGCATAATGATTACCTGGTTCTGCTTATTTCACTTTGCATCGGTTTGTATAAATCATTGCAAGCTTTTCTGAAATCTTCCTGTTCATCCATTTCTTGTTGCACAATAGTATTCCATTACATTCATATACCACAGCTTTGTTCAGCCATTCCTAAATTGATAGGTATCCCTTCAGTTTTCAATACTGTATCACCACAAAAAGGGCTGCTATAAATATTTTTGCATATCCTTTTCCCTTTTTATGAACTCTTTGGGTTACAGATAAAGTACTAGTATTGTTGGATCAAAGTGTATGCACAATTTGGTTGTCCTTAGCTCTCCAGAATTGTTGGGTCAGTTCACAACTCCAGCAATAGTGCCTTAGTGTTCCAATTTTTCCCACATCCTTTCTAACATTTATCACTTTCCTTTTCTTTCTTCATATTATCCAATCTGATATGTGTGAGGGGGTACCTCAGAATTCTTGTTATTTTTTCATTTATTTAATCAAAAGTGATTTAGAGCACTTCTTCATATGCCTTCATATATATATAATATATATATATATACATATTATATATATATATTTGATTTCTTCAAATGGGGAATGGCTTTTATTCTTATAAATTTGACTTAATTCTCTCTATATTTGAGAGATGAGGTCTTTATCAGGGACCTCATCAGCTTTATCAGCTGTAAAGATTGTTTTCAAGCTTTTCTTCTTATCTTGGTTGCATTTGGTTTTCTTTATGCAAAAGTTATTTAATTTGATATAATCAAAATTATCTATTTAACATTTGTAATGCTCTCTACCTCTTATTTGGTCATAATCCTGTAACTCAACTTTTCCTTTAAGAATTTGGATGCTATACCACTTGAGGCATATATGTTTATATATATGTCTTGATATTGCCTCGTTGTCTATGGTACCTTCTAGCAAGATGTAGTTTCCTTCCTTATCTGTTTTAATTAGGTCTATTTTTGCTTTGAGATCAGGATTGCTATCACTTGCTTTTTTCTTACTTCAGTCGAAATATAATAGATTCTGCTCCAGTCCCTTACCTTTACTCTGTGTGTGTTTCTGCTTCAAATATGTTTCTTGTAAAGAATATATTATAGGATTCTGGGTTTTAATCCACTCTTCTATCCACTTCTATTTTATGGGAGAGTTCATCCCATTCACATTCATAGTTATGATTATTAACTGTATTTCCCTCCATTCCATTTTCTTTCCTACTTGTCCTCTTTCGCTTTTCACCCTTTCCCTCCTTGACAGTGTTTTGTTTCTGTCTACCACCTCTCCCACTCTGCTGTCTCTTCTGTCAGTCCCTCCCTCCCATTCCCTTTACTTAGTCTCCTTCCCTACTTTCCTATTAGGTAAGATAGATTTCTATATTCCTAATTGTGCATATTGTTCCCTCTTTGAGTCAATATTGATGAAAGTTCAAGTGATGCCCATCACCCATCCTCCCATGGTTCCCTCCACTGTAATAAGGTGTTTCATAACTCTTCATGTGAAATAATTTGCCCCTTACTAACTCCCCCTTCCTTCTGAATCCAGTGTGCTCCTCTTTCTCATCTCTTAATTATTTTATGTCATTCTTTCAAATTTACCTTGCATCCTTCTCTGACTATATATATATATATATATATATATATATATATATATATATATATATATGCATATATATATGCATATATATATATATATTCCTTCTAGCTGTACTGTTGGTGGTACAATTTTTTAAAGAATTACAAGTATTATTTTCCCCATGTAGGGAGGTAAACAGTTGAGCTCCATTGAATCCCTTATGTTTTCTTTTCCTGTTTTACCTTTTAAGGCTTATCTTGGCTCTTGATCTTGGAGATCAAATTTTTGTTCAATTCAGGACTCTTATGAAAGCTTGAAATCCTTCTATTTCATTGATGACCATTTTTTCCCTTCAAAGTATTATGCTTAATTTCAGTGGGTAGGTTATTCTTGATTGTAGTCCTAACTCCTTTGCTTTCTGGAATATCATGTTCCATGATCTCAGATCCATTAATGTTGCAGATGCTAAGTCCTGTGTAATCCTGATTGTGGCTCCCTGATACTTGAATTGTTTCCTTCTGGCCACTTGAAATGTTTTTCCCTTGACCTGATATTCTGTAATTTGGCTATAATGTTCCATGAAATTTTTATTTTGGGATCTCTTTCCTGAAGTGATCGATGGATTCTTTTAATGCCTCTTTTGCCCTGTGGTTACAGGATCTCAGGATAGTTTTCCTTGATAATTTCTTGAAAGATGCTATCTAGGTTCTCCTTTTGATTATGTTGTCAATCAATGTCCTCCTAAATTGTATTGCCCAAAATGAAACAGTGACACTCGAAATGTGGTTTGACAAGATAAGGGGCTAACAACTTCTTACTCTTGGAAGTTAAGCATCTCTTAATGAGGTTCAAGATCACATTAACATTTTTGGCTGCCATATTATAAAGCAGGCTCATAGTGATCTTGAACTCTATTAAAGCTTCTAGATTTTTTTCATCCAAATTCCTTTCTAACTATACCTCTCCCACAATGTATTTGTGAAATAAATTTATGCAACCCAAGTGTAAAACTTTACATTTGTTTCTTTTGTTTAAGTGGCACAATGGACAGAGTACTGGGCCTGGAGACAGGAAGACCAGAGTTAAATTCTGGCCCCAGATGTTTACTAGCTGTATAAACCAGGCACTTAACCTCTGTCTTCCTCAGTTTCCTCAAATATAAAGTGGAGATAATAGAACCTATCTCACAGGGCTGTTGTGAGGACCAAATGAGGAAATATTTGTAAAGTGCTTAGCCTAGTACTTGACACATAATAGGGATTTAATAAATGCTTATTTCCTTGCTTCCTTATTAGATTCAACTCAGTATTCTAGCTTGTCAAGATCTTTTTTGACTCTGACTTTTGTCATCCATTATATAATCTATCCCTCCCACCTTTATATCGTCTGCTAATTTTATAAGAAGGTCATCTATACATTTATCGGAGTTATTAATAAAAAAATTAAATAGCACTGATCCAAGCATAAGTCTCTGAGTCACACTGAAGAATTATTCTTTTTAACTACAAAAGAGAGACCTGAGAGCAATGCATGGAAGTTTTAAAGAGGAAGATTTGATCTTGATGTCTGGAAAAATTTCCTATCAATTAGAGCTATCCAAAAGTTGAATGGACATAAGAGAGATAGAAGTTTAGATAATCTTAACAGCTATAGAATATTCCTGAGATCTGCTAAGTATATAAAAAAGATATCCTGTATGTTTTACAGGTAGAGTACACAATTTAGAAATAACGCAAAATCTTCTTTCAGTGAAGTTTCTACTCTATCCCCCTTTGCTATTCCAATTGCAGAGATTCTTTGCCTAAACCTTTGCCTACTGCAATCCTGAGTGTACGCCAAACTACTCAAGAGGATGGAGAAAAAGAAATGGAACTTCAATCATTGGGAGTTAATTCTGAATTAGTGTTATTTGGGGCCTGTAGCAATAATAGAAAGAAAAATAATTGTCTATATTAGCTCCCACATTTAGAAGCAATGGTTCTAAGTGTGTGATTTTATAGTAAACTAATTGCCACGTCAGAGAAAAAAAAGTTCATTAAATGAATGTATGTTGACCAAAGAAAACTTTTTATTTCTAGAAGTCTCAAGAGAGCCAGAGAGAGATGGTTGGGTAGAGGTGGTAGTGCTGTGGTTCTGTGGGGTTTTGTTTTGAGTTGTACCTGCAACATCTTTTGGGGCAATGTAGATGCCTATGTTTTCTGATCCATGAGGTAGATGGAATTGGGGGAGAGTGGAAGCTCCTCAGATAGCTCATGGGAACCACCCAAGAACCACCAGACTGAGCGGTCCCTGGATAGGGTAGTAAAACAAAAGAGTTTCAATAGCTGTCTCATTTTATAAAGAAAAGGTCCCATCTCAGTTGTGTTAGTGATGTTTCAGTTTTCCAATGTGTAACAATTCTAGATCAATGATTGCCTAAGTGGGATGATTGGTATTAGATTAGATGACTTAGTTTTCTCATCTCTGCTCAGAATTTTGAAATTTGTTACAGACTTCAGAATTAGGTAATATGTAAACTACTCCATTTGGGGCAATATGAAGATAGACATGGTGCATCCAAAACCCCACTTTTCTCTTTCTCTTCTCTTACTCATTCGAACTGCATTCAAGCTGGCAGGTTTAGGGGGTTCTTACAGGGAGTGGCCACACTTCTATAACTTATTCTTAGGGTCCTAGTTAACAGCTTTGGTGGTGGAGAATATATTTATTTATACTCTTGCTTCTGAATCCCCACTGGTGTACTTCTCATTTAACAAATCAGACACAATAAGGTGACTATTTTGTGACCGAATCTTCTCATCTCACACAGGCTAGATATGCAGTGGGCATTTATGGACCTGATCCCATGGATTGTTATGTTGTTATTGTTATTGTTATTGTTACCTGTTCTATTTCCAACATGGGTCATTTGATTCCTCCTTGGGAAACGTGATGGCACCCTCACCTCTCCCACTGCCAAGGGATTACCATATTGGTGCAGGACTTAGTGAGGACATGAAATTGACTTTAGCCCTACTGCAACTCAGAACTCCTGAGTTTAAGCAATCTCCCAGCCTTAGTCTCCCCAGAAGCAGGCTACCATGTCTGACAACCAGTAAATCTTAATTGCAAACATTTACTAAACAGAAGGCCAAATAAGAATCATCATATTGCACCAATAAATCTGGGATATACTTTCCCACCAATGAACACAATGTCCATGTTGGGGAATAGACACCAACATAAAACAATAGCCTAGAGGCACATGAGTAGGGGACACATGTTCTTGGCACATTTCACAACACAAAACTATAGACTTTGATCATGATAGTCTCCCTCAGGGATAGTTGTACCACAAGCCATTGATGGCCAGAGCTGATCCTCTTCTGGGACTTTCCTTCCTTGTAGCAGTACTGCTTCTCTGCTGACTATAATACTCAGATTACTTGTCTTCTGGGACGCGAAAGTAGTGTTAAGCTCTTTCAGCCAAAGCAAATATCCTCGTGCTGAGAACTGTAGAGTTTTCTTAGGTCTAGTCCCTTGACTGGGGTCTGTAAACTTATAATTTTTTAAAAAATGGAGAGATCTTTTTCACTAATGTAGTGATATAAAATAAAATATTGGAAAGCAATAACTTGTAAAGCAGGAAGACAGGAAGTCATTATTTTAATAAGAATCTCTTTATCCCTTAAAAAAACAAACCTTGACAACTACCTTTTACTTAAGAAACTCACATTTTTTCCTTAATTTTTTAGGAAGCAATATCAATTTGTTCACAAAGGAAGGATAACATTTGCAATTTAAACAAAAATCTAGATAAATATATCCTTACATACTTTACAAAAGGGCTATAACTACTAAATGAGAAATGAAATGCATTGTGGCAGTTACAATTTAGGTGGCCCTAACATAGAATATTATTATTTTATGTTGCTCTACTGCTTATTTTTATTCTGAATAAAAGTTCTCAGCTCAGTGGTAACATGGGACTGAATGACTTCAATATAAGTTAACCAGACATTTCCTAAATTTTCTGAGTGATAGAAAAATAAGACAAAATGGTGAATAATTAATGAGAATCCACCAAGTTATAAACCTAGGCTCAAATGATCCAGAACTACTTTGGGCCATAAGTTATACCTTTAATAATAATTAAGAGCTGACATTTAGATGGCAAATGTGGTACTTTAAAGCTTTCAAAGTACCTTACCCATATTGTCTCACTAAGATGCATACTACAGGCATTATTATTTCTATTTTACATATAAGATAACTGAGGCTAAGGAAAGTTAAGTGACTTGCCTACTGTCACATAGATAGGAAGTGTCAGATATAAGATTTGAATCTATATCTCCTTAATTACAAGTCCATTACTCAATGCAGTATAACACACTGAATTGGTCATATGCTCCTAGTGCCAAATAGAGTGTTCATTTTTTGGCCATTTCTCTAATTTATTCAACATTTCCTACAACTTCTGAGTAAGCAAAAGGCCATGGAAGTTGTGGTCTCTCTTCGTTATAACTTTCTTCTTGGGATGCACAGCAGAAGATTGAGACTTCAAAGCGTGTCAGGGAACAATCTTTGCTCAGAATAACCAAGTTCTTAACTTTCCACTGACACCTAATCCTCTCACTGTGTCACTGAGGAAAGGCACTTGATCCAGAAGGCATCTGCAGAAGAGTCTGACTTCATGCTGAAAGCAGAGGGGGGATCTGAAGAATGCTGCTTCTTGATCTGTGAGACACTGTTTCTATTTACATCAGAAATAAAGGGCAGAAGAAATATAACTCAGGGGAAAGTGTGAGTGGCATACAAGAAGACAGAACAAAATTTCCATCTTTGTATTTATGGATTTACATTGTGTTCTTAGAGAACTGGATATTTTTTTTCTACCTCAATTAGGAGTAAATTTCATTCTCAGTTCTGGGTGTGGCAATAAAATATTGCTGGGCAGAAGTTAAAACAGTCAAGACTGCTCCTGTCCTTATGAAAGACTAATAAAATAGTTATTGTTAATATGCTTCTTTTGTATAACATCAATGGAAAAGATGACATTCTTCCATAAGGCTAATTTCCCCTTGAAGTGTCAAAGTGCTTGAAAAAATTAATGGCTATTTTTCTCAAATATATTTCACATATTTCTTCCTTATTAAGAAGTATTTAAGGAACATAATTTAATCTTTTCTTGATGATTAAGACTCTCATTATGGACATTAAATACTGAGGTATGATACAGAAGATTCTTGGGGGTTATGAGGTATGTGGAGCTGCATTAAAATAATCCAGACTGTTTTTGTGTTTTCATATATATCATTATATGTATATATAGTTTTTTGTCTCCTCTTGCAGTCAGGTCATCAGCTGTCATTTTTTGCTATTATTAGTATACCTGCCTCTAGATACACATTCATTTCTTCCTTCTAATTAACTAGAAAACTATTAACTCACATTAAGATGTAGTTCTCAGGTGGTATGGATAATTATCAGGCCAGGTCCACTCCTGTATAGAGTAAGAAGTGGGTTTTTCAACCATTAACAGAAGACTAGTTAGGATGAGGCTGAGTGGGCTCTCTCCTCTAGTCTCCAAGAGCTTCTAGTAGGTAGAATTGTACCTAACTACTACCTCTCAGATATCTCTAGTGTAGAGGTATGAATCTGAGTTCTTAAAAAAAAGCCACTTCCCTTATTGCTCTAAAGGGAAGGGTAGCCCTTAAGTTACATTCACCAGTTCAGCCTTTTCTCACCAAGTACTAATTACACAAAAGACCATCACTGAGAGTAAATATTATGTAAAGACATTTATTTGAAGAAAAATAGTGAATTGTAATCAGAGAAGTTCTACAGATTAGAATCTACTAAAAAATATATGAGTAAATCAGATCTTAAGGTGGAGGCAAAAATAAGATCTAGCTCAAACCCTGAAATAAGAGAACAGTCTCAGCTTGGGGAGATCCTCTCAAAGCAGTCTCTAGAGTAACAAGCTCTAGAGATTAAGGGGCATGATGGGATTCACTTTTCATATATATGTGAAACTCTGAGGTCTCCAGTCTGCCCTTCAAAAATACATACCTCTATATGAATGCAATGCTGTAAAAATGATGAAACTGAGGGATACAGAGAAGCATAGAAAGATTTAAATAATGGATACAAAGTGGAATAAGCAGAACTGGGACAACAGCATGCACAGTGACTATAACAACATAAAGGGAAAGAACAAGTACAAAAAATTTAACATGAGTGTTCTAAAATTATGACATATATTTCCCTCTTCTCCCTCTCCTCTTCCTTCCTTCCTTCTCTCACAACAAGAAGCACAACCTGCCCTTCCCTCATTTCACCTGGAAAGGACTGTCACATGGATATATTGATATATTGTATTTATGTGAGCCTTGAGTATTTTTTACCTGGTAGGGAAACTCTCTGGCTGCCTCCCTGAATTAGAGAGCTAATTAGGAATTAAGTGCCCAGCAGCAGCATGCTGTTTGCCTAGACTTACAGTTATTATTGTGGTAACTAGGGATTATTCCATATGGAAAAGTTGATATTTCACACATACACACACCAAAATTGCTTGAAGGTCAAGTCTAGATTATCCAAATAATAGTCTCAACCCTCAGTTTTCCTTGATCTATGAAAGTCTAGTCTCCAAGTACTGTCAGACTCAGGAAATTAACAAGGATCTGTTATTTACTTACTATGTACTAGCCATTATTCTAAGATCTGAGGATACAGAGAAAAAGAAAGCAAAAATAGTTCTTGACTTCAAGGAGGAGGGCAAATAATGTATATAAGATAAATACAGAGTAGATGGAAGGTAATAGAAGGCACTACCACTTGGATTAGAATCCTGACTCCAAGCGCAATAGTCTATCCACTATACCGTATTGCTTGGTTGTGAAGCGCTTCAAATGCCAAGCTGAAGGGTTTTATTTCTTCCTGGTGGTAATAAGAATCTGAGTCTGTTTTTGTAGGTTTGGGAGTCATGGGTATGACATGGTCAGAAACTATGCCTTAGGAAAATCAATTTGGCAGCATTGTGTGGAGGATGGATTGGAGTGAGAAGAGATTGATTATGAGAGAAAGACAAGGAGTTCTGTTTTGGACACATTGCATTTTGAGATACCTGCGGGCTGTTGGTAATGAGTGACTAGAATTCAGGAAAGATACTAGGGCTGGAAAAATGGATCTGGGAATCTACCTGCATAGAATGATCATTAAACTTAAGGAAGCGGATGAGATCATCAAGTGAGAGAATATAGCAAGAGAGACTTTAGGATAGTTGTAGTTAGTAGGAATGATATTAATGAAGATCTAGGGAGAGAGGATGAGAAAGAGAGCTTATAGAGAGAGAGAGAGATTGGTCACAAAAACACGGAGAAAAAAAGAGTATACAGGAAGAGATGGTGCTTGAAAGTGTCAGAGGTTATAGAGAGGCTAAGAAAATACATCAGATATTGACCTACATGTCTGCTTCTCAGTTAGATGTCTATAAAAATCTTCCACTTCTCCACTCATCCTCTTCTAAATGCCCTATAGTCTGGATTCTGACCTTATCATTTCTCTCTCCAAAGTTAACAATGATCTCTTGATTGTCAACTCCAATGGCCTTTTCTCAATTGTCTCTCTTTTTTTAACCTTTCTGTAGCCTTTGACCTGTTATTCACCCTCTTCTCTTTGGTACTCTCATCTCTCTAGGTTTTCAGGACACCACTCTCACCTTGTTCCCCTCCTGGCCATCATTACTCCTTCTCTGCCTCCTTTTCTGGTCATTTAGCTTCATCCAACAGTTTATGCTCACTAACTGTAGGTGTCCTATAGGCCTCTGTTCCAGACTTTCTTCTCTTTTGTCTCTACGCTTTCACATGGTGATTTCAACTCCCATGGATTCTCTTATTATTTCTGTTCTCAAATTTACTTATATAACCCTAACTTCTCTGCTGACCTCCTTTCTTCCATTTCTAGCTGCTTATTAGCCACCTTAAACTGGATGTCCTGTAGACATCTTAGACTCAATATATCTAAAACAGAATATGTTATCTTTTCCCCCAAACCACTGCCAAACTTTCCTACTATTATAAAGAGCATCATCATCCTTCCAGTCCCCAGGCTTACAAGCTAGGGGTCATCGTTGACTCTTTATTATCTCTTACTCCTAATATCCAAATTGTTGTGAACACCCGTTGATTTCACCTTTGCACCATCTCGTGCAAACTCTTCAAACTCCGTTCTGACACTCATGCAACCCTGGTGCAGGCTCTCATTTCCTCACATCTGAACTATTGCAGTAGCTTGCTGATGGGTCTGCCTGTCACAAGTCTCTCCTCATTCTAGTTTATCCTCCATTCAGCTGCCAAAATGATTTTTAATAAAGGATATATCCAACCATGTCACTCCCTAGTCAATAAACTCCAGTGGCTCCCTCTCACCTCCAAGATTAAATATAAAAACCTGTTAGGTGTTCAAAGGCATTCATAACTTGACTCTTCTCCAACTTTCCAGTCTTTGTACACCTTATACTATGTCCCCACCACAAATTCTTCCAGTGACACTGAACTCCTTGTTGTTCCTTGAATAAGACACTCTATCCCTTGGCCGAGAGTATTTTCACTGGCTGTCCTCTATGTCTGGAATGTTATTCCTCGTCTTCACTTCCAGGCTTCCTTCATGTCCAGCTAAAATCTTACCTTCTACAGGAAGCCTTTCCCAATCCTTCTTAATTCTAGTGCTTTCCCTCTGTTGATTATTTCTTATTAATCCTACATATAACTTGTTTGTACATAGGTTTTTTTATATGTTGTCTCCCCCATTAGACTGTGAACTACTTAGGGGCAGGGACTTTTTTTGCCTTTCTTTGTATTGCCAGAGCTTAACATAGTGCCTGGCCCGTAACAGATATTTAATAAACACTTATTGATTGACTGACTTTAGCATGGAACTGATTCACTGAGATGTTAAGATTAGGAAGGGAGAAGTATATAATTAGAGCCAGGATGATGTTTTGTGATAGTATGAATGGATTGGAGGGATTAGTCAAGGTAAGGACTTGGGAGAAAGTGTGGTCTTTGGAAGATTAAAAGGAAATCCAGGATTCTTGAGTGTGAGAAATGGTAATCTCAAAAGTAAGCCTATTCATACGGTGGAATGAAGGAATCATGGTAGTTGAGTAGATTGATAAACTTAGAAGTCACCATATTTGAAGGAACATTCACATGTTATGTTGAACTCCCTTAGAATGAAAACAAAAATTGGTATAAAGATTGTCATCCAGGAACTGAATGCGTTGAGATAGGATAGAGAAAGTCCTAAAGTGTCAATAAACAACAGCTGCAAGAATCTGAATGGGATTATAATTGAATAAACCTCAAAGAAAGAGAGATTGGTGAATAATGGAAGTAGAGAGAGAATTTAGAAGTGATCATGGAGAGCAGGGAGCAGTACAACAACTTGACCATGATCAGAGAGTATGACCAGGGAGTAGAGATATGAAGAAAGGTGCAACCAGTACTGGAAAGGGTGACCAGGGATGCAAAGTCTTTAGAAGCCAAGTCTCAGTGTATATGGAAGGAGCAACATTGGAAAGTAGTGTAAAATGAGAGAAAATTTGTCCTATGGACTGTTTCAATTTTCACTTTGCCTTCTGCTTCTAATGACTATAGAAGTTTTCATGATTTTTCAAACTGTGAAGTTGTTTTTCCCCTGGATTCTTAGGTGATCTGTTTTCTAGGTCAGTTGTTTTTCTTCTATTTTTTTGATCTTTTGTTTGTCTCTTGGCAATATATATGTCTGTATGACAAATACATATCTACATGGTTCATTCTAGTTTTCAGGGAATCTGTTACTGGGATTAAGTTTTATGCCTTCTATACTATGCTATTTACCCTCATTATGGATTCCTTATTTTTAAGATTCGGCTTCACTTCATTAAGGATTTCTAGTAGGACTTGTGGTCAGGCTTTGCTCATTTAAAGCTTTACTTGTAGATGTTGTAGATATACTTCGTTACTTTGAATCTGTGTCTTTGAAGGCCTCTTATCAAAATATTATTTTATTATTAGTATCTTTTGTTTATCCACTTTACCCTGAGTTGAAACATCAGAACTATGATGTTTATGAATGGGAGAAGTCTTGTTTGGGTTCCATTAGGATCTTGATTTTTTTAAAATAAATTTTTATTGATTTTTTTTTTTGTTTTTACATCACCAAAATTTATCCCAGTATTCCTTCCCCTGATGTATCCCAATATTAAACAAGCATTATTTTTTCTTTTTCTATACTTTTTCTCTCAATTATATTTTAGAATAATTCTTAACATTTTTTAAAATTTGAGTTCAAAATTCTATCCCTCTTTCCTTACTTTTTTTGCTTTCTAAGACAGTAAGCAATCAGATATAGGTTTTAGAAATAAATTATTTAAAAAATTACCGTATTAGTAATTTTATATAAGAAAACTCAAATAAAAGAAAATAAATGAAAGAAAGTAAAAAATAGCATCCTTCAGTCTGCATTCAAATGCTATTAGTTCTTCCTCTAGAGGTGGATAGTATAGTTCATCATTAGTCCTTTGGAATTATCTTTGATCATTCTGTATAATTTTGTATTTTTGATAATTGTTAAGTCTCTAAAAGACTATATCATGTGGAAGGATTGGACTTGTTCTCTTGGCTACTGGGCAGCAATGCATGAATGTTACAAAGAAGCAAATTTAGTATTTTTAAAAATTTTTATTTTTTTCAATTTATGGAATGAGATAAGCATTTCCATAACAGCATAATTTAAAAAACATGATTGCATGTAAAACTACAAATCTATCATGTACATGTTATTCCTTTAAATATATAATAAAATTATCATGTATATTTTTTATTCCCTCCCCTCTGTACCCTAGAGATGGTTGCCATTAGACGTGTGTGTGTGTGTGTGTGTGTGTGTGTGTGTGTGTGAAACCACTCTACACATACTTCTATTTGTCAGGTTTTTTTTTTTTTTTTTCTCGGATGTAGATAGAGTCTTTCCTCATAGGACCTTTGTACTTAATTTGGGTATTTATAATACTCAAAATGATTTATTCACTCAAAGGTGTTCTCAAAATAATATTGTTGTTGTTTTATACAATGTTCTCTTGGTTCTGCCCATTTTACTCTTTATTATTTTGTGCGGGTCTCTCTACATTTTTCTAAGCTCATCGGACTCATCATTTCTTATAGCAACAGTAATATTCCATCAGAATCACATGCCACAATTTAACTTTAGTCTTAATGTCAGGAAAAGCTTCCAAAAATTAAAGTCATCTAAAAATAGAATTTAAAAGTGGAATGAGAAATATTGGTTTTCCCCTTCACTGGGAGTCTTCAGACAGAAGCTATTTGACCACTTATTGTGGAATGTTATAATGAGATTCTTTCTGCTGAGGTCCCTCCCAACTCTGAAATTCTGTGTATTTCTATGACACTGATAACTAGCCCTTGCTCATGTATGATTAGGGGAGGATAGAAAGAGCTAAGCCAGGAACCTAAGGTTCATTTAAATTAAGATCTTCTAAAAACAATGCTCCCAGTCTGCATGTTAACTCAAAGGAATTATGCTGTTCTGATTCAGGTCAGAGAGGCAGAGAGGGAAAGGCTATGGCAGGCTTATGGAAATGCTGTTTTGGATAGTGGGATCCTGGCAGGGTCCTCATAGTCTTCTATGAAGGTAGTTGCTTATTTTGCTTAGAGAATCAATACACAAGAGACTGGTTGACTAACTGATTAGGCTGAAGTTATTTAAGAACTATTTCAAAGGCTTTTCTAGGAGACTTCTTCTGGCACTTACACATTACACCTTTCAGATCCGCCTCCTATCTCTGGGTCTAGTTTGGAGGCATGTTAGGGAAGGACACTGCCTGTATCAATGAAGTGGAGCTAGAAATTCTGAATTGTTTTCTATTTGAACTGAGTAGTCATTGGATAGGCTTCGGATCTCCTTAAAGCTTCAGTCTGTAAAACAAAATTTGGGGATCACTGAAAACTTTAAATCCATCTTAACCTCCAAACTTAGGGAAAAACTAGAGAAGTATTTTTCATAGTACATTTAGGAAATGTCCCAAATTTGCATTCTCCCTTCCTACTCTGCCACACCCACTCCTCTCCTAAGCCCCCAGCAGCTGGTCTTTCCTAATTGGTAATATACCTTAATAACAAAAGCTCTTAGAAGCAGCTGTTGCTGAGAACATTGACAAATCTAATACTTGCTTGTCACTGAGTATTAACTTGTTGGTCCTACTGGTAATTAAGGAAAGAGCAAGTTGATGGAAACCTAATTAGAGGGAATGCTGGATAATTAAAGAGAATGACTTCTAGCTCATCTTTAGCTATGTGATAGAAGTTGACCTAACTTAGAATTTCTTCCCTTTACATAATATTCTGGTGCTTTTTTTGTTCATAATAATAGTTTACATAAATATAGTACTGTAGTTTAATTAAATTTGATTCAACAATTACTAAGTACCCTTTACATGTATGGCACTGTGCTAAGCACTAGAGATACAAAGATAAGACAAGATAGTCTCTGAGTTTAGCTGGTTTATAATTTAACAGGGAATTTGAGATGTAAATATTTTTTCATAATTTTCAAAACATTTCTTTCTCATCTCATTTACTCTTCATAACAAATTCCATGTGCAAGTATTATTATCTCTATTTTCAGATAATAAATGAGACTCAGAATAAGTGACTTGCCTATGGCTGCAAGACCAAAGATTCCAGTCCTCTGTCCATCTCCTTAGCCTGCCAAGTGATTTTGGATGAGCCACTTAATATTAGTGAAAACTTGATACTGGTGTGAACAAGACACTTCCATTAGAGACTCATTTTCCTCAATTTGAAAAGTAAAGTGTTGGATTAGCTCAGTGTTTCTAAAACGAATTTGACTACAGAAACATACCAAGGTGATTTCTATTGTAAGAAGCAATGAAAGCCAGGTAGAGATCTGGGGTCATGGAACACCTCTGGGATAAATGTGAGTTATTGAGAGCTGCAGATGAAATAGAGGAAATCAAGCTTATTTTCATATAAAAAAATTGTTGCACATAATGTTGCTTACCTGCATTTAAATACTGACTTTGTTGCCTTTCTCACTTGTGTGACCTTGGGCAAGTAACTTCACCTTTCTTTTGTAGAAGTTTCCTCATTTGTAAAATTAAATTGTTCCACCAGATGATCTCTAATTTCTCTCCCTGCTCTAACTTCTAGGATCCTGTATTTCTAAAATAGGCATGATTGAATTATACATGATTTCATATTTAATATTTTAGAGGGAAAATATTGGTGATATATTTTTTCTTGTACCTACTATTTATATCCTACCAGAAGAAGGATTACATTTGGGAAAATGCAGAACTAGATGTTGCTTGCAACTTTAACATTCTAAACAGGTTAGTTCAAATTCTGACTTGAATTTTTTATCTACCTCCAAGTATTTTTGTTGGCTACGTTCATATGAATGGGATAATGAGAATGATAGGCAGCTTTTCTGATTTTATTCTGTGTCTCTGCTTTATGGCATAGTTTGCCCAATTTAGAATGACACAGAGATCATTAATCCTGAATTTGCATGCCCCCTACATCTAGGTATGCTTTGCACTCTGATTCCTGGGAGAGAGCAAAGGCTCACGTAGCATGTGTAAAATGAAGAGCCTGCTTGTGCTTCAGGGACAGGAATTCCAAACCCACCATGTGAGTTTTCTGCATTTGGAAAAAATCGTCATGGATCTTACCCCCTTCCATATATGTTTTTCCTGGCAACAACCAAAAGAAGGGGTGGGTGAGGAGGTTGCTCAGCCTCTATTGTTGGACAACAGGTCTTCCAAATATGGCAAAGGGTTGAACCAAAGCAGAATCAGTGAACTATAAAAGCAGAGGGATGAACAAGTTCTTGGTAGTTATCAGGAAGGTTGAGGTAAGTCAGATGTTTTGTTTGCATGTATCTCTTCTGTTTAAGTTGCTGGGAATGTCACTAACTCAAGTGTGTCTTTCTCTTCTGTGCAGAGGTGTACATTGTAAGGTTAGAAATTATAGAATTGTATTTCCATTATCTTGGATTTCCACTGAATCATCCAAGTGTAGTACCTTTTATTCTCCCTATTCTCACTCAAACCCATAATCCCTTTCTATAACCAAAGCTAGTTGGGAGAAAAATATACCGTAAGAAAAATATCTTACTCTTTTTTTATGCTTACCTCCCCTCCTTAACCCTGCCATTACCATGTCCTTATCAGAGCAGGGACCCATAGATGCACCTCAATTTCTCAGACTTGTCTCTCCTTGGCTATATTGGACATCTCTCCACATATTGGTCCTTATATCCAACTACCCAGAAGATTTGACAAGGAAAATGATGAAGTTCCCAGTTTTTGTTAAATTTCCTTCAAGTTAGTGCTATTGAACTCCAGACATCCACTACCCTCCTTAAACTGTCCCCTGATGCCACAAGATCCTTACTCACGCCTGTTTGCCCAGGACAGTATCCTATCTCTGGACCTCTTTTCCCGCCCAACTTACCTAGGGTGTATATCATTTTATGGGGTGTTGCTTTCATTTTTATGTCTTTCCTTATAATTTCATGCTAGGGTTTTAATGCCTAACGATGTTTTCATGCATTACTCCTCTCAAAAGTATTTTGCGTTTTGTAAGAGGGCAATGCCATAACCCACCAGAATGAATGAGTAATGGTAGAATTTCAGGGATGTGTGTGTGCTTTGTGTGTGTGTGTGTGTGTGTGTGTGTGTGAAAATGTGTATTGCCCATTGGTTCTCAATTTACATCACATAGGTAGATTCCTACCCCTAAAGACTGGCCTGGACCCTTCCTGCATCCTGTCTACTAGCTGTAGGACCACAGACAGGTTACATAGCCTTTCTCATCCTTAGTTACTTCATCTATAAAATGGATATAATGATAACAACTGTTCATAACTGTTGTGAAATAATGAGATAATATGTATAAAGCACTTTTCACACCTTGAAGCCCTATATAAATGTTAACAATGATGCTAATTGTCCAGAACTGGGTTCCCTGCCCAATTCTCTTGACCAAATGTTGCTTCCTGATCACCCAGGGTTTCATGTTCCTATCTTCTTCTACCTTAATTCACTTAAGGAAGCTTCCTCAACTATAACTCATCCCCTCAGAGCCAGGTTTATGATGATTTCCAATTTTCATTTAGTAAATGTTACTAATTCATGCTGATAAGAACTACCTTAAGTTTCCTTTTAGGAAATATGCTTTCTTTTTCATAAAACTTTTGTAAAGGAATGGCAATTTCAAGTCAGGTAGAAAGAGGGGAGAAGATATTGTCACAGAAAGCTGATAAAGGGGGCTGCTTAGGGCAAGTGGGAACTTTTATTGTGGCTCAAATTACAAATATAGGCTAATTGACCTTCATTCACACCCTGTGGTGCTTATTCCTCCCATCAGCCTGTGAATTCAATATTCCTTCTTCATTTTGATCAGCAAGCATTCCCAAGCACTTTGTTTGCCAAGAATTAATTAAATAGGGCAACTATTCTTAGGTATTTCTGAATTTTTCTTTTGCTTTATCTGTTGCAGGTCATTTATTTCCACCAGTTCTTTCCTTCTTCCTGTTGGTGTAATTGTAAGGTGAGAATTCTGACTATAATATACTGTAAATTCTTTAGCTCATCAGTCTAAATGGCTCAGCAAGTGACAGAGATTTTTCTTTGTTGGAGCAAGTTGCTCAATATGACCTTGAGCAAATTGTCTCATTTTCATTTAATGATCTTCTCTAGCCTTAGCTAGACTGATCCTTAGACACAGCCCATCACTGGCACTATACTTGAGGTATTTCAGCTGGGTAGGACTAACTGGAGTCTGTATTTGGCTGGTATGGACTTTGTAAACACAGGGGTTGGCAATGTCCACCAAATCCAATTGATAAGGCAGATGCTATGGAAAGCATGAAATTAAGTAGCCCTTCTAAGATTAGGGGCCTAAAAAAGATGACCATTTCTGCCTCGGAATCCTACAGCCTACTCTGATATGCAGAGCAATTATTATAATCCCCAAGTTTCAGGTAGTGGTGAAATTAGCTCACTTGAATTTGGAGGGACCCTTGTGAACAACAAGAATTGTCTTGATTCTGGGATGCTCAGTCTTGGTTTCTTAAGAGTGTGAGAATGCAGGGCACATGATGGAGCACTCAGCTCTGCCAGGATGGAAGACTAGCGCCAGCCACTCTGGAGGTTGTAGGGATAGCTGTTACAGAGAAAGAGCTCTGTGAACCATCATCTTCCTGGTGGGACTCATCTCCACTCATCTCCATGGATAAGAAGCTAGTATTGATATGTTGCTTTCTAGTTGGCACCATGAGTAGCGATGCTGAGATGGAAGTGTTTGGCATAGCTGCTCCTTTTCTCCGAAAGTCAGAAAAGGAGCGGATAGAAGCTCAAAACCAGCCATTTGATGCCAAAACCTATTGCTTTGTGGCTGATACAAAGGAAGAATATGCCAAGGGGAGAATCAAGAGTTCCCAAGATGGGAAAGTAACGGTGGAAACTGAAGATAACAGGGTAAGCACTATCTTATTAAATTATTATAATAAATCTGTCAGATTGCCATTATTATTTCCACTTAACAAAAGACAAGACTGAGACCCAAGAAGTAAGTTAAGTGGCTACACTATCACTCTTCAAATAACAGGGTTGTTGCAAGGAATGCATATTGTAAATTGTATGGTGCTGTAAAAATGTGATAATTCACATTTTTATAGCACCATACCATACCATTCACCTATAACTTTCTGTCATTCATTACTTCAGCTTCTTTTCAGGGAAGTAAAATTGGTTTGTTATATAAGTTTGCTGGAGGGGACTGAACAGCTGCTTTTGAAGTTGACGGGGTCACTCTATGAATTGTACTGATGACCCTGGCTTGAATCACAGATATTAAGGGGACCTTCCCCTTTCTACTCTGGACTCTGTCCCAAGAATGCCAAGGGATGAGGGATGTAATATTTGCTCTGTGAAGGCAGAAAAGGGCAGGTCAGCCCTTTGAGCTAGATAAGTGCTATGAAAATAGAAGAGTTGTGATGTATAATAAAAAAAGAACTGGCTGTGGAGTCAAAAGGCGGAAGTTCAAATCTAGCATTTAATGCTTACTCCCTGTGCGACCCTTTTGCAAGTCACTTAATTTCACTGGGGCTCAGTTTTCTCATGTGTAAAATGAAGGGGTTGACCTACATGCTTCCTGATGTCTCTTCTAACCTGGAATTTATGATCCTATGACTTCCCACTCCAGCCACCCCATCCCACCTTTATTTTCCAGTACCTCTCTTCTCTGGAGTCCCAAAAGTCCTTAGTTTCACAACATGGGGACCTATTTGGCCATATCTTCAGAGTTCCTTCCAGAGTATCTTTGTCAAGGTACACAAAGAAAATGATGGCTAACAATCCTGATATTCTTTCCTATTGCAGACACTGGTCGTTAAACCAGAAGATGTGTATTCAATGAACCCACCCAAGTTTGATAAGATTGAAGACATGGCAATGCTGACACATCTGAATGAGCCAGCTGTCCTATATAACCTCAAGGATCGTTATACTTCCTGGATGATCTATGTCAGTAACTTTTTGTTCAACTATGAGCATATTCTGTTTCCCCATCTCTCTCTCTCTCTCTCTCTCTCTCTCTCTCTCTCTCTCTCTCTCTCTCTCTCTCTCTCTCTCTCTCTCTCTCTCTCTGTCTTTCTGTATGTCTGTTTCTCTCAGTTTCTGTCTGCCTCTGCCGGTCTATTGGTCTCTCCCTGTGTTTGTCTGTCTGTCTCTGTCTCTCTCTTTGTCCCCCCTTGAAATAAGGAGTCAGGCTACATCAAACTGGACAGGCAATTCACTTAACTCTGCAAATTGTAAACAGGATTCATTCTGCTTCTTTTTCTTGGAGGACTATTTTCAACTTAAAACATATAAAAGGACTTTATTGGGTTTTCAGAGAAAGGGAGCACCAGAAATCCTGATCAAAGTATTATTTTTGTCTCTCTTCTTTCAGACCTATTCTGGCCTCTTCTGTGTCACCGTCAACCCTTACAAGTGGCTGCCAGTATATAACCCAGAGGTGGTGAATGCCTACCGAGGCAAAAAGCGCCAGGAGGCTCCTCCCCACATCTTCTCCATCTCCGATAATGCCTATCAGTTCATGCTGACTGGTATGTTTCAGATGAGGAAACTTGGCACAGTGGAAAGAATATAAGAGCAGGAGTCAGGGACCTGGGTTCTGGTCTTGTCTTCTAAGAGCTAAACATGTGCCCCAGAGGATGTTACTTCACATCTTTGGGCCTTTATGTGAAATGAAAGGAGGGAAGTAGCTTTGATGATCTCTAAGGTCTGTAATGTAATGGAAGAAGCATTAGATTTGAAGTCTGAGATGTAGTTTCAAATCCTGCCCTGTCCTTTACTATCTGTGTGGCCTTAGTAAGTCACTTTTCCCTCCTGGCTTCCTTTTCTATTAAAGTATATTTTGTATATATTTACATATGCATATCTTCCCAAATAGAATGTAAACTTTTTGAGGATAGGAGTTATTTCATTTTTGACTTTGTATTACTAGTATCAAACATATGTTAGGAGCTTGTTGTTTGATTGATCTATAAAAGGAGGAGGTCGAACTCAAGCTTTGGGGTCCCAAAGCAAAAATTTTAGGCTAATTTCCCTGAATTTTTCTTAACTGCAAAATGGACTCATAAAGCCCAGGATTTCTTGGCATATCAATGGATTTCACTAAAGTCTTGGGATAATACGCCCATTTAAAAATTTCAACTAAGGTGACAAGTACTTCAGGGCAATGTGATTTAATGAGAGTCCTATAACCCATAACTAAGGAAAGGGAAAGTTAGCAGGTGAATGAGTTAGGACAGTCACAATACTGGCAAGATATAAAATAGAGGAGATGAGAGATAATGGCTCTTTTGGTAGAATTGGTGATGGTTACTATGCTTTCCTTTGACAGATCGGGAAAACCAGTCTATTCTGATCACGTAAGTAGCAAAATCATTGTTAGTTTCAGTGGATATGATCCATGTTTTTTAAATTTAGAAAGCAAATGTGTGCTTTATTATGGCCTATTAATTCTTTTTTTTTTAATTGTGGATTGAGGTAGAGGGGAGAACTTTCATATACATATATATAATATACACATATATATATGCACACATACATATATATATGCACATGTACATATAAATGTGTATATATGTTATATATAATATATATGTATATATATATATATAGTCTGTATCTGTGTGTATGTGTGTAAGTGAGGGTGGGTATAGGTGAAGTAATAAATGAGTCTTAAGAAAGCTATACTAAGTTACACTTTGCTTTCCATACTGGTGTTTACCTTGAGCTTTGTGATTCGGGCAGGCCAGGTATAAACATGATAAACATGCTTGAAGGGCCAGAGACAGGGCACAGCCTCTTCTGTTAAAGCTGTCCCAGTGAACAGATCCATCACTTCCATCTTCTTTTTTGTCCCCATTCTCTAATTGTCTTGGATAGTGGAGAATCTGGTGCTGGAAAGACTGTTAATACCAAGAGGGTTATCCAGTACTTTGCAACAATTGCTGCTACTGGAGACCTTGCCAAGAAAAAGGAAGGCAAGATGAAGGTAAGATGAAATCCTGCATGGAAGAAGGAATAATGAAATCTGGATCTAAGATACCATGGTTTTACTTTTGTGGAAAATGTTAATATTTTGCTTCTTCCTCTATGATCACAATCATGTTCTAGTTCTTATTGAAAATGTGTTTAAATTTCAGTTTGAAAGACTTTTCAAAAAAACTTCCAAAAAGTTTGAGAAATATAACAAAGAGAAGGAAAAGCTATTTTAGTAGAATGAGGAAGGGAATCTCATAGCAGGCAGCTTGATACATTGGAAAGAACACTGACATTGGAGTTAGAGAATTCAGATTCAAATTCCATCTCTGTTACTTTTTACCTAGATGATATTGTGTATGCCAATTCAATTCCCTGGGGCTCAGTTCTTTTATCTATAAAATAAGAGGGTTAAATTGGATTACTTCTGAAGTCCCTTCCAACTCACAATAAGATTTAGAGATGGAAAGAATCTTAGAAGTCATCTAGTAGAGCATTTGAAGAGAAGTGACCTTCCTACATTTTGACATGATAGAATTAGAATTTTGGGTCTTCTGACTCCAAATTTAGAACTGTTCTATCAACTTCTTTTTATTGTTTGAATTTACAACTAACATCCTTCAGTTCTTAAGACCATGAAGCAGTGCAGTGGAAATAGTACTGAATTTGAAATGAGAGGGCCTCGCTTCAAATATTGACTTTGTCAATTACTGTTTCATCCTGAGTAATCACTTACATTATTTGGGAATTAATTTCCTCATCTATAAAAGGGTTAGACTGGATTATCTCTAATACTGCGACCCTGTGACAGACTCAGAAAAAAAAGGTCCAATGCAAATTGATAGTTTTGAAAAGTGATTTATTTGCTGGAAATCTCTCAGATAGGCAGAACCAAATGGACAGAATGTAGAAAATTTTAGTTGTGAACTGAAATGACCCCTTTGGACAAAGGTATTACAAGAGAACAATTTCATAATTATAACTAATATGGCAAAAGGGAAGAAATATCTTACATGCAATGTCTTAAATATTTATTTGAATTTCAAATTGGGAGATAGACTGAAAAGTTACTTATTGAAAGAGTTGAAGAGATTCTCTAGGTTAGCATAATATATGGTTATCACAAATAGCAAGCTACATGCTCATTTTGTTTGTGTTGTTTTTTTTTTACTTGATTAATGAAGAAATCTTTCCCTTCCTGTTTTATTTAATTAATTTATTTTTAAATTTTGGTGGCAGGGGACACTTGAAGACCAGATTATCAGTGCCAACCCCCTGCTGGAAGCCTTTGGTAATGCCAAGACTGTGAGGAATGACAACTCATCTCGTTTTGTAAGTCGGATTAATAGGAGGAATGGAAATTCAGTTTAGACCACTAAAATCAAGAGAAAATAAAACAGAGCAGTTATGGGAGAAAGAAAGGAGGATTTATGGGGAGCAAAGTTGCTATTTCCAACTTCATTTCCAAGATCTAATCATGATGGCTTAGAGTTCTCACAACCACTCTTAGGCCAGGCAAAATTGTAACCTAAACAAAGTATGTCCTTGGTGTTCTTCTCATCCACTTTTTTGTCTCTCCTACAAATAGTCAGCCCTGGACATTTTCTAGTCCTTCCATACTTGCCCTGAGCAAAACTGAAAATAAGTATAAGAAAAGTAGAATGAAAGGAAACAGGAGAGAGTATATTTTTTGTATATACTTTATATTTACTTTCGTTTGTGACATATAAACTTGTCAAGGGAATGAACTGTTTCTTTTCGACTTTTGTAATCCCATGGTCTAATATAGTAACCTGTTAAGCACATAGTGGGTGCTTAATAAATGTTTGTTTAGTTGGCTTGTATTGAATGGAAGGAAGAAGATGAAAGGGAGAAGAGGAAAGCCACATACTGTCAACCTAAAAAAATGAAAAAGTTTTTGGATGATCAATTTATATTCATTTTCTAAGTAGATCCCATGGGAAATGTTAGTACCCTTTAGTCAATCTGACTTGTGAATTATATTTGTGCTTGAATATAGCCCACTCTAGCTTCCCTTTGTTCTCATAGGGCAAGTTCATCCGAATTCACTTCGGGACCACTGGAAAACTTGCCTCTGCAGATATTGAGACCTGTAAGTAAATAACTGGGGTCAGGTTACCACTTACATGAACCAGGGGCAGTTTGGCAAATAAAAATGTATTTGTATTATAGATTTGCTAGAGAAGTCAAGAGTAACCTTCCAGTTAAAGGCTGAAAGAAGCTACCATATCTTCTACCAAATTCTTTCAAATAAGAAGCCTGAGCTCATTGGTAAGAAAGAGCTTTTACTTCACTGTCAAATGAACTGAGATTTCTGGTTCCTAGACACTTCTAACTTCTTTTTTTTTATCAAGTCAATCTAATTGCTTTGCCCCTACATGGCTCAGTAGGATCATAGACTTTCAGGAGGGAAGCTTAGAGGCCATCTACTCCAACATCATTATTTTACCAATAAGGAAGGAGACCCAGAGAGGAGAAGAGATTTGTCCAAATCTACATGAGTAGGAAAGGGCAGAGCTGAGTTTGGAACTTCAGTTTTTGACTTCCAACCCTTTAGTCTTCCCATGGCGTCAGTCCCTTTCGGTAAACTGCTCTGGGAATATGGCCATTTTGACGTAGACACGCAAGTGAAAAAAACAATTTTTCAAAAGTCTACCATCACTTGCTGGCAATGGGGACTATAGCAAGGTGATAGGGTCAGGATATTTTGTGACTTATAAGGAAGGGAATCTAAAAAAATATAACTGTAAAACCACAGGGCCTCTAAACAAGTCATCACCTACCCTGAAGAAAAATTCTCTTGTCCTTTAGCACCACCTTGTGTCCTCACACACAATCTGCTAATTTGGAAAAAAACTAGTCACTAAAATGCACAATGGGGTGGAAATCCACCAATGCATTTTCACTGGAGAAAGCTTAAATGATGGTTTTAACTCCTGACATTTTTCATTTTAAAATGATACACTTCATTGGGCCAATGAAGACGCACTCAAATGGTCCAAGACAACTCAAGAATTCAATTTCAGTTAAATGAAGCACCTGTATCTTCATATATATATTTAACATATATATAATATGTTAAATCTAGAACTTTAACATAAAAAGGGAGAGCATTTCTATACACACAGAAAAACACAGGAAAGGATTTTATATGAAATCATGACTCTGTTTCATACAATTTGATATATAAAAATAATTCCCTAAATTATTTTTCATTTACAAAATTATTTTTATCAACATTTATTTTCTCTTCCTCCTTCTTTTCCCCCCAACTCGAGCCATTGTATTTTTTTAAAAAGCAGAGAAAAAAATAAAATCCTCATAACATGAATTCGTAGTCAATCAAAGCAAATTCCCTCATTGGCTATATCTGAAAAAATGTATTTCTCATTCTGTCTTTTTTGAGTCCATCACCTCACTGTCAAGAAGTGAGTAGTGTGTTTATCTTTGGCCCTCTGGAAATATATCACTATTTTGATTATAGTTCTAAAGTAATTCAGCATTATTTGATAATAGCAATGCTATAGTCATTATACAAATTGTTCTTCTGGCTCTGCTTACTTCCCTCTACATCAGTTCATATGGGTCTTCCTAGTTTCCTCTAAAATGTCCATTTGACTCTATCTCATGATGCAATAATATCCTATTATATTCACAAACCATAATGTATTTGGCCATTTTTCTATAGGTAAACACCCACTTAATTCCTTAGTTCCTAGTTTTTTGCTATTAAAAAAACTACTATGAATATTTTTTTTTTATCTAGGAGTCCTTTTTCTCTTTGGGTTATCTGACTCAGTATCTTTGGGTCAAAGAGTATATGCATCGTTGAATGATTTTATGGCATAGCTCAGAATTTACTTTCCAGAATGACTGGAACAATTCAAAGATTTATCAATAGTGTATTAGTGTGTCCTGCAGGTGAAGATTATTCTTCTTGTCTGTATTTCCTTCTGAATTTCTTTTTGTTCACTTCAGTGCAGTTTTAAAAATGTTTCAGTGGCTCTTTCCCCCACCCCCATCCTGCTTTTCTTTGGTATCACTATTGCTAAACCCTCCTCTCTTCCACATCCCTATTCACATTAAAAACCAAGAGAAAGAAAATCTTGTAATAAATAAGAATAGTCAAGTAAAACAAGAACACATAGTATCCATGAATGACTCTGTGTCATAGGTCCATCATCATCTTTCTGTTGGGATGAATATCTTGCTTCATTGTAGTTTGTTAAGTCAAATTAGCTAGCATGTGCCAGCCTAAGCTCTGAGAACTCTATAGACATTCGTTATTCCATCGATCAGAGTTTTTAAATCCTTCAGAGTTATTTACCTTTATACTGATGTTGTCCTTGTATACATTTTCCTACCAGTTCATTCTATACCAGGTTCATGCTACCTATGAGTCTCAGAAATCATCCATCATAATTTCTTATGGTACAATAATATTCTATTACATTGCTATATTATAACAGTTCAGCCATTTCCCAGAGACTCTAGTTCTTTTTTTGCTTTTCTACTCTTTTAATGCCTCATTTAGAATTAGGACTTTATTTTGTTTTACTTGCTCCTATTTCACCCTCAGCATTATCTGCTCTCTTAACTCCCCCTATTCCATCTCCATTTTCCTACTGAATTTGGTTTATTGTTACCACAAACTATTCATGTTTTTGTTTGTGTTCAGTACTCCTTTGTCTATTTCAGGTAAGAGCAAATCTCCTTTGATATTGTTCCCCCTACCACTTCCTCCACACTTGTATATACTCTTTTTGACACATGCCTCAATTATAAGACATAGTCATCTCCAGCCCCTTCCTCCTTTCTATACCAATATATCTCTCCTTCCATCTATTTTCTTCTTCAAACCTTCAGAATATAACCTATCTATATTCCTAGGTCCTCTTTTTCTGATTTAATTCTATCAATATAATTTAAAGACATTTAAGTTCTGAAACATTTTTTTCTTCTCACCTTGTTGGAATACAGTGCCTTCTATTTGTTGAAATAAATTTATCTTTCTAGGTTTTCTTTGATTTGTGTTTTTATTTCAATGTTTCTAAAAACTTTAGTCTTTTCATCAGAAGTGCCTGAAAGTCCACTATTCTACTAAAGGTCTATTTCTCCACCTGTAAAATTTTCTAAGCTTTTCAAGTAAGTTAATCTTGATCATAAACTCACATTTTTTTGCCTTTTGGAATATTGTATCCAAAGATCTTTGACTTTTAGGAGAAATTGCCAGGTCTTGTATTATACTGACTGTAGTCCCTTGGTACTTGAATTGCTTCTTTCTGTATGCTTGAAGTATTCTTTATTCGATGTGGGAGCTCTTGACTTTGGCTATGATATTCTTAGGACTTTCCCTTTTCTTTTTTCTTTTCTTTTTGTTTTTTAAGGGAAGTTATCAGTACATTTTTACATCTTCATTTTGCCCTTTGGTTTTAATAGATTTGAGTACTTCTCTATGACAAGTAGATACTTACTTCTTTTGAAATATAATATCCTGACTTTTTTATTATGTTTTCAGGAATTAAATTATCTCTCTTTGACCTGTTTTCCAGGTCAGTTATGTTTTATTCTAGATATCTTACATTTTCCTCTATTTTTTAATCTTTTGGTTTTCATCTATTATTTCTTACTCTTTCATGGAGTCATTAATTTCTCTTTGGTCCTTTGGAGCTTTCAAAGAATTGTTACTAAATACTCTAGGTGATTATGTAGTCTTTGTTGAAAAGCCATTTCTTTGAGTTGCTTCTTATAGTTGCTCCACATTTACTTTCCCTGTCTTTTGGGGATCTTTAGATCTTCAGTAATTTTTGATACTGGGAAATGTTTTCATTGATTTAATCATTTATCCAGCTTTGGTTCCTGAAATTGTGGCCAGAGACAGAATGTGCCTCCTTCTGTACCTTTTTAGGTGGGGTAGGCAGCCTCTGCTTGGTCCCACTCTGTGTTTCTACACTGCCTTCTGGTGTTAAAAACCTCAGCTTTTTGAGTTTCAGAGTGTTGTATATCCATGGCCTTTTATGACATCTCTAGATAGCGTGTAAGAACCAAAGAGCCTTTATGCGCCTGGGGTGTTCCAGTATGAGAAATGTCAGGTCATTCTAGTTGTTACTGATTCTCAAGACTTCCAAAGTTTCTACCTTGAGGCTTTCTGACCTCCCTCTTTCTTGAGGTACTTTTTATGCATTTCTGAGGTGGAAGAAGTTACTTACTATAGTTTCTCATTCTATTTCTTGATCATTACTTCATCTGGAACAAATTTTAACTTTTTGCTGGAGCACATGTGTGGGAATTAGTGGTCTATCTCTTGTTGCACCCATCTTGACCACAAGTCCTGCACCTGTATTTGCATAAATTTTCAGGGTAGTCCCACATTATTCTGTAACCAGAGCTACTTACTGCCAGATGAACATTCAGGACATCTATGATGTAGCTGTCTTTTCCACCATATCCTTTGCCATCTTAAAAATTGTTCTGACTAAGATATTTTCCATCCTCCATCTCCCCTCTCTTTGCCCCTAACTTTTATTTCTCCCCATTTTTTATTTTAAATTTGTATTGATATCTTTTTTTGGATATTAGAAGTAATCTAGTCCAACTGCCTCATTTTTCAGAACAGGAAACTAAAGCCCAGAGAGATGATATGACTTGCCTAAGGTCACAGAGGTAGTGTTGTAAGTAATGGAGTCAAGATTTAATCCAAATATTCTAATTATAAGGCTTGTGACTTAACACCATAGTAAAATTCAGGTGCACATGATTCACATGATCCATGATGAATTTGCTACCCTAGGTCAGAAGGTACCTTCATGGTAGATAGTTGATGTATATCCTATCTCAAAACTGGAAATATAACACTGTTGGTGGCTTAAGATATAATTCTAAAAGACTAAACTTCAGGCTCTTTTGGAATAGGGCAAATCTTAAATAAGCCATATTTTCCCCCCACAGGACTACAATACTATTATTTCTTAATTGGCAAATGTCAGTTTTCTTAGGCTTTGTGCACAATGCCAACTCATAAGAATAAGGGATCAGGAATTCTTCTTAAAACTTTTTAACTAGGTGACATGTGGTAGAGGGTCACAGAGGCCTCCAATGAGTTTAATTTTCCACTGTAGAAGATTTCACTTCTCAGATTTAAATTTGTTTCTAAGAGGAGACTTTTCAATTCTAGAGAAAAATATAGTGGTTAAAATTTATGATATGGTTTCTAGAATAGAATTGTTCTTTCTTCCATATGGATAATCTTTTACAATTCTTATTTTATTTCAGAGCTGCTGCTTATTACAACCAATCCTTATGATTACCCATTCATTAGCCAGGGTGAAATCTTGGTGGCAAGCATTGATGATACAGAGGAGTTGCTAGCTACAGATGTAAGTATAATGAAATGAGAAATGTAGAAGATCACTCACCTACCACTGAGGTCAACTTATTTGCTTTCTTACATTCTAGAGTGCCATTGACATCCTCGGCTTCAGTCCAGATGAAAAGTCAGGAATCTACAAGCTGACAGGGGCTGTGATGCATTATGGTACCATGAAGTTCAAGCAGAAACAGCGAGAAGAACAGGCAGAACCAGATGGCACTGAAGGTAAAACTCTTACCAATTAACCCTAGCCCAGGGAGGAGTCTTACTGTGATCATTCTCCAGATCATTTTTGTGGAAATATCCTGAAAGTTTTTCTTTGGGAGCTGCTGCCCTAACTTTGAGTGTTCCTATACCCTCATTTTAAACATAAGAAGCACAAAGAACTGAAGTGACTGACCCATAGATAAGCGGCACAGTGAATAGTACTGGATCTGGAGTCAGGAAGACTTCCTGAGTTCAAATCTGGTTTCAGACACTTATTAGCTGTGTGATCTTGGGTCAGTCATTTAACTCTGTTTGTCTCGGTTCCTCATCTGTTAAAATGAGCTAAAGAAGGAATGGCAGTAACTTTGCCAAGAAAGCACCAAATGAGGTCATGAAAAGTTGGATGTCACTGAAATAACTCAACATTAACAACAACAAAGTTGTACAGGTATTATGTGACAGAGCAGGGATTCAACGCAGGTCCTCTAACTCCAGATCTACCCTTCTCTCCCTATACCATACTTGCAAAGATGAAGAGTTTCGGGAATATTGTCATTCACATTTGTTGAGTCACCTACAATGCTACTGTTTAATTTGGATGCTATTAAGGTTTGGACACATTCTAGATTTGGATCTTGCTTTCTCAAAAAATGCGTCATGTTTCCTGAGAAACAAAATCTCATTCTAATGATTTTATTCTTTCATTACTGATCATTTTCCTACTCTGTTGAACGTTGTTGACCTATAGCGTGTTGGGTTTGAATTCTCCAAGGCTGTACTAGTGTTGTACACTTAGTAACATAGATTGTGTAGATTGTCCAGTGGCTTCTCTATGTTCAGAAAGGCTCATCACCAAAAATATGGCAATAGGCTTTTTTTTCTTTTTTCAACATAGCAATTAATAAAATCATCTACTAATATAGGTAGGGGTGTTGGTACAAGGAGTTCCTTATATTGATGAAATCAATGTTCTTTTAAAAGAGCAAATAGAAGAGGTTGCGAACTATTAAGAAAGGGAAAAAAGCGTACACATTTGAAAACAGCTTCTGAGGATATTTGAATGATGCAGTATGTGGCTTTTCCATTTATTAATCCTCATGTGATCTCACATGTAATGTGTCTTTATCTTTCTGCCAGTGGCTGACAAAACAGCATATCTGATGGGCCTGAACTCATCTGATCTGCTGAAAGCCTTGTGCTTCCCCAGGGTGAAAGTTGGAAATGAATATGTTACCAAAGGTCAAACTGTAGATCAAGTAAGTGATTATCTCAGAGCAAATCAGTAGTGCTTAATTCTTGGCAACAACTGGCATCAACTCATGTATGGTTTTTTTTTTCTTGCTAGGTGCACCATGCTGTAAATGCTCTTTCCAAATCAGTGTATGAAAAATTATTCTTGTGGATGGTAACACGCATCAATCAGCAACTAGATACTAAGCTGCCAAGACAGCACTTCATTGGTGTTTTAGATATTGCAGGCTTTGAAATATTTGAGGTTTGTCATGTTCTTTTCTAGCAGTGAATTTTTCTACAACTTTTGTTCTTGGGCTTTGTTGTTCTTGATGCTGCAGCCACATTAAGCTAACTTTAACCATCTGTGGCATTTTAATGCAAAATTAGAGTGAGATGGGAATAGGTAGGAGAAAACTACCATACTTGGAAGGTTTGCGGTTATTTTTAAAAGATGGAATGATAGTCAACTAGAATTTTGAATTATCTATTGTGTCTAAAATAGAAAAGGAATCCAATTTGTCAAAGAAAAACACCACAAATTAGCTTGGAAAAGTGTTTAGAAATCAACAATGAATTATCAAGAAGATGCTCTACCATCAGTATCTTCTTGGTTGTGATGTTGGGAATAGATGTAAATACCTAAGTAAGATGATGATTGTCATCTATTCAAATCTGATAAGAAAGATCATGGAAATTGGAAGTTGCTATCTGGTCCTACTCCTTTCATTTACAGGATGAAGTTTGGTTTGGGAAACAAAGTAGGAAGCAAGGTTGTAGAATAGTCAAAACTTGAGGCAATGAAGGAAATCTTTGTTGAGTTTTTAAATTATGATTTGAAATTTGATATTTCTTACTAAAATTATACTTTGGTATTAGTATAACAGCCTGGAACAGTTGTGCATCAACTTCACCAATGAGAAACTGCAACAGTTCTTCAACCATCACATGTTTGTGCTGGAGCAGGAAGAGTATAAGAAAGAAGGCATTGAGTGGGAGTTCATTGACTTTGGGATGGACCTGGCTGCTTGCATCGAGCTCATTGAGAAGGTATTTATCTACTATAAAAAAGTCCTACTGTATAATATGTCACCACAGTTCACATTTATCTATATTAACTTTCCCTGACTTAAATACAGCCAATGGGCATTTTCTCCATCCTGGAAGAAGAGTGTATGTTCCCCAAAGCAACAGATGCTTCTTTCAAGAACAAGCTGTATGACCAGCACCTTGGCAAGTCCAGTAACTTCCAGAAACCTAAGCCTGCCAAAGGGAAGGCTGAGGCCCACTTCTCCCTCATCCACTATGCTGGTACTGTGGACTACAGTGTCACTGGTTGGCTGGAGAAGAACAAGGATCCTCTGAATGAGACTGTTGTTGGATTATATCAGAAATCATCTAACAAACTTTTGGCTCATCTTTATGCCACCTTTTCTGCTGTAGATGGTAATAAAAATAAGAAATTATCTTCTTTTTTGTCTTAATGAGTTTTATGTAGTTGAGAACTTATAGTTACTTTTTTTCAGCGGATGGTGGAAAGAAGAAGGTAGCCAAGAAGAAGGGGTCTTCATTCCAAACTGTCTCAGCTCTTTTCCGGGTAGGGGACATTTAAAAGTACTTTTATACATTAAGCTCAAAAGCAAGAGTTTCAAACCAGATTTATTTGAGAGCTATTACATTGCTTTAAGCTGATCACCTTATCACCTAATATTTAATGGGATGTATTAACAATGTAATTTATTGTAGTTGAAACAGTTATGAAAGTAGATCCAGAAACTGATTATTATTTTTTACTGTGTTTAACACAATTAAGTGGGGGACTGGCTACACTTGGATACAATAGGACCTTGACAAATACTTCTTGACCTGATTTATAACATAGGATTGATACCTAATACCCCAGTGGATGACCTCAGGAAGCCCTTTATATACATATGTACATACATATAAATATATACATATACACATGCATACATATATGAATGTATAGGTGTATATATGTATATGTGTGTATATGTGTGTATGTATATATATATATATGTATATGTATATATATATGGCACCTACCTCATAGGATTGTTTTGAGAATCAAATAAGAAAATGTATGTGAAGTGCTTTGCAAATCTCAAAGTGCTATATAAATGATAACTATTTTGAGTCAGTAAACTGACTAAAAGAAGATAGTGTAATTGAACACATACCACTAAAATGTCCACTACGACTCTGTTCATATAAGACCATCTGTCACAAAAACTGAAGGTTAAAGTTGTTATTCATTTATATTTATAAATAATTCTGAAGGATCTTTCTTATTATTCCATAAAAATAGAGAGCTTCTCAGGAAGGAGTGGTAAATCAGAGGAAATATATGTTATTTTAATGCTTTGTGATGTGCCTACCTTGTATTTTTTTAGGAAAATCTTAACAAGTTGATGTCAAATTTAAGAACAACTCACCCTCATTTTGTACGTTGTATAATTCCCAATGAAACCAAAACCCCAGGTAATTCACAATATAAATCTCCAAACCATTCACTGTGTCAGATAATTTGGTGTGTATCTGATTTTTTGTTTGTTTCTATATCTCAGGAGCCATGGAACACAGCCTTGTCTTACATCAGCTACGCTGTAATGGTGTCCTGGAAGGGATCAGGATTTGCAGGAAGGGATTCCCAAATAGGATCCTTTATGGAGATTTTAAACAAAGGTATGGAATTAAAAATTCATATCTTATTCTTCTAATGAGAAGGGATAATACTGGCATCTGAACCAATCGATTGAATAACATGTATTTATTAAGAGGCTACTATGTACCAGGCATTTTGAAGTTAAAAAGACAAGAATGAAATAGCTCCTGACATTAATATTCCTGATCTTCTATCAGAGGAGATCCACATCTACACATAGAAGTATAAAGACCAGTATTTGGGAGGATCTAGAAAGCCTCATGTAAGAAATGGCACTTGAGCTAAGCTTTGAAGACAGCTAGAAATTCTAAGAGCTATGGGTACATTCCAGACAAGGATGAGGCACAGAAATAAGAAAAAGAATGCGTATTTGAGGAACAACTAGAACACCAGTTGGCTGGACCAAAGATTCTGTAAAATAGTCATTTATGACAAGGCTGAGGTTTTAAATGCCAGAGAGGAATTTTAGAGGTAATAGGGAGCCATTTTAATTTACTGAGCAGGGGAGTGAAGTGATAATGGTTAGACCTGTGATTTAGGGCTATTTATTTGTTAGCTGAAATGGAGAAGTACTGATAAGAGGTCAGTTTCAAATGAAAACTGATCAACTTCCTTCTGGAATTCTTAATTCACCACATGAATGAGATGTATGTATTTCTTTTCTAGAGATTGAACCATATGTCCAACTCAGGAGATGTTAGTCCTAACTGTGGTTCTGGCATTAAATAGATGTATGACTTTGGGCAAATCACTTCAGCTCTTGCATCTCTGTTTCTTTATTTATATAATGAGTTGCTTAGACTTGATCATCTTTAAGGTTCTTATAACTTTAATAATCCAACATTTGCCTTATGTTTAAATTTGCAGGTACCGTGTGTTGAATGCCAGTGCTATCCCAGAGGGGCAGTTTATTGACAGCAAGAAAGCTTGTGAGAAATTGTTGGCATCTATTGATATTGACCACACCCAGTACAAATTTGGACATACCAAGGTATTTACTTGACATTTCCAATACATTTCATATGTTAGACACTTACTTTCTTACTTACAACTAACACGAAACTAAATGTTGCTTTGACTTTTCTTCTTTAAGGTGTTCTTTAAAGCTGGCTTATTGGGAACTCTGGAAGAGATGAGGGATGATCGTTTGGCTAAATTGATTACACGGACTCAGGCTGTATGCAGAGGGTTCCTCATGAGAGTGGAATTCCAAAAGATGGTCCAGAGAAGGTAGAAAACTGTCTTAATTTATGCGTGTGCACACGCACACACACACACACGCACACACACACACACACACACACACAATGGGAGATTCTTTTCAAAGTAACCAAAGTTTTCTTATAGGGAGTCCATCTTTTGTATTCAGTACAACATTCGCTCATTCATGAATGTCAAACACTGGCCATGGATGAAATTGTTTTTCAAGATTAAGCCCCTCCTCAAGAGTGCTGAAACAGAAAAGGAGATGGCCACTATCAAGGAAGAATTCCAGAAAACTAAAGATGAACTTGCCAAGTCAGAGGCAAAAAGAAAGGAGCTTGAGGAAAAAATGGTCACTCTACTACAAGAAAAAAATGACCTTCAGCTCCAAGTCCAATCGGTATGTATTTTGTAATCTTTTTTCTACCATTTCCTTTTAGTAGCTAGCAAGATACAGTGAAAATAGTGCTAAGTTTGAAGTCAAAGGACCTGAGTTTAAATTCATCCTCTATTTTCTACTACTGTGTGACTGTTCACAAGTCACCTTTATTTTCTGGGCTTCAGTTTCACTGTTTATAAAATGAGATTGGACCAGTTATTTCAAAGGTCTCTTTCTATTCTAATTCTGTGATCCTTGATATAAGTAATTGGGGCACCGGTTAATTAGTGTTATTTTTCAAAATAAAAGCTGACATTTACTAGTTGGAGAATATTACACAGTACTTACTGAATAATTAAGGATGTAAGGCATGTCAGAAATTATTTCCTTAAAGTGGAATAATTCTCTTTCAAAGGAAAGTGAAAATTTGTTGGATGCTGAGGAAAGATGTGACCAGCTGATTAAAGCCAAATTTCAACTTGAAGCTAAAATCAAGGAAGTGACTGAAAGAGCTGAGGAGGAGGAGGAGATCAATGCTGAACTGACAGCCAAGAAGAGGAAACTGGAGGATGAATGTTCAGAACTCAAGAAAGATATTGATGACCTTGAGCTGACACTAGCCAAGGTTGAAAAGGAAAAACATGCTACAGAAAACAAGGTATGACCTTTGTGGGTATTTCTTCTTAAAGTAAGTCATTGAGGGACTCAGAGTAGGTGCTCAGATAATGTGCTATGCCTTCCTGTATGCTTTTTCACAGGTTAAAAATCTAACTGAGGAATTGGCAGGCCTGGATGAAACAATTGCAAAGCTAACAAAGGAGAAGAAGGCTCTCCAAGAGGCCCATCAGCAAACTCTGGATGACCTCCAAGCTGAAGAAGACAAAGTCAATACATTGACAAAAACTAAGAGCAAACTGGAACAACAAGTTGATGATGTGAGTGATAATCATCTCAGAAAATGACCATAATTTAAAAGCCATTTGTTATCAAACTAAAACTATTTTTCTTTCAGCTTGAAAGTTCCCTGGAACAAGAAAAGAAAGTTCGTGTGGACCTTGAAAGGAATAAAAGAAAGCTTGAAGGAGACTTGAAACTTGCCCAGGAATCCATATTAGATTTAGAAAATGACAAACAGCAGTTGGATGAAAGACTGAAGAAGTATGCCATAAAACTACTTATTTTTATTTTGAAATTATTTGAGTCTCAGTTTCCTTGCTTGTAAAAAAATGAGTTTGAATTATTTTTAATGTCCCTTCTGTATCTAAAGGTGTGTGGTTCTGATGAGTTTTCTTTATATTTTTAAATTTATTTTTGCTTCCATAGGAAGGACTTTGAATATAGCCAGTTGCAAAGCAAACTAGAAGATGAGCAGACTTTGGGCCTTCAATTCCAAAAGAAAATCAAAGAACTACAAGTAAGATGCTCCACAGGGATGATGTAGAATTTGATGTAACCAATCATATATCTTCTGCCCCTGTGTTGGAGGTGGCAATTTGGGGAGTTATGAAGATAAGTAAATAGGTGGGGCCCTACTTGTTCCTCCAAGTTCTTTCTCAATCTGCTCTCAGAAAAGTGATAACCACCAAGTAAAAAAAAAAAAAAAATAAGTCACCACTCCATCTGCATAGCATGGAATGTCACACTTTCCTTATTTAGCAATTAACTTTTTTTTTTAACATTTAAAGTTATCCTTGAAAGAGTGACCATGGCATGATTATCTTATGCAGGCTCGAATTGAAGAGTTGGAAGAGGAAATTGAAGCAGAGAGGGCCACTCGGGCAAAGGCAGAGAAACAACGAAGTGATTATGCCCGGGAATTAGAGGAGTTGAGTGAAAGATTGGAAGAGGCTGGAGGCGTCACCTCAACCCAGATCGAACTCAACAAGAAGCGAGAGGCAGAATTCCTGAAGTTGAGGCGGGATCTTGAAGAGGCCACGCTACAGCACGAAGCTATGGTTGCTACCTTGAGAAAGAAGCACGCGGACAGTGCGGCTGAACTCAGTGAGCAAATCGACAACCTGCAGAGGGTCAAACAGAAACTGGAGAAGGAGAAGAGTGAACTCAAGCTGGAGATTGATGATCTTGCTAGTAATGTGGAAAGTGTATCAAAATCAAAGGTGCTTTTCTTTTTCATGTCAAGACAAAAGCCCTTAATTCATTGGAAACCCCAATGTTGACTCATTTGGAAGCAGAATAATAAGACTGTCGTTTCTTAACTTTTTAGGCAAATCTAGAAAAGATATGTCGGACACTGGAGGACCAGATAAGTGAGTCACGGAGCAAGACGGAAGAAACTCAAAGGAGTTTGAATGAGCTGACTGCTCAGAAGGCTCGTTTACAGACTGAGTCCGGTGAGGATGTGACAGAAAGTAGAAAGGGAAATAACCCAAACCTGAGAGTAGACTAAGTAATGTTTCCAAAGTAAGACATGCTTGTGTCAGCGAATGGTGCGGACGCCGTGAAAAGCACCCACAGATGATGAGATCAGAGTATCAAAAGCAGAGCTGATTCTTATGAAGGGCTAGATGCCTTAGAGAGTGTCTAAGGAAGTTCATTTTAGGAAGGACAATTGAAACAGCTCACAAAAGGATGTTGGGTGATTTACCAGAAAAGAAGGATAACTTTGGAGAAGATAGGAAAGAACAATTGCCCAAGAAATCATAGCAACCTAGTTTTAGAACCTAACAACTGGGGAGCCTGAAGCCCCAGAAGAGAGAATAAGGATCAATCCCAAATCATGTAGTGAGTCATGAACTAAAAAAGACCTCCTGATTTTCAGTGCTGAGACCTTACCACTCCTCCATTTTGCCATTGGTGAAATCAAGTGATTCATTTTCTGTACCTTTTTCCTTTTATAAGAAGAATTTTTACTCATGCAAGGAAGGAGACATCCCAAAAAAGGATCTTAGTTTGTTCATTTTAAGCAAGAGATTAATTCATCTTTATATTCCAAGTGCCTAGTACAGTGTCTAGAACATAGTAGGTGCTTAATAAATACTGTTGGTTGGTTTAATCATTGAAAAAAATGTAATTTTTAAAAGAGGCAGTCCATTTTGAGGATCTTGGGCTTGAAATAGCAAGGATGGAAGCAAATGCTTTTAGTGCCTTTGACTGGGAAAACATAACTCTTCCCAGATCCATTGCCACACAGGTAAATTAACTTGCTAGTAATCACAACCAAAGAACTGAAGATTCATTGAAGTCATTCTAATGGCTTTTGTAAAGCATCATATCACTAGACACTTAGTATGTGCTACTTGATATTATTTATTGTGCATTTCCTTTCTCCCTGAAAAATTATAAATCTAATAAGGTCAGGAAACCATGTCATATGCTTCTGTATCTCTAATAATGAGCACAGTGCCATAGTGGGCACTTAATAACATTTTGTTGATGATATTAAAGAGTTTTGCCTCTCCCTACTCCCACCTTTGATCACAGGTGAGCTGAGCCGTCAACTAGAAGAAAAAGAAAGCATTGTATCCCAGCTTTCTAGGAGCAAGCAAGCATTTACACAACAAATTGAAGAGCTCAAGAGGCAGCTGGAAGAAGAAACCAAGGTAAATACTGTGGTAACATTTGCTTACTGCTCCACCAGAATAAGAAAATTCTGTAGCTTACAGAAACAACCAAATTTGAATTCTGCAAGGCATACTAACATTTTAGCTTAATCCATTCTGTGTTCTGTTTGCATTTCCTAGGCCAAGAATGCCCTGGCCCATGGATTACAATCTTCCCGTCATGACTGTGATTTGTTGCGGGAACAATATGAAGAGGAGCAGGAAGCCAAGGCTGAGCTACAGCGGGCGCTGTCCAAGGCCAACAGTGAGGTCGCCCAGTGGAGGACCAAATATGAGACAGATGCCATTCAGCGCACAGAGGAACTGGAGGAGGCCAAGTATGGAATAATATTTGTTTTGGAGGGAGTTAGCATTCTAAAAATCTCAATGTCTACCAAGGTTTTCCTCTCACCTAAAATGGATAGATGTTGGCATTCTGTTTGTTCAGGTTAAGTGAGACTAAGTGAGGTATTCATAGGTCATTAACCAGTTAACAAAAGGAGTTATACTCAGTCCTAACTTAGAATATACAATAGTACTTGGCTCATATGGCCTTCTTTGTCTCTTTATGGACAGGTTTCTGGTCAGTGTGATAGGATGGTGGTCTCAGACATCCACCAAGTCTGACGGACACCAATTCTCTATGAGTGGGACCTTGTAGGCTCATAAGCAACCAGGAAACCCTATCAACAGGGGCAGAGCCCACCAAGGAGCTATATAAAGGGAGACCCAACTTGAACCTTGCTTCAATTTTGGGCCAATAAAGCCATGACCTTGTCACTTTTAGGGGAAATCTAGCCTAACCTATGTTTGGGGGAAGAAGGGGGATGATAAAATGAAACTATGGTAGATTTTGGACCTGTCACTTCTACCTATCACATCAGATGCCTTCTTAGGCAGCTAAATGGAGTATTGGACAGAGTAGTGGACTTAGAGTCAGGAATACACTTCTTGGCTGTGTGATTCTGGGCAGATCACTTGACAATAGTACCTTTTTCATTAGATTGTTGCGCAGATCAAATGAAATAAAGTACTTCTTAAATCTCTAAGAACAATATAAAAATATTTTACTATTATATTGAATTTAGAATCACTGATACATAAAATCTTTTGCTTTAGAAACCAGAAGCTCTAATGAAATGTCTTTTCTTTCTATTCTCCTCTGCTATACTACAAAATGGTACCTGATATTCCATAAGTTTTCATCAATAACATAAAGAACTTTGATTATCTCTGGAGACAAGATACAGCTTATCTATTCATAAGAAACTTGTGTAGAAAATAAATACTTTAAGGTGATGCAGTGGATAGAAAGCTGGCATTGAAGACAAGAGGACCTGGGTTAAAATCTGATCTCAAACCTTTACTAGCTGTATGATCCTGGGCAAGTCACTTAACCACTTAACCCTAATTACCTTTAAAAAAAAGAGTTATTTTAGGGATAATGGAATAAGTAGATGCTAGAAAAAGAAACATAACCAGTAGGTTAATGAAAGGTGACATGTTACAGTGGAAAGAGCAATGACATTGGAGTTGGAGGACTTGGGTCCCTCCAACTCCAAAGATTCTACCTTTGTCATTTACTTCCTGGTGTGACCTTGGGCCAGTCACTCACCCTCTATGGACCATAGTTTCTTCATCTCTAAAATGAGGTAGTTGGACTAGATGACCCCCAACATCCTTCCCAAATCTAAATATGAATCTATGAGATTGTAAGTACCTTGGAGGCAAGAACTGTATTTGCTTTTCTTTGAATCCCTAGTGCTTAGCATAGCTGTAAGCACTTAATAAATGTTTCTTGACTTAACTTGAATAAATATATTTTAAAAGTAGTGAAACTTTAATAGAATTTGCTTTTGTCTCTTATCCTTTAAGGAAAAAACTTGCTCAACGCCTTCAAGATGCTGAGGAGCAGGTTGAAGCAGTGAATGCGAAGTGTGCTTCCTTAGAAAAGACAAAGCAGAGGCTACAAGGAGAAGTGGAGGACCTCATAATAGATGTTGAGCGAGCCAACTCACTGGCAGCTGCTCTGGACAAAAAACAAAGGAATTTTGATAAGGTACCTTATTAACACATAAGGTATAAGCAGTGGGGTACAACAGAAAGTGTGCCAGTCTGGAAAAAAGGATGTCTTAGATAGCATCATGGCGCCTGCTGCCAACTATCCACATGACCTTGGATAAGTCATATCTCTCCTCCAGTCTTCAGTTTTGATGAAATGATCTTTAAAATTCCGTCTCACTCCACCATTCCATGGTTCTATTAGAACCTTTCTCTACTCATGCAGATTTTCCAAACTATATTGTGCTGCTCAGTTCAAAATGACTTTTAAGAAGCAGTAGTGGAAAGAAAAAGTGCTAGATTTGAAGTCAGAGAACCCAAGTTCAAACCCTGGTTCTGCTACTTATTTATAATTTACTTAACTGAGTCAGTTTCCTCATCTGTAAAATGAAGGAGTTTGACTACCTGACCTCTAAAGTTCCTTCCAGCTGTATTATTCTACGATTTTGCTTCATCCTGTTGCTGGTCTGCTTGAAGCTAATGAGATAGTTAAAGACCTGTTGAAAGTCTGATCAGAGGCTTCATATGGCAATATATCCTTCAACAGGACCAAATATACAAATTTAAAACCTACTAATGAAACATCTATGTCTCCACATATATGTATACGTAAGATCCATGCAATCATTTTAAATACGAGAAATGCAAATATTTGGGAGGGAGCAAAGTCTTGATTTGTCTGAGAAAGTGACTTTATGGGCTATGCTTTTCCACAGAATGAAATTAAAGGAAAGTAAGAGGCAGAAAATGGCAAGTCAGCTTCTAACATTGCCTCTCCATACTAATGGTTGCAGAGTTCGGATGAGCAAAGCAGAAAAGCCTGTTGGCTGGATAACCCAGTGAGTAACTCTGTACGCCTTTGTTTTGTTCAGGTCCTGGCCGAATGGAAGACAAAGTGTGAAGAAAGTCAGGTTGAGCTGGAAGCAGCCCTAAAGGAGTCCCGCTCTCTGAGTACTGAACTCTTCAAATTGAAAAATGCCTATGAAGAAGCATTAGATCAACTGGAAACTGTGAAGCGAGAAAACAAGAATCTAGAGCGTAAGTTCTAGTAGCTAATGTGGAATATTTTGTGAAAATTCCTGCCTTTGTACTTCTGTCACATTACTGTGCTAGAAGGAGGAATTGTGCTGACCCAGCATGCCCTCAGACTCACCAGGGCTGCCAGGAAGGGAATGCTGCCACCTTTGTTAGAAATATGTTCATAGTCTCTTTAGCTACCACTAAACAGATAGGTAGTACATACACAGTATCTTTTCTTTGAGGGGCTTCTAAGATACTAGTTAATGAATCATTTATTGCTGCCTAATTGTAAGTAGGGTACTTACTGGCTGCTGTTGGAGAATATGAAAGCAATTTAAAACATGTTCTCTTCCTTGAAAGAGCTTATAGTTTAGCACATATATAGTGAGAGATATGTCATTGTACATATAGCTGTGTTGATTTTCCCCCTCAAAACTATACTGGTAGAACTTCAGATTTTATTGTTGTGTCTGATTCTTTGGTGACCCGATTTAGGATTTTCTTGGCAAAGATACTAGAATGGTTTGCCATTTCCTTCTCCAGCTCGTTTTACAGATGAGGAAACTGAGGCAAACAGAGTTAATTGACTTACCCAGGGTCACAAAGTTAGTGAATGTGTGAGACCAGATTTGAACTCATGAAGATGAGACTTCCTGACTCCAGGCCCCACACTCTATCCACTCTGCCACCTAGTAATCTTTGGGAATTTCAGATTTAGTGGTTGAGAAAATCTTTTGGACTCTAGGCATTTTAAATTAATGTTCACTTTTTACTTCATAGAGGAGATAGCAGATCTTACTGAACAAATTGCTGAAAATGGTAAAACCATCCATGAACTTGAGAAATCGAGAAAGCAGATTGAGTTGGAAAAAGCTGATACACAACTGGCTCTTGAGGAAGCAGAGGTAGGTTTTAGTGCTAAAAAAAAAAAAGCAGGCAGAAATGGGTGAGAATGTCTATAACCCTGACCTAGGTTTGGTATATCTGTTTTTATTTCCTGATTTTTTTTTCATTATATTCCTTTTCCCCTCCTTGTCTAAACCACTGCTCTGTCTTACCTTTTGCATAACATTATTGTAAGGTGTAATAATGTCTAAGAATTGCTTCTGAAAGCCTTTAAGAAAATTATTGCTTAAATGCAAATATTAGATCTCAAAGATGTGATTTATTATCATTGCTAGTAACTACTTACCAATATGGATGTATAGGGAAGACAAACTAGGAAATTCAGTTTCAAGTATTACAGAAGTAGCAGGTGGTATATTTAGCTGGGCCCAAACATAGTGTTCTCTGAATTGTCCCTGGTATGTTTTTTTTTCCTTTTAAAGGCAGCTCTTGAGCATGAAGAAGCTAAAATCCTCCGCATCCAGCTTGAACTGACACAAGTAAAATCAGAAATTGATAGAAAGATAGCAGAGAAAGATGAAGAGATTGAACAGCTTAAGAGAAACTATCAGAGAACAGTGGAGACCATGCAGAGTGCCCTAGATTCCGAAGTGCGAAGCAGGAATGAGGCCATCCGGATAAAGAAGAAAATGGAAGGAGATTTAAATGAAATAGAGATCCAGCTGAGCCATGCCAACCGCCAGGCTGCTGAGACCCTGAAACACCTCAGGAATGTGCAAGGACAACTTAAGGTTGGTGTTGCACCCCCTAGCTTTGGACTTAGCCACCAGTATTGGTAAAACTATGGACCCTGGGCTATAATGGTCATGACCCTAATACTTCTACTTCCAAGAACATCTTTCTTGTCTTTCTAATCAGGATAGCCAACTGCATCTGGATGATGCTCTCCGAGGCCAGGAGGATCTGAAAGAACAGCTCGCTATTGTGGAGCGCAGAGCCAACTTATTGCAGGCAGAAGTGGAAGAACTCCGAGCTGCTTTGGAACAGACTGAGAGAGCTCGGAAGTTGGCAGAACAGGAGCTCTTGGATTCCAATGAGAGGGTGCAACTGCTGCACACCCAGGCAAGTAAAAGTGAGGAAAGAGAAGTGGAGCCTTGTCCGTGGGTAGCAAGGCTAACTTCGTTCTTTTTCTTTACATTAGAACACCAGCCTCATTCATACAAAGAAGAAACTTGAAACGGATGTTACCCAACTCCAAAGTGAGGTTGAGGATGCCAGCAGGGATGCAAGAAATGCTGAAGAGAAAGCAAAGAAAGCCATAACAGATGTAAGATTTTTTCTTCTTCATAACTGCTTATTTTTATTCTCCGTTCAATTGCCAAGGACTCTAATATTAGCTAGCATTTTGTATGCTGGTTTACAAAGCACTTTACATAGGTTTTTCAGTTCATTTTCAAAACCACCCTACAAATGGAGGCACTATTATTTTCTCCATTTTACAAACTGATTGTGAAAAAGGTTACGTGTTTAGCTTAGGGTCACCTACCTAGTAAGCATCTGAGGCAGGATTTGAACTAAGGTCCTCCTGTCTCCAAGTCCAGTACTCCATCCCCTAAACTGGCAGCACCATCATTTAATAGCAGGATTTTTAAAGCATCACTAGAACTGTTTTTTAACAATCTGTCTGGGGAATATATACATAAATAGATGTGGGAAATGGCATTTTGCTGTAAATATTCTATTTTACTGGTTCAGTTTTTATCCTCCCTTCTTGTTGAAAAATTTTGTATATGCAACAACAGTGCCTTACAGATACCATAGACAATGAGAAACTAGAAGGTATTATGTTCTACTTCTTTCCCTTCTTTCTTTCTTTGATTTATTTTAAAGGCAAAATTGAGATCAACTGGTAACATTTTCCCTAAAAAAATTGCCGTTTTCTAACAAAGCCCTCTTTCCTTAGCTAAGCAACTCTTACATCTTTTCCCACCATCCTAGCGAAGACATCATTCTCCCTATTCCAAGTTATGTGCCTGTAACTTTGATACCAATCTCTGTTGTTTTACATATGGCTGGCTTTCTTTCTCCTTTAGTCTCATTTTGTTAGCTTTTAGATCCGCCTATCTTTTTTATATCTCTCTGAGTATCTCATCTGTCCTCAGGTCTTCAGATGTTACTTATTACAAATACATCTCTATCCTTGAACTTTCACCTTCTGTGTTTTTTGCTGGCTGTAAATCATTACATTTATTTACTTTCCCATCCAAAATCAGAAACTACACCACCACCACCACTTTTTCTCTCCCATGACTGGGAAATGCAGAATGAATTTTAATTTATACTTCTTCAATACTTTGATAGTTCTATATCTCACTGATATGAGTTTTGTATGCTTCTTTTATTTTTTATCCTGGGTGATTAACATCCATATTCTTCCATAACTTCTCAAACAATCCACCCAACATTTTGAAGGTCTTCCTATAGCTTCTGGTTGTAATTTGAAGGTACAAATGGAGTACTTGATCCCTCTATACATTATTCCTTCTCACCAGTTGATGGTAGCCAATTAGGATGGACCCAACCAGATGGAATCAGAATGTTACCAGGTGTCTTGAAGAGTCTCTATAGGGATTGGTTTGGATATCCCAAGATACACAAGAAAGGGCATAAGATAGCCCTAACCCCATGGTATAATAGAGAGAACGCTAGATTAGTCTCAGGTCCACCTTCTCACTAACCTTGGGAATTTGAGCAAATCATTTCACTTTCCTCCTATTAATCTGTATAACAAAGGGGTTGGGCTAGTTGAACTCTAAGGTCCCTTCTATTTTATGATTCTGTTATTTCCAGAATTTGGTAATATAAGAATAACTTAGTATTCATGCCTCAGTTTCATTTGTAAAATTGAAAATTTTTGTTTGCTTTCAATAACTGTTAAGCAATGATTAGAACTAAATAATAAAGGCACTGAACATACTCAAAGGAGCCAATAAAATGAAGCCTAAGGAAAGAGAGAAGCAATCTTTAATTGAGGATTACTACATCAGGAACTGAAGTTTTATTCTTTTCAATACACTTTAGAATTGTTAACTATAACTAAAATGTTTTTTCTCTAATAGTAATCATTTTTAAATTAGTACCCAATTCTTGCTTATGTATTGAGAGAAAACCTTGGAAAAGTGGATAGAGAAAGCTGACCTTGGAATCAAGAAGACCTGGTTTCAAGTTTTGCCTCTGAAACATAGTGGCTGTGTGACCCTGAACAAGTCACTTGTCCCTTCAGTGTCCCTTCATTCCTCTAATACTATACATTGTAGAATAGTTGTCACTATACTGTGAGAGGAAGCTTCTTTCTCTAGATTTCCTTACATTAATGAATTCACAGCTCCATATTAAAACATGTACGTATAAATTCCTATTTGTTATCTACTTGCCATTGCCAAGGTCTCTATTGTACTGGGTCTTACTCTTAGCTCTGGTGTTAGCCCCCATTTATTTCATTCTTTATTCTTTTCTCAAATATGGTACTATTTGCCTCATAGTGAGGAAAATTTTGTAAAACTTGAAGTCCTTTATAAACATGTGGTATTGAGTGAATGTAATTCATGTTGCCAGGCAGCCATAATGGCTGAGGAGCTGAAGAAGGAGCAGGACACCAGCGCCCACCTGGAACGGATGAAGAAGAACCTGGAGCAGACGGTGAAGGACTTGCAGCACCGCCTGGATGAGGCTGAGCAGCTGGCTCTGAAAGGAGGGAAGAAGCAGATCCAGAAACTGGAGACGCGGGTACCTATCAGAGCTAAATGGAACTTTTCTTTTTAGGTGTAATGTGGTGGGGGACTATGCCTCCTGGACACTCTTTTCTTGTCTGTGTTATACCAGCAAACCATGCTCAATTATTTTTCCAGATCCGAGAGCTAGAGTTTGAACTTGAAGGAGAACAGAAACGAAATACAGAGTCTGTGAAGGGACTCAGGAAATATGAACGGCGAGTCAAAGAGCTGACTTATCAGGCAAGTGGAAGAAAAACAAGTATTTTCCTGCTTTGCCTTTTCTAATATCTTTGAACCTCAGCATTTTATCTCCTAAAATACTGAACTTAGAAATGTCTTAGAAAAAGTCATAAGTGAAGGACAGAGGAAAAAGGAAATTAGAGGAAGAAGAACTGCCTATGGGTGTATAGAAAATAAGAGTTTATGTGATGTGACTATTCCAGAAGAGAGAGACACCAAACCCTTGGATAGATCCATAGCTTAGAATCTTAGAATTATTGGCTTCCTTCAAAACTCAGTTCAAGCACCACCTTCCATGGGAGGACTTCCCTCATAGTACCAGCTGATAGTGATTTCACTACCAAATTACCTTGTATTTATACTGTATATGTTTTCTCTACACAAATATAATTTCTCCCTTGATGGACTGTAAGTTCCTCATGGATAAGCCCTGTTTCATTTTTGTCTTTGTATTCCCAGTACCTGGTACATAGTAGGACTTCAAAAATGACTTTTGATTGATTGAGTGGTGACAAAGCTCACAGTCAGTTTGACGCTTTCCTAATGCAGCTCAAGTTCCATTGGATCCAATCAAGTGGCAAAGAGTTGTCAGAGCCCCTGGAACTAGATGGGAAGAATCTTCCTGTTGTGATTGTCCTGGCAATTAGAGCTGGGTAGAACTGGCGGTGGTGCCTCTAATCTATGTTTTTTTTTCAAATGGTATTCTCTGTTGCTCTATCACCTATACCTTGTTAAGTTTATTATGGTTGTCTTATCTTTTTAGGGCGAAGAAGACAGGAAGAATGTCCTAAGACTCCAGGATTTAGTGGATAAACTCCAAGTAAAGGTCAAATCCTACAAGAGACAAGCTGAGGAGGCTGTAAGTCATACAAGATGTATATCTTCAGAAACTGGCAAACTATTCTTATTTCTTACAAAAGATATGATGAAACCCATGCCACGATCTTTAACCTCCACTGACTGCTTTGTTTTAGGATGAACAAGCTAATGCTCATCTCACCAAATTCAGAAAAGCTCAACATGAGCTGGAGGAGGCTGAAGAACGAGCAGATATTGCAGAGTCTCAAGTCAATAAGCTAAGAGCTAAGACCCGAGATTTTACCTCTACCAGAGTAAGTTGGCATTAAAGAACACTGTTACTGAAAGGGAAGACTAGTTGAATTGAGTTAGACAAAAGGTAGCAAAAATGGGTGAGGAAGTGTAAGTTACCATTTGGAAGAATTTCCCCAAAGGGAAAGGATAGAAGACCAGTATTGTCCCACTGAGCTTTTCCTCTGCTTGTTCTCTAGGGAGTATATTTTGAGGATTCATCAAAGCAGAGAATTATGTGTCTGATATGACACACTTCTAACAATTCATTCACTTCAGAATTGTGCATCCAGGCTTTAGGAAAAGGAGGAGTAGGGAGGTAATAAGAAAACAACCGGGAACAAAGTGGGACTTTTTTCTTATTGAAATATTACTAATTTTATAATTGAAGTGAATGGGAAAATTTATTTGAAAAAAATTGTGTCATATAGTTATCCCTTCCACATCATGAGGATTTGGGGTACAATGTCCACATGATCTGAATAATCCACATACAATTTTTTGGTCCTCCTTTCATAACAGAAGAAGTCTGAATTTTTTATGGGGTGTTTACAGTACCTTATTGTAAAATTTGGGTTGAGTTAGGTTAAAACCTGGGTTAAATTAGGCTCTATGTCATCCGTGGGCCTTTGCATGTCATCTGCAGCTTCTGCAAAACTTCCCCAAAATTCCCACTTAATTTCTTATGCCAACATGTCATATATTGATTTTAAAAAATAGTTGTAATGTCGAAGGGATAACTGCAGTCACTTTTGCCAAAAATTCTTTATTTCCTGTCCTGGCTTACAGTTTATTTTCTTCTTAAAGAAGTTTTAGGGTCAGAATTTCCAAATGCCTGCAATTATATGTGTAGCTGTTCATAGATATAAGGGCCATAAAATGTACTTGAGTTGTCATATTAAAATATTGGCATATAAATTCATGAAGGTACCTTGAGAAAGGGTCTAGATGCAGGTCAATGCAGTGATATCTGATGTGAATATAAAATACTTCATTTTTTTCCATTCCCAGGTGGTACATGAAAGTGAAGAGTGATCTACTTCTGGGAGCTGGGCAGGAAATATGCAAAATGTATATTTCCCTGGTTCCTAACCATGTGTGCTTGTAGCTGCCATGTGGCTTTTTCTCACCTGTATATACACGCACATAATAAACTTTTCTCTGCCTTCACTTTTGAGCAGCTTCACTGTATCCTTTCTCCCACCCAGAGTTGAATAACATAGAGATCTTTGTGTTTATGTTGACGTCTCTGTGAACCAACAATTTGTTGAGTCAAAGAAGCCTGTGTCAGTGTTGCTTGGGGAAACAACTACATTACCTATCTGTCATAGCTTTGGGAAGATCAAGAGAATTTGTGAAACTACTTTGAAAGCTATCATATTCTCATAGTGACCTTATTACTTCCTTGCAAAAAGAATGCAGTATCAAGGTTTATATCTTTCTCCCAGGCCCAATCTTGATTCACGTTCATTGAATCAAGTCTGACTCTTCCTGACCCCATTTGTGGTTTTCTTGGCAAAGATACTGGAGTGTTTTATCATTTCCTTCTCCAGCTCATTTTACAGATAAGGAAACTGAAACAAAAAGGATTACGTGACTTGCCCAGGGTCATACAGCTAGTCATTGTATGAAGTTAGTTTTGAGCTCAGATCTTCCTTACTCTGGGCCTGGCACTCTAGTCACTTAGATACCCCAGAATCTTAATTCAGCTTCTGTCATTTCCCCTCAGCCATATTCTTGTTTTCCTCTCTGTCAGATACTCCTGTGTTCCTTAGAAAACTGATAGTCTGGATCAATGGGTGAAAACATTGTTGTTTCTTGTTGTGTTCATCCTTCGTTGTTGAAGAAGACCAGGCCATCAGAGAAATGATGACATCATTTGCACTTGACTTTGTTTTGCGGGAGGGAGGGCAGTGCAAGGTCACCAGCCTCACTTTCTCTTCTGGAGTCACGTGGATCCAGTGACCAGATATTCATCAGGATGACTGGAGATGGCCCAGGATGCAGTGGGAGACCCTGGCCCCTTTAGGCCAAGGTCTATTCAGGTACTCACTTAGGGTGAGGTAATGCCCTTTCATTGAATAGGCTTGTTAAAGAAGTAATCAAGGGATGGCCCCTTTAATGAGGCAAAGAAAAATAACTACATCAGACTGGGAGGGAAACAGCAACAGTTACTATTGACAATCACTCTTAAGCCAGGAGGGTTCAGAAAACAGCTCTTAGGCCGGGGCCCTCATGTTGTTCAGTCTACCTGGACGTCAGAGAACTATAGAAATTGAGAGTGGGAAGGGACCTTGGAGTTCATCTAGCACACCTCCTCTATTTTGTTGAGGCTTAGATGCTTCTTTTTAAGATTTTCAGAACAATTACTCTCAGATATGGGGGAGACAGACATATGGGTATATCCTTAAAATGGATATGATAGGGTCTAGTCTCACCAGTGATGAACCATATATTCTCATCTCCCTTCATTCTTTTGGGAATAATAGAGCCCCAGAAAAATTCTCTCTCTCTCTCTCTCTCTCTCTCTCTCTCTCTCTCTCTCTCTCTCTCTCTCTCTCTCTCTCTCTCTCGATGAATTCTAGAGTTTCTTTTGAACAGATAGTCATCAACTGGACTGAAAGCCTCTTAAGGACAGGGCACTGTCCTTGGGCAGAGTAGCTATTTAATAAATGTTTGTTTTTTATTATATCATATTTCCAGTAAATTAGAAAGTATTAGAACCGTATGGAATCATAGTAGCTTTACTGGATTTGGACTATTTCAAAGTCATCCAGCAGCTGAAAGAAACTTTTGCAATATTGTCTTCCATTGCTAAGAACGTGTCTAGCAAGTAAGAACCCTTAGGACATTGTATACACTTGGATTCAGACTCTGACTCTGATCCCCACATCCTGGAGGCCAGCCTTTAACTGCTCTGGGAGTGAACCAGAAAGTAAGCGAAGGAAAGGGAAGGGAAGCCACTGGAGCGGCTGATGGTGCTAAGTCAATTGCTTCTAACACCTTCCAATCTGGATTGAGTTTTGCATGTCTTGATCTTCTCCATGAGAAATTTTCAGAAAGGAGGGAGGAGGTGGAGAGGGAGGCTATTTAAAACTCTAAAGTTAAATCTTTTGAGTTTATAACACCAAGATCATGTCACATATTACATTACAGAGGCAACAGAGGTGAGAAGCGTGCTGGAAAATCCATGGAAACAAATTACAAAATTTACTATCTCCTGGGTTTTGCCTTCAGGATAGGAGACTGTTATTTGTATGAGTCTACATATCCATGACTTCAAGGTAGTCTATAACAATAGCAACATTAGCACATTTCAGTTTTCAAAAATATTTTCTATACATTTTTACTTGATCTTCATAATAGTCATATATGTTAGATAGTTTAGTGTTATTATCCCCGTTTTACAAATGAGGAAATGGAGGGTCAGAGAGTGATTTACCAAGTGTTACATTTAACAAAAGTGTATATGGGGAGGCAGTGTGATATAGTAGATAAAAACCCAGCCTGGGAACCAAGAGTACCTGAGTTTAAGTCCCATCTAGAATACAGCCAAGTTGTATAACCCTGAGAAAGTCACTTAATGTTTCAATATTTTAGGCAGTTCTCTAAGACTTTAACTTTCAAAAAAGGTGATCTTACATTAGTAGAGGAGTTTCTTCATCCTGAGAGTTCCCTATGACAATGAAATCATAGATCCAGTCCCTCTTCCCTATCCATATGGCTGAGTGGCATAGATGGAATTAGAACGCAAGCCTTCTGACTTCTTCTCTATATATACCACATGGCCTCTCTAGAGCTGGTCCCTAGTAACATGACTTTTTAATGCCTCAGCCAACAGTGAGTAATTAAGAAATGGAATGGATTACTGACCTATGATTATCACTGCTACTCAGAGGTCAGAAATTAAACTGAAAGGCTATTTGGCTATCAGGCATTGCCACGGCCAAAATGGTCATTTTAAAAAATTATCTTCTGCATTTTAAAGAGGATATGTATATAAAAGACAACAGTATAGACTTCTTGATATAAATTACCTAAATTAACTCATTCTATAACTTTCTAAATTGAGAACAGAAAATATACAACTTTTAGAAAACTGGAAGCCTCACACTGAAGTTTCTGATGGGAACGTATGATACGGCCCCTAACAGTTCAGTATGCTATTATAATCCAGTGGTTTTACATACCTCAAATTCTCAAAATAAAGGAAAATGAGGGAAATTAAATTCTGGAAGCTATCCATGAATGCATCTACTTGGAGAAAATTTATCCTATGAGAATATTACTCCTTTATAATGAAGTCAATGAGAAATACATTTTTGAACAATTTCCTTTATACTTTGGACATACACTTTGCTAGAATTCTACTGTTCTATAGAGTTCTACTATAGATTAATAAGACACTAAGCTCACTATTTTTAAGTGGGGAAAAGCACTGTACTAACCTTAGATAAGGAACTGAGAGTGACATTTAAAGAACAGAAGTACTGTCTTGGAAACAAGGCATCAACAGATTAAATAGCTGGGGAAATGGTCAAGAAGTAGAAAATCTTAGAAACGAGAGAGTTACAAAAAAGGATGGGTAAAGATTGGTGCTTGGTAAAATTTAATGTCTGCTTTTGAATATATTGACTTCAATTCCTTGTTCTCTCTTCCTATAAAAGCTGTTCTTTTACCTCCTCTACTTAAAATAAACCCAATTTTTTTTCTGAAGTTGGGGAGATATAGAACTTTAGATTTTTAAAAAGAGATTAAGAGTCACAATTTTAAATGAAATGGAAACCAAGAGTCTAAAAAACTTCTTTGCTGAGAATGGTTTTGAGATGCTCTCTTTTTTGATTGACAGTTGCCTTCATATTCACATGTGGGATACTGGTTCTAAAAAAGTAACAAGTCCTTATGGGGAGAAAACTAATGTTTGAAGTTTTCCACCAGCTGGGGAGGTCAACCTTCAACTTCTTTTAGGCTGGATCATCACAGCAGCTGAGAATGTGGGGCAAGGAATCTGTCTAGCATGCAGGAGTCTGTTTATACCCCTACAAATGGTCTGTTTCTAAAAACATCCTTGGGCTGAGGGGATTTGATGGCTACTTTCTGGGCTTGAACTATGATCTGGTTACCTTCAGCAATGCTGAGACATTCCCAGGAGCTAGCCTGCCTCCAGTCTGCATACCACCATGAGATAGTAACCCTCAAATGGCAAAGGCTATTTTTATCTAAGATGTTCTGTGTTTCCATGGTCATTAGGAATAAGAAGAAATCACAACTGGTGGCCATTAATAGATCTCCTTCCTTTTGTCTCTGAACCCCAGAAATTGATCCTCTTATGTTGTCCCCCTCCTTTTTTTTTATTGTCAGCATTCATTTTTCCATCTATGGTTCCCTAACTTTAGGTCTGTTTCTGAACTGGTTGAGGTTCCCCTCCTTTGTTGTTCAGCAGCAAGATAGTAAATATCATGGGATTTAAAATTGGAAGAGAACCTAGAGATTATTTAATATAACCTTTACATTTTAGAGATGAGAAAACTGAGTCCTAAAGCTAGGCAATAACTCGCTCCATGTTACATAGGTAGCAAATGGCCAAATTATGCTTTTAAGTCACGTATTCAGAGTCTGAATTCAATATTCTTTCAACTATACTAGGAACTCCATGGAGAATATTTTTTATAGAAAAACAGATGGAGTGAAACTAAAAACAACAAACATAGACAAGTTACATGGTTACCCAAAGTCTTAAGATTAATCCTTATCCTGCTTTATTAAAATATAAATTGTAGTAGACCTGGTTTCAAAGCTCTTTTCTCCTTTTCTGATTATCTATCCCACTGAACCACTCTTTCTATTTTTATTACATAACTGGTGTTCTCTTTATTCTTCATTTTATTTCCTCAAAGGGGTGGGGCAAAGTTTGTGATAGGCCTAATAGCAGACCATTGCAGAATGCCTAGGGGTTCAGAACTAGCTAGCATAATCTCTTCTTGCTTTACCTTATGAAGGCAGAAAGTGATTTGAAGACCAAAAAAAGAGAAAGAAAGAAAAGGAAAGGAAATTTTATAGGGTCTTAGATTTAGAGCTTGAAGGATAATAGGAATCTTCTAGAAAAGAGGTGTCAAATGCTAGGCCTCTGGGAAAAACATAATTGGTTTAGCAAACTACATATGGATAATATTAATTTGTGGTTTCTAAGTCAATATTTGACTGGAAGGGATTAGTTTCTATTTGATTTTTACACCACTGATCAACCTCTAGATCAACCTTTACATTTTACAGATGAAGAAACTGAAGCCCAGGTAGATTATTATGAAAATCTTATAGGTTATAATCAGCAGAACTAGAATTTGAACTTTATTCCTTAGACATGAAATCTAGAACTCCTTCCACCAAATCACATGGGCTTATTGCAATTAGAGTTGCAAGGAACCATACTGCTACAATTGTGTTTTTTTCTTGGAGGGTTGAGATAGGCTATCCTACTTTTAATTTCATGTTGAGAATTTCCGGTAAAGAAGCTTCCTACATTTGCAGGTACTCTGAAAATCATACTTTTGGGGCTTCAATCCCTCAGAGGTTAAGAAAATTGCACATATGCCATACAACCAGCATATATCAGAGTCTACACTTTAATTCACACATTCCTGCCTCTGAGACTCATCCTTTATCTAATTTACCATGCTATCTTTTGCCCCTATGTTCTAATGTGTTATACTACAGTTAGTCATGTAGTTATCTATATTTTATCTATAGTCCTACTAGACTATAAGTTCCTTGAGGGCAGATTGGAATGATGTTGCTCCATTAATGTATAGCATAACATTCTGCACACAGTAGGTACTTAAATATTTGCTATGTAGGAGAGTAACTGGTATGACTGATTTTTTATAGTTAGTGTAATAGCATTTATTGGTCCCTTTTTTGTGACTAGATCATATGCCACAATTTGTACAGCTATTTGATGTACAACAACTAGAAAATACTGCTATAAGATATTTTTGTATCTATGGTATCTGTTCTTATTTCATTGACCTCTTCATGGCATAGACCTACTAATAGCATCAAAGGATAACCAGGTCTGTGACTTTGGGCTATAGTTCTAAATTACTTTTCAGAAGTGCTGGATTAATTTACAGCTTCACAGACAGGGCATTAGTATTCCTGTTCTCCTAAAACCCATCTAACAATTGTCATTTTCCTTCTTTGTCATCAGTGTCAATCTAATGTGAGTGGGCTAGAACTTCAGAATTGTTCTAATTTGTATCTATTATTATTAATGATTTGGAATGTTTTTATATGGTTGCTGATAACTTAGATTTCTTGAGAATTTCCTTTTCATATGCTTTGATCATTCATCTATTGTAAACTCGTTCTTATTCTTATGAATTTGAATCAGTTTCCGACACGCTGACTTTTTTATGTAGAAAGTTTTCAATTTTATATAATTAAAATTGTGCATTTGATCTCCTTGATCTTTATCCCTTAAGAACTCTTCCCCTATTCATAGCTGGAAAAGGTGTCTCTTTTTCTGTTCCTCTAATCTGTTCATGACATGAGCTTTTATACCCAGGTCACATATTTATTCAGAGCTTATTGTAGTATATATGCTGTGAGATTCTGGTCTAAACCTGTCCTGTCATAGTCCTTGCTGCAAACAGTGACCTAGATTTCTTTGTCTCACTTTACTGACCTTTGAAAGGTTGGAAACTCCTCTACCTTCATCTAAAATGGAAAAGAGCACATGAAAGTCCAGGACCAAGGCCTATTTCTCAGGGCCAAAAAATCTCAGGTCTTAAGACCTTTTCTTCTCACACTGAGGTCTCTCAATAGACACCAGGGGTGATAGAGTCACTTGAAGTGAAAAGAGGCAAAGAGCTCGTGTGAAATACTGCCTCTAATGTTTACTACTTGTGTTGTAACCTTGGGCACAAAGTCTCCTCATCTATAAAATGAGGGGGAAGGTGGACTAGATGGTTTCTGAAGTCTCTCCTATTTTCCAACTATAATCCTTAAACTTCTTTGCTGCCATTTAATTGGCCCTCAATTCAACCCCAGTTTTTCATTCTTCTCTCATACTTTCTTCCCCACAGCATACATTTTAGCACAAGTTGATTTGTAAGTCAAGCTATAAGGATTAATACTGTTTTGAGTAAAGAGGAAAATAAGGTTCAGCAATAATGCGAAGAATTTTAAACAGTGTAGATGAATTCCTAAATAAAGGATAGTTTCTACCTTTCCCCAGTAAAGTCAGTAATTCAGGACCAGAGATCCAAAGTACTCCGTCTTAGCATAAGGCATAAGACCTAACATAGTGCCATGCTTATAATATGATTAATGAATATTTGTTGGTAACAAACTTATTCCCATTTGCTTGTCCATTAGGATAAGAATCTATCCCAATGTGATGATTATTCCCCTTTCGTGAGGTTTAATGTCCTGGCTAACTAAGTGTCACTCCCACTGGGAAGATAAGCACTTCAGCTGTTATTTCACAGAGTAGATTTAAATAGTTGGCCTTCAAATCACCTGTTGCTTCCTTTTTGCAACCACCATGGTTTGGAGGGTGGCAGCAATAGCTGATTACCCAGTGCTGGGCACCAGTGTTTACCACGGTGCAGGAAGGTACTACCAAAGCCTCATGATAATCTGGCCTAGTTGCTGTAGACTTTATAAAGTGAGGGGCGGGGGAGCAGAGCAAGGCCTCAGTCCAAGCTCTCAACTCAATTTAGGTTGCTAAATAGTATGGGAAGGAGGAACTCTTGAATAGCACTATCTAATGGGCAAAACATTTGGGGACAATCAAGATATATGATTGTATTGTTATAGGGGCTTCCCAGTGAGTAAACTCCCTATTCTAAGGCAGGTCTTCAACTGTTACAGAGTTCTTTAGGGATATTGAAAAAGTAAGTGGTTTGTCTGGATCAAACAGCCAGCATGAGTTCATAACATCCTATCAGTCCATCTCTCTTTATGATTTGGTCCTCCTGAACCCATTTTTCATTCTCACTGTCACATCCAATACTTTCTCAAGGTATCACCCCTACCCTGACTTTACTTTCCTCCGTTCTTGATTTTGACACCATAGTTAACTAATTCCAATCTATACTGTCCTCTACTTTTGATTCCCTTGCCCCTGTTTCTGTCACTCATGCCTTATCAAACTCTGGTTAATTTCCACCAATCCATCTCATTTGTTCATCTATAGGTTCTAAATTGAGCTGGGAAAAAGAATAAAATTGTGCTGACTAGGGTTACTAAAAATATGTTATCTAACGTACATTGTGCTCTCACTGTAGCCAAACAATCCTATTATTCCTCCCTAATTGGCTCTCTATAACACTCTCCACAGTGGCTGTTCCCAATTTCCTCTTTTTTCAATCAATCCACACTACCCTTATACTCACCTGATAGCTTGAGGACCATATTTCAGAAGCCTTCTTTTTATGTTACAACCAGTTGACATCATCCTTCATTCTCTCTTCATTAGTCTAGTCTCTGGAAGGGGGTAACCCTTCTCACCAGGGCCAAGTCCTCCCCATATTCCCTGATGTGCCTCCTCTTTGTCACATTCAATCTTTATCTAATGGTTGCTTCACTTTCATGTAAAAACATGCCCAGCTCTTCACCACCCTTTAAAAAATCCTCATTTGATTCTACCACCCACTCAAGCTATCGCCCTATGTATCTTTCCTCTCACAACCACCCTCTATACTTCTCCATTCTTTGCAATCTAGTAAACTTCATCACTCAATTGAAACTCCTCTCGCCAAAGCCACCAGTGATCTCTTAATTACTTAGGTCTTTCCTTAATTCTCATCTTTCTTGATCTTCCTATACCATTTGGCACTGTTGATCACCTTTTCTTTTTGGATGCTTTTTCCTCTCCAGGGTTTTTGTTACATACCCCTCTTACTTCTCCTACTTGTCTAACTGATTCTTCTCACTGTCTTTTGCTGGATCATCATCCATATGCTACCTCCTAACTGTAAGTGTGCCCCTAAGGATCTGTACTAGGTTCTTTTCTTTTTTTGTCTCTACATTTTCTCTCTTGATGACTTTATCATCTCCCATAGGTTTAAATATCTTTTTACCTATGACTCTCAAATGGATATTTCTAGGTCATTCTCTCCTCCTGAACTCTACTTCTGTGTTATTTATTGCCTAGTGGACATTTTGAACTGGATGTATGCTAGGAATCTAAAATTCTATACTTCTCAACAGATTTCACCAACTTTCCCCTGAAATCTGCCTCTCTTTTTAACTTCCCTATTTCTGTCTAGGGGACCACCATCCTTATAATAATTCAGATTCAAAACCATGTAGTCATTCTCAATTCCCAACAATAAACATCTAATCAGTTGCCAAATCTTGTTTCTGTCTCCAAAACATTTTTTATGCCTTTAACCCTTCTCTTGAGTCGCTGGACCTCCATTCTATTTAAAGTACTCATCACCTGTTGCGTGGACAATAGCCTCCTAATTAGTATCTTTGCTTTGTCTCCTTCCACTCCAATCCACCCTCCCCATAGCTGCTAAAGCATAGATTTGACTATATCACATTCCTAGTTACCTATTGTCTATAGCATAAAATGTAAATCTTCTGTTGGACTTTTAGAGCCCTCATAACCTGGCCCCAAATTACCTTTACCTTTACCTTTATACAACACTCCCCTATACAAAACTACAAATAGGCCAAGATGGCTTTCTTATTGTTCCTCTTCCATTTCTGTACCTTCATCCTGGACAATTATTCCCCATTACTAGAATGAATTGTCTCCTCACCTCTGCCTTTTAGAATGCTAGTTTTAATCTTCAAGATCTCTCCCCCAGATGCTAACATCCTCCCTCCTCCAACTATTTTGTATGTATTCTATATTATATAGATATGTAAATATATTATGTATGTATATGTGTGTGTGTATCCACACATATATATATGTGTTGACTACCTAATAAATTATAAACTCCTTGAGGTCAGGGACTGTTTCATTTTCAGTTTGTGGTTCCAATGTCTCACACAATACCTGACACATAGTAGATATTTGTGTTTGGATTGATTGATCCAAGTGCTTAAAGAGTGGTATTCCCAAGGATTCAATAGGTAAAGACATGAGACAGATTTGTTACCTCCCCTCCCCACAATCTCAACATAAATGCTAAGACTACACCTCTATGAGGACACAACAATGATTCTTTTTAAACAATGTTCAAGCTGGAAGGGACTTTATAGTCTAATTGTTAAAGAAATGGAAATGGAGGCCCCCCCCAACCATTAAGCAACAGTGTCAAGATTAGAGTTTTGTTCTCCTGACTGTCATTTGAGTACTCTTTCTACAGTATCACGTGACATTTTTCTTCCCCTATATGTTGTAGTTTAATTCACTCTCAAGAATGTGTATATCTGTACATATGCATGCACAGTTTAGAATGTGAGTGAACAAATTTACCCACAAAATAGAAACAGATAGATTAAAAATTTGAATTCAACATTATGGTGCTTTCAGGAAACATAAATATAAGAGATATACACAAAGATGAAACAAAGGACCGGAATAGAATTTAGTATGTGAAAAAAAGCAGGGATAGTCATCATGATCTCAAAGGTAAAATAGATTTAACCAAAAGTGGAAAATAGAGAAACAACACTATGTGTCAGTAATATTATTCAATGTTGTTTTAGATGATTAAAATGCCAAAACAAAGGATTATATGATCATAAAACACTTTTTATACAAATAAACTCAGATCTAAATGACTGAAGTAATATTTGTTATTCATGGGTAGGTAGAGCCAATCTAATTTCTAATTTATATGATATATTTATTTAATGTCATCCCAAATAAATTAATAAAAAATGGCTTTACTGAGTTTGAAATAATAACAAAGTCCATTTGGAAGAACAAAAGGTCAGGAACTTCAAAGAAACCAAGAAACAAGATGTAAAGGAAGTAGATTCAGCAGTATCACACCTTAAGCTTCATTATAAGGTGAGAACATTGTTGAAGTTTAAGAAGGAAAATTTTGATTATTAAAATGATTAATTTTTAATTAATTAATAATTAAAATTGTTAAAATGAACATTTTCTTGTATACATAAAACCTGTGTAGTCAAGAAATGAAGAAAGCTGGGGAAAAATTTCCATAGACAATGTATCAGATTGATGCGATTGGGTTGGAATATTTCTGTGCTATAGGAAATGATGAACTGATTGATTTAGAAAAAGATGGAAAGAGTTGGTCTTATGAAGATGCTATCCATCTCCAGAGAAACAGATGGTAGGAGGAAATAAGTATAGTATGATCTTATATATATGTGTGTGCATGTATGTATATATAAATGCATTTATTTATAGATATTTATGTATATGTGTGTGTATATATATATATATATATATATATATATATACATATACCCATACACGCACACACACACACAAACTGAATTGTAACCTTCTTTAAGGTGGTAGGGGAGGAAGGGGAAAACATAAAGTAAAAAGTGCACAGCAGAAAATAAAAGAAAACCTACAAGGAAGCAAAGGAAAGCTGGGTAGCCTTGAAAACAATGTGTAATATTTATTATATAGATTTTCTTGAAATGGAAATTATTGTTTTATATTGAATCTTCTATGATGCTGCTATGTACATAGCGATATTTTTTCTCATTTTGTATTTAAATCTAAAATTTACAAAATTTACAAAAAATAAAGCTAACTGGAGGGTTTGGAGCTTATTGAGTAGGAGAATGATGTGGTCACATCTGCACAGTTCATGGTCAGAACAAATACCTTTGGCTGCCATTTGAAAGATGAATTGGATAAGAGAGAGTGAAAGCAGGGAGACCAGTTAGGAGGCTATTTTTTTTCTTTCTGCATTCTCCATACCTATTACAGTGCTGACACATATAAGTACTTTATAAATGCTTGTGGCACTAATTGAATGAATTAGTGAATATGCTTACTCTGCCTTGTCTGAGTTATATATTTTCCTTTCTTGTATTCAGTTGAATGGCTTTCCCCCTTAGTGACTCCAGAAGGCACTGATATCATTGACAGGGATAGGATAGAAGAGGTCTCAGTCATTTTGTCTTGAGGACCTTCCCCCTCACTCCTTAGCAGAACTGAAGAAGAGAAAATGAGTGAAGTTCCACAATGGATGGGGATGGGTGGGAAATAGACACACAGGTAGGGACAAGGGTAAGATGGTATCCCTTTACAGGTAGAGTGGAAGGAAGCAGACGTGCTGTGTCCTCTTGGTCCATGGATGCTACATACAACTTAAGGCTGCATATGTTCTTTGCTCTCTGCCCTTCTCCTCCCCACTGGCCTCAGGCTAGTTCCTTACTAACCATTCAGTCTATTCTGGCCTCTGTAAGTTTGAGAAGGTACCTGGGTCACACTCTAGTTTACTCTGACAGCAGAGAGAAGCAGCTTAATATTAGGAATAGTACTGAGCATTTTATGTTCTACTTTTGCCTCTAATATTTACTAGCTGTAAGGCCTTTGGGCAATATCAGGCAGGTAGATCCTCAGGATTGTGCTGGTTTACTTGGCTCTGCTGCTGCAACTACAGCAGACTCTGCCACAACTTCCCGTTCATGGAACTCTGGTGGATATTCCAACCTTTAGATCTCACAAGATTGTTTTGTCTTCCATACTCATTCTCCTATCCACTTAACCACCTGTGTGCCAATTCTCTGGCCTCCTGGGGCCACCATTTCCTCACCTATAAATAGCAGGGGCTGAACTAGAACCTACAATCTCAACAGCCTATAGTCTTGAGTCATTTCCCATTGGCATTCAATAAATGAATGCAAAGGAATTTTTAGGATTCGGAGCTGGAAAGTACCTTAGAGATCATCTAGTATACTCGCTATGTTTTACAGGTAAGAAAAAAGAGACTCTAGAAGTTGTATGACTTGCCCAAGGTCAAGCAAGTAAGTGAAGAAGCTAGCCTTAGTGTTGGAGGCAGGAAGAAGTTCAAATGTTGATGCAGACATTTCATAGCTGTTTGACCCTAGGAAAGTCACTTAATTTCTCTCAGCCTCAGTTTCCTTATCAGTAAAATGGAGGTAATAAGAGCATCCCCAGGGTTGTTGTGAAGGTCAAATGAAATAATATTCATCAAGTGCTTAGCAACCCTTATAGCTGTATATAAATGCTAATTATCGTTAAGTAGCAGAGTTCCTCTCAATATAAATACAAAATTATTTCCTTCTCCATAAGGAGAGGGGTTTAGACTCGTCAATCTCTGGTCCTATGATACTTTGTGATTTCCCAATGCCAGCCATATTGGGTACTGAGGAAGACTGGGAAGAAGGGTCTATTTGCTCAACAGTCCTTGCTTAACAGTGCCAGCTGATTTAGAATATGAGACAGGAAAGTCCAGGAAATAGAGTACAATTCCCCTCGGCTCTCTATTCCCCCAAAGACTCTGAGACCTGTAAGAGGACTACTTATGTTAACAAAAATAGCCAAAAGCTAGTAGTTTCATTAGAAAAAGTAAATTAAACCAACTCCCAAAGATGAGCAAGTCCTTTGGAGAGGATGCTCTCCTAAACCAAGGTGTATTGAACAAGACTTTCCACTGGAGGGCAGTGCTGTGTTACAAGTCCAGGCAAATCAATCTGGCTTTGTACTCTGGCCGTTGGCTGCCTTAATTGGGATCAAACTACAAGATGCGGGTGGGTTGAAGAGGACAGGAAATATGCCCATGGAAAGAGAGATTACCTTTTCTTCAGCCACAGAACTGGAGATGAACACCTAGTATTTGGAAATCTCTGGTTTATGTCACCCAGAACAGGGACCCTCACGCAGTAAAATATTCCTTGGCAGGGTTTTGGGGCAGTTTATGCTCGGTACGATTGATGATCATATTAACTCACATTTCTAAAGCCTTCAAGATTTTCAAAGCAGGTTCTTCATACTAGTTAGGAGAGAACAGTCCTGTAAGTATTTTTATACCCATTTCGCAAGATGAAGTGCCCGAGGGTCAGATAGATGAAAAGACTTGTCTTTTGTCACACAGCTCTAACTGGAGAAGCAGCCTCAGACCAAGGTCCTCATATTCCCTATCTAGTGCTCTTCTAACTTGGCTATGCTGTATACCCTTTCCTTTTCCACTTCCCCAACAACATTTCTGTCAGATGAAATCTAATTCAAGGGGACATCAAGGACAATCATGTGGGGAAAGAGGGCAGGAAACATTATATGAGGGCTACCCACAGCAGGAAGGGTGCCTTGTCATCAACTGGTTGTCTTAGCCCTCAGTATTTTGCCTTGATGATGATCAGAGACCATGTCAAGTGGATGAAAGAGTGCTGGTTTTGAACTTAGAAGCTCTGTAACCTTGGTATTTAATCTTTCTGGGCTTTATTTTCCTCATCTACAAAATATCGAGAATTTGTAGTGCAGAAGAATATGATTCTTGGAGACAGGGGAAACTAACTGAATACTTGGTGCTAAGTGATACTGGCTAGCATTAATAAAAAGATTTATGGCTAGCAAAGCACTTTACAAATTATCTCATTTTATCCGCAAAACAAACCTGAGAGGTAGAAAGGTTATAATCTAAGGAGGAAGACAATATACAAAGAAAGTTGAAAAGGGTGGTGTGGGATTGGGAAAGAAAATAGTGTAAAGGGCATGGGGGGTGGGGTCCAGTTCAAAGAGCACAAGTTGGTGGAAAAAGAAGGGATAATGAGGCTGGAGGTTTTGGGGAAGAGTTCTTTATTCTACCTTCTAACCTTCCAATCAGAGTTGTAGAGAATACTGAGAATATTGATGAGGTGTGAGTGCCAAAGCTGATGCAACCTCCCAGGATGATGAGTTTTCCTGATGAGGTTTTCTGGGAACATGTAGAATCCAGTTCAAGAAGTGAAAGCTTGTAGGAATGGCAGCTGATAACACCCTGCTGAAGGGTACTGAGGTATCTACTTGTTGGTCGGATGACAATAGAAAGGTCAGCTATGTCCATAGTCTGTATATCCAGGTTATAATAGAGATATTCCCAAGAAGCATCAAACCTGATGTTTGCCACTCATTTCTAGTGATTCATATGGCCACAGATGATAATGTCAAAGGGAATCAAGAAAACATTTCTGAAGTCTTGACCAAGATAGTTAGATGGACAGATAGATTGACTGAATGTTAAACATTTATATTTTAAGCACTGTGCTACATATTGGAGATGCAAAAAGAGGAAAACAATCCTTACTCCCAAAGAGTTTACATTCTAATGGAGGAGGACAAAACATAAAAAGAAGTGGGAAAACAACAGGAAAAGGGCAGAATCTGGTTGAGAGTAAGTCAGCTGGTGTGGAGATAGAGCAGACTGAGAAACTGAGTAGGAAATGAGGTGAGCGATGTGGCTGGGGCCCCTCAAGATATAGTTGTCCCAAGAAGGGACTCACAAACCAGAGAAGATCCTTCAGGGTGTGCTCATCCATAGGTGGTAAGGACTGAAGGCTTTTGTGCCAGAGGTAGTGTTTTCCTCACTGTTGGGACAAGAACTTCAGAGGAGAAAGGGATATTTGGGAAATGAACAGTTGATTTAAAAGATGGTATTTGGGAACAGGATTTAAATTTCTGGTTTAAATTTTCATGGGGCAGGTATGTAAAGCAATTAACAAAGGCTGCTAAGAAAGTTTTTGTCTCAAATTTTATAAATTTAAACAAAAGACTTTACACTGAAAAGAAGTGAAGGCAGTAAGTAAACTGCCTAAATATACCAAGCTAGATCCAAGGAAAGTAGCTGAAAATGGATCAAGTAGCAATTGAAATATCCAGAAATCTAGGAAAAGGGCATTGCTAGTGGCCTTAGATGTCTATAAGTTATGTAGAGGTAACAATCAAGGTGATGTAGAGCATCCACTACAAGGGAAGGTAAGTTAACTAAAATATGTATCACTGGGACCTATGATTAGAACAAAACTCAAGAAAATAGGGTATATATGATTCCCAAAAGAAGAAAATAGTTAAAAAGTGGTAGCGGTGGAAGTAAGGGTAGTATTAGACACTAAAAAGACATATTCTTGTGAGGAAATCCAGAAACTAGAAAAAAAAATGGAAGCATGGTGGACAACATTTGGGTAAGCTAAACAGAGGCAAAACAGGAGTGTCATCATAGACCGTTATAGACTATAGACTATTTGGGCAGGAAGAGAAAAAATGTAAGAAGTTTTAGAAATAGGTATGACATCGTAGTAATAGAGGACAGTTATCTAGATATATGCTTGAGTTCTCTCTCTTCCAAAAGCAGGGCAACTGATAACTTTGATTTCCCTCATCTCATGAGACTTCCCATCATGTCCCTGATGTGACTCACAGGGAGGCAAGAAGAGACTTCTCTAGCATCTCCTCCCCCAACCAATCTCCAAGAGAGACTTTGGTTCCTGCCAGGAAGGGGGAAGCAGGAGATGGCTTCTCTATTCTCCTCAGAAAAAAGGGTGTTGGGCTAGAATTATATCTAGCTCTTCCTATTTTTCAAAGGATGTAATTTTTAGGTTCAAGTTGTTGCTATTCAATGATTACTATTCATTCATTGGAAAAGGGGGCAGAGCATACTTTATATTTAAGACTTGACTCCTTACAATATACCAGCTCTATAGTGAACTCACATAGCAAATGATAAGAAAACCCATTTATCCATGTCAATAGCAAAATAGAAATCAGAGAATGTATGCATATGGGTATATATACCAGACAATAGAAATTGAAGGAGCTGAAGGAGCTCTCCCAGTGGAGCAAAATATCTCTGCTCATGGGAGAGAGAGAGAGAGAGAGAGAGAGAGAGAGAGAGAGAGAGAGAGAGAGAGAGAGAGAGAGAGAGAGAGAGAGAGAGAGAGAGAGAAAGATCATCTAATGGAAACAATCTCTAGGATCACTAGGGTAGCAAGCTAGGGACATGATGGAGATTGCCAACTCCTTCTTATATTAGCTTTTTCCTAGAGTGGGCATTACCTCACCCTAAGTGAGTATCGAATAAGCCTTGGCCTTAAGGGGCCAAGGTCTCCTGTTGCATTCTGGATCATCTCCAGTCATCCTGATGAATATCTGGTTACTGGATCCAGATGGCTCCGGAGGAGAAATGAGGCTGGTGACCTTGCACATCCCTCCCTTACTCAGAACAAAGTCAAGTGCAAGTCGTGTCACCATTTCTCTGATGGCATGGTCTTCTTCAACAATGAAGGACGAACACAACAACAATCTTCCTAGAGTTACCTAAAGGGAGGTGGTAATAGACATCTCTCTTGAAGCTGAAACCAGTAGAACTCTGGATCTCTCTGACTCTACCTCATCTTTCATGCAAGTGAAGGGCATTGATCTCCACCGATGAGAAAACAGTACTACATCAATGGACTTTATTATATACTGTTACAATGTACTTATTCAGTTTATACTTAATTATGATTTCATCTTTTAAAATGTAGAAGAACTGACAAAGGGAAATTCTATTCTGAGTCTGATTCTTGTTAATAGTCAGGAATCAGTTGCTGAGGTGGAAAAATAAAATCCTTGAATGAAAGTCACCACTTCTTCTTAGATTTTGATTGAGAAGAGGAGATCTGTGTATAATCTGACTTTTCACCCTAAATATTTAGAGAACAGAATTCAAAAGATTCAGAGAAACACCACTACTAGGTCTGTATCCCAAAGAGGTCATAGGAAAAGAAAAAGACTCACATGTACAAAAATACTTACAGCAGCTCTTTTTGTGGTGGCAAAGAATTGGAAATTTAAGGGATGTCCATCAATTGGGAAATGACTGGACAAATTGTGGTATATGAATGGAATGGAATACTATTACTCTATAAAAAATGATGAGCATATTTCAGAAAACCTAGAGAGACTTACATGAACTGATGCTGAGTGAAGTGAGCAGAACCAGGATAACATTGTACATATCACCAACAACACTGTGCAATGATCACCTATCGTAGACTTAGCTCTTCTCAGCAATATGCTCTTTATGTACAAGTCTACTCACATGGCTCTGTCTTGGTTCTTCTCATCTCCATATTCTTTTTGTTCTCATTCTCATCAACTTTCATGGCTTCAATTATTATTTGTTTGCTGCTGGGCCTATTTACACAATCTATATCACCAGATAACTGTTGGACATTTCCAATATAATGACTAAAGGAATCTCAAATTCTATATGTCTAAAATACAGTTTATTTCCTTTCCCCCAAGAGCCTATCCTTCTTTTAAAGCTTTCCTTTTCTTTTTTTAATTAAATTTAATTATTTATTTCTAGTTTTCAACATTCATTTCCACATTTAGAGTTCCAAATTTTCTCCCCATCTCTTCTCTTCCCTCACCCTAAGATACTGTGCATTCTGATTATCACTTACCCCAATTTGCCTTCCCTTCTGTCACATCCCTCCCTTCCCTTATCCCCATCTTCTCCCTTTTCCTATAGGGAAAGACAGATTTCTATACCCCATTACCTGTATTTCTTGTTTCCCAGTTGCATGCAAAAAAAAATTCTCAACATTTATTCCTAAAACTTTGAGTTCCAACTTCTCTCCCTTCTTCCCTCTTCACCCATCCCCACTGAGAAGGCAAACAATTCATTATAGACTATACATGTGTAGTTATGCAAAAGACTGCCATAATAGTCGTGCTGTAAAAGACTAACTTTATTTCTCTTATCCTATCCTGCCCCCCATTTATTCTATTCTCTCTTTTGACCTTGTCCCTCCCCAAAAGAGTTTATTTCTAATTAATCCCTCCTCCCATTTGCTCTCCCTTCTGTCATTCCCCCAACACCACACTTATCCCCTTCTCCCCTACTTTCCTGTAGTGTAAGATAGATTTTCATGCCAAATTGAATGTCCATGTTATTCCTTCCTTAAGCCAAATGTGATGAGAGTAAGTTTCACTTTTTCTCTCTCACCTCCTTCCTTTTCCCCTCCATTGAAAAAACTTTTTCTTGCCTCTTTTATGAGAGATGATTTGCCCCATTCCATTTCTCTCTTTCTCTTCTCAATATATTCATCTCTCACTCCTTAATTTGTTTTAAGATATCATCCTGTCCTATTCAACGGTCACATTTTGGTAATTCTCACAATATTTCAAAATTTTTCATTATTATTATATCTGCTATTGTGATCAGTGATCTTTGGTGTTACTATTGTAACTATTTGGGGGTACCATGAACCACACCCATATAAGATGACAAACAATGGATAAATGTTTTATATGTTCTGACTGCTCCACCTACCAGTTATCATGCCCCTCCCCCCGCATCTCTTTCCTCTTCTTGGGACTATATTCTATGAGATACAATACTGTTGGAGAATATTACATAAATTTAGTTGATAGAGATATTGCAGGATATGAGAGGGTTGACTCCAATTTTGAAAGTTCTACTGTGGGTAAAATACTGTCAAGCAGCATTACATGGTACTGAAAAATCTTTCATAAAAGGAAGAGTCAATAGATGCGGCAAACTTCATTGTTGTCTTATTTTAAGAAATTGCCCCAGTTACCCCAAACTTCAGCAATTACCACCTTAATTGGTCACCAACCATGAACACTGAGGCAAGATCTTCCACCAGAAAAAAAGATTACTACTTGCTGAAGGTTCATATGATCATGTACTTTTTTTTTTTTTGGCAATAAGGCATTTTTAAAATGAGGTATGTACATTTTTGGCATGATGCTGTTACACATTTAATATAGGCTACAGTACAGAGTAAATGTAACTTTTATATGCACTGGGAAACCAAAAATTTCATGTGACTCACTTTATTGAGATATTCTCTTTATTGCAATGGTCTGGAACCAAACCTGAAGTATTATTAAGGTATGCCTGTGTATAAACTTCTTTGTGTATATATGTTGTATCTGTACAGTGGATTTTAAGCCACTTAAGAGCAAGGATTCTTTTTTCCTTTCTTTGTATTCTCAGTGCTTAGCATAGACCCTTGCATGTAATGGGAGTTTAATAAATACTTGCTAGGTTAGATTAAATTAGAAGCTACCAATTGATCCATAGAGCTAGATTCTCCCACCCCACCCCCATCTTGGAGAATTCATCTTGCTTTGGCCCAAGTGAGATAATTTCTATTCTCTTGCCCCATGTACATAATTTCCTGTGTACAGATTTGCCTTGAGTATAACCCATTTGTTTGACAGATGAAGAAAATGAATTCTAGAAAGGTAGAATCTGTCACTGTTTAGTGAGTCATGATGTCTCACCTGTGCTCTTTAAAGAACAGACTGTTTATTGCCACTGTATCCCCTGAGCCTAGCACACAATAAGTACTCAAAAAATGCTTGTTTAATGATAGACTAGACTCTAATATCTATTAATGTATTACTATGATATCACTTCTCCTGGGCAATAAGGGATAGCAGAAAAACCAATGGGTTTGCCACAATACCTTCATTTGAATTAAATGAACTTTAAATTACTGTCCAGTTGTCTTGATAATGTATTTTTGCTCATTGTTAATGTAATCTTGCTTCTTAATGGGAAGATATTTCCCATCCATTAATAGGGCCATGTGACCTGCCAGGGTCGCATGGAAGTCTGAGTCACATGAAACCTGTGGTGGGAGAAGTTTGCTGAATGGGTGGAACAAGAAGGGGTGAATCAGGAAGGGTGGAATAGGAAGAGGGGGAGCTAGAGCAGGACTGAGAGGAAATTGGTCAGAGTAGTCAAAACTGAAGGAAAGAGAGGAAAAGAGGCAGCTGACTAGCATGAGTGAGAGAGCTTGTTCATGATTTGTTTAAAGAAACTGGTCTGTGGGAAACCTAAAAGAGGGAAGACTTGGGGACAGTGTTGCCCTCTGCATTGTTATTGTGTATAGATATCTTTGTCACTATGATGGATTTGGCTTTCTGGTGTCTGAATAAATGTTTTGGATCTGTCTTACATCTGGAGAGTCTATTGTATTTCACAACTCAGAATTGTACTGGCATATTCATGGCCACTCCAGACACTGTGAATATCATGTTGATGTGATTGAAATTGTGAATCAGTTTTGTGACAGTTTGTTTTAAAATACTAATAAATTCAATTTTTTTCAAAGCTAGCCTATTTGTGTTTCCTACTAAAACAATCAATTTAAAAAGTTGAATCAGTAAATTTCTTTTCTTATTCTTCTTTATATTTTTCATTTTGGTAATTCCATATTTTTAAAAAATCCAGCAAAACAAATTTCCCTATTGCCCATGTTCAAAAATATTTACCTCCTTCTGAACCTTGAGTTCCTTTCTATAGAATTATAATTGATCATTGCATTGATCAAAGTTCTTAAGTCTCTCTAAGTTGTTTTTTCATTAAAAATAGTTTATATAAATTGTCCTTGGTTCTACTGACTTTACTTTGCATCAGTTCATTCAGGGCTTCCCAGTATTTTCTGAAATCATCCTTTTTGTTTTACATATATATACATATGTACATATATAATTATATATACATATATATTAAATCTAAATACTGTAATTTGTTTATCCATTTCTCACTTACTGGACCTTCCCTTAATTTCCATTTCTTTGTCACCACAAAAAGAGCTGCCCTAAATATTTTGTGTGTCCTTTCTCTCTTTTTTTAAAAAAAATCATTTTGTGGTAGAGACCTAATATAGCTTAGTGACTCTGGAAGCGTAGCTCCAAATTGATTTTGAGAATCAAATACCAATTCATATCTCCACTAATAATGTACTATTGTGACTGTTTTCTATCAGTTCCAACAAACAATTTTCATTTTCCTTTTTTTGTCACTTTTACTGACTTTATGGGAATGAGTTGCTTTAATTCAGAGTTGCTTTAATCTTCATGTCTTATATGTATGGAGTTTTAAATTCGTTACTCTGCTTTATTAGCAGAATTCTTTATAAGAATACTGGTTTTCTTTTCACATATTAATTTTGTTTTGCATTTCATGTAACAGTTCCCAAATGTAATACAGGATTTCCGACCTGGAGAATGGAAAGAGAACATTTCCCCTAACTGTTAATTATTAAAATTTCCCTGTTGATGCAAATTTAGGAAAAGTTGACTGTGCATTAACTAAACAATTCTCTATAACCAAGGCTTACAATAGGAAGAGTTTATAGGGCTTTGTAGAATACCAGACTTGATACCTGGAGAGTGAGGAGATAAAATTGGAAGGAGAAAGGAAATATCCTCTTTAATTAGAATGGATAAAGAGGGAGTACTTAAGATTTTTATTTTCTAGTTTGAACTTACCAGCCCAATGAGAAATCTAAGACATTTCTCTTTCTTTTATTTATTTAATTCCCAAATCGATGAAATGATTTAATTAGTTCAAATATTGTTATTTAATTCAGAAAAGTATTTCTTAATGTTAAATTTTAAAAGACCCAAAATAAGCTCTGAGAAGGGGGTGGGGTGGATGAGTATTCACCTGTACATTGATGAGTTTGCCCTTTTGCAAATAGAGCATTTTCTATATTTGATCTTCCACCTAACTTGTGGAAATATTATATTAAAATGTGCTTTAATGAGGATAAGTTGCGATTTGAATTCAACAATTATATGCTGAGGTGCAAAGGGGAAGCTAGTTTTTATCCTCCAGAGTTCCACAGATAGAATGCTGTGGAAGAAATCAGAGACGGGATGTCCTGCTCTCTTCCTTAGGGCTATATGCCAGTTGTTACTAATAATGTCTCAGTTGGTTCATTCCTTTTCCTTTCCTAACCTTCCTATTAACTCACTATCCTTCTCTCTCTTCTAACTTTATCTTCATCACCTCTCTCACCCTACTCATTCCCCTTCTCCAGCTCTGAAAGATTTCCATGTCACTCGTCTATTAAGTAACTAGAGCCCTTCAGCTGTTTGGGTCAAAAGTTAGAAGGACAATGATTGGTTTTTCTCAGTTCTTTCTACTGTAAATTACACAGGTCTTTAGCTGAAGATAATTATAAAGACAGGAGGCTGAGATTTGTTATAAGAGTTTAACATCCTAAAATTCTACTTAAGTAAATTATTTTGACTTTTTCCTGAAATTACTTTTTCTAATCATTTCTTTCTCTGCTCACTGTGTATGATTTTGTGTTTATGTTTAAGAAAAATGGTTTTCTTTTAACTAGCAATAATACGGTGAGTAGGATACCTTAGGTATAAAGAACAAAGACCTATCCCTGCTCTCCATTCACCTGGGAAAGGAGAAAGGTTCAGAGGCCCCTGACATATTTCAGGATGATAGCAGCACATTTGATGAGAAAGGCAGAAAAAATAAGATCAATACATCAGTATATTTAAAATCACAATGATAAAAATTATATCCACATTGCAGAATCTATTTCGTTAATGTTGTTTTTACCTTTTTTCCTACATCTCAGGAAATATTTGGCTTCAAATGAACTTCCATCATATGGGATTGTTTAGAAATCAAATAATACCAAGGGTCCTGATAGACCCTAAATATTTGTATAGATAGCCACAGGGAAAAAAACTTGATAAATATTAGAATGTAGCAAATAGAATGGCAGGCATTGTGGTATAATGGATAGAGCACATGGAACTAATAAGACTTGAATCTGAATCGCATTTTTGACACTTACCAGTTATGAGACATTAGGAAGTCACCTCACCTGCTCATAAGTTTATGAAGTTGTCTTATTTGTAAAACTAAGGAGGTTGAGCTAGCAAGATGTATTTTTAAGGTCCCTTCCAACTCTATCTCTATGAAACTAGGATTATATTTACCTGATATGGCTCAATTAGATCATGTAAAATCCATCAGTTAAACATGTATGATACTTACAGAGAGAAGAAAATGTATTGAAGGGATCTAAAGTCGTTTCTTAGCTACAGGCACAAGGAACCTTAGACCCTGGAAGCATTTGTTTGTTTGGTGTGAAGACTGTAGGGCAGGATCACTTTACAAACATAGTTGCAAAAATGTTAATGTTATCCAAGACTCTGGATGACTCTCCTGGAGGGTAATCTGAGGACTCAATGAGTCTGCTAGGCATGTCCTTCTGGCACCCTGAACTTGACAGAGAGCCACCAGCACAAGCTGAAAATCCCACAGGGCCTATTTTTCAGAAAGTAATTGCAGTAGCCACTCAGCCATTCCTGGACCTATCTAGCTACAAGGATCACTTCAAAGAGAATCTCAGTTAGCTTTAATATTTTTGGGGGGGAGCTGAGTGTTCAGAAAATATTGACAATCAAAATAAAAAAATGATAATTTTCTAGAACCATCTAATGATCTTTCATCTGTAGAATGTCACCTAAATATGAAAAAAATATTGGCAGGAAGAAATGATTCTTAACAAGGAAGACAACTTAGGACTTACTAATTATCTTTTGAGAAATTGAGCGGTGTGGTAAATAAAGAATTATCTTTAGGGGAAAGAAAGACAATGGGTTCAAGATTTCCCTCGGACTCCTCCTGATTGCATGATCTTAAGCAAACCCCTCAGCCTCTCAGTGTTTCACACAATTTTCCAAGATCATGAATGTCAGTATAATTTTGGTAATGGAAATTCCTTACACCAGAGATATCAAACTCATGGCACTCTGGCAGCATGTAGCAACAGAAGTGAGATTAGACTGAACCAGTCTAAACTGTAATTGAGAAATATTTAACAACAAAAATAAAATTATAATACAGCACAGACGATGTTAATTTATGGTTTTCTAAGTCAACGTACATCTGAGAAAGTTTCCTTTCTTTCTGAGTTTGCCACCACTGCCCTACAGCAATCCAACCATACATAGATCTGGAGATATAGTTTTTTGAGCTATAAGCCTCCAAATCTGTTAGTCAGAAAAATGGAGTGTTCTCTCATTACTTAGAACAAGTGAAGCTAGTGATCCATTCAAAACACAAAAGTGTTCCAAACAGTAGCAGAGGCAAAATTGATGAGTACTAGTTCTCTGTCGTTAACCTTTATATTTTGTGGTAAGCTTCAAGGGTTTAATTCAATTAATAAATATTTATTAGAACCTTCATCTCCAGCTTTGAGGACCTACTATGTTTCAGGGCTATGCTAAGTGTTGGGCAAAAGACAGTCTCTGTCCTCAAGGAACTCACAATCTAATTAGAGAGAGAACAGTTGAAGAGTCTTGTCTCCTGAGATATCAAGGAGGGACTTTTTATGCAAAATTGCTTTCAAGAGTGATACTTGAGTAACAAAATTGTGTATACCTTTTGATCCAAGTAATACTACTATTAGGTTGGATCTCAAAGAGATCATAAAAAATGGGGAAAGGACCTATATGTGCAAAAATATTTATAGTAGCCCTATTCGTGGTGGCAAAATATTGGAAATTGAGAGGATGCACATCAATTGGGGAATAACTGAACAAACTGTGGTATATGAATGTAATAAATACTATTATGCAACAAGAAATGATGAACAAGAAAATTTCAGAAAAACTTGGAAAGACTTGTATAAACTAATATAAAGTAAAATGAGCAGAAAAAAGGAAAATATTGTATCAACACTGTTGATCATCAACACCATGGGATGATCAATTATGAATAACTCAGCTCTTCTCAGTAATGTAACGTGCGGTGTTGATGATACAATATTTTCCTTTTTGTGTTTGTCCTTTGTTAAGGAAGAAGACCATGCCATCAGAGACATGATGACATGACTTGCACTTGGCTTTGAGTGAGGGAGGGCTGTGCAAGGTCACCAGCCTCACTTCTCCTCCAGAGTCATCTGAATCCAGTGATCAGATATTCATCAGGATGACTGGAGATGACCCAGGATGAGGTGGTTGGGGTTAAGTGACTTGCCCAAGGTCACACAGCTAGTGAGTGTCAAATGTCTGAGGTGATATTTGAACTCAGGTCCTCCTGACTCCTGCACTGGTGCTCTCATCCACCGCACCACCTACCTGCCCCCTCCAAGGCCAGTGCAAAGGACTCAAGAAGGAAAATGCAATCTATATCCAGATAAAAAACTGATGGACTCTGAATGCAGACTCAAGTACATTTTTTCACCTTATTTTTTTCATGTTTTTTTCTTTTGATCTGTTTCTTCTTCCACAACTGTTATAAATATGGAAATATGTTTTACATGATAACACATGTATAAACTGCATCAAACTTTCTACCATTTTCAGAAGAAGGGAAGGAAGAGAGTGAGAAAAATTTGGAACTCAAAAATCTTGTAAAAATGAATGCTAAAAATTTTTATATGTAATTGGGGAAAAATACTAATTTAAGGCAAAAGTAAATAAATAAATAACAAATGTAAGCCTAAAAGGGAAAAAACAAAGGGTGATCCTTTTCTTCTTTGGTAAAGAGTATAAGGACATTCTGCAAATTTGAGGACATTGGATAGAGGCAAAAACAAAAACTCATTGATTGTAATTGACATTTATTCAACATGGCATATTATTCCATTTGATCCTTACAAACATTCTGAAATGCATGTACTGCAAATAAAATTTATTCTTATTTTACATATGAGAAACCATGCTTAATTACACACAATTCAGTGACATGCTGTAGTGGAAAAGGACTCTGGATTTGGAGTCAAGAGATGTAAGTTCAAATCTGCTTTCACCACCAACTAGTTATGTGACAGTGACTAAATCATTTACTTCTTTGAGCATGACTTTGTCATTTAAAAATAAAGATGAAGATAACTAGAGTGTTGACCTCATATTATTGTTGTGAGGGTCAAATGATATAAATTATTTTATCAACCTTAAAATTGTTATCAGCCATGCCTGACAAACTCAGTTCTTCTTAGGGATATCACCACTGTGTTCAGAAATTTTCATCTCCAGCTTGAAAAAAATAAGAATCATTAACAATCAGATGACCCACAGAAGGTCCCCACTCCAACTCATCTTGGGTCTCTAGCTTTTGGATCTTCTAAGGCATCCTTAGCTCAGATTGGAAGTTCCAGTAAGTTCTAAATTCTGCAATGACTATGGTTGGAAGCCCCATTTAGGGCATGATGCTGTGAGTATGGTTCCAGGATATTCTGTAACAATTGATCTCCAAGCCATTTGACAAAAATAACTCAACTGTCAGGTCCCTAATTATACATCCTGAAGAAAGTAACCAGGCACTTTAAATACTCCAGGGGACACTTTATTTATATCTATTCCCAGGAGAAAAAGTAGATGTAGAGCTTAACTTTCTCTCATCTTAAAGAGATGATAGACAAGATATGCAGAATGTAGGTATTTTGTTTCTCTTCTATCAACTGCAGTCCCCCTACCCTGACCCCAATCTGGGAGTAGAGTGAGATGAAAGGAAGGGAAGGCAGATACTTGTGAATGGAAATATATATCAATAAACATTGTTGTCTATTGATTTCTCTTTGAAACAGAACTTTAACCTAGTATATCAACCAAGTAGGCATTTATTAAGTGCCTACTACATGCCAGGCATTATACTATGTTCAGGACAGGAAGACAAAAATAAAATGAACCCTATCTTTAAGGAGCTTATGTTCCGAAGAGTGAGACAATATGGATGTATAAAAGTGTTTTACTCATCCAGGAAGTTGATATTTAAAACTATTAAAATATGAAACATTTTATAGGATTGCTAAATTGGCATTTTATATTTCACCATGGATCTGCATCACACAAATCAGCCCCTTTATGTCTTTTGCTAGGGAGGGTGATGGGTAACTAGGTGGTGCAGTGGATAGAGCACCAGTGCAGTAGTCAGGAGGGCCTAAGTACAAATCTCACCTCAGACACTTGACCTTGGGCAAGTCACTTAATCCCAATTGCCTCATCCTGGGTCATCTCCAGGCATGCAGATGGCTCTGGAGAAGTGAGGCTGGTGACCTGCACAGTTTTCTTCGGCAATGAAGGATGAACACACACAAGACAGGTGAGCCTTTGAGTTTCTCCCTCTGTCAATGGTCATCATTTTTCAATTCAGAAACACCATCTGTTGCCAGTCAACTCTTACCAAAGGGCCTAGGATCTTTTCCCCCAAATGCACAAAGATGCCCCTAAGATTAGATTTTTCCATCTCTGGGCAGCTATTTAGTTTCCTATGATCTGGACAGAAAAATAAAGCAGAAAAGGCAATAGGGGCTGAAGGCACAGGCTCTACTTGTCCAGTTGAGTCCTGTTTTAGCTGCCCTGTTCTGTAGCTGCCTTGCAGGAGGGTTATAGGGAAGGGTGCTGCTCTCCCTCACCTCTTCATGATAATTCTACCAAGGGCATTCCATGTGCCATAGACAGAAAGTAAGAGAAAGAGCCAGAAGCTGTCATTCCTTTCAAAACTGATGCTGTTGCTTCTTATTATCAGGAGGCTAAGGTACTTACAAGGGGAGCACTTTCTTATTCCCAGATACCTAAAGACTTTGTGCTGCTGAATATTCTCCCAGAAAGTAGCCAAGGTCAGGATGAACCCTCCATGGGCATATATCTTAATCCAAACCCCTCTACATAAGTATATAAAGAATATACAAAATGAATACATGATAACTTTGGAAGAAAGGTGATAATGGCCACTGTGGGAGATCAGAGAAGGTTGTATGCACAAGTTGAATACTGAAGGAAATTAGAAATTTCAAAAGACAAAGGTGAGAGAGACCAACAGATAAAAACAGAGAGAAGGAGAGACAGAAAAAAAGAAAGCAACCCAGGAACAGGGACTTTCACAGTGTGTGTGTGTGTGTGTGTGTGTGTGTGTGTGTGTGTGTGTGTGTGTCTGTGTGTGTATGTGCAAAAACAAGTAGGGTAGTATTAGAGTGTAAGTGGGTACTGTGTAAGAAGACAGGAAAGGTGGAAAGGAGACAGTTTGTAAAGAGATTTAGGTGTCAAACAAAGGAGTTTATGTAGGATAATATAGGTGATGAGGAACCACTAGAGTTTATTGAATGGGGAAGGGGGAAAAGGGAAGAAAAAATGGTGGGGACATAATTAGACTTATGATTTAGAAAAATCATTATAGAGGATGAATTGGAATTGGGAGAGGCTTGAGGTGCAAGCTAAAGGTGATAAGGACCTGACAAAAGTTTGTGATTCTGTGAATAGAGAAGGAGAAGCCTAGGAGAATAGTTGTGGAGATATAAACATCACAATTTGCCAGTTCATTGGATATATGGGGTAAGGAAGACTAAGGAGTCAAGGATGACCCCAGGTTGGGAATCTGGCTAGAAGGATGGGTGGTAGCCTCCATCATAACAGAGATGCTCTGAAGTGGAGTGAGTTTGGGCAAAAAAGATAGTGAGTTAAATAATCTGAATGAGTTGCCTGAATCTAGGAGAATTTAAATAGTTTATCCTCTCCAAAGCTAATGAGTGTCAGAGGCTATACTTGAACCTTGACCCTTCTAACTCAGAAGATCAGCACCCTATCTACTATGCCAGACTATCTCTCATGATTTTTTATTAATAAGCTGTATTAAAGTCCCAACTCTAAAACTGGGTGATCTTACCCAAGTCATTTATCCCTTAGGAGCCTATAAAATGTCAGTATATTTGTACTAATGCCCAAGGCCTGTTAGGTATCAAGAAAAGAGCTTTGTGAAAATTATGAAGTGCTGCATAGTTCCGGGCTATTATTCCTGGGTTGTTAAATCCATTTTATGAGACATTTATTAAGTATTATCATGTATAGAATTAAGTTCTGTGGGACATATAAAAGTTAGATAAAGTTACATTTCATAGAATCTAATATCTGTTTTGTGGTCTAATTCAATAAAAACTCTGCCTCAGCAATATTTCTGCACATGCACAGTATCTTCTGCATATTAAAAGCAACCTCCCCACCGTGGATTTCTCTGGATGAAGTGCCACATAGATATTTCATCAGGAGAATGCAAGAGAAATGCCAGATAGTAGCTGGCTGTGGTCCTGGAATGATTACAACAATGAGAATGACTGAGGGTGGCAGGACAATAGCTTCCAGTTAATGGGGTGGTAATATGGTGGAGTGCCTTGTCAACATTCCAGAAGCTTACAGAGTTATTAACTTTGGAGCCCCTACAGTGACAGGGCAAGGGGTCAGCCATACTGTATCAGGTCTTCTTAGGAACACTCATGCTATGTGATTTTATTAAGTGTGCCAACTTCCTGCCCAGCTGAGCTTTTACAAAGTGATTCCCTCGATTAATCTAGTAGCTTCCAAACATCTCCAAGCATTTCAAATACTTTGCTCCACTGAATTTTATAACGTTTCTTTGAGAAACAAATGCTCAATGACTTCTCCAAGGACAAAAACTATGTTCTATATCATGGTAGCATCCCAGCGCTTACTTGTAAACATGTACTGTGTATTCCACTTCTCTTTGTTGAATTGACTTGAAGTGGAAATAAGTGAGATTACAATTTCTCCTCACATTCTGAATCTTCTCTAAAATTGCTATGTGACAGTAGCACGGAGTCATTCATTCACTCAATAATCATTTATTGAGGACTAATCACTGGCACTTTAGGGATGTTGGGATTTAGGCTCTGCACACCCAGGAACACCAAAACTGTTGGGTTTCATGATGTGTCATGGTGGAACTATCTCAAAGAATTCAAAGTAAGGCCACCTCTAATCCAAGTATAGGCATCTATTGAGATTGGCACCTCCCATGAAATGGGCTAAGTTCCAAGTGGAACCAGCAACTTCAGAGAAAGCAAGATGGATTTTTACAGGGTAAAGATGCAATTACATTACAGAAATTACAAATATTAAAAAACCAAGAAGAGCTTGTTTAAGGGATTAAGTAGTAGTGGGGGGGTCCTACCCACAGTAGAACTGTGCATACAGAAAAACCCATGTGGTGGGAGGCATGTACACATGATAATTATAATAAGCCTTTCTACTTCATAAGTTTACTCTAGGTCAGTTCTATACTACTACTGTGCAGGTGCCTACTTAGGGAAAGTCCCTTCTATTGTTTTGGGGTCCACATCCTGCTTGGGCATCCTAGTGGTGCTGCTTTCTGATTGGCTGACTTTTGTGGTCCTGTCTAAGGCTAGATGGATATGGTTGTGGTTGAATGCATGGACGCACCTGCTGTTTCTGTGGAAAATACGAGGAACGGGTCTGGAGGCAGTGGCTAGCTAGAGACATTGGTTTAGGATTCCATCACATGAACATGCCTGGTGTTTTGTGAGAAATATGAATTCATGAACATACCTGTTGTCCTAGCGAGCATATTTGAAGGCATATATAAAGAAGTTAGTATATTGAGTTTCTGTCGGGGAGGAGGGGAGTGGTTAGGTAGGGGCAGTGTACCTGATGCTCAGTGGGGCCTATAAGGAAGTTTGAATATTAGGGCTGGGGGCAGCTTTCTTAGGATTCCATCAAGAGGATACAAAGAAGGTTAAAATATTCCTTGATCTCTGGAATTATGTTGTTGCTTAGTCATTTTTCAGTCGTGTTTGATTCTTCGTGACCCCTTCGGAGTTTTCTTGGCAAAGATACTGGAACTCTTCGCAATTTTCTTCTCCAGCTCATTTTACAGATGAAGAACCCAGGCAAATAGGGTTAAGTTACTTGCCCAGGGTCACACAGCTAGTAAATGTCTGAGGCCAAATTTGAAGTCAGAAACATGAATCTTCTTGACTGCAGGCCTGGCACTCTATCCACTTGATCACCTAGCTGCCTCTTGATATTTATAAATAAATAGAAAGAATAGTCCTGTAACAAAAAGCAATCCAAAGAGACTGTTATGGACTTTGGGACGTGAAGGTATTTTACAAGACATCCAGTTGGGCCCTAAGGCCCTGAGAGTCTCAAAGGGCTTTGGCTCTGGGCTCACAGAGACCCTGTTCTCCTCAGAGTACTTACTCCCAGCTTAATGAAAATCTCTTAAAATTAAAAAAAAGAAAAGCTTAGAAATAACTCCTTTCTTGGTTCTTCACATTAGCAGGTAACTTTTAGAAAAGTATTCAATGTAAAAAAATAAATACCAATTATAAGAAAGTGTAATCCAATCAGTCAACCAGCATTTATGAATTCTTTTTACGTGGCCCACACTGCCCCAAACACTGGTAGAAAGAAAGGCAAAAAAAAAAAAAAAACAAGACTACTCACAATGAGCTTGAGTGGCTGAGTCAACATGTCAACAACTAGGTACACACACACACACACACACACACAAACATATATATATATATATATATATATATATATATATATATATATATACACATACATACATAGCAGTTAATCTCAAAAAGGAGGGCTCCAGCAGTTTGCAATAATGGGAAAGACTTCCTGTAGAAGATGGGATTTGGGCTGAATCTTAAAGGAAACCAAAGAAACGAAGGGCTGGGAAAGGAGATTGTCCTAGGCATGGGGAACAGTCAGTACAAACGCCTAGGCCTGAAGTGTCAGAGACAAGGAATGACAAGGAGGCCTGTACAGCTGGATGATGCAGTGTATATGGAGAGAAATAAATTATAAGAAATGTGTAAAGATAGGCCAGATAATGGAAAGTCTTAGACTGCAAACAGAAGACTCATATTTGATCCTGGCAGTAATAGGGAGTCACTGGTATCTACTCATTAAGTAGGTGGCATGGTCAGTCTTATGCTTTAGCATAATCACTTTGGCAATTAAGTAGAGTGTGGACTAGAGAGAGGAGAGACCTGAGGGAGGGAGGCCAATTAAAAGAGTATTGCAATAATGCACACAAGAGGTAGGATAGTGGTTGTATGAATGGAAAGGAGATGTATACAAAAAATGCTTTGAAGGTAGAGATGACAACATTTGGAAATGGATTGTCTATATAGGGTGAATAAAATTGAGGAGTTGAGGATGACATCCAGTTGTAAGCCTAGGTAACTTAGCAACATTGTGGTGCCTTCAGTGGTAATAAGAAAGTTTGGAAGAGAAGAGTTTTATGAACAAAGAAAGTGAGTTTCATTTTAGGTATGCTAAGTTCGAGATCTGTATGGGACATACAGTTTAAGATGTCCAGAAGGCAGCTGGTAATACAGAACTGAAGTTCAGGAGAAAATCTAGAGTTGTGCCAGTAGGTCTGGGATTCTTCTGATGATATTTGAACCTGTAAGAACTAATGAGTTCACTCAGAGACAATATAGGGTGAAAAGAGGAGAAGGTCCAGGACAGCGCTTCAACAATTTTAGCTCAGAGTAGGAATGGAGGAGAATGGCGAAAAATATATTTGAAAAAAATTTTCAGGAGTAAGAAATGAAAGATATCAAGGCTTCTCACGTTGTCTCATGGGATCCTATAGACTAAATATTCCCTTTAATAAAGTTTTGGGAGTTGCTAGATGTGGTGAACATCAAATCATAGCACAAAAAATATTGGTCATATCTTGAAAGAAAACACACCATTGGTTATGATATGGGAGTCTTTTACAAGTGCAATCAGACTGCTCACTTTTAGGAATAAAGAACAGGACTACAAAATTAGATAGAAAAATTACAATGAGAAGACAAAATGAGCACCTTCCATCTGACCAAATTAAAGAAGATGTTCATGTCAAAAAAACAGAAATGATTCAAGGACAGATGTTGATAGGCTATCATCAGTTCCTAAGTAAGTTTGATATAAATTAATTGCATCAGTGAGGAAACCAAACAAAGCCTTAAAAAAAAATCAATCACACTTGATTTCTCAAATGGAATGACATGGCAGTCAAGGGGCTACCACTCATTTAGAATATAAGCTTATCTTCTCCACAGTATGTAGAGTCTTTTATCTATTGGATTGAATTTAACTGATTTGTTAACAGGGAGTCACTTTGTCATTGTGTCAGATGGTCTGTCGAGAAAAGTCAAATGGGCTGGAAAAAAAGAATTTTTTTAGTAATTCCCTTTGGATTGTCATCTGGAATATCCTTAAGAGAATACACGAGTGAAAGCAGGTGGCCTGTGAAATCTGAGAAACACATTTCCTTCCCCAAAGTTATCTCCTCAGCACTTTCACTACACGGGCACTTTGACATCTGTAAAATGATGGAGTGGGATTAAATGATCTCTAAGATCCCTTACAGCTCTAAGTCCATGACTCTGTGATTCCCAAGATCTATTTTAAGGAAACTAGAAAGCACCATACAAGGACCTGTGGACATGTGAAAGGAGGATGACCTTGGAAGAATTAAAAAAAGCTGGTGATGCCTACAACGAAATGTATAAAGCTTTGCTTGACACATATCAACTTCTGTTTGTAGCTGGACTGACCATATGCTATGTTCATTCACTCTTCAAGAGTCACCAGTACCCTTTAAAAGTATTAACATGTCAGCGAAAATCTACCTTCTTGTAAAGAAATCTAATCTGAGGGAGCAGGGTTGCTGACACTCATAAAAATAACAGCCTGGGTTTATGGTTTCTCAGGGACACACACTATGAAGAAGGGATCATAGAAGTCAAAATAGGAACACAGCAAGATTTAGAATCTTGGAATTTCAAAATGAGAACAGACTTTAAAATTTTTTAGTTCTAACTCTTCATTTCACAGATTAAAACAAAAAAAAGAAACTGAGAGAAGGGAAATGCCTTACCTTAAGGTCACATAGAATGTTAGTGGAAGGCCAAGAATGGAGTCCAGGTTTTTTGGGGTTTTTTAATTCCAAGTTTGTTTTTTTTAGTCTATGCCTGCTGCTCTTTTCATTCTAGATTTTAATTTCCCATTGTAGGTCATGGACCCCTTGAATCTACCCCTGGAATGGGGACCCTGGACTAGAAGCTTTCTTCAGGGTGACAAAGAATAGTCTTGATCCCAGGTCTTAGCTACAGCTAGGTGGTACCATGGTGAGAGTGCTGGACCTGAAGTCAGAAGACCTGAGTTCAAATTCAGCCTCAGACACTGTGATCTTGGGCAAATTATTTAACTGCTATCTGCCTCAGTCTCTTCAACTTTCAGAGAGAGATAACAATAGCACCTATCTCCTAGGCTTGTTATGAGTATTAAATGAAATGACATTTGTAAAGCACTTAGTGCAACATATACTTAATACATACTTGTTTCCTTTTTTCCCTCTTATCTTCCTTCCTTCCTTCTCTCCTTTCCTTTCTTCCTTCTTTCTTTCCTTATTGCCTCTACAATTTTAGTTTAACAACTCTGAACTATGTACAGCAGGGCTAGTTACTTCTTTTAAAACAATTAATCTGAATTTAAACCTCAAAGTGAGAGAACATTCCTTTGAATACAGCAGATCATTTTCTATATGAAACTATGAGTTCCTATTTCATACCACTTACTTTTTTTTTTAAAAAAAAGGGTAAATAATAAATTATTTATGTTACTTTCAAAACTGTCCTGCTTGTCTGTGCTTCCTCCTGAACTTAGTAGACTCTGCTAGATCTTATGTTATTCCAACCGCAGTTCTCTCCTATGGCATTAAAAAGCATTTCAATGGCCCTTTTTAAAAAATCTCTATTGGTAACCTAATGGTAACTTTTCCCTACATCCAATTTCCTTCTCCTCCAAATAAAAACAAAGACAAATAAAATGGAAAGTAAATAAAGGAAGGAAAGAATGAAGAGAGACAGGAAGGAAGGAAGAATCTCTTGTAATAAATAAGTAGAGTGGAACAAAACGAATCCACTCAGTGGTCATGTTCAAAAACGCGTATCTTTCCGTACTTTGAATTGATATCACTTTTGGAAGTGAGTAGCAAGATTCATCACAGGTCCTCTGGAGACACAAGTGATTATTGCCTTGATCAAGGTATTTAAGAGTTTCAGTTATTTTTCGTTGTGATGATGTCCTTATATAAAATGTCCTCCTGGGTCCGCAGTTGTCTCTTTTGTCATTTTTTATAGAGTAATAACATTTTTATATTTATGTGCTACAATTTGTCCAGCCATTTCTTGATTGACTAAGAGGTCATTCAAGGGATCCCCTTAGATGCTATTTCTTTGTTTTTCTCCGTCTGCCTTTTAATTACCTCCCCTCAGGATCAGAAAATTTGTTTTGTTTGTGACTATTTCCTCCTAGTATTATTCACTCTCTACCCCTCCCCTCCCTCTTCATTATTGCTTGTTTTTCTGTTGGGTATGGGGTATTTCTAAAGTAAACTAAACTCTTTCTCTCTCCCCCCCTTTCTGTTTGAAGTTCATCTGATCTCCATGTTTATATCCGATATACCTTAATTTTGAAAAATAGTAAACCTCCAGACCTTACTCCTTTCTTTCTACACTAATGTATTCCTTTTACCGTTCAATCTCCTTTTCCCATCCAACTTTCAGACAAAAATCATTCCAGTGCCAGAACGTTATTTTTCCTATTTAACTACAGTTGTCTCAAAAGGTATCAAGGTTCTGAAAACATACTTGTTTCTTCACTTATTAGAATGTTTAGTGCCATGTCATAATATAACCTCTTCCAATCTCTCAAATAAATTTACCTTTCTGGCTTTCTCCTGACTCTTGTGCTTGTGCGCCAAGATTGTTGTTCAGATGGTGTCATTTTATCTGAAAAACTTAAAAGTCCTCAAGTCCATTAAAGATTTATATTTTTTGCTTTCTAAGTTTATACTCAAATTTTCTAGGTAAGCTATTCCTGATTGTAACCCTTTATATTTTGCTTTTTGCAATATTGTTTTTGAAAATTTTTTCTCATTTATAGCAGAAGCTGCTGGTCCTTGTGTTACCCTGACTAGTTTCTTGATACTTAATCTGCTTCTTTTTGAATGCTTTCAGTATTTTTTTTTTTTCATTGAAATGGTAGCACTGGATTTTGGTTGTAAAATTTCTGGAAATTTTTCTTTTGGTATGCTTTTCAGGAGGTGATCAGTGGATTTTTTCTCTTTATTTTGTTCTTTAATTCTAATAGATCTGAGTGGTTTTCATTTATGATTTCTTAGTGTTTCATATGCATTTTTAAAACTTTGAAATTTTCAGAGAATTCAGTGATTCTTAATTTATCTCTCCATGGGCTACTTTCCAGGTCAGTCATTTTGGTATCAGATATCTTACATTTTTTTTTCAATTTTTTGATTTTGCTCTAATGTTTCTGTCATCTCATGTTATCACTTGCTTCTATTTAGTCTCTTTTGGTTTTCAGGGAGTCCATTACTTGAATACTGTTTACCACTTCTTTTACTCTATTTATCCTCCTTCTAATTCTTTCCTCCAGAGTTTTTATTTCATTTTTTTAATGGTGTCTGCATTTCTTCTAGGTATTCATGAAAGTCCTTATGCAATTTCCTTTTTTTTTCTCCTTTAAATCTTGGTTTGTAGTAATATTGTAAGTGGCCTGGCATATGCTCAGGCTCCATTATCTTGCTTGGTTGATGAAATTTTTTTCCACGTGGAGGAGATAGGGATATGACTCCTTAATGATGAACAAGGGAAGTCTTGCCTTAGAATGACTGTTGATTTTGTATGGATACGCTATACTTTATTCCTCCTAACCACATGGTTAAGAGGAAGCTTTTAAAATATTGGTTGTGTTCTGAAAATTTTTACTTCTTCAGAAAGATTCGAGTCAGCTCAAGTCACCTCTTTACTTCATTTGCAACTAGGGAACTTGGTGACTCTCTTGCTCATGGCACTGTTTGGTAATAGATAATGAGGTAAGGTAAAAGCCCTCTTTATCAATGAGACCATATGCATCTTTCGTCTTTTTATTTTTATTTTTTTCATTCTAGATGCAGAGAAGCAGAGTCTACAACCATGGGATAGTGAAACATTGAAATCTGGGAGTCAAAATCTATGATGACTTTACAACCAGTGCAGCATCAGTGCCCTAAGAAGAATGACCTTCAAGAGTAAAGTTTTGTACCCCAGGCCTGTGGAAGAACTTATTTGAGAGTTATGCTGCTTCTGACCATACCAATGGTACATAGGAACTGAGCCAAGTTTTAGGCTTACTCTTCCAAATGCCAAGGTGGTAAAGAAGAGATTATGCCCCAGAAGTATTACAGGAAATGTTTGTACATTTGTCTGTGCAATATCTTTGACATAAAAATACCTTTATAAAAATCCAATTCATGTTAAGTGGCAAATTGATAGTTGAGTCCATAACAAAGGGAGATAGGGAACAATAGCTGATGGAAATTTGAGCTAATGACAGTAGGGAAAAAGATTTGTAATCCCTTAAGTTTTGCTAGAACCTTGAGGGAGGTGATGTAGGTTGCCTGGCTCTGAGATAAAGGAGTTAAAACACAGTCACTAACTCCTTCCTTTGAAGATCTCTAGATCTGCAACAGAGTTAAGTAATGCTTTCTTAGAGAATGAGTCCTTGTTCTTTATTAACTTCTGAAATTCCTCATCATTTTCATCAAACCCATCCTGATTTTTGTGAGTTTCTGGTCCAGAGGAGCAAATGTGGTGTTGTACGCCAAATCTCTGAAAGTTACTGACTCCTTTGATACTGTCATCTGTGAGAGTTTGCGGAAGTGCATGGAGAAATTTAGTTGTCTGGAGAAGTTCATCAATTCGGCAGTTTTATGATGGCATGCTTGCACAGACTCTGGATAAAGGATGATGCTTTCACACTTTCCCAGTCACCAACGGAGTGAATCAGGGTTGCATGCTTACTCCCATGCATGACATTTTCTGCAATGTTGTCAGAAAGCTTCCAAGAGGTATCAAACAGTATCATCAGCTATTGGACTGAAGGCAAACTGTTTACCTTGAAAAGGCTATTAGCCAAGACTAAAGTAGAAGGAGACTTGGTTTGTGACTTTTTTTCACAGTGATTGTGCACACAATGCAGCCTCTGAGGCAACAGAATGCAACAGAATATGGATTAATTTTCTGTGACTTGTGCTAATTTTGGCCTGACAATCAATACCAAGAAAACAGAAGTTCTCCATCAACTGGCACTACACCCACCATCCATATGAGGAACCATTGATTACAGCAAATTGAGAAATTTTGAGTGCTGTGAGTAAGTTCACTGTCCTTGACCCCAACATCATGATATCATTGGTCCTCTCCAAGTATGAAGGATAAACAGTAAGATTTGCAATAATTTTTTATGCTACTTGGTATTGTCTTTGCTTTAATCATCTCTCCAACTTCAGTCCTTGAATTAGGACTTTGCCTCAGGGTAAAGGTGGGGTGATAGGTCTTGCTTGGTTTTTACCCAGGTTCTTACCCTGACCTCTACCAATGTGTGTGTGTGTGTGCATGTGGGGAGGGTGTTGATCTTTGATGTCTAAAGTGTTGGATCTTCATGTCTTTTTACGACATTTCTATTTTAATATTTTTTTCTTTATTTTTAGTTTCCACAAGATTTGGCGCTCCAAATTTTCTCCCCATCTCTCCCTTCCCCTGACCCCAAGACATCATGCATTCTGATGACCCCTTCCCCGAATCTGCCCTCACTTCTATCACACCTCACCCTTCCTTTATCCCCATCTCCTCAAAGTATCTTGTAGGGCAAGATAGATTTCTATATACCATCACATGTATTTATTATTTTCCAGTTGCATGTAAAAACAATTTTTAACACTTGTTTTTAAAACTTTGACCTCCAACTTCTCTCCTTTACTCTCTCCCCACAGATCCCCACTGAGGAGATGAGCAACTCAATGTAGGTTATACATGTGTAATTATGCAAAAGACTTCCACAAAAGTCATGTTGTGAAAAACTAACTATATTTTCCTCCATCCTATCCTGCCCCCCATTTATTCTATTCTCTCTTTTGACCTTGTCCCTCCCCAAAAGTGTTTACTTCTAATTATCCTCTCCTCCCATTTGCCCTCCCTTCTATCACCCCCCTCACACTCCATTTATGCCATTCCCCACCACTTTGTTGTAGTGTAAGATAGATTTTCATACCAAATTGAGTGTGCATGTTATTCCCACCTTAAGCAAAATGTGATGAGTAAGCTTCACTTTTTCCCCTCTCAGCTCGCCCCTTTTCCCCTCCATTGAAAAAAGAATTTTCTTGCCTCTTTTATGAGAGATAATTTGTCCCATTTCATTTCTCCCATTCTCCTCTCAAATTCCTCTCTCACCCCTTTATTTTTTAGGTATCATCCCTTCCTATTCAACTCACCCTATGCCCTATATCTATATGTGTAGACATATATCCAACTACCCAAATACTGAGAAAAGTCTCAAGAATTACAAATATTATCTTTCCATGTAGGAATGTAAACAGTTCCACTTTAGTAAGCCCCTTATGATTTCTCTTTCCTGTTTACTTTTTCATCCTTCTCTTGATTCTTGTGTGTGAAAGTCAAATTTTCTATTCAGCTCTGGTCTTTTCATCAAGAATGCTTGAAAGTCCTCTATTTCATTGAATCATCATTTTTTTCCCCTGAAGTATTATACTCAGTTTTACTGGGTAGGTGATTCTTGGTTTTAATCCTAGTTCCTTTGACTTCTGGAATATCATATCCCAAGCCATCTGATCCCTTAATGTAGAAGCTGTCAGATCCTGTGCTAACCTGATTATATTTCCATAGTATTCAAATTGTTTCTTTCTGGCTGCTTGCAATATTTTCTCATTGGCCTGGGAACTCTGGAATTTGACTACAATATTGCGAGGAGTTGTTCTTTTTGGATCTCTTTCAGGAGCCGATCAGTGGATTCTTTCAATATTTATTTTACCCTCTGGTTCTAGAATATCAGGGCAGTTTTCTTGATAATTTCATGAAAGATGATGCCTGGACTCTTTTTTGATCATGGATTTCAGGTAGCGCCATAATTTTTAAGTTATCTCTCCTGGATCTATTTTCCATGTCAGTTGTTTTTCCTATGAGATATTTCATGCTGTCTGCTATTTTTTCATCCCTTTGGTTTTGTTTTATAATTCCTTGGTTTCTTCAGCATTTTTTGGGGTCTCTTTTAGCAAGCTGTTGACTTGCTTATCATGATTTTCTTGTGTCACTTTCATTTCTCTTCCCAAGTTTTGCTCTACTTCTCTTACTTGATTTTCAAAATCCTTTTTGAGCTCTTTCACGACCTGAGACCAATTCACATTTTTCTTGGAGGCTTTGGATAGAGGAACTTTCACTTTGTTTTCTTTTCATGCTTTGATCTTCCTTGTCACCAAAGTAAGATTCCATAGTCTGATTTTTTTTCCTTGTTTTTGCTCATTTCCCCAGTCATTTACTTGACTTTTTAGCTCTTTGTCAAGGTAGTTCTCTGTTTCCAGTTGGGGTGTGAGGTGTACTGTCAGCAGCTTGTTTCCCCCACAGTCTGTGGGCCTAGAGCTCTCAAAACAGTCGCTCTCTCTGCCCTTGTTGCTGCTGTGGCTGTTGTCCGTTCCTTCATCCCCTCCCCCCTCAACCACCCTGGTACTGGGGCCAAACCACTCCACTCTCCTTCACTGGCCCCACAGGTTTTTTCCACTGACCTTCCAATTTGTCCTTGGTGTTTTGGGGTCCTGAAGTCTGGAAACTGCCACAGGTGTGAGAGATTCAGTCTTCCCAAGGCCTGCTCAAGTCCCCTCTGAGCCATGTGGCCCACAATTGACTGTGTGCTGCCCCCTGTGTGGCACAATAGACACTTCCCAGTGGCCTCCCAGGCTGTCTTGGGCTGGAGATTTGTTTCACTCCATCATTCTGTGGGTTCTGCTGCTCCAGAATTTGTTTAGAGTCATTTTTTTCCAGATATTTGGCTGGGTTTGGTGGCAGCACTCTAGAAAGTGTGCATTGTTACTCTGCCATCTTGGCTCTGCACTTTTTATGATGTCTCTACCAAAGTTAGAGATTTCAGAGCCCCTGGACCTGGGATGTTCATATCTGAGTACTGTGGGACCATTACTGTGCTCATTACTTGTCAATTTCTACTGACTATACTTAGGATTTCAAAGGTCTGCATCTGGAGTCTTTCTAAAAACTCTGGGGACCTTTCTACTCTTGCTGCCTCCAAACATAGAGTTTTGCAAACTCTACCTGTTTCTGACCATCTCTGGTCATGTTAAGAAGTTACCCTGCGTTAGTACTGCTTTTTATGGTGAGGTTCCCTTTCCTATTACCCTTGGGCTGCTGGATGATCACTTCCACACTTCTGGGATAAAAGAAATCTCTTACTGTAGTTTATGATTAGACAGCTTTATTTTATTTTCTTTGTTTGGTCTCGTGAAAATTTCAATGTTTACATGGGAATGGGACAATCTATATCCCGATCAGACAACCACCTTGGCCAGTTGTCCACCTAATTATTACTTATAGAAACATGGCAGTATGGTCTTCTAGAGTAAAAAAAAAAAGATGAGAGAGATCTTTGAATCTAACCCCTTGCTTTCCTAATGATGAAATTAAGGTCTAGAGTGATGAAAACTTTTTATAAGGTTATCCAGCTAGATAGTGGTAAAATCTGATCTGTTCTAAATGCTATAGTTTTCTGAAAGACATTGATATCACTAGTTGCCATTTATTTGCATACATCTTATATGTAGAGATTAAAGACATTGTGATTCTAGATGTATATTCTAGAAAGGCCTAGAAAGAAAGGCCTTTAATCCACACATGAGAGAGTCCCTGCAGGCTATACGTTGACTTGGTTTTAAAATGTAATATTATCTATGTTTTATTATATTATTTGTTTTTAAAAATGTTTCTCAATTACATTTTAAACTGGTTTAGGCCACACTTGGGATTGTTATGTGCCACATGAAACCTGCTAGCCATGTGTTTGATACCTCTATTCTAGTATATCTTCCTATGCTAATTTAATAATGTTTTAATGTATATGTGTGCATACTGCATCATTTTATAAAAAATTATTCATAAATATATATGCAATATATTCATATTCTATTTTCAAGCCCTATCAATTGTATTTATAGTCACATCATTAGACACACAAACTGCAGCAAATAATATCCATATTTTTCAGAAAACTATAGCATTTAGAGAAGTCAGGCCTTGCTACTAACTAGCTGAATGACCTTGAAAAAGTCTTTTGGACTTCAATTTCATCATTAGAAAAATAAAAAGTTAGACTCAGGATCTCTATGATCCTTTTTAGCCATTGTTTCTATGCTTCTATAAGAAATAATTATGCAGACATCTAGTCAATATGGCTATCTAAATAGGAGACAGACTGCTCAGTTCCTATACACACATACATATACATGTAAATGTATGTATCCATCTATAACCTGAATATATTAAACAATGTCATATTTTCAATATCTAAACATATAATGTATACATGCATAAAATATACATATATATATGCACACAGGGATATAAATTTATAGAGAGCACAACATCTTTGACAAGAGTACATAAATACAGCTATAAAAAATAAATTTGCATTGGGGTATATATTTATGTTTATCAAATATACATGCTAATGTATATTGTTATGTTCTGAGTGTAGTGAAATGAATAGAGAGGTGGCCTTGCTGTCAGGAAGACCTGGGCTCAAGTCTTTCCTGAGACACACTGATTGTGTGACCCTGGACAAGTCACTTAACCTCTTTGTGTCCCAGGAAACTTTCTAGGACCATAAATAACAGAAGAATTGATCATTGACATTGGTGAAGGGAGCTTCCATATGGGCAATTCTTCATGCTGATGAAATCACATGCTTTAGCCTCCTCCACAAAAAAAGAAGCACCCGAACTTGTAAAAATGTGCTCCTCTCTCTCTCTCTCTCTCTCTCTCTCTCTCTCTCTCTCTCTCTGTCTCTCTCTCTCTCTCTGTCTCTCTCTCTCTCTCTCTCTCTCCCTCTCATTTACAAAAGTTTTCATTTTTAAACATTAAACAACATTGAAAACAACATAGATCCAACCATCCATAAAGAATTACTTAGGTTTTTCTCAAGTTATCTTAAGTAAAAAATAAGCATGTAAGGTGCCAATGTTGAAGGATTGACAGTCCCAAGATGTCAATCCAGAGTTATGTGATCGTAGGTTTCTAATTCTGGAAAGACCCAAGTCATAGAAATTTAGGAACCTCTGATCAGGCTGCCAAGTACAGCTACGAAGTTCAAAGTGCTAGGGAGTGAACATGTAATTAAAGTATCCAACATCCCAGAAAGGTTTGCGATGATGCACATATGTCTATATCTATAAATATGTGTCTATATTACCAACATTTCTCATATAACAAAACTTTCAAGTTTTGAAAAAGGGAAAAAGACTATCAATTGTGTTTCCTTTTTCATCACAGATGTATTTAAGCAAGTCTGGTACACTGATGTTCACTGAGCACAGAAACCAGGTGAAACATCTAAATATGAAAAACAAGCAAATATATGAGGGAGTCATCCTGTTTTAGAAGCTTTCTTCTTAAAGGGATTTGGACCCCCCCAGCCTGAGGAGTTTAAGTTCTTCTGAGAGTGTGTTAATAGGTACTCTATTTAAGTGTCAGGAGCTGGAAACTATAAACATGAGGGCAAAATATTGAAAAGGGGAATGAAGTTTGTTGTTTTCAATGTGTGAAAATGTGGGTAGTATATGACAGGGAGAAGATTTCTGTATTTCTGTTCTAGAGAATACTGGGGTCTAAATGATTACAGTTTTTAAGTCTCCATTATTTTAGTCATTTTAAAAATATTTTCTCTTTCCTTTGTCTTATTTCTTTAAACTCCTTGAAAGAGAACAGTCTTTTATAAGGCAATGATTTATTATCCCAACAGATTTACAGCATTTGACAAGGTCTATTCCTTGAAAATATTTCAATTACATTTCAATGATAATTTCAATAATATTTATTAAGTGCCAAGCACTGTGTTCAGTGTTGAGGATACAAAAGCAAAGCAAAATACAAAGACAGAACAAAATACAATAAAAAAAATCATCCATGAGTTCATGGAACTTGTGGAGCTCCCTTATGAAGGGACGGGTTAGGAAGAGAAGGCAAACATATACATGTTAAATAGATGCTAAATTTATACAAATGCATAAAAAATAATTTCAGGAGAGACCATGAATAACTGGGTATGGTCAAGTAGCAATCAATCAATATTTATTAAGTACTTACTATGTGTTAGGATCTGAGCTAAGCACTGAAGTAAGTGTTACCTGCCCTTAGCTTTCAAAGAAGTTAAGGATTTTAAAAAGTACAGGGAGGATAATATTCTTTCTGACATGTGGACCATGATACCAATGTACAGAGGCAGAAAATGGGTATGAGGAATGACTTTGTAGTCCAGTTCTGCTGAGATAGAAAGAGCAGGAAGAGAAGTAATATGAAAATAAGACTGGAAGTGTGTATCTAATTCATTGTAACATCCAAATTTACTTAGTAAAACAGATTGTGCCCAAATTAACTAAGTTAAGTGAAATATATAGAGTCCCTTGATATCTGATTCAAACCCATCACCAAGGGAGATCCTAGATTATCATATGGAATATGGAATATTGAATATTATATGTAATACTTAGAAGAGTCATCTCAAATTAGACATACTATTACTCTGGGGCTTTCCCATAGTCATGAGAAGCTACACCTTGTTCTTTCAGCCTATGCCTCTGAACCCTCTTTCCTAAAGAATAGGACCCTAAAATATCTATCAAGTTTGAAATTCCTAGTGTGAAGGTCCTCAAACTAGATTTGTGGGAACAGTGGTTATGATCAGGGGGAAATGCCTTAAAAATCATGAGTCACACTTTGGAAAAAAGGACTTTTTAAATCATAGAATGACAATACTAGCATTGGAAGGGACCTTAGACTCTCATCTAGTCTTAAGTGAAATATTTATCTCAGAGGGAGAAGTAGTCAGGGACAGTTGAAAGTCACAAAATAACAAATGTGTCCCTGGCTTGCGGTGATGAGCTCCAGATTAAGGTGGTATGTGTTTCATCCCAAGTCCTGACCTTTATCACACACCCCTTAGGGTAGCATTTCTCTTCATGCGTCTGTGGCCAGAGCGTATCTGGTTGGGGTAAAGAGGCTATGAAGAACCCAAGAGAAATAAAAAAAATTCCTTTTCTACTGTTAGAAGATACATTTCATTTCTTGCTCTGCTTTTTTCCTATCTCTTTGCCACATGAGCTTAAATCAGACTAGTGGGATGAGAAATATAGCAGTGAAATAAGGTAGTGGCCATCTCTTCTGATACCCTTATAGTTTAATGAAAAAGATAATGCAGTATTGTTACATTTAAGATATTGCCTGCTAACATGATAGCCATTTATTTAAAAAGCAGAATGATGTTTATTATGCAATTGAAGTAATGCATATAATGTGAACATTAAAATATACGTAAATGATAGCTATAATTATTACTACATACTGTTACTGGATCATTCTGAGTGCCAAAAGTTCAAATTAAGTTTGCTTTAAGAATTCACTCTGAATTAAGATGTGACTGAAAGATGATACCTTCAGCCCTCAAGTTTATAGCCAAGCGGAAAAAGGAAAACAGAACACTCTTAGATTAACTCTTCAAACATCAGTCAGAAAACCAAACTTTTGCCCTATCTCTGAGACTAGTGAAGGCAACAGCTGGTTGGGGTCCACAGGAGCTATTTCAAGGCTAAGATTCTATAGGCAAAGTACTAGTAGAATATCCTGAAAACAGAAATTTCAGTTATTTTCTTCCTTCAGTCCCTTGACTTGGCTTTTGATTTTCTTCCATATCTGAAAAATAAAAATAACAGGACTGAAGCTAGCATGAGGTAAATGGGGCTTTGTCCAGGTTGTCAACATCCATGTAGGGGATGTGGAGATTGGTTCTTCCCTCAGAGGGTGCACTTCTTTCTCCACAGGGATAGACATCTCACCACTTTGCCTTGAAGTCCTTGAGACAAAACTGTCTCTGTGTCACCCCCTCCAAGGAGGCACCCCTTTTGCAGAGCTTGACTCCACCTCTTAATCCCAGGAAAGTCTGAGGTTAGATTACCCTCTCTTCTAGCACAACTGAACCTGCAATTAGATTACCCTCTGCCTCACCGACTTCCCTCACACAGCTGTTTTTATCCCATGTTCATATGTTGCTCATTAAAGCTTTGAAGAGTACCGTTAGTTTCCTCTTCTCCTATCTTGTTTCAGAATCCATCTCATGACTTTTCTGATTCTTGCCTCTCACTCTCCCTTTAGACCCTCCACATGCTACCTATCCATTACCTATGATCTGGCTCATTCCATATAATAGTACCTGATTAGCGCTGCCTTCTAGTTTGTGTTATCTCAAGACTGCTGCTTTAACTCCTCCTTTTTTTAATTACTTTCCATTCATTAGTCAGTCCCACTACTTTTCCATTAGCAGAAGCACATTCCTTAACACTCTACATGACACTGATATTAAACTCCAACTCCTCTAAGTCGTTACGCTTTTCCCTTCATCTCTAAGGCAGGAGGAACTTAATTGTTTTTCTCTTTTGTATCACAAACACCTTATATGGAACATTGCAAATAGTAGGCAATTAATAAACATTTGTTGAACTAAATTAATAGAATATATGCTTAGAACTGGAAGAAACCTTAATGACCATGTGTATCATCCTCTTCATTTTGCAGAGGAAGAATTTGAGGACCGGTGAGGTATGTTCAAAGTAATATTGTCACTTCCTTTTGTCTAACTTTTGAACTCCCTTCCACAAATTTAGACCCCTTTCTTGTTTTTTTTTTCTAAAGCTCTTTCTCATGACACTGTCACATCCCATCCTTCAAAATGACTCTAGCTCATTTTGAGCTTGCTTAAACTACTCAGTTTTAGCAGTGATGTTGGTGGCAAGTATATATCTGAAAGCCACTTAGCTATTTATTGTCACTACGTTACCATCAAGCTTTTGTGCCTGAAAGTGAAGTGAGCAGAACCAGGAAAATGTTGTACACAGTAACAGCTATATGATGAATTGTGAATAACTAAGCTGTTCTCAGCCTTACAATGATCTAAGACGGCCAGGGTACTCATGATGAAGCATGCTATCTGCCTGCAGAGAAAGAATTGATACTGTCTCAATACAGACTGAAGCATGCTTTATTTTACTTTCTTTCCTTCCTTCATTTTTTTCTTTTTAAATTGAGTCTTCTTGTACAAAATGATAAATTAGGAAATGTTTTACGTAATTGCACATGTAGAGACTATATCAGATTTCCTGCCATCTCAGGGCAGGGAGAGGGAGAGGGAGGAAGAAATAGATTTTGGAACTCAAAACTTTTTTAACAAGTTTAAAAATTGTTTTAAGATGTAATTGGGGAAAAATAAAATAATATGTTAAAAAAAACTTTTCTGCCTATTCTTTTAGAGAGTATGCTCTACTCTTGCTTTTACTTTTGGTTTCTTTTTTTATGGTCATTCAACACAGTACAGTTCCCAAAATATGTTATTAGTAGCATTTATCATGAATTAAAATATTTAGATGCAAGTAGACTCTGTAGGTTCATTGATTTAGGAATTTAGGAAGGAATTCTAGAATTACTTAGTCTAACCCTTTCTCCTTGTCCACTTCAAAAATCATAGTGTTAAAGATTTAGAACTAGATGTGATTTTAGAATTTTTTGTGATTTTTGTGATTTAGAAATCATCTGGTTTACCCCCTGGTTGTATAGATTGGGAAACTGAAACTTACATGAGTGAAATCATCTGCCTAGGGTCACATATGTAGTAGATCCAGGAGTAGAACTCAGGTACTCTGGGTTCAAATGCTATGTGTTTTTCATTGTACCATGTACCCTAATGTGGGATTTGTGTGTGGGTTTACACATGAATGCATATGTATATAAATATACTTACATAAATACACATATTATATAACATACGTGTGCATGCATTCACATATATGTATATACACTATATATATAATATATATATATGTGTGTGTGTGTGTGTGTGTGTTGTATTATGTTTGTGTATGCGTAAAGTGTAGGTGTCCCAGTGAGCTGAAGATCTGTAAAAGCAGAGATGTTGATAGGGAAAGGGAACCCGTGGGTAATATGGAAATCTTAATCGCATATAAATAAGTCAGCAGATAATGAATGTGTTTTTAGGGCAAAGACTATATTCACTTTTTTTGTACACTCTTCTACTTAAGATTTTAAAAGGAGCAGGAGAGGTGAAAATGAATAACTTAAAATCAATAACCCTCAGGAAACATAGAGTGACTTACTGAGGGAAAAAGCTTTTGAATCATGAAGTATTTGTTGGTAAGAGAGGCAAGCCTTCTCATGACAGGAGATAACAAACAACCTCAGAGCCTCAACTCTGAGGGGCTCAAAGCAAAGAAGCTTCTGCCAAGTCCAAGTTAAGGGTAATTTCAGCCCTAGCTGAAAGAGCTCAGTACTACCCAGTCCACACAGGGGATGGATGTGGAAAAGATTGCAGTTGCTTAAGCTTGCTTAGGAAAACAATGGATTGACCCCCTCTAGCAGAGATGCTGAACCTTAAAAATCTAGTGGTCAAGCAACCTGCCTAGCCCAACTTGACAGCCACTGCCCAGAAACAGAATAACTGGCTTGGGAGAGTTTGTCTGACAGCCACTACCTAGAAATTATATGGCCCAAGCCAACAGTTGTGGAGTCTGGTGAGGAGCCACTGAATTATCAACCCTGTTCAGTCTCAGCAGGAGCTGAACTTGATAAGGAGCCAGAAGTTGCAAAACCAAATTGTCCAAACTTTGTGAAAATCCTCTGCAGAGAAAAAGGACACTGGGGTCTTATATGACCAGAATTATGAGTTGCCTTGACCACATGCTGTCCCTATATGTATACATCACTATTAATATATTTAAGTTCATATCCTTCTCTTCTTGGGTGATGGACATATTTGTGAACGAGTACAATCCGGGTATTGTGAAAAATGTTTCATCACTATGGTTCTTGCTGCTATGCCATTTGAGTAATGCCTTTGCTAAAGAGCTGAGTCTCCTGCCTGATTGTTAGAAGGAGGCATACCATGGAGACTCATGAGAAAACATTTAGGAGTATAGTCATGCCCAGCACTACTCTGAGGGTAGTAATGTCATCCCTCTGGGGACTCAACCTACCAGTGGGACTGTGGGTTGAATGAGTGATCTCTAATGGTCATGTCACATAACTAGTATCAATTCCTTTCCTAGATTATCATCATTATCCAGAGCATTGTATACATTCATCAAAATGGCACTTAATTTGTGATTTGAATTTATTCTATGTGTACAAATACACACACACATGTTTTCTTCACTGAAAGAGTATAAACACTTTGAGGGAAACCATTGTCTAACTTTTACCTTTATATTTCCTAGGATAGTGCCTAGGACATAGTAGTTGTTTTTAATAAATGCTTGCTATTTGATTATATTTTCTTGTCCATATATAAACTAAATAACAGCATGGCCCATAAGTAGTAGTATGGCCCTGCCATTGAATGACCATCTCCTGTCTTTGAGGCTTGCAGTGCAGCAACTTGGAAGTTTAGTAAGGGATCTTCCAAATACCAGATAATCCTCCAGTTACACTATTCCCAGGGCTATATGCTTAGGTCCAAAGTAGACAGAATACTGCTTAATCTGAAGCATAGTGTTATATTACCATCAAACTGTCAATTTCTTGCATGCCATGCTAGTCTACCTTCAAAAAAAGAAAAGAAAATCGTCTATGGAATCTGGATTTACTAAGACAGCTATAGACATGTTGGAACCTTGAATGGGTAGATAGCCATCTATCTTGCCTATTTCCCCTATAACTCTTCCCCCTTCCCGTTATCACAATCACCTCCCCATTTCTCCCTTCTCAACTTTTCCACTTATGTCTCTTTTCACCTTGAATACATTCAAGTCTTTTCCTTTCTTTTTTATAAAACCCCCTTTAGTTCTTCAATGGAAAGCAACATTTTTACCTCCAAGTTAATATATAAGAAATATGGTTTGGTTTAGAGTCAAAACACCAAAGTTTGAATTCTGATTCACTATGTACTACCAATGTGACTTTAGGTAAATTCCCTTTATCTGGGTCTCAGTTTCCTTACTTGTAAAGAGAGAGAGAGAGAGAGAGAGAGAGAGAGAGAGAGAGAGAGAGAGAGAGAGAGAGAGAGAGAGAGAGAGAGACAAAGAGAGACAGAGAGAGAGAGACAGAGAGACAGAGAGAGACAGAGATACAGAGAGAGACAGAGAGAGAGAATACTGTCTCTGAAGTTCCTTTTAACTCTAAAACTTATAATCCTATGAATTGTTCTTTACTTAGAAGATGGTATTAACCAGATAAATCATTCTACTTTTTATAGATATTCATTGGCTAAATGTCAACCCTGGCAAATTTTTTATCTTTAGTCATGATACATGCACAAATATGAATGGGGGAACAGGAACATATACACACCCATAAATAATTTGCTCTGAAAGATAAGGACAGGAGCTTGCCCTCAGGAAACACTTGATAAACGTTTGTTTTATTTGATAGAATTATCACTGCAACAAACTGTGTAAGTGTCATAACGCCAATTTATAGGTGAACAAACTAAGTTTGTGTTCCCCAAAGTGACCCATCTTGGAAACAATGTATTTGGTACTAGGATCCAGGTTTACAGGCTTTACCTCTAGAGTTTATTCATTTTTTCTAGAGGAATCAGGCAAAATTATAAGAATACATTCAACTCTAGACAGAATAGCTGAAATGATGGAATTCAAGTAATGAAAACATTCTATGATTTAAGTAATTTTTTAAAATTCTGCTTTTGAATAACTCAGAATGTTAGAAATCTTTCTTTAAATCACATAAAAATGTCCTATTCTGTAACTTTAACTGATTACTACTGATCATTACTTCTAAGACTAAGTAGAGCAATGGGAGAGAGCTTTTACGCCTTTCATTTTACAGATTTGGATTCTCAGACCCAGAGAGGTTATTCATCACCTTCCTAAAGTTACATACCTAGTAAGCAGCAGGGCTGAAATTCAAACCCATATCATCTGGTTCCAAATCCATGCCCTTTCCACCATACTACTCTGCTGTGTGACAAAGATAAGTGTACAAACTAAGGTAAGCCCTTAGATCCCTGTATTTGTGACTAAACTCAATAGAAATAAAACTTCAGAGGCAAATTTATCCCTCAGATTCTTTTATTTTTTGAATTTTGAATAGAGGTCATGGGGAAAATCTCTATAAAATTCCCTTTAAAAGTTTCTTTAAATAAAAGACTATTGCCCGAATGAGGAGCTATGCCAAACTGAGAGAATACCAGAACCCTTTAGATCTCAGAGTAAAAAAACGAAACAAAAAACAAACAACTCTTCTTCAATGATTCTACATCAAACTGAGGAATCTTTCTAACCACTGAGCCTTGCCCTTTCCAATAAACTTTTCCGTGTAAGGAAATTTCCTCATATATTTTGAAGCTATCAAAGAAGAAGCATATAGTTGTATTAATTAGTCTCAAAATGATGATCTCTGGCAGTAACCAGATCTTTACACATCTTTATGCTGCAAAGGTGAGAACATATGAATCAGATGCAAAAGTGCTGCACTCAGTAGCTGTTGACAAATATTCAAACTTCTAGAATTACCAGTCCTGTGTCCTAGCTCCAAAGGCTGCTCCTATCACACAGAATACGGGAGGCCAGAAAACAATTAATAAACCTTGAGTAACCAAAAATGTTGAAGGAACATAACCATTCAACGTATGGACTGAGTCTAAATTTCAGAAAACGATTCTACATTAATAGCTAAGAATACACATTAAGTGATAGGTTGTATGTCACATCATTTCTCTGGCTTGTGTTTTCCACATCATTCCCTGGAGGTAATGTGTTTTGAGGCAAGATTTAAAGAAACAGTGGGGATATAAGTGAGAGAAAAGGGAGGAAGACTGATATTTAGTTTGGGGAAAGCATAGTATCACTTAATGAGCTTTGCATTTACATAGACTTGATTTTATATCTCGGAAACTTCCCCTAAATCATCTACTAGTTTGTAACTCCACTGAGGGTTTCCTCAAGGAAGATCTGCATTTAACTAATTTCAATGAAAGCAAATTTGAATTAAGGCAATTTTATTCCAACAAATATGAAAAATAGAAAGTCAAGTCAATAGGCATTTATTAAGTGCCTACTGTATACCAAGTACTAAGCATTGGGGATCCCAAGAAAGGCAGACAACAAACCTAGTCCCTGCTCTCCAGAAGCTTACAGTTCAATTGTAGATACAACATGCAAATAACTATGCACAATCAAGGTATATGCAAGATAATAGAAGTCAATTTTACATGGAAGTCACTGGAATTAAGGGAAATTGGAAAAAGCTTCTTGCAAAATGTAGGATTTTTTTAATGTTATCTTTTTTTTAAATTTATTTATTTAACTTTTTACATTCATTTTCACAAAATTTGGGGTTCCAAATTTTCTTCCCTTTTATTCCCTACCCCTACCCCAATACACCAAGCAATCTAATTTTCCCTATCATCAATCTGCCCTCCCTTCTATCATCCCTCCCTTCTCTTATCCCTATCTTCTCTTTTGTCCTGTAGAGCCAGATGACTTTCTATTCCTCATTGACTGTATTTCTTATTTCCTAGTAGCAACAACAATACTAAACAGTTGTTCCTAAAACTTTGAGTTCCAAATTCTCCCCATCCCTCCCTCCCCACCCATTCCCTTTGGGAAGGCAGGCAGTTCAATATAGGCCATATCTGTGTAGTTTTGCAAATGACTTTGATAATAGTCGTGTTGTGTAAGACTAACTGTATTTCCCTCCATCCTATCCTGCCCCCCATTGTTTCTATTCTGTCTTTTGATCCTGTCCCTCCCCAAGAGTGCTGACTTCAAATTGCTCCTTCCTCCCATTGCCCTCACTTCCATCATCCCCCCCCCCTTGCTTATCTCCTTCTCCCCCACTTTCCTGTATTGCAAGATAGGTTTTCATACCAAAATGAGTGTGCATTTTATTCCTTCCTTTAGTCGAATGTGATGAGGGTAAACTTCTTGTTTTTTTCTCAGCTCTCCTCTTTTTCCCTCCACTAAAAAGTCTCCTGCTTGCCTCTTGAATGAGATATAATTTACCCCATTTCATTTCACCCTCTTTCCTCCCACGGCATTTCTCTCTCACCATTTACCTTAATTTCTTTTAAGATATGGTCCCATCCTATTCAATTCACTCTGTGCTCTCTGTCTCTGTATGTGCGTGCATGTGTGTATGTGTGTGTGCATGCATGTGTGTACATGTGTGTGTGTATGTGTGTGTGTGGTCCCACCAACTACCCAGATGCTGAAAAGTTTTAAGAGTTACAAATATTGTCTTTCCATGTAGGAATGTAAACAGTTCACTTTTGGTAAGTCCCTTCTGACTTCTCTTTGCTGTTTACTTTTTCATGCTTCTTCTCATTCTTGTGTTTGAAAGTCAAATTTTCTTTTCAGCTCTGGTCTTTTCATCAAGAATGCTTGAAAGTCTTCTGTTTCATTGAAAGACCATTTTTTTTCCCCTGAAGTATTATACTCAGTTTTGCCAGATAGGTGATTCTTGGTTTGAGTCCTAGTTCCTTTGACTTCTGGAATATCCTATTCCACGCCCTTCAGTCCCTTAATGTAGAAGCTGCTAGATCTTGAGTTATCCTGATTGTATTTCTACAGTACTGGAATTGTTTCTTTCTAGCTGCTTGCAATATTTTCTCCTTGACCTGGGAATTCCGGAATTTGGCCACAATGTTCCTAGGAGTTTCTCTTTTTGGATCTCTTTCAGGTGGTGATCGATGGATTCTTTCAATACTTATTTTGCCCTCTGGTTGTAGAATATCAGGGCAGTTTTCCTCGATAATTTCATGGAAGATGATATCTAGGCTCTTTTTTTGATCATGACTTTCAGGTAGTCCCATAATTTTTAAATTGTCTCTCCTGGATCTCTTTTCCAGGTCAGTTGTTTTTCCCATGAGATATTTCACATTCTCTTCCATTTTTTCATTCTTTTGGTTTTGTTTTGTGATTTCTTGGTTTCTGAAAGTCATTAGACTCCATCTGTTCAATTCTAATTTTGAGAGAACTATTCTCTTCAGTGAGCTTTTGAACCTTTTTTTCCATGTGGCTCATTTTGCTTTTGAAAGCATTCTTCTCCTCATTGGCTTCTTGAACCTCTTTTGCCAATTGAGTGAGCCTATTTTTCAAGGTGTTATTTTCTTCAACATTTTTTTAGGTCTCCTTTAGCAAGGTATTGACCCATTTTTCATGCTTTTCTTGCATCTCTCTCATTTCTCTTCCCAGTTTTTCCTCCACCTGTCTAACTTGATTTTCAAAATCCTTTCTGAGCTCTTCCATGGCCTGAGCCCACCGGACATCCACCTGGGATGTCTGGGATACAGAGGCCCCATCCTCCACGTCTTTCCCTTATGGTAAGAATAGTTCCTCGTCATCAGAATTGAAAGGTGGGAACATCTGCACCCCATCAAAGTAGCTCTCTATGGTCTTATTTTCTTCCTTTTTCTGAGATTCCTGTCCACCCCCGCCTAGATCCACCCAGCTAGTGCTTGGGGTCTGAGATTCAAATGGGCTTTCTGTGGCAGGCGTGGCTGCTATTCAATGTGAGCTTAAGTTCTGGTGCTTGGGTGAGGGCAGGGCCGTCTCCTAGGCTCGGCTCCTTCAGGGGGTTTATGCAGAGACCTGAACTTCTGCCTGCTGCTGCCTGCTGTCCCGGGCCACTGCTGCCGCTTCTGCTGCTCCCTCCCACTGCTGCCTCCCCAGGGGGCCCGAGCCACGGAGACACCCCGCTCCCCTCTAGGCCAGCCCAGACATCTCTCTCACTGACCTGTAGCGTCTGTGGGCAGAGAGACCTTCCCGGGCGCCGGAGGTTCCGTCCCTGAAGCCTGCTCAGATCTGCTCCTCTCAGTCTTGCGGCCAGGGCAGTGCAGGGGTGGACTCCGCTTTCCGGGGCGTGACAGACCCCTGGGGACCACTCTCCAGGGCTCTCTGGAGTGGAAATCTTTTCCACCGTGTTTCTGCACGCCTTGCAGTGATCCAGAATTTGTGGGGAGTTCTTCTTGCAGGAAATATATGGGCTGTGGGTTCGGAGCTAGCATACGTGAGTCTTTCTACTCCACCATCTTGGCTCCACCCCCCAAAATGTAGGATTTTAACTAAGACCTGAAGGAAGCTAGAAGACAGAGATGAGGAAGGAGAGAATTGCAGGAATGGGGGACAGCCAGGAAACATGCCTGGAGGCCAGAAATGGAACGTCTTGTGAAAAGAAGAACAAATAAGCCAGTGTCACTGGATTACAGAATAAATGATGGGGAAAGTGGGGAGAGTAAGGTATAAGAAGACTAAAAAGGTAGGAAAAGATCAGGTTATGTTGGACTTTAAATGCCAAAGAGAGGATTTTATATTTGATGTTGGAGGTAATAGTGAGTCACTGGAATTTATTGAATAGGGGTGAGGGGTGGGGTGGGGGGAAGGTGTTATGTGGTCATACCTTCACTTTGGGAAGATCACATTAATTGCTTAGTAGAGGGTAGAGTGGCATGGGGTCATTCCTGAGGCAGGGAGACCAACCAGAATGCTATTGTAATAGTGCAGGCATGAAGTAATAAGGTTCTACACCAGGATTGCAGTAGTGTCAGAGGAAAGAAAGGGATGTACACAAGAGATGTTACAGAAAGAGAAACAATAGGACTTGGCAACTGATTGGGATAGGTAAGAGATTGTCAAGGATGACACCCAGTTTGGGAACCTAGGTGACTAGGAGGATGGTGGTGTCCTTGCCAAGAGGAGGGTTTTGGAGAAAGATGATGGGTTCAGTTTTGGACATGCTAAGTTTAAGAAATCTATGGGGCATATTGATATCTAATAAGCTTTGGAGATATGAGACTAAAGATCTGGAGAAAGATAGGTCATATAAGTTGATCTAAGAATAATTTGAACACAGATAATTTATTTTATTTTTAATTTCTGGAATAAAATGAGCATAGTATAATAAATAAAGATGATTGCACATGAAACTTCAAATCTATTACTTACAACTTTCTATTTCCTATAAATTTTTAACAAAATTATCATGTAAATTTCTTATATTTTTACTCCCCTGCCCTAAGATGACTATCATTAAATAAAAATGTATATTATAGATAGAGAGATATAATATAAAATCATTCTATACATATTTCTTTCTATCAGTTCTTTCTCTAGATGCCAATGGCATCTTATTTGATATATTCTTGTGTATTTATAATAGTCAAAATGACTTCTTCACTCAAAGTTGTTCTTAAAATAATATTGTTGTTGATATATACAACATTATCTTGGTTCTGTTCATTTTGCTCTTTATTATTTCATACAATCTCACCCATGTTTTTCTACCATCATTGAATTCATCATTTCTTATACCCATTAGTATTCCATCATAATCATATAGCACAGTTTGTTCAGCCATTCCCCAATTGACAGGTATCCTTGCAATTTCCAGTTCTTTGCTGTCATACAGAGAGCTGTTAGGAATATTTTAGAACACAAAAGTTCTTTTCCTTTTCCTTTGATCATTTTTGGAAAAACATCTAGTGGTATTACTGAGTCAAAGGGTACGTGCAGTTTAATAACTCTTTGGGCATAATTCCAGATTGTTCTCCAAAATGGTTGAATCAGTTCACAATCTCACTATCAAAGGATTAGTGTCTCAATTTTTCCATATCTCCTCCAACATCTTCCCCTTCAATCACTTTAGCCTCTCTGACAGGTATAAAACGATACCTCAAGTTTGTTTTAATTTGTATTTATCCAATCAACAATTACTTAAGAGTTTTTTTTATCTATCAATTGTTTTGATTTTTTTTATCTAAAAATTGCCTGACAAAAACCATTTATCAATTGGGAAATGACTCATGTTCTTATAGATTTTACAAAGTTCATTATGTATTTGAGATATGAAACTTTAAATGAGAAACCATAATTTTTCCCAAATTTTCTGCTTTCCTTCTTATTTTGGCTACATTTTCTTTATTTGTACAAAACCTTTTTAATTTAATGTAATCAAAATTATCCATTTTATACCTCCCTCTGTCACTTATTTATTTATAAATTGTTCACCTATCCATAAGTCTTACAAGTAGTATGTTCCATGTTCTTCAAGTTTTCTTAAAATCTCTTTAAATCTAGGTCTTATATCCATTTTGACCTTACCTTGGTAAAAGGTGTAAGATATTGCTCAATGCCCAATTTCTATCATATATAGTGATAATTTGATAATTGAATTCATGGAAGCAGATGAACTCACTAAACAAAATGGTTAGGAGGAAAAAAGAGAAGAGAACCTAGGATAGAATGTTGGGGGATAACCAGAGTTAATAGTTATGGCCTGGTAAGGATTCAGCAAAGGAGTTTGAGGAGAAAAAAAATGAGAAGTAGCATCCCCCCAAACTGGTCTATTAGCTCCCTTTTCAACATTTCAGGTTATTGTACTTACAAAAGAGTGACAATATCAATAGGTGATGTCCTCCAAATAGAAATGTATGGCTTCTGCAAGTTCTACTGCCTGTTCAAAATAATTGGAGAATTTCTAAGTGCTCATGGGTAAGTCAAAGCAATATAATAAAAATAAAAATAGTACCTAAAGTGATTTAATTGTCCAGTGATATGCCAATCAAAATACGAAAGGATTACTTTAGAGAAAATTACTAAAATACCAACAAAGACATTTGAGTACTTGACTTAGCCACTGATAAAGGGTGATAAAAGCAAATTAGAGCATCAAGGAAGAAATTATTTGTCATATTTATATATAAGTGGAAGTATTGCAAGGGGACTACAGAAGATAGAATAAACAATTTTAAATACATAAAATTTAAAAAGGTGTTGCACAAACAAAACCAATGCAGATAAAATTATAAGAAAAGCAGACAACTAGAGAATAAAAAGAACTCTGCATATTTCTCTGACAAAACAAAAAAACTATTTCCAAGATATGTAGGGAACTAAATCTGTAAGAAAAAATGGGTCCTTCTCTATTTCATAAATCATCAAAGAATATGAACAGGCAGCTTTCAGAGGAACTAGCAACAGTCATAAGTAAAAACATTTTAAGTCACTAATAATTAAAGAATTGCAAATTAAGGCAACTCCAAGTTTCCACTTCATACCTCTCTGACTATCAAAATTAACAAAAAGGGAAAATGGCAAATGTTAGCAGAGCTATGGGAAAATGGGTACATTACTCTATGGCTGGTATAGCTATTAATTGGTCTGTGCATTCTGGAAAGCAATTTAAATTGTGCCCAAAACATAATGAAAGTATTCTTTGACACGACAATACAACTGATATTTCTATAACCCAAAGAAATTGAAGAATGAGAAAAAATACTCAGATACATAAATATTTTAATAGTAGTTCTTTTGTAGTGGCAAAGAACTGGAAACGAAGGCAGATGCCAGTCAAGTGGGTGAATGTGATGTATTAATATTATGAAATAATAATGTGTTGTCAGAAACAATAAAGGTTCCAACAAAACAGGATGCTTTATTGAACAGATGCAGAGTGAAGTCAACAGTTTATACAATAATAACAATAATGTAAAGAAAATGTAATGTAAAAAAAAGCTCTGAAAGATCGAAGAACTCTGATCAACACAATGACAAATCATGATTCTAGAGGGTTTATAGTGAAACAAGCTAACAATCTCTTGACAGAGAGGTGATGGACTCAGTGTGCATATTCAGACATATCATTATTGACATGGCGATACAGGAGTTTCTTTTTGACTATAAATATTTACCTTAAGGGTTTTCTGTCATTGTATTTGACTCCTTAGCTATATGGTGTATATATACTCTTCCAAGAAAAGATGATGGCTGACCATTTAATGAAGTGAATGAGGGCCAGTTAAACCTGGAAGTTGTCAGAGGCATACATGTTTTATTTAAGGATTCATTAGGAGACTGTAAACTCATCAGTTCTATAGTTTGTACTTTTTTGTTCAGAGCCCCCTACAGTTTCCAGTTTGTTAATAAAGTAGGAAAAAAATCTCTAAGTGATCTGTGACTTGCCTGCAAATGCTATTTTCCTTTATGCCTGGGACCATAAGGTATGTACTTGGAGATAAAGTTGTATATATTAAGAGCACATCATAGATTACTTAGAATGAAGTAATTGGGAGTTCAAAACATATGGATTATGGAAGAAGATTATTCACCTGGGAGTCAGGAGACATGGATTCTGGTCCTGGCATGTCATCATCTAGTAATGTCACTTTGAACAAGTTATTTGTCTCTCTGAGTTTTAGTTCCTCATTTATAGGATAAGAATGATGATCAATTTATAGATTAATAGATTTAGTGAGAGCTGGAAGTGAATACAAGACTTATTATGTCAAGTTCAAGAAATCTATGAAACAGTTTTGTATAGACCCTCTAACTCTAGGACATAAGTTGAAGAAGCTGAGTAGTCATTCCTTTGGGAGTAGGGAAAGGTGGAGTAAATGAATTACAGGAGCAAAGAAATTAGGAGACATTTTTTGTTCAATGGGAAATTATTTCAAATGGCAAAGAACTGTCAGCACAGGGAATAAGAGCTGGAGAAATAGCCACTGATGAAAATTGATGGGAAAAAAAATCTTGTATCTATGCAGCTTTTAGTTCAACAATATTGGTATAGATAAACACAAATGATGGCTTGACTGTTTAGAAGATATAGTTAAACAAGTTCAACAGACATTTATGTCCATGTTGCACAATGCACTGAGTAGTGCTAATAAGATTGACATGACAGCTTTGACCCTTGCATTGGTATTTAGTCCAACGGAATGGTTACCTGCATATGGAGAGGGCAGTTTACATGAAAACTAAAAAAAAGGACATACAATTTGGTGTTTTGGAGATTATTAGTGACCATAGTGCTGGGTCTTGAGTCAAGGAGGATTGAGTTCATATACTACCTCAGACATTTACTAGTTCTGTGACTACGGGCAAGTAATTTAACTTCACTCTGTCTCAGTTTCCTCACCTGTAAAGTGGGGATAATATTAGCACAGGGTTACTGTGAGGATCAAATCTACAAAGTGTTTAGCACAATACCTAGCACATAGTAGGCTCTTAATTAATGCATTTCTCTCCCTTCCTTCACCTTACATTGAGAGAATAGTTTCAAGGGAGTAGTAAGAAGTTGAAAACTAGACATCAAGGGGTTGAGGAGAAAGTGAGTAGTGAGGAAGTAAAGGCATTGGGTATAGATAATTTTTAAAAGAATTTTAGTAGTAAAGGAATAGAGATATATGGGATGTGAGCTGGATGGGATAGTAAGATCAAGAACAAGATATTTTAAGGATATGAAACTTGAACATGTTTATGAACAGATGGAAAATAGTCCTACTGAAATTCAGATCAAAGACTATGAGAGGTGGATATGACTGCTAGAGAAAGGTCTTAAGTTATTAGAGGAGATGCAAGAAAGTGGAATCAAGAGCATAGGTAAAAGTATGAAATTTGAGAGTAGGGAGACTCTCAAATGGCCAGACGGAAAGATAAAAGGATGGTGATGTAAAGTTTTGAAGAAAGGAAGATATAAACTGAGGGAATTCACCTTGGATGACTTCAGTGTTCTTGGTGAAACAGTAGGTTAAGTCATCTACAGTAAATGTGTTGTAGGGCATATGGTTGAAGGAAATAGAATAGGAGAAAAATAGAACAGTAACTATGAGGAATGGCATAAGGGGCTGATAAAAGTAAAGTAGGAAAATTAATGAGGAACAGTAAGGTTGTGGCTTATCAATTTGTAATGGATGGAATCTGCTTAATTTCACGGCTTTCTGTAGCAATACTTGGTATTGCTATAGCATGAATGGAGAAATCACTTGAAGTTATACTCAAGGGTGAGAACTCATAGGTCATGAATCACAGAATTTCAGAAGCCAAGGGATTTTAGGGTCCTAGCTCTTCCCTCCAAATTAACAGCCTCCAGAGAAGACTCCTGGTTCTCAGTCTCCCCATTCTTCAATCTATATTCTACACAGAAGCCAGAATAATCTTCCTGGAGCACAGTTCTTACCATGTCACTCCTGTGTTGAGAAAACATCAGTGCCTCCCTATTTCCTCTAGGATAAAATACAAATGCTCTGGCTAGTCTTTTAAAACTCTTCACAACTTGGTCAATGTGCCTCTACAGATTTACTTTATATGATTCTATGAAGTGGTCTCAGATTGACTGGTAACAGAATGTTTCCAAAACATCCTCTTTTTTGCTATATCATTTAAAGGAGATATCATGATATGATGGAAATTAGAAGTGTAGGGGGCAGTTTAGGGAACCACCCTACTCCACTTGAAGTAAATGATAATATACTTTGTTTTGATATATATCAGGTTAGAACACATCTCAACTGTTCATTAGGTATGAACATGACCTGGGCACCTTCTTAGGTTCAACAGAACGTCTGATTGAATTGACCGTGAGAATTTGGTTCTACCTTCTGGCCTATCTAAATTGTGGTTGTTTAATTGTTTTCAATTATATTTAACTCTTGGGTTTTTCTTGGCAAAGATCCTGGAGATCCTGGTTTGCTATTTCCTCCTTCAACTCATTTTACAGATGAGAAAACTGAGGCAAACACGGTTAAGACTTGCCCAAGATCACACAGTATCTGAGGCCAAATTTGAACTCTTATCTTCCTGACTCCAGGCCTGACATTCTATCCTAGATGTGCCATCAGCTGCCCTTGGCCTATATAAAGCCATTAGAGCTAAGTGGAATTATTTACATTTCTACCATTTTGAGGATCTGGTAGTGGAGAGAAAAGAGTGAGTACATCAAGAGCTGAATCATAGTCAGCCACATAGGGACAACCAGCAAAAAGATAGAAATAATGTAGGATTGAACTGTTGCAGAGAAGGAAGAGATTCAGGAGGGCCACTAACCCTTTGGGAACCTTGGAGCAGAAGATTTGGGACGATGACACCACTGGTACCCACCTCAGCAAGACCTGTGGGGAAGTGTCAAGAAAATACCCACTCTTTTCCCTAAAGTCCTCATCTTGGTTCTTGTCTATTAATAGATAATGTAACATTACTCAACCATTTCTAGTGTCTTGAATTTTGCCTCAACCATAAAAAGACCAGCTATTAGATAAATATAAGTATAAATGTAAGTACAAGCAGCAGCCCAGCTGAATTCTACCAACATTCCCCTCTAAACAACTTTAAAATAACTCCTCAAATAAAATTTTGAAGTGGCAGAGTAAATAAAAGGTCAAATGAGACATTTTTTCCAGCCTAGGAAGTCAGCAGGAGACATCTGTGACACTCAGGGCCAGCCTTGAGCACAGCAAGAAGACCAGTAGTGGACCTTGGAGGCAGCTGCTATAGCAGCAGTTCCAGAAGCTCTTAGCCCAGAGATGGTAAGGGGGTCATACAACTGGTCAGAAAGAGATTACAGACACTTTTTTCCTGGTACTGGATGCAAAACGTGGAGTTGTTTGACAATTCAATTGCCCATATACAGTTCTAGGTCATAATTCCAAGCCTGAGAGGACTGCAGTTCCGGGACAAAGAGAAGCACTAGCAGTGTGACTACACATAAACAGGGTTTCCAGGGCCAAGAAAAACACTATTGTGTTATAAGAAGTGATGTGGGAGAGGGGTGGGATCAGAAAAGACAGGGAAAGACCTAAATGAACTGATGCAAAATTGAGTGAGAAAAACTAGGAGATCATTGTGCACAACAGCAATATTGTAAAGATGATCAACTGTGAAAGATCTGGATACTCTAATTAATACAATAATCCAAGATAACTCCAAAAGACATATAATGAAGAAATGCTATCCACTTTCAGAGAGAGAGAACTGATGAACTGATGAGTGCCAATTGAAGTATAACTTCCTTCCTTCCTTCCTTCCTTCCTTCCTTCCTTCCTTCCTTCCTTCCTTCCTTCCTTCCTTCCTTCCTTCCTTCCTTCCTTCCTGCTTTTTCTGTGATATGACTAATATGGAAATATGTTTTGTATGATTTCACATGTATAATTGATATACTTTTGTTTGACTTCTCAGTGGGTTGAGGAGGGATAGCAGGGAGATAGAGAATTTTCAACACAAAATTTGATAGAATATAAAAAATAATGAATTGGAAAAAATTCTAGTCATGAATTTTTTTATTTTCATATTTTATTCATATTGTACTTTTTAGAACAATGGCCAGGCTGTCAAAATCATGATTTTTAAGTAAAAATAATGGTATGGTTTTGAAATCTAATTTAGCAATCAAAATCTAGATGGTTCCATTTTTTAAATTTCCTGTAACAATGAACAAAAATATGTTGTGCATGTAAACAAATTGACATGAAGAGCCAAACCCCTATGTAAATCTTAAAAATTTTCTTAACTGAAGACTTAGAGAAATTGTGACTGTTACTCTTAACTTTCCTTTTTTAACGTAAGCACCTTAAAGGAGCAGGGAAGGGAAACATATGAACCATTGTAAAAGTATTTAAAAGTATGCTGGATTTTAAGTCAGATTAAATCTGTGTTAAATCTCAGGTTTGACACAACTGACCTTTGGGCAAGTCATTTGATATTTCTGACCCCTAATTTCCATTATTGGTAAAACAAATTTTAGTATAGATGATCTATCAGCTCCCTTCTAGTCAAGTTTCAATGATGAGTGTTTAGGCATCTACTCTTCAGTCAACTATTTCTATATGTGAATCTTTGCATGATATTAAAAGTTTTCCAGTCAATATCTCTTCTACAAAATGACACGATAACCTATACCTTTAAATTTTTATCTTTATTCCTTCTTTCTCATTGAAGGGCAAGGACATAGGAATCAAATAGTCCAATTGCAACCTAGAAGTGTAAGGAGAGAAAAGCAAGAAAAAATCAAGTCAACGAGGACCTTAAGGAGTGGAAAGCAAGAACACTCATCCTTAGATTTGTCCTCTAACTCTTCATGTGGCTCAGAAGAATGACTTGAATATGCATAGCATTTGATTTCACAGTCACTCTGACATTTGGTTCACATTACATTAGAAGTATGCTTCTCAAGCTGTGCCAGGTATTTACTCCTTTGCATTACTAGGGCTTTGAATGGCACTGACATCCTTTACTTCAGATAAAAAAAATAGTTTCTTCCTCAGGATCTAAAAATACTTCCTCTCCTTGGAGTGCAACCTTGTTTTTGATTTTTGCCATCTCTTGAGCTAGTTTCCTGACATGAAAAAAAGCTTAAAAGTAAAACAAAACGGTTTTGAGGAAGTGAGGTCTCTTGAAAATCATCAATTTAAGATAGAGGCTTTGAGCAAATTTGTCTCCTTTAATAATATAAGTTTCCTTTCTCCTAGGTAGGATGAGAGCAAAATATTTTGGAGATTGATAAGTTATAATAATGGATTTTACTATTTATAGCAGCTCTTTTAGTAATGGCAAAGAACTGGAAATCCTCCATTGATCTTACCTGAAATGATGGAGACCCATCTTATAGGCCTATTAATTTTTTAGAAGCAGAGTCAGACTATATTTTATCCTTCATTCTTGCTATGCCTGGTCCAACTCCTTTTTTGTTCATACATTTCATTAATGGCATCTTTTCTGCAATTTCTTGCACACATCTTACCTGTAGTTATGCTGTTATCTAAGACACACTTATCATGAGTTATCTCCAATGACCTTTTTGCTACTTTAAATTTTTAATCTTTGGAGATCATGATGTTCTATTATTCATGATTCATGCAATGACCGGGAGAATATTAGTTTTCAAAAGATGGGATTTTGTGTGAAACAAACACACAAACAACTTTGAAAGTTCTTTAAAATTTCCCAAATTAAATCTGGTCCTCTCTCTTTCTCCTGCCAAGTTCTAGGCCCAACTCATTGTTTCTCTAAGTGTGTGATGAATTAACTCAATGAGATGTTCATATAATTAAAAACATGTAGCAATCTCAGCAGTGTGAAGACTTGATCCATTGGGTTTTTCCTGTGGGGATCACTAAGCCTATCTCTTTTGAGTGACTATGGACTTCACTGAAGAGTCTCTAAAGTATTCCAGGACTCAGTTTCATCAGTATGTCGTTTGCAAATAGGAACTGAAGGATTTTTACCATTGTCCTTTTCTGTTTGGACTTTGCAAAAGGCATCCTTGGTCACACTTGGAAAGTCATTTGAATAGCAAACATTACCGTATGTATACCTTTTTTAACACTGTAAATCAATAGATCACAAACAATTATCTATAATTGCATCTATCAGGGAATCTTATAAAATCTGAACATATGTGTGATATGAGTAGTTACTAGCTACCTTGTCTCCTGTCAACATACTCTTAAAAGCCTACATGGAGATCTTCTCACTTTTCAAGACAGGCTGAAAATTGGTATTCATTTCTGTTCCAGGGTCACAGTCGTCATGCAATTGACTCCATGTTGCTTTACTTCCTCTTCCTTGCCCCCAATTCTGACTGCAGTTTGCAGCTGCCCTCATCATACTTAATTCTTTTCTGAAAAATTAATTTATTTTTGGTTTTCAACATTCAGTTCCACAAGCTTTTGAGTTTTAATTTTTCTCTCCCTTCCCCAAATAGAATGCAATCTGATACATGTTCCACGTCTACGTTCATTTAAACATTTTTATATTAGTCGTGTTGTAAAGAAGAATTAGAACCAGAGGTATGAACCATGAGAAAGAAGAAACAAAATGAGAGAAAGAGAGTATGCTTCCATCCGCATTCAGACTCCATAGTTCTTTCTCTGGATGTGGATAGCATTTTCCATCATGTGCTTTTTAGAGTTGTCTCAGAACCTTGCAATGCTGAGGAGACCTTAGTCTATCAAAGTTAATCATCACACAATGTGGCTGTTACTGCTTACAGTGTTGTCCTGGTTCTGTTCATTTCACTCAGCACTAGTTCATATAAGTCTTTCCATATTTTTCTGAAGTCCACCTGCTCATCATTTCTTATAGCACATATACCACAACTTATTCAGTCGTTCCTTTTTGCCCATCCCCACTTATGGACAGTCCCTCAGTTTCCAATGCTTTGCCCCCACAAAAAGAGCTGCTATAAATATTTTTGTATATGTGGGTCCTTTTCCCATTTTTATGATCTCTTTGGGATGCAAACCTATAAGTGATATCACTGGGTAAAAGGGTATGCACATTTTTATAGCCCCTTGGGTGTAGTTACACATTGCTCTCCAAAATGATTGGGTCAGTTCACAACTCCACTAATATTGCATTCGTGTTCCAATTTCCCCACATGTTCTCCAGCATTTACAATTTTCTTTTTTAGTCATGTTAGCCAATATGATAGGTGTGATGTGGTACCTAAAGTTATTTTCATTTGCGTTTCTCTAACCAATAGTGATTTAGAGCATTACTTACTTCTTTCTATGGTTTTGGAAACATTGCTTTTCTCTCTTACCAGTTCAACAGGCATAAACAAGGCCCCATAAAAGTCTGACATCCCAGATCTTTTGTTAAGGAAAAACAGCACCCTTATTCATCACTGTGGGCACTTGAAGCAATGTTCTAGAGCTCCAATTAATGACAAGTTACACAATTATATTGGCACAGAAGGGATTTTATGGGAATAGAACTTTTAGCCCTCATTTTCCTTTAGACTTAGCAGAATCTTTTTTTCTGTGTAATTTTTAGTCAATTATGTGACTGTGGTTATATGGTATCTGCAAAAAAACCTGTCTATTCCTTTCTTAAATTTTCATAGATTACCCTTGTTATGGGCATAGGTTATTTTCAAAAAGATTTTATGAAGATAAGAAAGTAAGCATATGGAGCTATAGCTGATGAATCTTCTAATTTGCTTTTTTAAAATATTGTATAATTTTTTTTAATTTATAAAATTTCCTCCTTTGAGAGGCATTGAAAATTCTCTGAGCACTTTCAAAATTATGTTACCATCAGAATAGACTTCTTCTATATGTCATTTCTGCCTGATATTTCAAACTTTATTTTCTTAAATTCCATCTCCCCTGAGATGTTCGAGACCAAATGTAATAATTAACTGTAAATGATGATAATAATACACAGAAATGATGACAAGCCCATTTTCCAGATAAGTACTTTGAAATTAGATTGAACTAGAGATGACATAAATCCAAAGCTCTTGAGAGAGATATTGAGAGTGTCCTTGTATCACTTCTTCTGACCACCATGTGATCGGCTGCCCCATATGAGTTCTCCAAAAAATAGTCTTTTTGGCAAGTGTACCTGCCAAGGTACAAGGGAGCTTAAATAGAATTAAGAGCTATTTCATATTTTTGTTTGTTTCAGAGATAGCTACATCCAAAGAATTCATCTACTAGTAGCTAACCTGCTAATGATAGGCTTTCTGTAACTAGCAAGGCTGAACCCTACAAGCTCAGTTTTCTTCATGAAAGTACTTAACGCCTTTTCATCTTGATGTGGTCTGCCAAAATTTATGTTGTGTTAACACAGCCTTTAAGGACTTAAGTTCACCACTATATCCCAGTGACATTTTAGAAAGGATGCTAATGAATATAGTACTACCCAACTTTAGACTGCATCATAAAAGTGTTCAGAATAGAGGAGATGATTCTCTGTATTCTGCCTTCATTAAAGAATATCTGAAGAATTGTATATAGTTAACACATTTTAGGATGGATACTGGCAAAATCTGGAACATTTCCAAAGAAGGGGAACCAATGAGGACTCTGAAGACCATGCCATATACATATTAGTTCCAGTTGAAGGAATTGGAGATATGTATTTTGAATAAGAAAAGATTTATGAATTTGGGGAGGTTATGGTTGCCTCTCACTAAAAGTGTTTAATATAAGGTTGGACACCAATCAATCAGTAAATATTTATTAAGTGCTTACTATTTGCCAGGTACTGTGCTAAGCACTGGGGATTCAAAAAGAAGCAAAAAACAGTTCCTTCCCTTAAGTAGCTTCCAATCCAATGGAAAATACAAAATGCAAGCAAATATACACAAAAGGAAGACATATGCTGAATGAATAAGAAATAATTAACAGAAAAAAGCATTAGAATTAAGAGGAGCTAGGAAAAAAAGGATGGAAAAGAAAGAGATTTTAGTTGGAAATTAAAGGAAGTCAGGGAAATCAGTAGGTAGAATTTAGGGGAGAGAGCATTACAAGTCTGGGAAATAGAGAAAATGCCAGCAGCCAAGAGATGGTGTCTTGTCTGAGAACTTCAAGAAGGCCAGTGTCACTGGATTGAAGAGTATGTGTTATGGAGGAAGATGTAAGAAGATTTGGAAGGTAGGAGGAGACTAGGTTATGAAAGACCTTGCGTAACCAGCAAAGGATTTTGTATTCGTTCTTGGAGGCAACAGGAAGCCACTGGAGTTTATTGACTAGAGGAGTAACATGGTTCAAGCTGCACTGTAGGAAAATCATTTTAGTGGCTGAATGGAGGATAGATTGGTGTTGGGGGAGACTTGAGGCAGGTAGAGCCACCAGCAAGCTATTGAAGTAAACTAGACATGAAATGATAAAGGTGTGCATTAGAGTAGTAGCAATGTCATAAGAGAGAAAGGGGTATATATGAAAGATGTTGCAAAGATGAAGCCAACAGACCTTGACAACAGGTTGGATATGAGAGCTGGGGGTGGGGTGATATATTGAAGGAAATCAAGGATAACTCCTAGGCTGTGAAATGGAGGTACTGGGAGGATAGTGTTACCCTCTACAGTTTTGTACATGCTTAGTTTAAGAGGTCAACCAAACTTACTGTTACTTTATTAGTAATCCTACTGAAGACATCTCCAGTATTATTTTCTTTTAGAAGTCACTTGAACCGGATTGTAACATAAATTTCACTCAAAAGATCCGTAATAGCCACAAGAATTCAAGATCTCTTTTAGGTAGTTGTGGTGATATGAAATTTTGACCATAGCTAGCTGGCTAAAGTCAACTGGTGGTCCAACGGTTGGAGTACTGGGCCTGGAGTCAGGAAAACTCACCTTCCTGAGTTCAAATTCTGCCTCAGACACTTAGTAGCCATGTGACCCAGGGCAAGTCACTGAACTTTGTTTACCTCAGCTTCCTCATCTGTAAAATGAGCTAGATAAGGAAATGGCAAACCACTAAAAAGGAAGGAAGGAAGGAAGGAAGGAAGGAAGGAAGGAAGGAAGGAAGGAAGGAAGGGAAGGAAGGAAGATGGGAAGGAAAGAAGAAAAGAAAGAAAGAAAGAAAGAAAGGAGGGAAAAAAAGAAAGGAGGAAAAAAAGAAACTTTGCCAAGAAAATCTTGAAAGGAATCACAAAGAATTAAACATGACTGAAAACAGTCAAACAACAGTTATCCTTTACCCTCCTTTCATGTGTCCCATGTTTTGGGAAAGCTTGATTGCTCCCTAAACCTCTTATATGCCCTGTATTTTCTTGCCTCTATGCCCTTCTTTGTTCATGCTATTCCTTTTGTCTTAAATACCCTTCCCTCCATCTTGGCTTATCTAAATCCTGCTTGTTGTTCAAGGTCCACATCAAATGACAGCCGCCCCATGAAGACTTCCCTGATCTTCCCTTATCAGAAGTAATCACTGTGTCCTCTGAATTTTGGTAGCATACTGTACTCCTATCACAGTTATTTGCGTAATTGTCTTATTTCCACTACTGGAGTACAAACTCCTTGAGACCATGAATTATGTCTTTGTTATTTTTGTATACTCTCTTATAGTAACCCCTGCATATATGTTTGTGTGTGCAGAATATATGTATATAATATATAAACATAAATTATATCTGTAAATTATACACACGGAAGGAGAGACAGAGAGAGAGACAGAGAGAGAGAGAGAGAGAGAGAGAGAGAGAGAGAGAGAGAGAGAGAGAGAGAGAAAGAGAGAATTTGTTTAATTTTTTTGAGATTTATGTCTCAATTGGGTCTCTATCTCACCCAGACTGGAAGGACAGCAAGCACTCATAGTCCTGATTCAGTTATTGACCTGTGGAATCTTTACTTCTTCAACCTGGTAGTTCTCCTCTCCTCTCCCCACATTTTTTCCATACATAGTGAGCACACCCAAAATGTGGTTAGAAAACTGCAGCTCAGAATTCCCGGGTTCAAGTGTTCTACTAGCTTCAGCCTCCCCTCCCCGAACTAACAGAAGAGATTATAAGCATGCGCCATCATCCCAGGCTAGAATGAATGAATGAATGAATGGACCATAGATTGGAGACCAGGAGTGGAGTAAATCTGCGCGGGGATATTCTTGGAAGACTCATGAGGGGATGAGAATATTTGGCTTCATTCAAGATAGAAGCAACAAATGGAAGTATTTTTTTTTCTTCCATAAATCTGGGGAAAGAGCTCTGCTAACTCTTGCCAAGCTGGAAACAGAGAGTCGGACTGATCAAGATCAATCTTGCAAAAGGTATTTTTACAAATATATCTTGCCAACACAATGTTAAAGATGGCAGCGTAATAAAATTCATATTAGATGGTATCCCTGAAGAATCTAGTAAAATAATAGCAAAATTGTCAATAAAAGCTGAGTATCTTGGCCTCATATTTACTTTAATCACCACCCTCCTTCCTCCTTTCATATCATCCTCTCAAATTATTCAGAGGAGATTTATTCACATACCCAGTAAGAAAAATATGTCTAATTATATCCAAACATGCTTAATATGAATGAGAATTATGCTTGGACTCTTGATTGCCAAAACAGGCTTTGCCAAACAATTTTTTTGACTTAAGAAAGAACAGGCAGCTGCATTGTTTCCATATCTATCCTTATAAAAGAGCTCTTGGAATGAGTCTGACTCGTCTTGCTTTAAAAAGCTCCAAGGTAAGTGTGACAAGGACCTGGATTTACAGAGAGGGTAAGCAAAGGGACCACACAGCCACACATCCCAGTTTTAGCTGTGACTGATAGAATTGCTACCAGTCTTATTTGTTGAGATTTTTGTTTTGTTTTATTTTGGCATTGTTGTATCCTTAGCCACCTTGGGGTCATCATATATGCAAAAAGGAGATTTTAAGACTATGTAATATAATTTCATTATCTTCTTTTACAGCATTGCCCTGCTTCAAGTCTACATCTTCTTCCTTTCTTCCCATCTTCTTCCCTAACACAAGAGGTAAGATCTTGATTTACTAATCACTGGAAGGATATTAAGAAAGGCTACCAGATGGGATTTATGTAACTTAGCAACCTTCTAGAAAGTGCTTATCTCAGTACCTTTGTCTTCCAAATCACGCTTCAGGCAAGTTACTAGAAAGTGGATCTTTCTAGCAGAGTGCTTTGGTCGTTGATGAAACAAGATACCATCTGGGAAAAAGAGAATAAAGTTTTCAGCATATTAGCTAAAAAACAGATCCATGCAAAAATTCCCTTGTGGAAGAGTTCACATTTAATTCAAAAAAGCCTCAATCAACTTTGCTTCAGATGAGACTGCACTTAGAAACATAATTTTATTTACTTATTCCAGTGAAAGATGATACTAGAAAATCTACAAAGTACTTTCCAGATTTAAATTTTTATGATCTTATGACCCTAAGTGAATTCCATGGAGATGTATAACTGAGAAATTTTTGTAGTACATGGTACATTCATTAATCATAATGAACTATTATGACATTGTTTATTCTCAAATAACTCCAAAGTAGAGGTTATTGGACATGCTTCAAATAATTTTGTTGGAGAAATAAGATGTTAACATTCTTCCTCAAAAAACTCATTCTTGAATTTCAGCTCTATCACTTATGACCTCAGTATTATTAAGAATCCCATTCATTGAGTCAGTCTTCTCAATGACAAAAGGAAGATAGTACGAGTTGTAATACCTAACTTAGACTGTTGTTCTGAGGATCAAAGGTGACAGATATATAAAGCATTTTGTGACCATGAGGTCCCACATAAATGTAAGCAATCTTTATTACTCGAAAGTCAGAACAAGCTTTGGGAGTTGACTGATTTCAGTTCAAATACTGCCTGACTTTAACACAGACTGATGGTATGACTGGACAAGTCACTTAAAATCTCAGTGTCCAGGTAACTTTCCAGGTATAAAAGTTTTAGAACCATTGTTGATTTGCTTTGATAGAGGGAATTTCCTCAAGAGAAAACTCTCTACAATGATGAAATGATAAGTCTGAGCCAAAAAAAAAAAAAATTGTCATTGAGAGAGTTTAAGTGGTTTGCCTAAAATCTTATAGGTATTTAGTAGTAAATCTGGGAGTACAAGTCAGTTTTCCTAACTGGAAAGCTAATTTTTGAAGAATAAACCATGTGAAGGACTAGGGGCATCCTGGCCCAAGCTGGTGGCTCAATGGATGGAGCACTGGACCTGGAGCCAGGAAGACCTAAATTCAAATCCAGCCTCACACACTTTCTAGCTGTGTGACCCTGGACAAATCCCTTAACCTCTGATTGCCTGACAAAGTGGATCTACTGGGAGAAGAAAATGGAAAAACGACTCCAGTATCTTTGCCAAGAAAATTCCGGTCAGGCACAACAGAAACGACTAAACAATGGCAAAGCCCTATAAAACCTCAAATCATGGAAGTCTGAGGCAAACCCTAGAGATGAAGGGAAGACAGGTTGATATCATGCCTTGCAAGAATACATGCTCTGCAGTAATAAGTAACTGAGAGTCAAAGTGGTTAAGTAATTTTTCCAAGGACAAACAGATAGTGACAGACTGGAGATTTGAATGTAAGACCTCTGACTCTAAATTTAATGTTCTTTCCACTTGAGGAAAGAAGACCTGAGAATAACCATTTGCAAGCTCTTTGTTCTTGGGAAAGTTCCTATACTCTTCTGTATTTTCATTTATAGAGAATGAGGAAGTGACCCTAAACAAGTCACTTAACCAATCAGTGCCCTAGAACCAGGTGAGAGCTAAGGTCCCTCCTAGCACTTCCATCTTGTGGAAGGCAGAGTTTTAAGAACCCACTGTGAAAAGACCCTAAGTTAAAAATAAAAAATATGGATATAGAGGAATTTTTCTGCCAAAGAGAGATGTAATCAAAATAATTTTGGGGGGGGAGGGAGTAGGGAAACTTTCTAAGAGAGGTAGTAGCATCAATCTACAGTATCTTTTTCTGGTAGTGAAGTTTAAATACTCTTTACATGTCAGAACTAGGTACACACAGAGGAAGTAATAGGTTTTTCAAAAGTGTAAGACATGACTAACCATATTCCCCCTGTGGCAAGAAGCACTAAATATACTCCCACTTCTGTTGAGATGGCATGGTAGAAATTGAAACCAAAGGACACTGTGTGTGTCCTGCTAAGAAAGGTCTTCCCTTGGGGGAATGAGAAGAAGAGAAAGGCAGGTCATGTCAAGGAGGAATTCACCTGGGATGCAACATCCTAGTGGAGGAAGCTAAGCTCAATTCTTTCTATGTTGTTGAAGGACTACAAAAACTGTTAGTACCTTCTAAATTTCTGCACCTTTGGGTAAGACCATGGTTGTCCTCTCCCAATGGTCGTTCTACTGACAGGGTTTATGGGAAAGTAGGTCATGAAGCATGAAAATGTGAGTTAATTTTTTCAATAGTTAGAACAGCATCGTTGACTGTAATTCTGCTGCAAATATTAAGCACAAACAAAATTAGTGCATGAATGAAAGTATGTGTATGGTCATGCAAATCCTGAATGATGCCTTTTGTATATCTTCTTTCTCTTAAGCCTTGTGGCTAATACACCATAGCCATGAGTTCGGACAATGAAATGGCCGTTTTTGGGGAAGCGGCCCCTTACTTAAGAAAGTCTGAAAAGGAACGTATTGAGGCTCAGAACAAGCCTTTTGATGCCAAGACATCAGTCTTTGCAGTGGAACCTAAAGAATCTTTTGTAAAAAGCACTATCCAAAGCCGAGAAGGAGGAAAAGTGACTGTAAAAACAGAATCTGGAGCAGTAAGTAAAAATCTTACCACCCTGAATTCACCTTCAATTTCTTCTTTCTCTTAATTTATATGAACTTGTGCCTTTCTTACTTTCCAGACACTAACAGTGCGGGAAGATCAAATCTTCCCCATGAACCCTCCCAAATATGACAAGATTGAGGATATGGCCATGATGACTCACTTGCATGAGCCTGCCGTCCTGTATAACCTCAAAGAGCGTTATGCCGCCTGGATGATCTATGTGAGTATATATGACTATATCTGTGATTTAGAACACATGTTGTCAATTCTAAATTCATTCATGTGACCTTCTAAATAAAGTTCAGGGAAAAGCCCTACTATAGTTCTCAAGAAGTTAAGTAGCCATAATTAGAACTGTATGTTCCCCAAGAAATATTAAAGAAAAGAGTTTAGTGTCTGAAGATGATCCCCAAATGGAATAATGTTTCTAAATACTCTCTCCAAGTTATAATTCTGTTCATGATGGCTTTTGGAAACCCATAGCACCACTCTTACCCTGACCACCATGGCCCCATGACTGTCTCTAGCTAAAGGCAAGAAAGTTTCCTCCAATTTTTTACTGATCATATGAATAGGCATTTGAGCAACTTCTAATTGTCAACTGAATTAAACATGGAAATCACTTGAGGGTTTTCCCCCCATTTCTAATTATGGAAATTCAGTGGTTACATAAGTTTGTTAGAATGCTGCATAAAGGCATATATGTCAAGCTTATCAAATTTGCAGATGACAGAGCTAGAATTGACATGATTTGTTGGCAAATAGTGAATAATCAAAAGATCTCAGTAACTAGAGAATTGAGATGAATCTAATAAGATAAAATTTAATAGGAACAAATCTTATATGAATTTAAAATTCATCTTCAAGAGTGCAACTTGTGGTAGATATAGCTTGACAGCAGATCAACTGGAAACCATATGGTATTTCAGTGGACTTTGAGTGCAAAACCAAAACAGTGAATGCAATCTTGGATTCTTAAGAGAGGCATAATGTCCAGGACTAGAGAGTAGATAATCCTACTGTGCACACAATCCTAATGAGATACTCTCTGGGGTTTTGCTGCAGTTCCAGTGAAACATTTTAGAAAGGACACTGATTAACTGAAGGACGTTCAGAGAACAATCAGGATGGTGACTATATATAATGTATACATACATGAGGACTAGCTAAAGGCAGAGGATATACTTAGCCTAGAGAAATGATAGTTTACAGAAGGGTGTGAGTTCTGCCTTCTAGGATTGAAAAGATTATCATGAGAAAGAGGGATTAAATTTATTTCATTTGACCCCAGAGGGTGAACACAAGGAGTAATGAATCAATAAAAATGTCAAAGAAAGGAAAATTTAGACTAGTGTTAGGGGAAAACATATTAGTGCAGTTATTGAAAAGTGAAATGGGCTGCCTCTAGAGGTAATGGAGATTTTCAAGCTAAGGTTTAATGACCATAGAAGGAATTCTTCTTTTGTTAGATAAGGGTTTAGAGATGGAATAGAATAGACCTTTGAGGACATCTAGTCCAACTTTCTAATTTTAAAAATGGTAATAGGTAGTAAGAAACAGAGTTGATGTTCCAGGTTTACCTTATTCAAAATCCAGTCCCCTCTCTAATGAGTGTCCTACATCTGTGGATTGGGCTATATGACGTCTGAGAGCCTCTCCAACTTCGAGGTTCTGTAATTCTCTGATTTCTAGGGGCAAAGGGGACAAGCTATACTCCCTATATATGGTGCTAAATATACTAAAATGTACATTCCATCTATTGCCCAAGGCAAAGCATAGATTCTTTTGGGTTTAAGACTTTCAGAATTCCAGAAGAATTCAAAAGATCTGTTTTTAGCAGGAATTATCAATGAGAAAATATAAACCATAATTAAGGTATGCTGCTGAGAACTGTTAGAGATATAATAATTTTAAAACATGTTCTTTACTCTGTTTATAATATAGTTAAAATATTCATGCCTTGAAAAACTCCACTTTTGAAGTGTTTTCTTTCCCCTTCCTTTAATTAACATTAGTAAGATTATTGTTTCTTCCTTCTTCATGCAGACCTATTCAGGCCTCTTCTGTGTCACTGTCAACCCCTACAAGTGGCTGCCAGTGTATAACCCAGAGGTGGTGACTGCCTACAGGGGCAAAAAGCGTCAAGAGGCTCCTCCCCATATCTTCTCCATCTCTGACAATGCCTATCAGTTCATGTTAACTGGTGAGTGGGTCAATATTTAATAAGGAACTATGGAACACTAAGAAGTTTCTATTTCAAAACTGATCTAGAGAACCAAGGCTAAGTTCTTGGACATAAAACATACCTATGAGGACATGGAAACTGAAACAGTAAATCACAAGGCAATATATTTGCACTAAAGGATAGCAAGACGGCACAGTGGAGAGAGCACCAGGTCTGTAGTCAGGAGAAGTCATCTTCCTAAGTTCAATCTGGTCTCAGAAACTTACTAGCTATGTGACCCTGGACAAGTCACTTAACTCTGCTTGCTTCAGTTTCCTCAACTGTAAAATAAGCTGGAGAAGGAAATGGCAAACCACTCCAGTGTCTCTACCAAGAAAACTCCAAACGGGGTCAAAAAGAATCAGACATGAAACAACTGAATAGCAACAAATATTTGCAGGAAAATATTCCAGCCCCCAGAATTAAGAGATCTTCACTTAGATTATTGCCTTAATGCTTAAAGTACTTTGAATTAAACTTGCTAATTTACTGGAATAGCAATAGCTCACCTAGATTTAGAAAATTTGGGTCAGATCCTAGGTTCAAAGGCTGTAGTTGTTTGGCTCAGAGCACATAATTTTTGAATCTCAATTTTCTATTGTGGAAATTAGGGATAAAACCACTTATACCCTCTTTCATAAGGGACTCATAAACAGTGCTCTCTGTAAACCTTAAAACACCATCGAAAGGGCTTAGCACAATACCTAGAACATAGTAGATGCTTAATAAATATTTATTTATTAATTGAAATAAGAGTGTCTATTAAAAACAATTCAAAAACATATTTGAAATCTAACTCCTGCATTTCAGTTCCTCCAGAAGAGAGCAAACACCTAAAATTAAATTTATCCTTTTGAAAAGTTAAGATAACAGGAATTCTTGACAAGACCACATGACTCTTGTATTCAAGGAAAACTTCAATATACCTCTATTCCTTGGAGGGTGGAACAGGGGCGGTAATATAAGCGCCTTAGCCTGGGATTGAAACTCTGCTTCTGGCCTACTGGCTAGATTATTGCACATAAAACAACATGGGTTGTTTTATGAAAAGAAGAACACCTCAGAAGTTCATCATATCTGGCCTTTGTAAGCTGTATTTCGGTGATTTTTAATGAACACAGGAGACTTTAAAGTAGGAAACATGCCACTTTATTTTCAAAGTCAAGTTTATTTAAAGTTGCTTTGTTTTCTCTTTCACAGATCGGGAGAACCAGTCAATCTTGATCACGTATGTAGATGTTGTACTGGGGCTTGATTATTTCATTGCTTAAAATCATTTGAGAATCTGATCATTTCTCTTCTACAAATTTGACAGCGGAGAATCTGGTGCTGGAAAGACTGTCAATACCAAGCGTGTCATTCAGTACTTTGCAACAATTGCAGTGACTGGGGAAAAGAAGAAGGAAGACACGGGAAAGATGCAGGTGGGACTGTAAACCAAATCAGAGCCAAATTTCTGCTGGTTCCCCTTGGTGTTTGTGTGGATTCCCTGATGTGAGGGCTAGCTTGTTTTTGTTGTTCTTTTAGGGGACACTGGAAGATCAAATCATCAGTGCTAACCCCTTGTTGGAAGCTTTTGGCAATGCCAAGACTGTGAGGAATGACAACTCTTCTCGCTTTGTAAGTCTCTTTGGGAACACGAATGAGAATTATAAATGTGAGCGCTGTGACCACACTACCTAGTACCTTGCATTGCTATGGTTCTTAGTCACACAATGCATTCTCTCTACTTGATGATGGAACAGCATGGCTGATGGGAGTTACTAGCCTCATATTAACATGCACCAACAAGGAAAAGTTTGTTCCTAGTTTTACCCCTGGCTTGCTATATACCCTTTATGATATTACAATATTTAATGTTGTTCAGTCCTGTCTGACTCTTTGTGATCCCATGGACCATACTGGCCATGAGGTTTTCTTGGCAAAGATATTGGAGTGGTTTGCCATTTCTTTCTCCAATGAATTAAGGCAAACAAAGGTTGTGACTTGCCTAAGATCACACATCTAGTAAGTATATGAGGTCAGATTTTAACTCAGGTCTTCCTGACACCAAACTCAGTGAACTCTCTATCCACTGAGCCACACAGCTGCCTCCTTATCACGTTTAATACCTGTGTTTAAATACAAACCTTTCAAAGGGGGATACTCAGATTTTTCCTACAATATGAGAGTATTTGTGGAAGTGATTACATGTATAATGGGTATTTAGCTGCTCAGATATGAATGCTACACAAAGACAAGGTCGTATCATTCTTTTTCCCTTCCAGGGTAAGTTCATCAGGATCCACTTTAATACTACAGGGAAACTGGCTTCAGCGGACATTGAAACATGTAAGTGACCAAGTTCTACTAATCTTGAAGTGATTTCCAAATATGCCCTTCAATTTTTTTCCATTTGTCATGTCTATGATTTCTTGTTTGAACATTAAGCTTTGTATTCACTTTTAAATTTTGACTAATTACAGTTTGCCTATCTCTCCAGATCTGCTAGAGAAGTCAAGAGTTACTTTCCAGCTAAAGGCTGAAAGAAGCTACCACATTTTTTATCAGATCACATCAAACAGGAAACCAGAACTAATTGGTAAGACATTTCATAATTCCCTTCATTAAACGAAATAGTAAAATTGATGAACTTGTTTGGATCAAAGGTTAAAGATTGGTTAAACCTTCAGTTCCTTCAGTAGAGAGAGGTGGAGGAGGAGTAATCTCTTACCTCAACCTCAATGTGTTTGGGCTGTCTTCTCAGCCATTCTTACTTTTTATTAATCACTTGTTATGGCTCTGGTTATATTAATTGTGTATATATGCTTGATTTTTTTATGAGAAGAATAATCTTATCAATTCTATCATCAGAAATGCTTCTGATTACCACCAACCCATATGATTATCCATTTATCAGTCAAGGAGAGATCTCTGTTGCCAGCATTAATGACCAAGAGGAGCTGATAGCCACTGATGTAAGTATTTAAGAACTTGAATAACTCCATAGTGGGTGAGATCTCAAGCCCACCAAATAAAGTATTCTTTTTCGGCCTATAACAGCAAGAGACGGATCAAGCATGAGTATTTCTGTCCTTCTTGCCTTTCCCCAAAAGATTAAGGAAAGCATTACCTGCATCAAAAATTTTTTAAAAATCCTAATTTCCCTTAATAACACATTAGGGCTCTATTATCCTTACATTTATCTAAACTTGTCACAAAAACCCCTGTTTTCCCATCTGCATCACTTCTTAGTAACAAAATGTGTATTGCCATGTAAATAATATTGTTCTTAATGAGAGGTTATTTGGATTACTGAGTCATAACTCAAATATTCATGAGATGTCTGACCCTAGGAGTTTAATTTCCCTTCACCTTTGTGTCCTTGTTAATAAGATGGGAATAATAACAGTTGCACTTCCTGTTTCAGAAGTTTGCTGTGAATAAATCACTTCTATGCCACAATGAGACACTAGACTATAACTGTCATCAAGGAAGTTCTAATAATGTTTATTATTATTTTATGCATTCTACAAAGCATCATATTCTCTTAGTGCTTTAAGTTTGTGTATATTTAAGGAATGACCTCACCCTGACATATAGTTAATATCTATATCTATCCCTTGGCAGGCTAACCTGAAAAAGGAGCATTAATTCAGATGCTAATCTGACATTTACCTCATTGATTCTATTGACAGAGTGCAATTGACATCCTGGGCTTCACACCTGATGAGAAGGTAGCCATTTACAAGCTCACAGGGGCTGTCATGCATTATGGGAACTTGAAATTCAAACAAAAGCAGCGAGAGGAACAAGCCGAACCAGATGGCACTGAAGGTATTCACTGAATGGTTCCTCTTAAATTGCTTGATTATATAATTGAAATCACATCTTGTTCTTATCTTCTGTTACCCTTGACATTAAAGAAAAGCACCATGGTGTAGTAGGTGCTAATCTTCATATATATATATATATGTGGGTATATGTGCACGTGTACATATGTGTGCATGTATGTATATATTGCACATGCATGTATATATGTGCACAATTCTACATATACATATAATTTGTCCTCTTGTTCTGTCCCTACAGTTGCTGACAAAGCTGCTTATCTCCAGAGTCTGAATTCTGCAGACCTGCTCAAAGCATTGTGCTTTCCTAGGGTGAAAGTTGGTAATGAATATGTCACCAAAGGCCAGACTGTAGAGCAAGTATGTGCCTGACTTAAGTTAATTACAAATGACTCAGGAATCTTTTCCATTTTTCTGATAACTACAGGAATTCCATTTTTCTACTTTAAGGTTACTAACGCTGTAGGTGCTCTGGCTAAAGCCATGTATGAGAAGATGTTCTTGTGGATGGTCACTCGCATCAACCAGCAGCTGGATACCAAGCAGCCCAGACAGTACTTCATTGGAGTCCTGGACATTGCTGGTTTCGAGATCTTTGATGTGAGTTAGCAGCAAGTTGGTAGAGGGGAAACTTATGGCAATAGATTCAGAAACAGAACCATCTGTGCCCTTTCTTATGATTTTCCCAATTATGATTTAAAAGAGAATGATTAGATAATTTCAAGAAATGCTATGTTTTACAAGTTTCTATATGTTTAGAAGAAAGCTGAGTAAGGCTTGGTGGAGAACTGTAGTAGAATCTGAAACTCTCAATGCAAGATAAAGCTGACATTTAAAAAAAATCCAAGTATACTAGTAAAAGATAAGACTTCCCAGAGTGGATATTGGAGAAATATATCAGTAAGGAAGTAAGGACTAAGACTCAATAGGGTAATTTTTAGGTCAAAGGTCAGAACTACAGTCAATTTGTGTAGCTGCGCTATTATTAGCACATAGGAAAAAGAAATCAGATCTCTTCTTAGTGAAGATGTGCCTGGCCTTGTGGACCTTCATAACAAATCAATTCAATTCAATTCACTGAACATTTCTTACTATGTGCCAAACATTTTCTAGTCACAGGCAATATGGTGAAAAACATGAAATAGCCCCTGCCCTCAAGGAGTCTGCTGATGGCCTAAAACTCAGTGTTTTCTCCCTTTGATCTCCACTTTACCACAGTCACTGAAAAAGTGAAAAGGGAGGCGGGGTACACAAGTTGGAAGGCCATTTAAATTTTTTTTACTTGTTTCATTGGTTCGCATGAACAAAAAAGTTTCCTCACCATGTGACCAGACTACTGCGTACCTCCAGTGCTCTCTTCACAGTACCATGTAATACCTCCTACATGATGCTGCTTCTCACGTAAAAAGAGGTCTGAAATCACCAGCTCTTAGTTCAAGTTCTGATTTGCACTTTTAAAAACTACAAAACCTTGGGCAAGTTTTTTACTTTCATGAGTCTCAGTTTTCTCTTCTATGAAATGTGGGCCTAGAACTAGAGAATTCCAGCTTCAAATCTTAAGTTTCTATAATGTCTCTATTCAGTTCAATAGCCTGGAGCAGCTATGCATCAACTTCACCAATGAAAAACTGCAACAGTTCTTCAACCACCACATGTTCGTGCTGGAGCAGGAGGAGTACAAGAAGGAAGGCATTGAGTGGACATTCATTGACTTTGGGATGGACCTGGCTGCCTGCATCGAGCTCATTGAGAAGGTGTGTTTGGGTTTTTAGACATTAAAAGTAACTCATAAAAATTTCCATAGTTGAATTTCATTTCAATTTTATTGTCAGAATAAAATCTATGTACTACATAATCATTGTGTATCTGCTGTCTTCCTTCCAGCCAATGGGCATCTTCTCCATCCTTGAAGAAGAGTGTATGTTCCCCAAGGCAACAGATACTTCTTTCAAGAACAAGCTGTATGAGCAGCATCTTGGAAAATCTAGCAACTTCCAGAAACCCAAAGTTGTCAAAGGGAAGCCTGAAGCCCACTTCTCTCTTATCCACTATGCTGGTACTGTGGATTACAACATTACTGGCTGGCTTGACAAGAATAAGGACCCCCTGAATGAGACTGTGGTTGGGCTGTACCAGAAATCCTCAATGAAAACTCTAGCTTTCCTCTTCTCTGGGACACAGACCGCTGAAGCAGGTAATTCTTGAAAGATAGTGCATACTCATTATTGTAAACTGGAGATGGTACTTTTCTTGTGATGACTTCATCTAGGCAACTGACTGAGGGTACAGAGAGCAACTAGTTGTTCCTTTAGACCTGTGGTTAGTGGTTTCTCTTCTAACAATCCACTCATGACCTTTTCCAACATTGATATCATCCTGGTGCTACACAGACATGAGGAAACATAAAATTTTCCACAGTCCTATTAGCAAAATCCCTGCTAATAAGACCAAGAGGACATTTTGGAATCATCTCCATCCCCATTTCTACCACTCTGCTTTACTCTTCCCTTACATTCTTTGATGAGTGCTAAAAACCTCCAAATTTTTAAACATTTATGGACAAATGCATACCAGTATATATTTTCATTCCCTTCAAGCTCCACATTTCTAAAATCTTTTGGTTTTTTCCCAACTCCATGCCTTCAGAATCTTGGGCAGTGGAAGATGGCAATCTACCCAAGTCAAAAGCAAACACTTGATTCTCAGTACTTTGACCTCCATCAACAATTTTTTAAAGCAATGCTTCCACAATTTTTCTCTTTTTGGACAATGATTTGATTAAAGTGGGAAGCTCCTGGTGTAGTAATGCCCTCCACCAATGTAATCAGCAACTCCCTCAGAGCCTATGGTCTTGGAGGATTACCTGAGGGAATAAGTTCTATGAGAGGAATTATGTGAATTTTTGTCTTTCTGACTTCTGATTTTTTAAATTTCCTTTATCCATTATACCACATTTGCTCTCCACAGATTTACTAAGTATACACAACACTGTATTTAGCAGGGTACATAGAGGTACACTCAAATTCAGCAGTGTATTTTTAATGAGACAAAATTCTAATTCTGAAGAAAGAGAAGAACCAGTAGCAGTCTCAAAGCAATCCATTTGCTTTGAGAAAGGAGTAAAGAGGTAACAAGGAACATGGATGACTCAAAGCCATATTTAAATCTCATACTTTGTTTTTCTTCAGAGGCTAGCGGTGGAGCTGCCAAGAAAGGTTCTAAGAAGAAGGGTTCTTCTTTTCAGACAGTATCAGCTCTTTTCAGGGTAAGGCAGGAAATCGATTTGAGATTTCTTCATACCTGGTACTAGGTACCAGCACTAAATATTAATCTGGTACCTGATTTTAAAAAAAATAAACCCCCGAACTACTTCAGTAAGTCCTAACATTAATCAATAAGAGATACCCTTCCTCTCCTTTTCCCTTTCCTCTGCAAATCCTTGACTTTAGATAAAGGACTTTAAATTGCCTAGAATCATGCTCATCCTTCATGTTGTGCTAGAGAAAGGAGTCATGTTTTTTTTTTCAGAAACCTAACATGTTATATTCCATAATTTCATTTAAACAAGCAGCAATGCATGGTCAGGATCTAAAACAAACCATAGAGACTAATGAATATAAAGCAGGAGGCCTAAAAGTAACCTGAAGTAGTCTGCCTCTCCTTGGTGCTCATAATTCTTGATTATTTATGGTCATTTGGCTCATTCTGTAGATAATCTGGAAGCCAGCCCACATAGTTAGGAAATCCATGTTTGTCAGGAGACCTTGAGAATTCAGGGCTGACAGATGAGAATCTTTTCTTAGTGATATGAAATTTGCTAGAATGAAAAGTAAGTGTGTAGCAGAGAGGGAGAAGAGGGAGTGGGAAGTGAGTGCCTAAAAAAGAAGGCAATTTTTTGAGCTGAATAGGATTCAGTTTTCAAATGAGTCTTGAAAATTCTACTCAAGATTGATTTGTATAGGTGCTTCCTGTCAGGATCAAAAGAGAAATCTGTTTGGTGGGGAAAATTGTAGCTTCTGGAAAGATTATTTCCTTCAAAGCTTGGCTCAAGTTCCATCTTTTATGTGATATTTTTCTTGATCCTTCCAACCTGTAGTGTATCTCTCTGGAAATGACATTGTACAGGATTCATTTTATATATACATGTATGTATATGTGTTGTCTTTCCTGAGAGATTGTAAGCTTCTTGAGGGCAGGGTCTGCTTTTATTTAGCCCAGCAGTAGGTACCAAATAAACTCTTGTGAACTGATTTTTAAAATGACCTTAATCTGGCATTACAATAAAAATTTCTGTTAAAGTTACATGAGTATCCTTCCTTTGAATTAGGTTTCATACTTTAAATGAGTCTTCTCATGTGGTCTTCTAGGAGAATTTAAACAAGCTGATGACCAACCTGAGGAGCACTCACCCTCATTTTGTACGGTGTATCATTCCCAATGAAACCAAAACTCCTGGTAAGATATTCTCAGATTAAAATATACAATAAGCTCTTTATTTTGTAATATGGTAGCCACATGCATTTTGGGTGTTTCAGGTGCCATGGAACATGAACTTGTCCTGCATCAGCTAAGGTGTAATGGTGTGTTAGAAGGCATCCGAATCTGCCGGAAAGGATTCCCAAGTCGAATCCTGTATGCTGACTTCAAACAGAGGTCAGCCTCTCTGTATTGTTTTTGTTTGCTTGGGTTGTTTTTATTTTTTACTAGACTTTATATAACACTTTAAGGTTTTCAAAGTTCTATACATATATTATCTCACTGTATCCTCACAATTATCCTTTTTGAGGATGTTGGCCTTTGGTTTAATATAATCCTTTGAATATTTCTGAATTCTTTAGAGCTCATTGCAAGAGAAAAAGGCAAGAGTAATATCATAATCTTGAAAATAGCTTAAAAATTAATGCCCAACTTTTTAAACACTTTAGAATTTGCAATTGACTTACTGACTTATAATTAGGCAGTCAAATAACTGAATAATAGATATTTATAGAGTACCTTATGTGTGCAACTTTTGTGGGGATTACAAAGCAAAAAAAAATAGTCCTTACCTTCATAAAACTTGCAGTCTTATCACTGATACAAGTATATATATAAAATGGTAAATAATGATACAAGGCATAAAATGGTATGCATTAAATTAGTGTTACAGACATTAAGTGCCATTGACATTTAGATTAGAATGGTCTGAGAAGAATTAATGGAGGAAATAGCATTTAAATTGGGCTTTCAAGGATATCTAGCATTGGCATAGGTGAAGAGAGGTAGAGTAGGATCTTAAGGTGTGGGGAGGACTGAAAGATGAGCACAAAGAGAGAAAACGGGATGGAATGGTATGGACGTTTCATGGAGAACAGAGAATGTCACATATACTTAATACTCCTGGAATGGACCCAAACTTAATTAAAATGTAATTGAGGTATAAGCAGTAGAACATAGCTAATATTATATATGTGATGTCCTGAGTCAATATACAGTAATCTTTATATATAGTTTAGTGGCCTTTCTTTCTATTGGAGTTTGACAACCACTGATGTAGAGGAGCAGGGGGAGATAAAGCCAGAAAACAGCCTGAGGAAACATTGTAAAGAATCTTACATGCCAGATAGACTATCCAAGAAAAACATGTCCAGGAGGAAGGTGGAAATCTAAAGTCACAGACTGGAAGAAAAGTTGAGACTAGAGATAAAGATTTGAGAATCCCCTGTGAGTAGATGATTACATGTTATCAGTCATTTTAAACTTAGTGAGAATGACCATAAGGTCCTTTCCTGAAAACAGGTTTGGTAGAGCAGGATGGGAAGGCAGAGATCATGAAGGCACAAGACACTTGAAGGTGGGAGGGGGAAGACATTAATTTGGGGGAGGAAAAGAACAAAAGATGGTTCTGTGGGGCTAGGGCTAGATCAATCATCCTGATAAAGTGGTCCCATTTCACTAAGAATATAGTAGTATAGGAAAATTCATTGTTTCTTCATTGACTCTTTCATTTTTACCATCAGTTAATCATCAGAAAGGTCACATATATGACATTTATTCTATCTCAATAGATACAAAGTTTTAAATGCAAGTGCTATTCCTGAAGGACAGTTCATTGATAGCAAGAAGGCTTCTGAAAAACTTCTGGCTTCTATCGACATTGATCACACCCAGTATAAATTTGGCCATACAAAGGTAATGACCTTACCCAAAACCTGCCCATTTGTACTTCCTGTAGAAAGAAGCAATGATCTATAATCTCTCCCCTATGCAGGTCTTTTTCAAAGCTGGTCTTCTGGGTCTCCTGGAAGAGATGAGAGATGACAAGTTAGCACAGCTTATTACCCGAACTCAAGCCATGTGCCGGGGTTTCTTAGCAAGAGTAGAGTACCAGAAGATGGTGGAAAGAAGGTATGAATCCATTTAGAGAGGAACTTCAAAACTATTTCAAGGGGACCATAAAGCTATCTTTTCTAAAGACTTTATTTTCATTGCTTATATAACTTTTAATTCACATTGATTAATATGTTAATAGGGAATCCATTTTCTGCATCCAATACAATATTCGAGCCTTCATGAATGTTAAGCATTGGCCTTGGATGAAACTGTTTTTTAAGATCAAGCCTCTGCTCAAGAGTGCTGAGACTGAAAAGGAGATGGCCACCATGAAGGAAGAATTTCAGAAAACTAAAGATGAACTTGCCAAATCTGAAGCTAAAAGGAAAGAACTGGAAGAAAAAATGGTATCCTTGCTGAAAGAGAAAAATGACCTGCAACTCCAAGTACAATCTGTAAGTAACATCTCTTCTTTCTCTCTTCAAGGGTCATAGAATACTTGGTTGGGTCTCTTATTTGTTTGCTCCATTATCTACCTTATATTAAAATTTATCTTGGCAAATGTCATTCCCATTTCCTGGTAGAATAAAGGCTTTGCCTTCAGCATATAACCATGCCTAGGACCCTATAGGACCTCAATGTTGAATTGCATCTATCCCTAAGGCAGAGTCTGGCACCCTGCCTCTCACATTGTAAGTCTTATTTAAATACTGGTTGAATGATTGAATGAATGACCTACACTGGCTTTTGGTTGCTTATTTTATTAAGTCCAAACTCTTACATCTTTCGTTCAAGGCCTCCCATTGTCTAGCCTTATTTTTCTTCTTTGCTTTTCTAATTCTGACTTTCCTTCTCATTCAAGGAAGCTGAAAGTTTGGCCGATGCTGAGGAAAGATGTGACCAGCTAATCAAAACCAAAATCCAACTTGAGGCTAAAATCAAAGAGGTGACTGAAAGGGCTGAGGATGAGGAGGAGATCAATGCTGAATTGACAGCCAAGAAAAGGAAACTGGAAGATGAATGTTCAGAGCTCAAGAAAGATATTGATGATCTTGAGTTGACACTGGCCAAGGTGGAAAAGGAGAAGCATGCTACAGAGAATAAGGTATGAATCTCACCTTAAAGAGAGTACAAGAAACCTAAGAAAGAATATGGCTATATGTGATAGAGCACAAATATAGTACTTAGTGAACAATAATATATTTAATTAGAATAATTTTTGCTCATAAAGGTGAAAAACCTTACAGAAGAGATGGCAGGGCTGGATGAAACCATTGCTAAGCTCACCAAAGAGAAGAAAGCCCTCCAAGAGGCCCATCAGCAGACCCTGGATGACCTGCAGGCAGAGGAGGACAAAGTGAATACACTGACCAAAGCTAAAATCAAGCTGGAACAGCAAGTGGATGATGTAAGTCTGAAATGATAAAGGAGATACAGTTCTTTTACGACAGTAAAATGGAAGTTGTATTCTTCCCAGAAGGTCATTTATGGTATTGTTAACTTTTAGCTTGAAGGGTCCCTGGAGCAAGAAAAGAAACTTCGCATGGATCTGGAGAGAGCAAAGAGAAAACTGGAAGGTGACCTGAAACTGGCCCAAGAATCAATCATGGATCTTGAAAATGAGAAACAACAGCTCGATGAAAAACTTAAAAAGTAAGTAGGGGAAAGTTATTTTTTAAATGAAACTATAAATATTGGTGAACACTAATATGTCTCCTTTTACTTTCTAAAAAGGAAAGAGTTTGAAATTAGCAACCTCCAAAGCAAAATTGAAGATGAACAAGCACTCGGGGTTCAGCTGCAGAAGAAAATCAAGGAGCTGCAGGTAAAGTCATCACTTCCCTGCATTCTAGCCTTCAGAGAATCAGTCACTGACAGGAAGGGGCTGATGGGTCTGTTTTCCCCTATTTCCAGGCCCGCATTGAAGAACTGGAGGAGGAAATCGAGGCAGAACGCGCCTCTCGGGCTAAAGCTGAGAAGCAGCGCTCCGATCTGTCCAGGGAACTCGAGGAGATCAGCGAGCGCCTGGAAGAAGCTGGCGGGGCGACTTCAGCTCAGATTGAGTTGAACAAGAAACGAGAGGCTGAATTCCAGAAGATGCGCAGGGACCTCGAAGAGGCCACCCTGCAGCACGAGGCCACAGCGGCCACTCTGCGCAAGAAGCACGCGGACAGCGTCGCTGAGCTTGGGGAGCAAATCGACAACCTGCAGAGGGTCAAGCAGAAACTGGAGAAGGAGAAGAGCGAAATGAAGATGGAGATTGATGACCTTGCCAGCAATGTAGAAACTGTTTCTAAAGCCAAGGTACTATGAATGGTAGAAAATATCTAAATTTTAAAATTGTATCATGCAGGAGTGATGAAATAATCTGTAGAGCTGCTGCAATGTGTCATTCTTGTACCATTCTTATTCAAGTTGAACTAAGATCTTAGTTCTTTGCTTAAACATCTTTGCTATTTAGAAGATGGGGTACTTTTCAGGAGGGTTTGAATAACGTTAATATAAATTGATGTAACTATTGTCTCCACTGATTAGCTTCATGAGGGCAACATTTTGTACCCATGCTACTTAGCACAATGCCTGGAACATAGTAGGTACTTAATGCTTGAGAATAGATTAATTAACCCATGCTTTGAACTAATTATGAAATTTTAAACATGTCCTTTTGCAAATTCAAGATAGGTAAGAGAAATATTCTCCTCTGATATCATCATTCTTCTTTCTATTTTAGAGTTATCTATATATAAGTAAATAACTCTGGGATCATGCTTTAAAATGTTATATTTTCCATGTATTCCTTCACACTTGTAGGGCAATCTTGAAAAAATGTGCCGCACCCTGGAGGATCAAGTTAGTGAGCTTAAATCAAAGGAAGAGGAACAGCAACGCTTAATCAATGACCTGACAACTCAGAGAGGACGCTTACAGACTGAATCTGGTAAGTTCCTTATTGCTGTTAATAAATTTGCAGTTTCATATACAATCACATTTCTATTATATGATGTCATAGAAATACTCTAAAATGCCATAAATTAAAAATAAATTTTTTAAAAAAGGCATGACATTTTGGCAAATATTAATCAGAGAACAACCTGCCAGTCCAACTGCAGAAGTCCATTTGAGGCAGTCTAGGGATAAAAGCTTCAAATTGGACAGAATCGTCCAGTTTTGGCTAATCCTAGAAAAGTGTCTGACTTGGGTACATTTCATAATAGATCTAATGGCTCTCAGTTCACTTTAGTTCTCTGTTCGACCCTGGACTAAAGAAGTCTAAACTCTTAAAATGATCATGGAACAAACCTAAACTTCCAAATATCCATTAATCTGGAGAAAATTAGAGAAGGGCATCTAGCCCTGTCCTAGTTCAGACTCACATGTTTTGCATCATGTCACATCACTTTGAAAGGATCTAGAGTTTAGAATAGAAAGATAGAATGCAACTAATAGTTTCTTACCAATTTAATTCATATGAGTTCTTACTGTACATAGAAATTGATATAGAATATGTAGGTTTCAGTAATGAAAAGTATCATCCTACATCGAATCAAGTTAGATTTAAAGGGAAATGATTGTTGTAATTAATTCTAAACATAACTCTTAAAAATACATAAAACGGATTTCCAAGACTGTCTTTCCTTTAAGTACTATTGGTAATTTTCTCTTTGTGCAAATATGTACACATGCACACATACACATCTACGTTCATGCGTATATACTACAGGTGAATATTCACGTCAGTTGGATGAAAAAGAGGCCCTAGTTTCTCAGTTGTCAAGAGGAAAACAAGCATTCACACAGCAGATTGAAGAATTAAAAAGGCAACTTGAAGAAGAGATCAAGGTATTGCAAAACTTTTTCCCTGACTTTATTATAAAAATTACATTCAGCCTCACATTGCCTTGTATTATTAAATACTAGAAAATTAACTCAGATATCTGCCCATAGGCAAAAAATGCACTAGCCCATGCCCTTCAATCATCCCGTCATGACTGTGACTTATTAAGGGAACAATATGAAGAAGAACAAGAATCCAAGGCTGAGTTACAGCGGGCGCTGTCCAAGGCCAACAGTGAGGTTGCCCAGTGGAGAACCAAATATGAAACAGATGCCATTCAGCGCACAGAGGAACTGGAGGAGGCCAAGTATGTGCAGGGATTTTTTTAGAGTGAAGATAAACTATATATGTTAAATGGAAGAGAAATAACTGAATTCTAAACAGATTCTAGGTGGATTCTAAAAGAGCTAAAGCGATCATTCATTAGATTATAGCTGAATGAACATTGATAGGTAAATAAAATGCTACCTTGTAGGTCCAATATTGGGACCAATAGGAGGCATTACCTTATAATGAGGTTCCTTTTGGCATATATACATATCTATGCATACATACCCATATACACATGTGCATGTAGTAACATTTATTACCCATCATGGTATCCTTTAGAAGGAATGAGTGTGGATATATTTGAGGCAAGGAGAGTCCTACTATGCTGAGGAATCCTGAATGGTTATCTGTGAGAACAATATAGTTTTTATTGTACTAGGTTTATGATTCTTTGGTTTGGGAACTCCAAATATGGAAACTCTTTCCACTAATACAGATCAGCAGCTTTCCTATAATATATAATCTTATAATTACCTGGGGCAATGAGAGACTGAATGATATGCCCAGAGTAATATACTTAGTTGTCTGAGTCAGGGTTTGAACTCAGATTTTCCCATTTAAAGGCTGGATGTTTATCCATGTTGACACACTACACCCCACATGTGTGTGTGTATGTGTGTGTGTATTATGTAGGTACATATGTCTACTCTTCAAGGAGTTCAAGATGTTCACCTTATTCCAAATTCTACTTGTATTTCATGATGACCAATATTTAATGAATTTCCAACATGATTCTTTTGACGATTATTATTTTTATTTAATTCTTAATTACTTCTAATTTAATTTTTGTTATATAAATTCTAATTTAACTCTTAATTATTCTTATTTAATATTATTCTTATGTATTTGCTGAAATATATGTAATCCTTTAGGAAGAAGTTGGCCCAGCGTCTACAGGATGCTGAGGAACATGTAGAAGCTGTGAATGCCAAATGTGCTTCTCTTGAAAAGACCAAACAACGTCTGCAGAATGAAGTGGAGGATCTGATGCTTGATGTGGAGAGGACAAATGCAGCCTGTGCAGCCCTAGACAAAAAGCAAAGGAATTTTGATAAGGTATCCCATGCAACAGTTTATGATATGTAAGTCTTTAATTTCTCTTCATTACTCTTTTTGCAGTAGACTAACTGTGTTTGTTCCTCAGATCTTGGCAGAATGGAAACAGAAATACGAGGAAACCCATGCTGAGTTAGAAGCTTCCCAGAAGGAGTCTCGTTCCCTTAGCACAGAGCTGTTCAAGATGAAGAATGCCTATGAGGAATCCTTGGACCAGCTGGAAACCTTGAAGAGAGAAAACAAGAACTTGCAGCGTGAGTCCCCTTCACTTGCTTGATTAACAGTAACTTGGAAGACCCTTCCATTTTTCCACCTGTCTCACTCAATCTCCACCTACCTATCTACCCACAGAGGAGATTTCTGACCTGACTGAGCAGATTGCTGAGGGAGGCAAACGTATCCATGAGCTGGAGAAAATAAAGAAACAAATTGAGCAAGAAAAGAGTGAACTTCAGGCTGCTTTGGAAGAAGCTGAGGTACATACAGATTGTAGACCAATACATTCAGGAAGGAGTTGGGCTTGACTCTGGGTAGTTAGGGAGGGACCTAAAGAAAGATACAGAATAAACTTGGAGAATAATGGTTCCTTGGGGGCACAGGTTATTAGAACAGAGAGTTCTTTCATTCTGTTACTCACTTGACTGTTGGCTTTCATTAAGGCATCTCTTGAACATGAAGAGGGGAAAATCCTGCGCATCCAACTTGAGTTGAATCAAGTTAAGTCTGAAATTGACAGGAAAATTGCTGAAAAAGATGAAGAAATTGATCAGCTGAAACGCAACCATGTCCGTATTGTGGAGTCAATGCAGAGCACACTGGATGCTGAGATCAGAAGCAGGAATGATGCTATAAGGTTAAAGAAGAAGATGGAGGGAGATCTGAATGAAATGGAAATCCAGCTGAATCATGCCAACAGAATGGCTGCAGAGGCCCTAAGGAACTACAGGAATACCCAAGGAATACTTAAGGTAAATGCAGCTATCCCTGAATGGCTGCTTGTAGCTGAGCCCTGAGAGCATGATGTATAATGATCTTTGTTTGCTGTACCCAGGATACCCAGCTCCACCTGGATGATGCTCTCCGAGGCCAAGAGGACCTGAAAGAGCAGCTGGCAATGGTGGAGCGCAGAGCCAACCTATTGCAGGCTGAGATTGAGGAGCTGCGGGCAACTCTGGAACAGACTGAGAGGAGCAGGAAGATAGCAGAACAAGAGCTTCTAGATGCCAGTGAGCGTGTGCAACTCCTACACACTCAGGTGAGCACAATTACAGCAATGTCTGTATTGCGAGAATGGAAAAAAGGAAAAGTTCAAATCAGATCCTGATTAAATATATCCTTATACTTGTCAAAATTCCATTCAGAAGTTTCTATGAGGCAATAAGTTTTTTTTTTTAAGTAGCTTTATAGTAATAAGGATAACAAGCACTTTTATGTATTCTAATATTTCTAGGCACCTTTCATTTTACCTCACATAATCCTCCCAACAATTCTGTGATATAGGTGTTATTATTATCCCCATTATATGTATGGGGAAACTGAGGCTGGGAGAGGTTAAATGACGTACCATCTCACATTTCTAATAGTTATATGAGGTAAGATTCAAACTCAGTTCCTCCCTGAATCCAAGTCTAGTCTTGTTTTTATAGCACCATCTACCTATATTATCAGTGTACAATATCTAACTACTTCGAGGCTATCTGCACTTGAATGTCCTTCAAGTATCTAAAATTTATCTTGTTTAAAACAAGACTTACTCTCTTCATCTACATTTGCTTCTGTTCTTTTTGACCTCCCCATTTTTTTAATTGCACCTCCATCTTTCCAGTCACTTTGGCTCAACATCTTGGTGTTATCTTTCCTCTGTTTCATATCTGTCAAAGTTTCATCTATCCTTCAAAGCCTACTTCAAATTCCATCCTTCTTAAAGTCTTTCCTGTTTTCCTTCCATGAAATATGACCCCTTCTTCCTCTCTACTCATTTAACATTTTGTAACATCTGCTATTACACTTATACTATTCAGCATTGTCTTATATTCTACTAGAAGGGCAGCTAGGTGGTAAAGTGGATAGAGCACCAGTGCAGGAGTCAGGAGGACCTGAGTTCAAATCTCACCTCAGACACTTGATGCTCACTAGCTGTGTGACCTTGGGCAAGTCACTTAACTCCAATTGCCTTCTCCTGGGTCATCTCCAGTCATCCTGAGGACTATCTGGTCACTGGATTCAGATGGCTCTGGAGGAGAAGTGAGGCTGGTGACCTGCATAGCCCTCCCTCACTCAAAACAAAGTCAAGAGCAAGTCATGTCATCATGTCTCTGATGGCATGGTCTTCTTCAGCAATGAAAGATGAACACACACACATTCTATTAGAATATAAATTCCATGATTAGAGGGCCTGTCTTCTATTCATCTTTTCCATACTACACAGTAGCTTAGTATTGTGCTTTAATAAGGCAGTTATACCATAAATATTTATTGAATTAAATTGAATCCCCACTATAAACGCCACATTTAATGCTTAAGAATTGACTGTCCAAATAATATTGGGCTTTATAACATAGTAACTCTAGGCATATAGGCTCTGAGAGGCAACATGGCACAGTGAATAGATGGTTAGCCCGGGAATCAGGAAGACCTAATGTTAACACTCACAATACCACCAGGCAACACTTTAAGTTATAGCTGATTTATTAATTTGCATGGTTATAGGGAGTTTCCTCCTGAAATTCTTTCATTGATGAAATCACAGATCCACATCTCTTCCCTCTTCACTCCCCCAAAATTATGATCTGTACTTATTTGGGCAAGAAAGAAAATAGTAATTTGTTTTTATCTTTTATGCAGAACACCAGCCTGATCAACACCAAGAAGAAGCTGGAAACAGACATTACTCAGATCCAGGGTGAGATGGAAGATATGATTCAGGAAGCCCGGAATGCAGAGGAAAAGGCCAAGAAGGCTATCACTGATGTGAGCAGAAAACACATTGATTTCCCTCTTTGATCTATTTCTATGATTACATGATATTTATAGTTGTCTTGGTTTTCTCGCTAACCAGGCAGCCATGATGGCTGAAGAGCTGAAGAAGGAGCAGGACACCAGCGCCCACCTGGAGAGGATGAAGAAGAACATGGAACAGACCGTGAAGGACTTGCAGCTTCGCCTGGATGAGGCTGAGCAGCTGGCCCTGAAAGGAGGGAAGAAGCAGATCCAGAAACTGGAGGCCAGAGTAACTATCCTAAATCTTTTCATTGTGTGTCTTATCCTATTCAGTATTTTTAGCAAAGAACTTAAAACAAATATAATATTTTATGTTAGGTTCGTGAACTTGAAGGTGAGGTTGAAAGTGAACAGAAACGCAATGTTGACACCGTGAAGAGTCTACGCAAGCATGAGAGGAGAGTGAAGGAGCTCACTTACCAGGTAAGGGTAACCACCTTATCCAGGGTAACCACCTAGAAAGAGCAATAATGGGTGAGATACGGGGAACAGGGGATTTGGAGTTAAGATTTTTCCCTCTGTCATTTTACTGCTTATGTGATCGTGTACAATTAACTCTCTGATCAATAGTTTCCTCATTGATTAAATGAAGGATTAGACTGTATGTCCCCTAAGATCTCTTCTAGTCCTATATTTGTGATCCCTTGAAGTATCTGTATCAAGTTAACATTGCTATCAGTAAAGGAATAGCAATCACTAATTTTTGATTAGTCTTTACCTATCTACAATTTTTACAGACTGAAGAAGACCGCAAGAATATTCTCAGACTTCAGGACTTAGTGGATAAACTCCAGGCGAAAGTGAAATCTTACAAGAGACAAGCTGAGGAGGCTGTAAGTATCTTTGCTATGTAATGGAAATGCTTGTTTTATTTCATAAATTAAAAATAAAATAAATGTTTAAAAGAAAGTAGAAAATACAATTTTTCAGGGCTAGAAACCTAACAAAATGACATAATATTTATGCCATTAGTGATGTCCTGTGTATGCGCCCCCAAAATCTAAGTGTTTAACATGCCAGTTTTTTTTAATCCTTTGTAGTACTGTCTTTAAAAATAAAAAAAAAATCCACTAATCTCTTCCCATTTCTCCGATATTTCCACCTAAGCTCCAAAGTAAATGAAATTTTCTCTCCCAGGAAAAGGCTGGGTGATCTTTGTTATACGTTAAAAGATTTGGGACAACAGGACTTTGGGGTCAAAGGGCTTGGCCTCAAACTTTGTCTCTTGATTCTCAGTTCTTGTGTAACCTTGGACAAATCACTTAACCTCCCCAGGCTTTAGTTTCTTCATCTATGAAATGAAGGCGTTAAAGTAGATGACTTCTAAGATTCCATCTAGCTCTAGTTCTTTGATCCTAAAATATACCTGATGCCGCTAAAACTCCCCATTGATTTAGGAGTATTTGTATCTTGTGAAGTGGCAGACTATAGTCACCACTGTCTAATTGTGAAGGTACCACACATGAGAAGTGAGTACAAGTTACCACCTGAAAGTTTCATAGTGTGAAGTGCTTGGTAACAAAGGCAGATATGCAAAAATTTATGAAAAGCAAGTTAATTCTAAAGGTAAAAAAAATATAGAATTGGTCATATCACTATTAAATTTTAATTATTTTAAAGGGTCAGAAAATATCAGGACCTTTCCCACCTAGGCTCAGAAACATCTGTCCTTTGGTACCAACAAATTCCTTTCTTTCATTAGGAGGAACAGTCCAACACAAACCTCTCTAAATTCCGCAAGATCCAGCATGAACTGGAAGAGGCTGAGGAGCGGGCTGACATTGCTGAGTCTCAGGTCAACAAACTGAGGGTAAAGAGCAGGGAGGTTCACACGAAGATTGTAAGTGAAGAGTAATGACTGCCTGCCTGGTGCTGCAAGGTGACAAGAAATGCACACAATGTGAAGTTCTTGGTCACTTTACTCTGTATTTATTGTTAATCGTGACTTTCATGTTAAGGAAATAAAAATTGTAGGATATTTTGCAAAGAAAATGCCTTAGAGTGGAGTTTATTTTTAATTATTTGTCCTGAAAATTTGTTTTCTCATAACATTAAACAGTCTGCTGCTGAATAAGAAATACAGTATCCATTTTAGTGTTAATTATGACACATTAACAAGGGCAAGAATTTGACAGACTGAAAGGTGTGCCCGACTGACCCGAACCCTTAGTATGATGTTTTTTTACTTTTCATCTTTTTCCTCTATAATTCAATTTTGCTGATATGCTCACTGGGGCTTCCCATTATGAATGCCCAGGACTTCAAATCCACATACAGTCCAGCCCTAATTATGTGCACACAGAGGTTGGTCTATACCCTTTGTTCACAATGATTCTGTCTCCTCTTGATAACTTTCATCAAGTATGCATACCCAAGGCATTCTCATATAATTAAACATTGGCTGCATGGCCACAATTATTGCTTAGATACTACTACCCAACTGCACTGTAGTACTTAGGATATGTCCACTTCCAGAAGTTTGAACACCAATGAATGTCAGCTTCAGCTATTAAAAATCCATCCTAAATTCAACTAATCAGAAGTTTACTGCAATAAGGTAGTATGGGAGTACTAATTAAACCTGATCTAGATTAGTCAGTGATATTTTTAGAGGAAAGAAGATTTTAAACTGAGCTCAATAGAGCTACAGGTCTAGAGAGTGGAAAGAGTGAGCTAAATAAAACCTTTCCATTTCCATATATAGAAGGAAAGAAGAATTTGGTTTTAGTTGGTACCATTTAGGAGATATCTAAGATAAAAATGAACTTACAATGTAAAGGAAGTACTTTTTCCTTACAGAAGGCAGGTTAACATTATAATAGACTACTGAATAAGACAAAGAAATATCTATTTCTAAACTCTCAAGTAGTATAGGTGATGGGAAATGGAAAACCATGTTGTACTGAAGTTGGCTATTCTGTTATTAGTTCATTAAGTGACCTTGGGGAAATCATTTTTACTCTCTGAAGTTGGACTAAATCTAGGATAATCTTTGCATTCTACCACTAATATTCTATGGCTTACATTTGCAACCAGTGTTTCTAGGCATCCAATTTCAGATGTCATAGGGGCATATTTCTATGAAAAAATAGCCCAGGCTGTATTTCTCAGGGCTGTATTTCTTTTAACGCTATATGCTTATGCTCAGAGTGATTGTATCATGAAGCATCAACTTTCATTGGTGTGTTGAGACTTTATAGAAAGATGAGGAAAGAAGCCATCATGGGAGCACCTGATATAAAAGGGGACAGAGCAACCGTGCATCTAATTAATGACCATTGAGATAAAATGAAGGGAGCTGAAAGAGGTCTCTGTCTATGACAGAGATGGAAGAAAACAGCAGATGATGTTAGTAGAGAGATTCAGATGCCGCATGAAACTCTACTTTCTATCTCCTCCACCTAAACAAACTTCAGTCCAGTTATTATAGCTATGTTAATAGCAAGGTGGCACGGTGAATAAAACACTGGACCTGAATTCGGGAAGATCTGAGTTCAAATCTACCTTAGACACTTCCTAGGTGTGAAACCCAAGACAAATCACTTAATCTGTTTTCTCATAAAATTGGATAATATTTGTAAAACACTTTACAAACTCTCAAGCAGTATATAAATGCTAGCTATTGTAAATACCATGCCCTTTTCCATGCCTAAATAGGAATCTTGAAACAGATCCTTATTCTTTTATAATGATTTCAGTCCGATTAAATGATTTACTTTAAAATGCATACTCTTTGTGCAGTGTGCTAGCTTGACACAAAGTGAGTTTAGATGATCTTGGAAGTTTCCAGAAGAGTCAAAAGAGGCACATTTATCATCTGATACTCTCCATATCAACCAAGGGATATGCACTGTATTAAGCAATTAAATGAGTATTCTACTTTAATCAAATTAAACAGATATGATCCCTATTTTAAACAGACAATACTAACATGGACAGTCCTAACAGATATATCAATATGACAAACATTTTAAAATTTCAATTTCAATATTAATTACATATAAAAATAAATGCATAAGCAATATATTTATCCGTAGTAGCAGTAAAAGGGAGAAAGCATATTATTTGGTGCAGAGGGGTGGGAGGGAGGGCCATGAATATTGTATACTTCAACAAAGAAATATCAAAAGGAAATTTCTAACTCAAGTCTTATAGGAGTCAGATTTTTCAAGCTACTTGGTTGATGAGAAGTAAAGAACTGGTGACCTTCATGGGAGAACATTGCAGGCATCAAAGGCAACTCTAAAGAGAACTGGTGATGAGAATGAAATGGTTAAACAACTTTATCTCAAAAGAGTCAGGGGGACAGGCTCAGAAGTAGTAGGTAATGAAAAAAATGAGGTTGATTTTAACTATTTTTTTCACTTAAACTTCTATGCATCTTACGAATAAGCAAAATAATTTGTATAAAGGCTCTGTCTTCATGGGGAAAACTCTTATTTTTTATTAGTAAAAAACTTTCCCAGAAAATATATTTGCAATTATTTTAGAAAGTTTTGGAGTTTGAAAAAGACAACACAGTGAGTTGAGTACAGTAGGCAACAAAATCCAGAGATCTTAATCCTTGAACAAGCTCTCAGACAACACCTACATTATAACAACATACTCTCTCAGATCATTTTCAGATTGCTCCCTTCCTGAATTATTTATAGGAGATTGATTCACATACTTACTCAATATGGGATAAAATATTTCTAATTATATCCAAACATCTTAATATGAATGAGAATTATGCTAGGAGACTAGATTGCCAAAATAAGTTTTGCCAACAATGTTTTGACTTAAGAAAGAGGAGGAGGCTACATATTTTCCATATTTGATCCTATAAAAGTGCCTTGTGGAATGAGAATGACTTGTCCTTCCACATAAAGCTTCAAGGTAAGTGTGTCTGAGGATAGCTCTGTGTCTGTAAGGGATGGGAATCAGGGAAAGCATGTCTGGCTGTCCACTTGCATGCCACTCATCCTTGGTCCTGCTGTTTCTGGCAGTCCTTTCAGTACAATATCAACTTGATCTGTAGGGATTTTAATTAGGTATTTTAATGTTCCCAATCATTTTCAAAGGTTCGTATTTTAAAGCTAGGCAATTGCTGGAGCCTGAATAAGTCAATCAGAAGGAATTTATTCTTTCTCTCACAGTTCTGACCTCCTTCAAGCTTGCATCTTTTTCATCTGTAAAACAAAAGGTAAGATCCTATTCCTATTCCCTGGCTTCAGAAAGGTTTTTTTTTTTTTAAATGTGAGTTTTATTACCCCATTCTACAGATGGAATGTAGAGGAGGCAACCTATAGTAAAAGCATTTCCTTCTGCATCCCTTAGTACTTGATATTGCTGCATCTAAATATAAAGATTTTTACTATGAATATGCAGTAGTTACAATGTATAAAGGCAACTGGGGATTCTGGAAGGGGTTTTCACCAAATCAAAAATTTTACCCCACAAGCAAACATTTTTTTCAGATCTCTAGATAGTATGCATTTTTGTTTTTTTTTATCATGTAGGCAATATTTGATACAATATTCTTTTGATGATCAAATTACAATGAGCAGGAAATTGCTATGTTCTGGAATGGTATTCTTTACTTGTAGAGGAAGTGCACATATAACTGGAATTTTATACAGTATTAGTCAAAAGTGCCTTATGTCAAAATGCATAATTTGCACTTAAATTTCTAAAGACGAAGCCTAATAGATGAGTACACAATGTTTAATTGTCTCTACTGACTTTGCACAATATAAATTGAACCTGTTTCTTGATTCTCTACCAGTGAAACTAAGGTAGGAGACAAACCATTTTAATCCAACCCTCACAATACTGTTTTTAATGGGATGATGTTGTCAAGTCCTTAAGAAAGTTACTTTCAAAAAAATAATTGCAATATTACATTCCTGTTGTTATAAAATTCTCTATAGTGATGTCAAAAAAGAATTGATGGATGGCATTTAGAGCATTTAGAAAGGGAGAAGAATCTTTTTAAGAAAAATGGGGACGCTCAAAGCGATAGCCGGAAAGCAAAGACTGGAACTAAGAAAGTATAAATATAAAGGACATATAAAGAAGAGGCAGTGGGGTTCAGCAGAAAGGATGATCTTCTTAGAGTCAAAGCTTGAGGTACAAGTCTGGGTTCCCAAACTTACTGACTGTCTCACCTTGGTCAAGTAATTTAAGCTTCCCTGAACTTGTGTTCACATCTGTAGCATGGGAATAATAACTCACATTTAAAAAAAAAAACCGCCACGACAACTATCAACAACAACCTTTCTGACCCCTTGTTTCTTTCTCTCCCTTCTCTAATTTTCTTAGAAAACTTTGTCTGGATCTTTCCCTTACACATATTACATTCTACCTTAGACCCTAGCATCATAGATTTAGAATTAGATGGAACAATGTAGATCAGAATGTATAATAAAACTGCCTAATAAATATTTGTATGTATATATATGTTTATATATGTATATATTCTAAATATATTGTTTCACAGGATTGTGAGACAAAGGCTTTAAAAAGTATAATGTTCTATATAAAAGAGAGCTGTACAAACAAAAATCATTCTTTAAATAAGATAGCTTTTAACAAAACAATTATTTTACTGACAACTTTCATGTATTACAAAATAATTGCTATTATTTTCATTTTTTTCTATTTTCAGTTCATAAAGAATATATTGAGAGTATGCTAGGTACCTAGTACTGTGCTAGGAGCTCCAGGATATACGTAGGAAATGGAAAGTATAGCCCCTGCCCTCAAGGAGCATATAGTCTACCTGGAAACACAAACAAGGACATGAAAATGCTAGAGAAAGATAACTTAGAGAAATATCTTGGGGTTTTTTTAATATAAGCTCCTAGAAAAGCAACTGCTCCCAGTCTGTGGCACCCCATGCAACCATAGTTATGAAGTGATGCTGTGACAAATGAGGCAGGGAAAACATTTTTAAAATGTCGCAGTAGGTGAGCCAAAATTCACTGTCTCATTCCAAAGGCATGATTGATTTCTGACCACACTAGCAAATGGCACCTGGGATTAACATTTCACCTGAAACAAAGCCAGGGGATTACACATGAGCAACATTATGCTTAGAGATAAACTGGTAAGAGAATAAAGTCCAAATCCTGAATTTTCACTGTCCTATCATTTTTTCCCCTCTTCAAGTCTTCTCCTGTGGAGCCCCAAATAATCCGCAACCATGAGTTCGGATGCTGACATGGCCATCTTTGGGGAGGCGGCTCCTTTCCTCCGGAAGTCTGAAAAGGAAAGAATTGAGGCCCAGAACAAGCCTTTTGATGCTAAGTCATCTGTCTTTGTGGCGGATCCTAAAGAATCATTTGTAAAGGCTGTTGTTCAGAGCCGGGAAGGGGGAAAGGTGACAGCAAAGACGGAAGGAGGAGCGGTAAGCAAGCTCTCTGTAGGGTTAGCCCACCTGTTTCTTATCTGTTTCATTTATTTCATACTTGTTTTTCTATCTTCTCTAATAGACTGTGACAGTTAAAGATGACCAGGTGTATCCCATGAACCCTCCTAAATATGACAAGATTGAGGACATGGCCATGATGACTCACCTGCATGAACCAGCTGTCCTGTATAACCTCAAAGAGCGTTATGCAGCCTGGATGATCTACGTAAGAAAATTTGCAAGAGTTCCCTTTCAGTTATCTCTTGGAAATTTTTCATTTTACTTAGTTACTTAATTGGTTTTTATGTGCTTCCAATTCCTTTTTTTCATGCAGACCTATTCAGGCCTCTTCTGTGTCACTGTCAATCCCTACAAGTGGCTGCCAGTGTATAATGCAGAGGTAGTAACTGCCTACAGGGGTAAAAAGCGTCAAGAGGCTCCTCCCCACATCTTCTCCATCTCTGACAATGCCTATCAGTTCATGTTAACTGGTGAGGAATTCAGTTTTTTGTAAAATTAGTTATGTCATCATAACTACTGCATAGTTGGTGTCTGAGGATTTTATTTATAATCTCTTTAAATTATGTGCCCTCTGCAAAGAAATTTAAACGAAGGGATTCAGAGTAAGAAATTAGAGTAGAATCAGAATTCTTTGTTTAAGCCAAATCTCTCAAGAATCTAGGCTACTGTTTGTCATCATTTTTTAGAAATTGTAAGAGTTATTAAAATGTTATATTCCATCATGAAGATGATACATTACTGACCTACTTTCAAAGGGTATAAGCTCTGAATTGCTTTCCAGTAGTGATGATATGTAGTACTGATTTATCCATTACCTCTCATTTGGTCTTGTCTTTGAGCAGTGACATTTGTGAGATGATTGACTGGGCTTGTGTTATAGTCTGTGGCTAGGAAATAGAATTGTCTCCCACTTCCTCTGGGAAGCTAATTGATTTACATGGAGATAAAATTCCCACCCTTAGTCTTGTGAATTAGCACCACCTTTTGCTGAGCACTAACACAATAAGCTAACTAGTTCAAACATGATTTAATATCTTTTCATCTAATTAATCAGGGACATGGAGTAGAAAATCCCTGGATTTTAAGTCAGAGTCCTGGATTCAAATCCTAATTCTGTCTTTTATCATATAGTTCTAGCTGCATGACTCTGGGAGAATCACTTCTCTCCAGGCTTTTTTTTTTATCCATAAAGTAAGGAGGTTGAACAAGATTATCTCTAAGGACTTTTCTAGTTCTAAATCCAAGGGTCTTCCTGTGTTCCTGACTTTCCATATTAACCAAGGATTGGAAGAGAGTATATATACTGGAAGAGGATATATTAAGCCTGCAAGTGATAACTAGAGAACAGTTCTGGTGATCTAATATGTGATAACACATAACTAAATGGAAATGAGCTCATTTTTTGTGCTTAAGAAGATAATCGCTTTATGTTTTTCTCACCACAAACACAGGAGATTTTGAGTTAAAGGCTGACATACCTACATTCAGGTAGTAAGGCATTTTACTTTTAAAATGTAGAGTTTTTCTTTGTATATCTGTAGATTTGTGATTTATATCATAGGTTTCCATCCATTAAAAAAAGATAATTTAAGCTCTCTCCAAAAGCCTGGAATATTCATAGGAAAGGGACCAAATTAGTACCTACAATTAAATAAATAGGATTATAGAATGGCAGAATTTTTGAGTTGGAAGGGAATCTCAGTGACCATATAGTCCAGAGGTGGAGAACCAAGTCTCTCCATGTCCTCAAGTGCAGCCCTTTGACAGATTTGTTCTATGAAGTTTGGATTCTAGTCCAACCCATATCCCTCAAAGAATCCTCACTATAACATGCCCATCAAGTGGTCCATATCAAGTGGTCCCCAACTTCTGCTTGAAGACCTTCAGCAAGAGGAAATCTACCAAAGCTTGAGTCAACTCCTTCCACTTTTGGACAATTCTCATTATCAGGAAGGTTTCCCTGACATTTTTTTTTAATTCCCTCTTTTGTACTTCCTTTCATTGTAATTGTTTTAGTCATTTCAATTCTGTTCGACTCTTTGTGACCTCATTTGGGGTTTCTTGGTAAAGATATTGGAATGGTTGCCACTTCCTTCTCCAGCTCATTTTACGGATGAGGAAACTGAGGCAAAAAGGGTTAAGAACTTGCCCAGAGTCACATAGCTAGTACTTAAATGTCAGAATTCAAATTTGAGCACAGGTCTTCCTGACTCCAGGCCCAGCGCTCTATCACTGTTCTACCTAGCTATCTATCCCTTTGTACTTCCACTGGATCTTAAATACATGCCTAGAAAGTTTGTATTTTTGAGCAAGGGAGAGATGTGATCAAATATGTGACAGAGGGATTATTTTTATATCTGTGTGAGGAGGTAATAAAAATAAGATGTCTAATTAGAAGTCTACCTCAGCATTTCTGATAGAAATAGAATTAGGGTAAGAAATGGAATTTGGGTCAGAAAGAAAACCCTGAGGAAGGAGTTCCTGTGATTTCCCATCACATGTAGGTCTAAATACAAACTGCTTTGTTTGTTTCTTTATGACCTGACCCTTTCCTTTCTTGTTAGTCTTTATAGACTGTGTTCTAGCAATTCTAGACCACATGCTATTCCTCTAATATGCGCTGCTGTTCTCCGTGCTTAGAATGTTCTGTCTCATAACCTCTACCCTTTAGTTCCTCTGACTTCCTTCAAGACTCAACTCAAACCTCACCTAGTCCAGGGGGCCTTCCCTGGGTTCCCCCTCTTCATCTCACTCCTCCACCCCAGTTGGTAAAGACTTTTCTCAGAGTGCCTTTTTATCTACCCTGCTTAGATCTTCTGTCTACTTAATTATTTACTTGTGCCCATCATTAAAATGTAAGCTTCCTGGGGCAGGGACTGTGTTTTTGCCTTTCTTTGCAGTTCCAACACTTAGCACAATGTCTGGCATATAGCCAGTGCTATAAATACTTTATTAATAAAAACTACCACAATAGTCACAGGTGCCACACCCCTAAGTAGAAGAATAAATTAAAGGAGTGTTCCCAGGTTTAAATATTCAAATGCTGACACTGAGAACCAATACACCATTCTATTGGCAGTCAAAGGGTCTATTTGCCAGACTATTAGTATATGTGGATTATGCACTTACTAAATATCTCTCACTTTCTTTTATCTTTCAGATAGAGAGAATCAGTCTATCTTGATCACGTAAGTATTTTTATGCTAACACCAAAGAGGCATTTCAGCAATTACAAAAATGAGAAATAAGAGAGGTGAAAAATTTCTCCAGTAATCTAGCAAGGCAGGAGCTGAATCAGAACAGGTCTATGCAGCAATTTTCATTTTCATCGAAATCTTAGATTTCATCGGAATGTAAAATTATGGTCAGGGGAGACAGAGAGAGAGAGAGAGAACTCTCAGGCATTTCACATGCTGATCTATAACACAGGCAACAGCCTAGGGAATTCCCAGCCTAATCTTGGCCCATTAGCTATTGAGAACAAAAGGAGAACCTGAGTTTGATTTGAAATAATAACAATTTGCATTTATATAGCACTTAATCTACTAAACACTTTCCTCATAAATGCCTAGTAAGGTGGGTAGTTCAAACATTAATAGTTCTAAGTCTTTCTACAGTACCATGTGTCTTCTCCAAAAGGCACCAGCATAAATAGAGATTGTGAGTATTAGAAGTACTGAAGTTTTGAGTCACCATAAACCTTTCTTCGTTTTCATTTTCTTTTAGCCCGTCTATTCCAGAGATGGGGCTCTCTTGCCTCTTACAGTGCTTACTAGTGAATAGAGGGCATCACATTTTTAAAGCATAGCCAGAACAATGCAGTTTTCTGAACATGTAGCTAGATGAAATATCATCATAGCCAGTAAGGAAAGGTATTATCAGGCTCTGCTCAAGGTATCCTTGCTTCATGCCTAGATTCTAAGCTTCATGGGAAGGGCTGTCTTGTTTAATCTCCTATCTTCTTAGCAACTAGAACACTGCTCTGGATGGAAGTGTCCAAACTTTTTCTGAAAAGTTATTGAAGTGGCTTAATTTTCTCCCTAAGAAAAGAATTCTCAGTGCTTAGCACAATGTGTCCAGAGCTTAGCACATAGTAGGTGTGTGAGTTGCCTGAGTGATTAAACTTTAAATTTAACTTAATAAATGTGAGTTGCCTGAGTGATTAAACTTTAAATTTAACTTTTAGTATTAGTATTTCTTTTTCAACAAGAATTTATTGAATGGTAAAAATATTATAGAAACTTGTGGAAAATGAGATGGAGAGTGTTAGAAAAAGCAAAATAAAGGAAATAAAAGATCATATCTTTTATGAGTTTACAATCTTCTTAGAAAAACTAACAATGTAAGGCAGTATATGAACTATCAACCAGGTGGCACAGTGGACAAGCACTAGACTTAGAGTCAGGAAGACCAGAGTTTAAATACTGACTCAGACAATTTATCTGGAAATGTACCTTCACCTTTGTCTGCCTCAGTTTTTTTAGCTTTAAAATGGGGATAATTGCATTTGCTTCCTGGAGGTGTTGTGAGGATAAAATGTAGTAGTTTATAAAGCACTTTGCAAACCTTTTAGTGCTACATAAATGCTAGTTTTTGTATTATTGTTATTGTGAATGGCACAGATAAATTCTATGGGAATTTTGGGAAAGGAGAGAATAATATAACTTGGATAAGAACCATGATGGGATAAGCAATGCTTGTCACATATATCTCTCTTTTCTTCCTTGGCCAAAGGCATGACTAGTTCCATATTTCTCTACTTCTAATAAGCATGAAGCTTGAAGAATGTGAGGTGCCCAGGTAGAAAGACCTGGAGAAAGTAGCATCATAGAGTTGAAAATCCAATGTTTTTGTCTTTTCTACTCGTAGGAAGATGAATAAAATATAGGTTCTAGTTGAGGGTGACTCTATTGTTTCTCTAGCTTAAATTCTTGAAGATTTTATATTTACTATGATTTGTGTTTGGCAGTGGAGAATCCGGTGCTGGAAAGACTGTCAACACCAAGCGTGTCATTCAGTACTTTGCAACAATTGCAGTGACTGGGGAGAAGAAGAAGGAAGAGCCTGGAAAGATGCAGGTGAGTCCATTACCAGAATTAGAATGAAACCTCTTCCTATGCTCTGAGGTGTATGTATAAAGTCCCTAATATCATAATTTGTTCCTCCTAAGGGGACGCTTGAAGATCAAATCATTAGCGCCAATCCACTGCTGGAGGCTTTTGGCAATGCCAAGACCGTGAGGAATGATAACTCTTCTCGATTTGTAAGTTCTCTGGCATTGTAAGAAATTTCCACTAGCATAGCTAACAATTTGATAAATATATTTTTTTGCCTTCCATGTTTTATAGCTATACTTTTTTTTCATTTCAAGGGTAAATTTATTAGGATCCACTTTGGTACTACTGGGAAATTGGCTTCAGCTGACATTGAAACATGTAAGTGATTAGAATCAACCACTAAAAGCATATTTGAGTAACTGTTCAAGAAGAAAATGAATTTCAGCAGATGACAATTCATTTCTTGAATCTCTTGACATATTCTACTGCTTTAAATAAGGAAACTTGTAAATTTGTGCAATCTGAATTTCTTTATTAATTTCTGATTTTGTTAATTGCACATTCTCTTTCAGATCTGCTGGAGAAGTCTAGGGTTACTTTCCAGCTAAAGGCTGAAAGAAGCTATCATATATTTTATCAGATCATGTCAAACAAGAAACCAGAACTGATTGGTAATTAATAAGGGAGAAAGATAAAAAATTTTAACGCGATTTCAAGATTTTCCAGTGTTTTAAGACATACATTCTTCTTTTCCTGCAGAGATGCTACTGATCACCACCAACCCATATGACTATGCCTTTGTCAGTCAAGGGGAGATCACTGTTCCAAGCATTGATGATCAAGAAGAGCTAATTGCTACTGATGTAAGTAAATGAAAAGCAGCAGAATTAGTCAATGTTCTATTATATGGTCTTCACAGAACTAAATGTCTTGCAGAGTGCTGTTGATATCCTGGGCTTCACTGCTGATGAAAAAGTATCCATTTACAAACTTACGGGGGCTGTCATGCATTATGGGAACATGAAATTCAAGCAGAAGCAGAGAGAGGAGCAAGCCGAGCCAGATGGCACTGAAGGTAATCCTCATCTACTTTTAAATAACTGGGGCGAAAGAAATCTTATTCTTAATTTATGTTACCCTTGAGATTATACTCTTAAAATTTCCTCTAGAAAAAAAGACATCATCAAAAATTACTTACTGATTATCTAATGTATGGAGAATTCTGTGATGGAAGCTGGAAGATGAAGGAAAAGATATGCAATATATGATCTCTGATTCCAAAGAACTTTCAATCTAGTTAGAGAGACAGAATATACATATGTAAAAATATTGGTTCATGGTAGCATGTATTAGGTACTTAATGAATGATTAGTTAATGGAAAATTAATGGAAAATTTAATTAATGGAATTAATTAATGGAAAAGCTCAGAGGGCTAAAGGCATCATGGAGGACATAGAATCTCTAGTCTTGAAATTAGAATTTAAGAATTAAGAATTCAAGTATTTAAGAATTACTGCCAAATTTTTGGTTACCATAGATGACAACACTACAAACTCAAGAAATGGATCATATTATTTTAGACAGAGCAGTGAATTTGGAATTTGGAACCTGGATTTAAATCTTGACTTTGTCGTTACACCTTGTGTGACTTTGATCGCATCCCAACCTCTCAGGACCTCAATATCTTCATCTATAAAATAAGAAGTTTGGACTAGATGTGCTTTCTTTTTCTTCCCTCATTTTCCCTGCCCTTCCCAGCCCTCCTCTCCCCTCCTATCATTTCCTTTCTTCCTCCCTTTCCTTTTTCCTTTCTTTTTTCGTTTCTTTTTTCCTTTCCTTTTCCCTTGTCTTTCCTTTCCCTTTCTTTCCTTTCCTTTTTTTTAGTCAGTCAGGATTAAGTGACTTGCCCATACAGTTAGTAAGAGTTTGATGTCAGAAAATTCCTCCCAACTCTAAAATCCTGTGATGCATATGGAAAGGTGTCTGTACAAGTATATTTGAATCAGTGACAAAATTGGTCAGGAGTGTTTGAAAGGCTGTCTGTCTTGAGACCATTGCAAGCCTTCTTCTGGCCCTTTTAAAGCTCTTCCATACTTCAGTGTTTCAAGTATCTACAACTACATTGGTAGTAGCAGTCCCTCATCTCAGATATATCTATAATAATAACTTTATTTTGGGGGGGCTGGACTTGCCAAAGGTATATGTGTAGGACTTGACCTTTTTTTGATGTTGATGCCAGGTCTGTATTTACAATGTGAAATAAACTCTCAGTATCAACAGCAACACTAATAACAAAAACATTAAATAGTATTCCAATGATTGTATAACTTTTATCTGTATTGTCACATTTGATTTAGTAAATCTTCACAAAGTAAGGCAACAAGCATTTATTAAGCACCTACTATGTGCTAGGCACTCTACTAAGCACTGAGAATAAAAAGAAAGGTAAAGACAGTTCTTACCCTGAAGAAGCTTATAATTTAATGGAGAAGATAATATGTAAACTGTTATTTACAAGAGATATATGAAGGATAATTTGAAAATAAGCATAGAGAAAAAGCACTAGTATTAAGGGGGACCAAGAAAGCCTTCTTCCAGGAAATAAGATTTTCATTGGGCCTTGAAGGAAGCCAGGAAAGCCAGAAAGAAGAGATTAGGAGGGAGAGAATTTCAGAGATGGGGAACTGCCAAGGCAAATGTACAGAGCTGGAAAATGATGTCTTGTGTGATGAAAAAGGAGGCCAGAATCACTAGATCATCAAGTATGTGGAGAAGAGTAGGGCATAAGAATACTGATAAGATAGAAGGGGATCATAATATGGAGGACTTTAAGGGAAATATTTATGGATATAAATACTGAACAAGTTGTGTTATGTGATTGTGATGGAATACTATTGTGTTACAAGAAATTATGAGCTCTATGAGCCTAGGAAACATTGATAGACTTTCACAAAATAACGAAGTGTGAAATGAGAAGAGCCAAGAGAATATTGTATAGAGTAAGAACAATATTGTTTTCAGCACAACTTTGAGTGACTAAGTCATTTTTACAATTATAAATACCCAAAATAACTACAAAGGACATATGAACAAAGATACTATCTGCATCCAGAGAAAAACTGATAGAGTATGTATAAAAAAATCTTTACATATGTGTGTGTATTTATGTCATGGTAGTTATCTCTAGGGTAGTGAGGGAGGGGAAACAGAAGAAAAAAGTTATATGATAACTTTATTATATATTCTAAAGGAATGGCAAGTTATACATAATAGATCTGCAGTTTCATGTGCAATCATCTCTTTTCCTATTTTACTATGTTATAGAAATGCTTGTTTTATTAAGTTCGGAATAAATATTTTTTAAAAAAAGAAGTGGAAGTATTTCTATTTGGTTCTTGAGTTAAGAAGGAGCTACTGGATTTAAGGGAACAGGGAAGCGACAATGTCAGACCTGTACTTTAGGAAGGTCACTTTAGCAGTTGAATGGAAAATTTACTGGAGAGGGAAGAGACTTTAAGAAGACCAGCTAGAAGGCTATTATAATAATCCAGGCATGAAGTAATAAGAGCTTGCATTAGAGTGGAAGCAGTGTCAGAGGAAAGAATGGGGCATCTTTGAGGAATGTGACAAAGGTAGAATCCACAGGATTTAGCAATGAATTAGATAAGAATGAGAGAGACTGAAGAGTCAAGGATGATATCTAAGCCAAGAAGACAGAGAGAATGGTAATGTTCTCAACAGTAAGAGGGAAGTTAGAAAGAAAGGAGAGTTTGGGGGAAAAGATAGAGTTCAATATTGGACATGTTGAGTTTTCAGATGTCTATAGAACATCCAGTTCAAGACGTCCAACAGTCAGTTGGAAATGCAATACTGGAGGTCAGAAAAGAGATAAGGATTGGATAAAGAGATCTACGTACATCTATATGGAGATGATAATCTAGAACAAGGATGCTGATAAAATTACCAAGCAAAATAACAAGGTGAGAGATGAAAAGAGAGCCCAGGACAGAGCCTTGGAGGATACTCATGCCTCCCAAGGGCAACCTGAATGAAGAAAGGAGACCTAGAAGTAGTGGTCAAATAGGTAGGAGAACCAGGAGAATATCATGAAAATTTATAGAGAAATGAATATCAAGGGGTAGAAAATTACAGGGTGTTAAAGGCTACAAAAAGGTCAAGAAGAATGAGGATTGAAAAAAGTCATGATATTTGGCAATTTAGAAATCACTGGTAACTTTGGAGAGAACAGTTTCATTTGCATGATGAGTTTACAATCTAAAATATAGAGAATTAATAAGAGACTGAGAATAAAGGAGAAGGAGGCACAAAAATTTATTTTCTAAAAGAGTTTAGTCACAAAAGATATACAGGATTGGTTGATCATGTGAGAGCTTTTTGAGAATGGAAGGACAAGGGCACATTTGTAGGAGTAAAGAAACAGCTAATAGAAAGGAAAATATTGAAGACTGAAGAGAGCAGGGACAATCTGGATGAAGAGTTGGCCAAGAAGAAGGGTCACTTCTTCATGTGAGACAGTGGAGAAGAAAGAGATAGTGGCAGAAGGCATTGGGATTAGGAATAGGGGAGAAGAGGAGGCTCTTACTGAATGTCCTGAAATTTTTCAGTGAACTTTGATATAAATACTAAGCTGAGAGAGTTGGGGAAGGAAGCTATGAGAGGCTTAAGGAACAATGAAAAATGTAGAAACGCCACTGTGGTGAATGAGTTAGTGAGTCAGGGAGATGTAAAAGGACTGCCTTGCTGCAGTGAGGGACCAACTGAGATTATGTTAAAAAAATTGTAACAGGTCCAGTCAGCACAGTTTAATGATTTTTCTCCAGCTACGTTCAGCAATATGTAAATCAGAGAAAAGCAACAGAGAGTGGGAGTAATCTAAGCCTTGGGGTTGGCAAGACAAGATTGGTGATAGGATAAAGAAGCAAAAATTCAGGAGAAAAGGAAAGTGTGTAGAGTTGAACTGGTTCACCAAATGGTCAAGATGGAGAATAGGAGAGAGTAAACAATACAAGAGTGGTATATTCAGAAAGAACTAAGAAGTGAAAGGATTGGAGGTCATGGTATGAACAAAGAATAGGGTTAAGAATCATAAGGCAGAGGGAAGAATTTCAGAGTTCATGAATTTGTAAGGAGAAGATTTGCAGGGGATGGCAAAAGGCTCGCTAAAAGAATTGTTGTTGTGTGGTCGAGTTCTTGATGAAATTTTCTGAAATCAGGTATGTTGGTTTTCAGATAAAAGATATACAATTTGTAATGCATGTAACGTGCAATTCAATATATATAATATTAAAAATATAATAAACATTGAATTTGAAGTTTGGTCAGACCCTAGACTTTAAGTCATTGTCAGCTCTATATTATGATGAGGCTTTAGAGGTTAAAAACTTTGTTTTAATAAATGGGTTTCTTTGGCCTGTTATATGTATCACCACTACCGTTCTTTCTCCACAGTTGCTGACAAGGCTGCCTACCTCCAAAATCTAAATTCTGCTGACCTCCTCAAAGCTCTGTGCTACCCTAGAGTGAAGGTTGGCAATGAATACGTCACCAAAGGCCAGACTGTGCAGCAGGTAAGTTAGTTTCTTAGCTAGAGATTTAGTTCCCAAACAATCAATAAACATTTATTAATCCCCTACTAGATATCAGGTGGGGCAGTGAATCAAGTGCTGGATATGAACTCAGGGAGACTCATCTTCCTGAATGCAATTCTGGTCTCAGACACTTACTAGCTATGTGACCCAGGACAAGTTACTTAACCCCATTTGCCCCAGTTTCCTTATCTGTAAAAATGAGATGTAGAAGGAAATGACAACCCAATCTAACATCTTTGCCAAGAAAACCCTAAATGGGGTCACAAAGACTTTGAAATGACTGAATGCCTGAAACAGCTGAAAATATATCAGGTACTTCACTAGGTGCTGGAAAAGATGAAAATGAAAAGAACTTACAAACTATTGGTGGAGATAGCATGTATATATAAATACATAGAAAATAAATATTCCTTACAATTCTCTAATAAAGACAAGAATTACATGTTTATTGATTTATCTGTACTTATCTGTCCTTCAGGTGCTCAATGCTGTGGGTGCCCTGGCTAAAGCTGTCTATGAGAAGATGTTCCTGTGGATGGTCACTCGCATTAACCAGCAGCTGGACACCAAGCAGCCCAGACAGTACTTCATTGGAGTCTTGGACATTGCTGGCTTTGAGATCTTTGATGTAAGTTAGTAATAATTTAGTAGGTTCTGGAGATTGTTCTCCATGAGATGACTGTGCCCTAAACTAAACTGGGGTTGAGAGAGGATGAAAAATCCCACTGTATGGCACAGGTATTGGCCACATGTTTTAGTGGCAAATCTAGTTCCAAATCTGGTCTTGGTAGAGGAAAGTTAAGCAATAATTGGCTGAGATGTGATGAAATCTGAGAAGTCGTCTTGGTTAGGCAGGATTGTGACATATCAAAACCACCCAAGTACATTGGTAATAAAAGTAATCCAGAATAACTTAAGAAGAAAGATTTCAATAGTTCTTGTGGTGTTTTGTTTTGTTTTGTTTTGTTTTTTTAAAGAAAAGTGGTTAGTTGGTTTAAAGATTTCAGGAGTTGAAAGTATAAGCCAGAGGGCAGATGGCATAACTGAAAAAGCTATTGCATTACTGAGAAATACTTCACTGGTGGTAAGAGAGAAGCTAAAAGAAAAGTTCCCTGAGTTATTTGAACAAGTGGTGGAAGTTTCCAAGCAGGGCTGGAAAGCGAGTAACCAATCAATCACCAGAGGAATGTTACAAGTATGGCCACCGTTGATTTTGCATAGTCAGAGAGAAACGCAGCAGTGGATTATTTATAAAATTATATTTGAGCATATGAAAATGACAATATATTATTTTGACTGTTTTCTCCACTGGGATACAGTTCAACCACTATGATAAAGCCATGCCATCATGTTTCATTTTAGGGATCTTGACTAAAAAATGAGTTACTTAATAATTTGGAAATTATTGTAGAATATGCCTCACTTACGAGGGAGTTATTTATCAGAGGACTTCAGTAATTTAGAAAACAGAACATAGGATTGAGAACTGGAAGGGACCTAGTCCAAACCACTATTCTATTATACAGATTAAGAAACGGAGGCTCCCAGAGATTAAGAAGGTTACCTAGGAAGTAGCTAAGTAGGAATGTTTCAAAGTCCAGATCCTAAAGTTTACACATGGGAGAATCTCAGACTTATATTCATGTTCTACTTTTACTTAAAAACAATTATATTAACTTTGGTTATCTGGTTCCAAACATATACTAGATTAGAAGGATAAGTCTATTAGAGTCAGGCATAGTGACAGAAACAAGAACAGACAACTGAGATCTTGAAAGACAGAAAAAAAACTATAAAAAACAGGTGCAAGAACTCAAGAAGCATAGCAGTCTGTAGATGTTGAGCACAAAGATAAACAACCCTGCATATTTCAATGGCATGCATCACTTCAATTTCAACTTAAAACTCAAGTTGCCTATGACCTTGAATTAATGATATATTCTATCTTCATGATGATGAAAAAATTATCAAGAAGAAATTAGACTGTGTTCAGTGCTCTCTGTTTAAGAAGTCAGGGAAATGCTGATGCAATTTAGAATGATTTCTATCCCAAATAGTTAAAACACAATAAATTTTGATCCTTAGATTACTGGAAAAATATTCCACTTGGGTGGAAAACATTCTCTAATGATGCCATATAAATGAAATACTTCTATGCATCTCTTCATTCAGTTCAACAGCCTGGAACAGCTGTGCATCAACTTCACCAATGAGAAACTGCAACAGTTCTTCAACCACCACATGTTCGTGCTGGAGCAGGAGGAGTACAAGAAGGAAGGCATCGAGTGGGAGTTCATAGACTTTGGGATGGACCTGGCTGCCTGCATCGAGCTCATTGAGAAGGTGTGTTTGGCCATTGATCAAACTGAAGGCTTAAGGGCCTTCCATTCAAAACTACTGTGGCCTTTGAAAGAGAAACACAATATCCTGGTATTTATTACATTGAAAGATTTTCCTTTTTTCCCCTTCACAAATGAAATACAAATGAAATAGTAAGGAATCTGCTAATAATCCCTAGTTTTGAATATCACAAACAAGCTATATATCTATAGAGATATATAGAAATACATATGTATATTATATATGCACATACATAGCTACATAAGTATACATATACATTTACTTATACATATATATGTATTTATATATATTTAAATATGTGTGTGTATATATATATATATATATATATACACACACATATATTTAAACTTGCACTATGCTTGTGATTGCCATAATATAGCAATTCCCAGTGAGGGAACTCCCTATACTAAAAGCCATCTACACCTACTTTATTTTAGAAAGCTGTCTGCAGCCCTTAGTGGTTGATTGACTTGTCCATGGTTCCACAGTGTTGTGTGTAAGAGGTATGACTTGAAGTCAGGTCTTTATGACTCTCAGGCCAGCTCTCCAGTTTTTATACATATACCATGCATTTGAGCCCTGGATTTGCCAATTGGTCTAGGTGACCTTGAGAAAGTTGTTCCTCTGTATGCTTGAGTAGTTTGTGGGAAGCTAGGTGGCACAGTGGATACAGAAATGGGCTTGGAATCAGGAAGATCTGAGTTAAAATCCTGCCTTAAACATTTATTAACTACATGAACTTGGGTAAGACACTTAACCTCTATTTGCCTCAGTTTCTTCAGCTATATACCTACTTTCCAGGGTTGTGAGGACCACACGAGATAATAATTGTGAAGTACATAGCACAGTGCCTGCCCATAGTAAGAACTACATAAATATTAGCATTTATTATTGGCTGTTAGTGTAATCTTCAAATACTTAAATATATGTGTGTGTGGATAGATAGATGGATAGGTGAATAGACAAACTTTCTTTTTCTCTACAAAGAGGCTTTATAGCATGGAATGTCTTGATTTTTTGTAGATAAGGTTTATTTTATATTCTAGGTCACATTTTAATGGAAATTGGGGCATGTGGACCTTGTATCCTGAGGCCTTTCAATAAGTTTTTAATAAGCCTAGAAGATCCTTGGAATCTCACCAAAACACATTAAATTAATTTCTTGATTAATATCAATGAACCTACAATAATATTTATATATATATGTATGTACATACACATATGTGCACATATATACACGTACATACATATATATACATGTACACATACTGATATATATATATATGTATATACGTATATAAAGTTGAGTGATTTTTCAAAGGGCACACAGTATAGAAATACCAGTGGTAGGCTTTGAACCCAGGTCTTCTCAATACAAGTCTAGTGTTCATCACTATACCATGATGTACTATAATCATGTCTTTATCTTCCTCTTTTTAGCCAATGGGCATTTTCTCCATCCTGGAAGAAGAGTGTATGTTCCCCAAGGCAACAGACACTTCTTTCAAGAACAAACTGTATGAACAACATTTGGGGAAATCCAACAACTTCCAGAAACCCAAGCCTGTCAAAGGGAAGCCTGAAGCCCACTTCTCTCTGGTCCACTATGCGGGCACTGTAGACTACAACATTGCTGGTTGGCTAGATAAGAACAAGGACCCCCTGAATGAGACCGTGGTTGGGCTGTACCAGAAATCTGCCATGAAAACTCTGGCCTTCCTCTTCACTGGGGCAACTTCTGCTGAAGCAGGTATTTTTCTGTGTAGTTAATACTTTGTTAAATTTATATGATCTTGAGAAGTACATTGATTACATGTTTTCTTTTCCCTCAGAGGCTGGTGGAGGAAAGAAAGGTGGCAAGAAGAAGGGTTCATCTTTCCAGACTGTGTCAGCTCTTTTCAGGGTATGATCTTCATTTGTCCTCTATAATGTTTCAAAAAGCTAAAAATCACCAGGTAGTTGGTGGAGGTAGAGAATATGTAGAGAGAACTAGAATATATATAGATACAGATAGTGCTGTGTGTATGGGTATGTGTATTAAGTATCTAAGTGATTTTTAATTGATTACTGATTATGTAGCAAAATGGGATGCAGTGGAAGCCAAAGACAGATCAACAGATAAAGATAGTAGGATTTATATACTTGATAGAGTATTGATATTTAATAAAGAGTAGGATTTCATGGATATGTAGGGAGAGGAGGGCTCTGTAGAGAAGAGACTAGTTTGAGAGAGTCACAATAAAATGGAGAGAGAGAATTTTTCAACAGGGAGAAGTAAAAGATGGGAGACACTTGAAAAGCTAGGAATCAGTAAATGAACAAAGGGGATTATATTCTTTATAATTCAATAGACATTTATTAAGCATGTAATATATACGTGCCACTGGGACACAAAGTTTTTCTAAATGGTATAGTCCATACTCACAAGGGGTTTACATTATAAAATTGATGTAGTGCTGAAATTAGGTGGTTGCAGAAATATTCAGTGGTATATTAATATCTTACCTTGAGAGCAGAAATGGGACTTAAATATCACATCCCCTCATTTTTCAAGTGAGAGAACTGAGTCCCAGAAAGATGTTTAGAAAAAATTGAAATCATTAGAAAAAAAAAATAGGGTTGTGTAATTCTTAGCAAATATGAGGAGAGAGAAGCAATATAGAGAATACAGGATTGAGAGATGGAAGTCATCTTAGAGGCCACTAGTCCAACTCCTCTATTTGCAGATGAGGAAACTTAGGCCCAGAGATACAAAGTGATTTGCCAAATGTATTGTATAGGTAGTAAATGATAGAACCAGTATTGAATTGAGTCACTTTGGATACAACTTTTGGACATTTTTCTTCATATCAATCTATGTCAAAGATCACGATATTTACCTGCGATAACTGCATATGAATAAAATTATATATTAATTCAATTATCCTCCTCCTATGATCTCCTAGGAGAATTTAAACAAGCTGATGACCAACCTGAGGAGCACTCACCCTCATTTTGTACGATGTATCATTCCCAATGAAACCAAAACTCCTGGTAAGGACCTCTAGAATTCAAATTTACAGCTTGACTTTTTCTTCTTATTTTGTGGTATGGTAGCCACATACATTTTGATTGTTTCAGGTGCCATGGAACATGAACTTGTCCTGCATCAACTAAGGTGTAATGGTGTGCTAGAAGGCATCAGAATCTGCCGGAAAGGTTTCCCAAGTCGAATCCTGTATGCTGACTTCAAACAGAGGTCAGCCTCTTTCCATTCTGAATTATTCCATTCTGAATATTTGATACTTAGCAGTATAAATTTTACCATTTAAAGAAAAATCTTTTAAAATGGACAATGAAAACAGCTGATGTGGCTTCAGCAGAGCTGGATTTGAGTCTTGACTACTTTTGTGACCTTTTGTTATATCATTTTTCAGTTGTGTCTAACTCCCCGTGACTCCCTTTGAGGTTTTATTGGCATATTGCCATTTCCTTCTCTAATTCACTTTATAGATGAGGAGGTTGAGGCAAACAGGGTTGAGTGACTAGCCCAGGCCCACACAGCTAGTAAATGTCTGAGGCTGGATTTGAACTTAGAAAGAGGAGTCTTCCTGATTCCAGGCCTAGCACTCTATCCACTGTGCTTTCTAGTTGTGTCTTTTTGTGTCTTCAGTTAAATCATTTCCTCTCTGGGCTTCATTTTTCCTTCTAGGTATAAATTTAGAAATAGAAAAAAGGACAAGGCTTTTTGATTGTGTGGCGAAAGAGACACATTAATGTAATATGATATAAGTGACAACTTTTAACTCAGTAAATCTAGAGACCTAAGCTACCTTTCATAGGTAACAAAAACCATAAATAGGAGAATACTATTATTATATAATCATGTCGCAAAAAAACTGCCTAATATCTGCTCCATATTTACAGTGGGATGGGAAGAGAATATCTATTAACTATTGACACCAGCTTGATTTTTTTTTACTTCAACAGATACAAAGTTTTAAATGCAAGTGCCATTCCTGAAGGACAATTCATTGATAGTAAGAAAGCCTCTGAGAAGCTTCTTGGCTCTATAGATGTTGACCACACCCAGTATAAATTTGGCCACACCAAGGTATTAACTCTGTAAAATCTACCTAAGCCAGATCCAGTCAGCTTCTACTTTTTGTAGAATGAAACCAATGATCTGTAATGACGCCCTCATGCAGGTCTTCTTCAAAGCTGGTCTTCTGGGTCTCCTAGAGGAGATGAGAGATGACAAGTTGGCACAGCTTATTACCCGAACTCAAGCCATGTGTCGGGGTTTCTTAGCAAGAGTGGAGTACCAGAAGATGGTGGAAAGAAGGTAAATTTATTTATCCCAATTGGTACAAGTCTTAAAATTGGTCTGCCATTCTATTTTTACCTTGGATCTATCATACATTCTATTTTTTCAATAAATTTTATAGATTATTTTTCGCATCACCTAATTTTTCCCTGTCTCCCTTCCTGTACCTTCTCAGAGAGTTACTCCAGCTAACAAAAACCATATGCATTTACATCCTATCACAGGGAATCCATCTTCTGCATCCAGTACAATGTCCGTTCTTTTATGAATGTCAAACACTGGCCCTGGATGAAGCTGTATTTCAAAATCAAACCCCTACTCAAAAGTGCAGAGACAGAGAAGGAGATGGCCAACATGAAGGAAGAGTTTGAGAAAACTAAAGAAAGCCTTGCAAAGGCAGAGGCAAAAAGGAAAGAGCTGGAAGAAAAAATGGTGGCTTTGATGCAAGAGAAAAATGATTTGCAGCTCCAAGTTCAATCTGTGAGTTTTTTTTACTGAATCCTAGTCTAAAGGAGAAAGATTTGGTTTTTAATTCAGGGAGCTTTAAAAAATAAATGTAATGCTTCTTTCTGCATTGCTGCTTCTTAAATATTTGATTGTCAAGTCTCCTGTAGTCATAGACCAATGATTCTTCTCATATGCAACATCATTTCTTTCCTTTAAAAAAGTGGGGTAGTATTTTTATTCAGAAAGATCTGGTTTAACTAGGATTTCCAAAAACAACATGATCTACTGGAAAAATTATTGGAGTTTGACTTCACCACTTGACTACAACTGGCCACTCCCCCATTGACTTTGGTCTCTCTGAACCTCCAGTTCTGAGGAAGTTAGATGGCACTGGTCCCGGACTCAGGAAAACCTGAGTTCAAATTCAGTCTCAGACATTTACCAGCTTTGTGACCTTGGAAAAGTCACTTAACTTCTGTTTGCCTCAATTTCTTCCCCTGGAAAATGGAGATAATAATTCTACCTCCCTCCCAGGGTTGTAATGAAGACAAAATGAAATAATATTTGTAAATGCTTTGCAAGGTTTAAAGCATGTAATGATCTAGGATTTTAATTTTTGCAAAGGGCTTTACATATATTATCACATTTCATTCTCACAATAGCCCTTTAAGGTAGATGCTATTATTACTCCCATTTTTTTCCACGTTAGGAAATCATCTCAGAGAGATTAGGCAGTTTGTTAATATCACATAACTGGTAAATTCTAGAAGCAGAATTTGATCCTCAGGCAGCCTAATTCCAAAACCATGGAGCAAATTCTTATGCTCCTTTAGCCTACAAGGCTATTGTGAAAAAGACACTTTGTGAACTTTAATATAGAAATATTGACTTTATTATTATAGTCTGTCTTCACAGAGGTTCTTGTCAGAATCAAATGAGATAATATGTAGGAAAGTGTTCTGTAACCAATAAAACACTAAACAAATTTGAGCTTAGCCTAGCACCTTTGCTTCACTCAGAGAAAGAGGATAGGCAATGTACTCTCGAAAAATTTACTATTGAGAAGTCCATGTGACAAAAGATTATTGTTGATAGTGCTGAAGGGAGAAGATCTGGATAATGAGTGAAAATCTCTGGCTAGATCATTGTTTGGAGCTTTGGTATTTGTACTCACATAATAATGATTGTGATTATTTAAAAGTGGACATTTATAAGGTGCTTTGAATACATCATATCATTTGATCTGTATCAGTATCCATTCCCTTCAATTTTAGTTCTATGTAAGCAGATTTCAGCATCCTTCTCCTGCTGAATAACATGCATGCTATTTGTCTCAAACCCTTATCTCTCTTTCTAAGCAGCACACATTTTAAGTATGACCCTTGCAGGTTCTAACCCTTCTCTTGGGTACTTGTGTGCCATTTCCAGAAATGATGCTCCAATACCAACCTACTCTGTCTCTGGGTTATATCAATCACTTCGTTTGATACTTCCTTATTCCTTTACTCTACACGAGGGAAAGATGTAGACATCTACCCCAATCCTATGTCAGAGAAAGCCATGTGTTACTTATTTTCTGAAGAAGAATATAAAATATGGACAGATATTGCTAATGATTAAATTTAAGAACACTGAAATAAAGTTCTAGAATTTTTACTAATTACTAAGATCATGTGTTGGGAAATAATAGAGATTATATGTTTTTCTAAGTCTCGACTCCCTAATGCCTTACAAATGGTAGGCACTTAATTCAATTAAACAAATATTGGCCCTGTAGTAGGACCTACAAGTAGTCTTTTTTTTTATTTACATGTGTGTTGACTGAGGTAAAACCAAGTAAGCCAACACATAGAAAACATATTATTGGTATAATATTAAGCATCAAGAACCCCCCCCCCCCAAACTAGTCTAATATCCTTTTCAGGAAGCAGATAGTTTGGCTGATGCTGAGGAGAGATGTGACCAGCTAATCAAAACCAAAATCCAACTTGAGGCTAAAATCAAGGAAGTGACCGAAAGAGCTGAGGATGAGGAGGAGATCAATGCTGAATTGACAGCCAAGAAGAGGAAACTGGAAGATGAATGTTCAGAACTCAAGAAAGACATTGATGACCTTGAGTTGACACTGGCCAAGGTGGAAAAGGAGAAACATGCTACTGAGAACAAGGTACAAATAATACCCATGTAAACAAAATAATTTATAATATGTATATGGTATGTGTAAGTATGATACTAAATGAACAATTATAGAAAAGCATTTTCCCTCATAAAGGTGAAAAACCTCACAGAGGAGATGGCAGGGCTGGATGAAAACATTGCTAAGCTCACCAAAGAGAAGAAAGCCCTCCAAGAGGCCCATCAGCAGACCCTGGATGACCTGCAGGCAGAGGAGGACAAAGTGAATACACTGACCAAAGCTAAAATCAAGCTGGAACAGCAAGTGGATGATGTAAGCCTAAACTTATAAAGAAAAAAAGTTCTTATTTTAAACAAACAGTAAGGAATCATGCTTACTTGACCAATCAATGTTTATTCCTTGTCTGCTGGTTCAGAGAAATGTTTTATACTTTTAAGAATAAATTCCTTGAGTGTTAGAGAAGTGAGAAAGGCATATTTAGAAATTATATAATTCAATATTCTAGAGTTTTTTTAAACTTCCTTATTAGGTGGCTCTCCAGAATTGTAAAGGACTTTAGAGTTTATTTAGTTCAACCTCAACCTCTCCCCACCCTACTCCATAGATAAAGAAACTGAAGGATGAAGTAACTTGCTTAGGGTCACAGGGCAAGTCATTTGAAGAGCTTGGACCAGGACTCCAAGTCGGGTACCCCTTCCATTGCATATCCAATTATGCAATGATATTATGAGAAGCTATGAAAGGAGCATAAAATAAAATAAATACCCAACCACAAGGAATTTTTAATATTACAGAGGGAAGAAAGGAAGTATGTGATCAAATGTTAATTCCATGAGACAAACAGTAAGTTTAGAGCAAACAGAAATTCAAAAAGCAAGGGTCATTGTTTTGTTGTAAAGTCATCAGAGGGTCTTATCAATTCTCCCTCTGTATATTATCTCTCATGAATCCCCTGGTCTTTCAAGAATACATGTCTTGCTCTCACTCACTGCTTTCATAAATGATTGTCCTTCAGTTCAGGCACTGCTTCCTCCAATAAACCTTCTCTGATCATCACCCCAATCCCATTTTTAGTGCTTTCTCCCTCCTTGATTTTATTGAGGTTATACCTACTTGTGTATCAAATATAACCTGTATCCCATGAATAAGAAGATCCTTGTAATCTGGAGCACTATTTTGTTTTTGTCTTTATCCTCAGTACTTAGCTTAGTGCCTTGAACATAATGGATATTTAATTTTTAAAAATTGTGGAATTGGAGAGATATTGAACAGTAAGGTGAGAGACACTGCAAAGGAAGAATCAGTGGGCCTAGATGACTGCTTGGACAAGAATGTCAAAAAATGCAAAAAAAAGAAAAAAGTGATTCCAGAACTTCTGAACTAAGGCCCTTAAAGGAGGCTTGTAGAACAGGTGAATAGGGCTATTAGCAGGAATTTCCATGTGTTCCTTTAATTATCCAACTTTAGCTTGAAGGGTCTTTGGAGCAAGAAAAGAAACTCCGCATGGATCTGGAGAGAGCAAAGAGAAAACTTGAAGGAGATTTAAAATTAGCCCAGGAATCCATCATGGATATAGAAAATGACAAACAGCAACTTGATGAAAAGCTCAAAAAGTAAGTGGAGGAAGAGCACCGTTTCTTGGAAAGGGGTGGAGGGAGAGCCTTTTAAAACTTTAGTTTTAAGTACAAAAACAAAATATAAAACATGCATTGCTTTTTTTTTTTAAAGGAAAGAGTTCGAAATGAGCAACCTGCAAAGTAAAATTGAAGATGAACAAGCATTGGCTATGCAGCTGCAGAAGAAAATAAAGGAGTTGCAGGTAAAGTCATCACTTCCTTGGGTTTCAGGCCCCAAGGCAACATTCATTGACAGGAAGGGGCTGATGGGTCTGTTTTCCCCTATTTCCAGGCCCGCATTGAAGAACTGGAGGAGGAAATCGAGGCAGAACGCGCCTCTCGGGCTAAAGCTGAGAAGCAGCGCTCCGATCTGTCCAGGGAACTCGAGGAGATCAGCGAGCGCCTGGAAGAAGCTGGCGGGGCGACTTCAGCTCAGATTGAGTTGAACAAGAAACGAGAGGCTGAATTCCAGAAGATGCGCAGGGACCTCGAAGAGGCCACCCTGCAGCACGAGGCCACAGCGGCCACTCTGCGCAAGAAGCACGCGGACAGCGTCGCTGAGCTTGGGGAGCAAATCGACAACCTGCAGAGGGTCAAGCAGAAACTGGAGAAGGAGAAGAGCGAATTGAAGATGGAGATTGATGACCTTGCCAGCAATATGGAAACTGTATCCAAAGCTAAAGTAGGTCCCTGCATTTATTTTAATCAGAAAAAGCGATGCAAGGTCCCATAATACCTTAAGTGCTATAATTAAACATCATTCCTTTGGGGATAAAGAATGCTATCAGCCCTGGGGAAAAGTAACATTTTACACTGAATTTATTGCATTTCTTTTTTTGCCTGACAGGAAGGGTTTCGTTATTTATGAGGGCCAAGGAGACACTAGGCAAGTCACGTCAGCTCCTTGGACCTCAGTTTTCTCACCTGTAAAATGAAATGAGTTCCCTCCCAACTCTGAATGTACAGTTTCCTGAATGGTAGATTCATCATGTTTCAAATCTCACTTGAAACAAAACTTTTGAAATACAATCCTACTCATTTTAAAGCTATCATTTATTTTTACGTGGTAACAATACCTTAGAATTTATGAAATTTTAAAGTTTTAAAAGTATTTTTTACAAGTATTTCTTTGATCCTCACAAATACACTGTTAGAGATGCAACGACTTTTTTTCAGATAAGAAAACCAAGACAATGAGAGATGAATTAGTATGGGGGAAGCTAGGTGGCTCGGTGGATAGAGCACTGGCCCTGGGGTCAGGACCTGAGTTCAAAGTCAGCCTCAGACACTTTCTAGCTGGGTGATCCTGAGCAAGTCACTTAACCCTGCTAAAAAAAAAAAGAGAGAGAAAGAAACCAGGCCTCTATTTACTGGTTGCAGAATTTTCCACCTACACTGGTTATCTCTGCACAGCCAGTCTGGGCCCTGCAAGTTCAATCTTTAGGGAACTTCTACAACAACTCTCCTTTACAGTGAGGAAACTGTAGCAATTTGGCATATTCCCTTCAATTTACAGAGTCGCATAGAACTCTGAGAATTTAAGTGACTTGCCCCATGTCTGAGACGGGACTTGACCCTAATTTTTTTTTTTAATTTTTCCTTCAAGGTATGCTATCTGTTTATAAAGTACTTTATTCTTCTAATAAATAAATGCTGTGCCTGTTACAAAAACTTTAGATAAGCACACTTTTATTTAAATATTTGAGCTCATGTAGCCCAATCCCTGTATTTTTATAGATGAGGAAACCAAGGCCCAGAAGTAAAATTACTTTTCCAAGGTAGTGAGTAGTAGAGCTGGTCATCAAACCCAGGTCCTCTGATTCAACATCACAGTTCCCTCTATAATTTTGTAATCAGGGCAACCTTGAAAAAATGTGCCGCACTCTAGAAGATCAAGTTAGTGAACTTAAATCAAAGGAAGAGGAACAGCAGCGCCTGATCAATGACCTGACTGCACAGAGAGGGCGCTTGCAGACTGAATCTGGTAAGTAATTTACTGGTGCCCATCTTGGACCATTTGTACCAAACTGTTTTAAAGGTCTGGTGTATTAAATCAATTGAATAAGTATTTATTAGGAGCTACTATATACAATTCACATTATACCAGGAACTGCAAGGGAAACAAGTCTGTGATAAGTGTATGAGAGCTCTGAGCTAAGTGGTATGAAAAAGAAAGATGACATAACTTAAAAGGATCAAACTCTATTAATAAAAACCCTTACATATTTTTTTCACTAGAACTGTTTTCTATCCATGCCTTCAACATCCTTTACTTGGGTAGCTGATTTTTTGAACCCAAGTATAGGAATTTACTTTTATTCCTATGCAATTTCATCTTTTAGATAGCCAACCATTCTAGCTGATGGAGATCTTTTGAGATTCTGACTCTGCAGGTGATTTTTGGGTATCTTTCCATCTCTGTTACCTGCAAATTTGATGAGCATTCATATCTTTATCCAAGACACAAAGTCATAAATTAAAAATGGAAAAAACAACAACTCCACTAGAAACTCTAGACTCCACTAGAAACTTCTCTCTAAGATATCTTTAAACAAATGACACTTTTTTGTTTGGTCATTTAGATTTCTATTCATATACTTGCACTCTCATCTTGCCCACATCATATTCATAAGCATAGCATCAAAGATTTTGTCAAAAAGCAAGTAGGATTAGTCTTATATGACCTATATTCTTGATGATTTATGATTGCTATTGCCTTTTCTCATTGATCAGAATTTCGGTAGAAACCAAAGTCAAGTCCAATATCCTAGATATTCTATCCTAATATCCATTATTTTCCTACTTTTGGAAAATTGAGACAACAGTTGATCCAATCCAGTAACCCTTGAGATAGGTGATGGTGATATAAATACCAAAACTTAAACAATCCCTAATCTCAGAAAGCTTATGGTCTTAAATATTCATTTGAATATTTATTTGACTTCATTTGACTGGTGAATCCAAGCTAAGCAGATTTTGGTCTCATTCTTTCTCTATCAATTATTCATATAGCCTCCTATCAAAAACCAGATGATATTGGTGGCATGTGGACTAAAAAGTCTTGAAACACAGTAGTGGTCCATAGGGTAGAGTTTGAGCCCCAAAAAGGTGAATGACACTAGCACAGTGGTTTGAATATAGTAGAGACTTGATAAGGTTTTTACTCCTAAAGCCACATCTACCTCCATTAAATTGATATATCCAGGAAGTAAGAATGAGATTTATGACTCATAAATTCTTGTAGACCTGGTGTTAAAAGATTGTTTTAATTCTGTTATCTGATTTTTAATTTAAAATGTAAATTTTCCAGGCTGTTTAAGTTGTTCCCCTTCCTTCTCCCCTCCATCACAGGTGAATTTTCACGTCAGCTAGATGAAAAAGAATCTTTAGTTTCTCAGCTGTCAAGAGGCAAACAAGCATTTACTCAACAAATTGAGGAACTGAAGAGGCAGCTTGAGGAGGAGATAAAGGTAAGTTTCAGTGATTCCCTTATCCTAAATTCAGAGATTTTCTTTATTGATGAGGAATCAGTAATCTTGGTTCAAAAATCCAAAAAGCAAATGCAATAATGACATTAAATTGACTGTTCCCACAGGCCAAGAATGCTCTGGCCCATGCCCTGCAGTCATCCCGCCATGATTGCGACTTGTTACGGGAGCAATATGAGGAGGAGCAGGAAGCCAAGGCCGAGCTCCAAAGGGCAATGTCCAAGGCCAACAGTGAGGTCGCCCAGTGGAGGACCAAATATGAGACAGATGCCATTCAACGCACAGAGGAACTGGAGGAGGCCAAGTATGCTTGCTAGAATTGATGGGAAGGAGTATATGTTCATAACTAATGAAGATAATTATCTAAATAACCTAATCCAGCATGTGGATCAGGAGAGTAGCCTTCCATTGCCTGGCTTCCACTGGACAGAACATTTTACACTTGTGCAGAGTGATAACTAGCAATTTTGACATTTAAGACAAGCCACACAGAACATTTTCCCAAGTCAACTTTGTAATTCATTATATGAAGATAATACAAGTAATAAATAGCAAAAATTTAGTTTATCTAGAGTTGGGATTATGAGTATTAAAATATTGGAAGGAGAATTAATATAACCTCTTAGATGGATGTTATTAATTAGTCCCATCTGATGACTTCCTAGTTTAACTATTCTTACTAAGTGTTTCTGCTTTACTAAATAAGTGAGCTGTCAACACATAAATGAAAGTGCTAAATTAATTGAAAAATGACTATTCTTTTATTTTTCTTCAATTCTTCTATTTCTTCAAATTATTTTCACAAATCTAATTTGTAAAAACTATTCTTGCTACTAAATATGTGACCACTCTTACCAACTCCAAGTTAGGTAGTCAAATATAGTTATTGTGAGACTGAGAAGAGAGGGAAAAGAAGAGAAAGAGGAAGGGAGAGGAGAGACAGAGAGAGACAGACAGACAGAGAGACTTCATAATTCCACAATACTCCAAAACACAGAGCTGCTTATGATCACTAGTCTGAATTGAAAACTTCTCTTTCCAGGAAGAAGCTGGCCCAGCGTCTACAGGATGCTGAGGAACATGTAGAAGCTGTGAATGCCAAATGTGCTTCCCTTGAAAAGACCAAGCAACGACTGCAGAATGAAGTGGAAGACCTCATGATAGACGTGGAGAGGACAAATGCAGCCTGTGCAGCCCTAGATAAAAAGCAAAGGAATTTTGATAAGGTATTTCATACTGTTTTGTTTCTCATATAGCCAATTCCCTATTATTAGCATCAAGATTATTTGTTTGGGTTCTAGAGGTTCACTGGAATTAGTTCCTATGCACTCTTGAACAATTGTTGTTAAATTTTCAATGGGAGCATTTATACCTTGGAATCTGCAAATCTATAAATCAGGGCTTTTTTATTGTCAAGTGAAAGTGATGGAGAAAATGCTAATAATTCAGGTTAAATTTTACAGTATGTTATGTGGATTCCTGATCTCTTTCTCTCCACCCTCCCAAGCACTAGTTTTTAAGCACTTACCGTTACACACCTGTGTATATATGTATGCACTCTACCTAGTTATACCTGACTGTGGTGGTTCATGTCTACAAAGATATATGAATTTGGCCATATGTTACCATAAATACAAAATACCTGGGCGGTAGGTCATGCTTCTCTGCCTGTATTCAGGTTATATGATATAAGAGACATGTGAGGGAAAGATGAGATGGACAACACCAGGTGAAACAGCTGTAAGAAATGCTAAAATCCAAACAACCTAAAGGGCATATCTGTGGGGTTTTATTATCTAATGTTGTTTACTATACATATCCTTCCAAGTGAATGGGAGTTGACAAAATACGTGAATTCAGCCCTTCTGACTTCTTCCATTGCATAGGCTGATAAATATATATTCTTCTTCAGATCTTGGCAGAATGGAAACAGAAATATGAGGAAACTCATGCTGAGTTAGAAGCTTCCCAGAAGGAGTCTCGTTCCCTCAGCACAGAATTATTCAAGATTAAGAATGCTTATGAAGAATCCTTGGACAACCTGGAAACCCTGAAGCGAGAAAACAAGAACTTGCAACGTGAGTCTCTTTCACTTGGTTGATTAACAGTAACTTGGAAGACCTTTCCATTTTTCTACCTGTCTCACTCAATCTCCACCTACCTATCTACCCATAGAGGAGATTTCTGACCTGACTGAGCAGATTGCTGAGGGAGGCAAACGTATCCATGAGCTGGAGAAAATAAAGAAACAAATTGAGCAAGAAAAGAGTGAACTTCAGGCTGCTTTGGAAGAAGCTGAGGTACATACAGATTCTAGACTAATATATTCAGGAAGGAGTTGGGCTTGACTCTGGGTAGTTAGGGAGGGACCTAAAGAAAGATACAGAATAAACTTGGAGAATAATGGTTCCTTGGGGGCACAGGTTATTAGAGCAGAGAGTTCTTTCATTCTGTTACTCACTTGACTGTTGGCTTTCATTAAGGCATCTCTTGAACATGAAGAGGGGAAAATCCTGCGCATCCAACTTGAGTTGAATCAAGTTAAGTCTGAAATTGACAGGAAAATTGCTGAAAAAGATGAAGAAATTGATCAGCTGAAACGCAACCATGTCCGTATTGTGGAGTCAATGCAGAGCACACTGGATGCTGAGATCAGAAGCAGGAATGATGCTATAAGGTTAAAGAAGAAGATGGAGGGAGATCTGAATGAAATGGAAATCCAGCTGAATCATGCCAACAGAATGGCTGCAGAGGCCCTAAGGAACTACAGGAATACCCAAGGAATACTTAAGGTAAATGGAGCTATCCCTGAATGGCTGCTTGTAGCTGAGCCCTGAGAGCATGATGTATAATGGTCTTTGTTTGCTGTACCCAGGATACCCAGCTCCACTTGGATGATGCTCTCCGAGGCCAAGAGGACCTGAAAGAGCAGCTGGCAATGGTGGAGCGCAGAGCCAACCTATTGCAGGCTGAGATTGAGGAGCTGCGGGCAACTCTGGAACAGACTGAGAGGAGCAGGAAGATAGCAGAACAAGAGCTTCTGGATGCCAGTGAGCGTGTGCAACTCCTACACACTCAGGTGAGCACAATTACAGCAATGTCTGTATTGAGATCTATCCATTGGAAGGTTAAATACTAAGTTGAAGTTTAAATACTTTGGCCACCTCACGAGAAGGTAGGACTCATTGGAAAAAGACCCTGATGTTGGAAAAGATTGAAGACAAAAGGAAAAGGGAATGGCAGAGAATGAGATGGATAGATAGTGGTCATGGCAGCAAAGAATATGAGCTTGGACAGACTTCAGGGGACAGTGAAGGATAGAAGGGTCTGGCATGCTATGTTCCATAGGGTCACAATGAGACAGACATGTCTGAACCACAGAATAACAACAAGCTATTGGAAGAATAGAAAAAAGGAAAAATTCAAATTAGATCCTGCTTAAATATATCTAGATACTTGTCAGAATTCTTTTAAGGAAGTTCTGTGGGACAAAAAGTTTACTTTTTTTTTAGCTTTTTAGATACAGTGTTCAGTCCCCACATATTCAGTGGGCTTCTACACCCATGTTTCCTCGGCTCAAAATTAAATTCATTCTTGTCACCTACATCTATCTATTCTGAGTTTCCCATTTTTGTTAATATCTCTAACATCTTTCCAGTAATCTTGACTCAACATCTCATCTCATTTTTTACTCTTTCCTCTGCTTTATACTTTCAAAATCTCACCTTTCAAGGCCTACTCTTTCTTGCTTCTTTTAACAGAATGCGATCCCTTCTTCCTTTCTACCCATGTAGTACTTTGTACATCCTTTATTACACTTATACTTATTTAGCTTTATATTATCATATTCTACTGAAATATAAATTCCATGGTGAGGGGCCTATGTTTTATTCATCATTGCAACTTATCGGTGGCCTACTCTTGTACCTTACATAAAGCAACTATTCCAAAAATACTTATTGGCTTGCATTGAATCCCTATTAGGAGTGCTTCTATGTATCTAACTTTAATGATCAATAACTGACTGTGTAAAGCATTTTAAACATTATAATTATAATTTCTGAAAGGCAGCATAGCATGGTGATAAATGGCCATTCTTGGAGTGAGGAAGACCTTATTTTTGGCTATGTGACTGGGCAAAGCATTTAACCTTCTCAGCACCCCCAGGCAACCCACCAACACCATATACTACAGCTGACTTTCTAATATGTATGAATGTAGGGAGTTTCCTCTTGAAGTTCTTCCCACTAATGAAATCACAGGTCTCCATCTCCTCCCTCCCCTCTTCCCAAAGATTATGATCTCCAGTAGTTTTTGAAAAAGAAGAAAAAGGGCAATTTGTTTTTATTTTTTTTACCCAGAACACCAGCTTGATCAACACAAAGAAGAAGCTGGAAACAGACATTACTCAGATCCAGGGTGAGATGGAAGATGTGATTCAGGAAGCCCGGAATGCAGAAGAGAAGGCCAAGAAGGCTATCACTGATGTGAGCAGAAAACACATTGATTTCCCTCTTTGATCTATTTCTATGACTGGCTGCCATTTAGAGCTGTCTTGGTTTTCTCGCTAACCAGGCAGCCATGATGGCTGAGGAGCTGAAAAAGGAGCAGGACACCAGCGCCCACCTGGAGAGGATGAAGAAGAACCTAGACCAAACCGTGAAGGACTTGCAGCTTCGCCTGGATGAGGCTGAGCAGCTGGCCCTGAAAGGAGGGAAGAAGCAGATCCAGAAACTGGAGGCCAGAGTATGTATTTCTGGTGTCGGTGAATTTTTTTTGCACTATTTCAAGCACAACAAAAGTTTTGTTTTTTTTTTTTTTAAATAAATCCCCAAAACAAAACAAAATGAAACATGAAGCAGCCAGCAGTGGCGGTGCGCTGAGTCAAGATCTTCTCTCTTTTCTCAGGTGCGTGAGCTTGAAGCTGAGGTTGAGAGTGAACAGAAACGCAATGTTGACACTGTGAAGAGTCTTCGCAAACATGAGAGGAGAGTGAAGGAGCTAACTTACCAGGCAAGGGGAAGAGACTTTCTAGACTGGCACAGCCTACAGTAGAATTACCAATATTTCTCCTTGTAAGGCTAATGACTATTTGATTCTCAAATAAACCACCGATTTACAAAATCTTTCAGACCGAAGAAGACCGTAAGAACGTTCTCAGGCTTCAGGACCTGGTGGACAAACTGCAAGCTAAAGTGAAAGCATATAAGAGACAAGCCGAGGAAGCTGTGAGTATAGATTGGTTCATAATAATGATGTCTTTTATTTGTGCAGCTCTAAGTTTTAAGGATTTTATGTGAGGCATCTTACTTAAAGCCTTGCTATAACCTTGTAAAGGAAGTACAGTTATTTTTACTCCCATTTTATGGATGAGAACACTGGAGTACAAAAGAGTATCGGCGACTTGCCCCAAACCACCCATCTACCAGGGCAAAGGGCCAGGACTCAAAACTTGGTTTTCTAGCATCAAGTTCGATACTGATTCAGTGATGTCCCACTGCTTTTCAGATTGAGGATGTTCTCAAAGCTCCCTATTCACCTGTATTTCTAGGCTCAGTTCAGTTCCAGAGCTAAGTAGGAACAAAGGAAAAATAAACAAAGTGGACCAAGGAAGGAAGAGAAAGAGATAGAAAAGGGAAGAGGGGAGACTATTACCAGCAGAGCAGTAACATCAGAAAGCCATTTTCAGTGATAACAAAACCAAGTTGAGTGATTTGACCCCTGGCTATTCTCAAAGTTTCCATTCAGAAGTAAAATAGATTCATCCTTTTTATAGATGTCACAAATGAATTTCTCTAATTTATCTTATTTTGTTTTCTGAACTCATATTACCTTATACATAGTTTTAGGAAATCCAAAAAAAATTTTCCATTTGAGGATAAACTATGGATGATAACCTAGGCATAGGCCAATAGGCCAATATTTATTTTTTGTTTGTATCTCCAGTAACATAGTAAATGTTTCTTAAATTCAATTAAACTGTTGAATTCACAAATGTGGATAGTATAAGGTGGCAGTAATGTACAATAAAAACTTAAATAAAATAGCAAACATCAGATCACATAGCTGATAGGCATTTTCATTTTGTTTTCTATGGCTGATTTCTATTTTGTATTGCAGAAAAATAAGCTTAGGGACTTTCAATTATTTATTTGAATGTCAAATTTATGCCCTGTTCAATTTTTCCTTTAATGAAGATTGCCAATTAAGAGTTTAAAAATCAAATAAGATCATAAATGGAGGACTGAAGTTACCTTACCATTTTATAAATGAGGTCCCAACAGGCAACAAGGTGACACAGTGGATAGAGTGCTGGATCTAGAGTTAGGATAAGCCTGAGTTCTGTGACCCTAAACAAATCACTTAACCTCTATCTGCCTCAATTTTTTAATCTATAAACTGAAGGTAATAATAGCACCTATCTCTTAGAGTTGTGAGGATAACATGAAAAATGTATAAAGCAGCTTGTAAACCTTCAAGTTCCACATAAACACTCTTATCATCATCATTTTAGATGACTTCTAAGGACACAAGAATTAGTGTCCAAGGTGGGTTTTGACTCCAGAACCGGTGTTCTTTCCATTATGCCAATCATTATATGTTAAAAAATCAAGGAAATTAATTCTCACATTTTAAAGATGAATTCTATAGGAGTCTTAATGGTTCTTCTAAAATGTAAAACATAAAACCAAAATAAACTGAGAGGTTCAGGCCCTATCTGATTTTGGATTCAAGACAAGTCAATGAATCAAAAGTTCTAGAGCCAAAAGTTACCTTAGATCAGGTTCCCTACCCTTGCCTTAGTATCTAATTCAGGCCTCCCATTTTACAGAGGGCTTCATTGATTTCCTCATAGTCGTGTGTGTTATGTCACAGAGCTCCATTTGAATCCACATCCTCAGGTTCCAGATCAGTCTTTCATTCTCTCACAAATTCATTTCTATTCTCAGGAGGAACAGTCTAATGTCAACCTTTCCAAATTCCGCAAGATCCAGCATGAGCTGGAGGAAGCTGAGGAACGGGCTGATATTGCTGAGTCCCAGGTCAACAAGCTCCGGGTGAAGAGTAGGGAGGTCCATACAAAGATTATAAGTGAGGAATAATCCTGATACTTCTGGGTGACTGAAGAAACACAAAATGTGAAAGTCTTTGTCACTCTGTTTTATACTTAATATTTAAAAGATAAAGATTAGCAAAACTGCGAAGAACTCTCTTGTCTGTCTTTTTCTTTTGCCATACCTATTCATCAATTATTATGTGCTTTGAGAAAAGACTAGGGATGTCTTATGCAAAATTCACAATATTTATGGCCTTAGTCACTCAGGAATAGACACAATCTGCAGAGGGTATAAGTATGGGCGCTGGGGTGGTGGAGAGGGAACAGGAGGGTAGTTTGTTTTTCTAGCACATTTGTGTTTTCTATCTCCCTCTGTCCCATATTTCTTATGTACCTCAGTGTCCATATGTATAGTTTGCCCAGAACCTGCAACACAGCCTCCATGACAGTCTTCCACAATTCTAAATTATCTTTCTTTCCATGTATAACAATGCCCACCTTGGCTCCCACTGCCCAGAAGACAAGTGTTTTACATTTCACCCCTCTCCCATGGTTCTTCAGTATTCTTAAAGGGCTTAGAGATGTCTCTTATCTCTAGCTACTACAAATTGTATACTCCCAATTTTAAGGGGGAGGTCTTGTGCTCTAGTTCCATTTAACCATCAAAAGTCAGATTAGGCTTTATAAAAGAATATTTACTTTAAAAATATACCAAGAAGAAAAATATAAATGTTCCCACCTATTCACCATTCCTCCTGTTCCACCACCCCCACACACAAACAAACACCACCTCAGTCTCTGAGGGAGGGGGGAAGGCCAATTAGGTTCATGTTTTAATTCAGTTCCTATAAAGCCTAGTCCCACCACCTTCTAAATCTAAAACCACCCTTGGACTTAAGTCCTGGTTATTTTGACTTCTAAGGGCCTCCCTTAGAAATGGTTGCAAATCTAGATTAAAATCTTGCATCTAAGGTCACCGTGGCTTGAGACATCTGGGGACTCCACTGCTTATGCTTAGAAGGGAAGAGGACAAAGGAAGTAAACTAGACCAAAACCCCAAGCCTGATTCTTAAAAACACAGGGTCTAAATAAGAAGACAGAAGGCAATCCTTTTGTTCACTCAGCTCAGTTCACAGTGTCCATGCTGTGTTCACCCTTTGGACAGAGCCAGAAAAAGAGAGCCTGTCTGAATCTGGTGGTTGAAAAGATGTAGTCTCTTCTGATTATACATTCAGTGGAAAAAGGTTGCTCTCGCCCATGTGAACACAGAATATCTTCTCCCAGAAGGAGGTCCTGGTTATCTCCAATTTGAGTGCCTCCATTTTAGGTGATCTGAATACAACCTTCTCAGACTCCCATTCCCTCTATACTTTAATCTTGACTAACAAGTCAAGAGAAAAGTACTTGGTAATATCAATTTGTACTGGAGGGTTAATGACATCATAAACTTTCTGAGAGTATTTGTAATTTTACCATGTAGCTTAATTACCAAAATAAATTTATTTCTGATATAAGAAACTTTTAATCAGAGCAATGTTACAGAAAGTATTCCTTCAAATATCTCAAAGTTGACTATCTTTTCTGTGTACACATAAGACCTATCATGCAGAATAGTAATTAGAATGGGAAAAAAAAGCATTTTTAGGGCTTACTATGTACCAAACATTATGCTAAGCCCTGAGATACAAACAGAAAAGTGAACTGGTCCCTGTTCTCAAAAAATTCATTCTAACTGGAAGAGAAAGTTCAGCTTCAGTCCAGATACTAGACCCAGGGATATTTAGGAGACACAACAGTGAATGAGAGAGTCTGGTGAAATCCTGATGGATAGACTCTGATCAACTTCACCTTGTGGTGGTCTCAAGTTATTAAGCTTGGTTCTTCCTGCTCTCTCCAGAAGAGCAGATTATAACAAATTCATGAAGGGGAGTCTGTAGACATGGAAAGGATAGCTGCCTTGAGTTTACCTAACTTTATAAGACATAGAAAAGTTGGTCACAAAATTAATTTCTGGTCAAAGAATTATATTTTCCTATTTACTTATTTTTCCTACAAGAAAATCTTTGTCCCCAAGATTAAATAAAAATCAGTTGACTTTTGAAAACCATATATTCAAAATAAAAGCCATTTGCCAGTAAAACATAATTTATAAGATTCAAAGTACAAATTCTTCCCCAAAACCACAAGTACTGTATGTGACACTACATTTTCATGGAATCTGATTTCCATGGAAAGAGATGTATGAGTAGAGGTGGAGTAGAAGGAGGGATCTACCTGAACTCTTCCCCTAACCCCTCCACAGTACCTGTAAAAAATGACTCTAAACAAATTCTAGAGTAGCAGCAGCCAAAAAATGACACAGTGAAACAGATTTCCAGTCCAACACAATCTGGAAGACTGAGAGTAAGGGTCTGTTGCACCAGGCTTGGGGGAAAGTGCAGTTCAGTTTGGGCCTTGCCTGCACTAACTGGAGTGGAGCAGGTCTCAGGCTGCTGAATCACTAGCAGTTGCAACAGTTTCCAAACTTCTCAATCTGCAAATACCAAAGTCAGCTTCAAAGGTCAGTGGGAAAGTTTTCTCATTTGGGTGAGAGAAAAATGTGGTCCAGCCCCAGCTGCTTCTGAAGCTCTCAGCCTACAGACGATATAGGAATCAAATTGCTGATCTAGGTGGCAGTCCTGGGTGGTGATCCTGGGGCAAGGCAGAGCACTGCCATGGAAGAGCTGGTGGCAGCCGTGGAGAGGGAATCCTACTTGTAGTTCCAGGGCAGAAAAAAGTGCTTGTGGTTGCTCACAAACCAGTGCAGGCAAGGAGAAGAGCAAACATCTCTCCTTTGATCATACCATTTGGGTGGAACTGAGAATTTACAGATCCCTAGAGATATATCTGAAAACAGCTGCATAAAACCCGTGAAACTTTGAGCAGTATACCCTTCACTTAACAGAGAGCTCAAAAGTCAAGTAACTGACTAGGAAAATGACCAAAAGGATGGAAAAATAAGAGTATAGAAGGTTACTTTCTTGATGAAAGGGTATTTTCTTATGAGGAGGAAGATCAAAGTATACAACTGGAGGAAGACAGCAAAGTCAAGGCTCCTACATTCAAAGACTTCATGAAAACCATGAATAGTCTCAGGTCATGGAAGAGCTCAAAAAGGATTTTGAAAATAAAATAAGAGAAGTAGAGAAAAAAACTGGGAAGAGAAATGAGAGCAATGCAAGAAAATCATGAAAAATGAGTCAACAGCTTGCTTTATAAAGGAAAACCCCTCAAAAAATTGCTGAAGACAATAACACCTTTAAAAAAAAGATTAACTCAAATGGCAAAAGAGGTCCAAAAAGCCGATGAGGAGAAGAAGGCCTTAAATAGTAGAATTGGCCAAAAAAGAGTCCAAAAGCTCACTGAAAGAAGTAATGTTTTCAAATTAGAATGGAGCAAATGGGACCTAATGATTTTATGAGAAATCAAAAAATTATAAAACAAAACCAAAATAATGATAAAATTGAAGCCAATGTAAAATATCTCATTGGAAAAGCAACTGACCTAAAAAATGGATCCGGGAAAGATAATTTAAAAATTATTGGTCTGTCTTAAAACCATGATTGAACAAAGAAGCTAGACATCATCTTTCAAGAAAGTATCAAGGAAAACTGCCCTGATATGCTAGAATCATAGAGTAAAATAGAAATGGAAAAAATACACCAATCACCTCCTGAAAAAGATCCCCAAAGGAAAATTTCTAGAAATTCCTAGGAATATTCTAGCCAAATTCCAGAGTTCCCAGATCAAGAAGAAAATATTAAAAGCAACTAGAAAGAAACAAGTATTGTGGAAACACAACCAGGATAACATGACATTTGGCAGCTTCTACACTAAGGGATCAGAGGGCTTGGAATATGATATTCTAGAGATCAAAGGAGCTAGGATTAAAACCAAAAATCAGTAAAACTGAGTATTATACTTCAAGGGAAAAATGGAACGTCAGTGAAATAGAGGAATTCCAAGCATTCTTGTTGAAAAGACCAGAGCTGAATAGAAAATTTGATTTTCAAATACAAGAATCAATAGAAACAAGGTGATAAACAGGAAAGAGAAGCCTTGAGGGACTCATTAAAGTTGAACTGTTTACATTCCTACATGGAAAGATGATATTTGTAACTCATGAGACCTTTCTCAGTATTAGAGTAGTTAGAGGGAATATGTATGTGTGTGTATGTAATGAATGTCGAAAGTAACTGTTCCTGTTTGAAACAACAACCACGAGGTTCCTGCCCCTCCTGGCTTGATTTATTTTTTTTTCCTTTTCTATTTAAAGGGGCCATCCCCTGACTACTTTTTACATAAGCCTATTGATTGAATGAGCATTACCTCACTTTAAGTGAGTACCTGAAAAGGTTTTAGCCTAAAAAGCCAAGGTCTCCCATTGTATCCTGGGCTGTCTCCAGTCTTCCTGATGAATATCGGGTCACTGGATCCAGATGACTCAGGAAGAGAAAGTGAGGCTGGTGACCTTGTACAGCCCTCCCTCACTCAAAACAAAGTCAAGTGCAAGCTATGTCCTCATTTCTCTGATGTCATGGTCCTCTTTGAAAACAAAGGATGAATACAAGCAAAAAAAATGCATATTATATGTCTATAGCTATGTATGTTTATATGTGTATATGTATGTACATATATACATATATATGGAGAGAGAGTGCACAGGGTGAGTTGAATATGAAGGGATGATACTTTAAAAATAAAATTAAGTATTGAGAGGAATGTACTGGGAGAAAGAGAAAAGGAAAGGTAGAATATAGTAAATCATGTCACATAAAAGAGACAAGAAAGTTTTTACAATGGAGGGGAAGGGGGGGGAGGTGAGAGGGAATAAGTGAGCCTTACTCTTATTGGATTAGACTTAAGCAGGGAATTACACACATTCAACGGAATATAGAAATCTATCTTACCCTGTAGGAAGACAGGGGGAAAGGGAATCAGAGAGGGAGAATAATAGAAGGGACAGCAGATTGGGGAAAGGGATAATCAGAAGTTAACACTATGCGGGGGGGACAGGTCAAGGGAGAGAATGGAATAAATGGAGGGCAGGACAGGATAGAGGAAAATGTGATTAGTCTTTCACAACATGACTCTTATGGAAGTGTTTTATATGGCTAAACATGTATTACCCATATAGAATTATTTGCTTTCTCAATGAGAGTGAATGGAGAGGGAGAAAGGGAGAGTATGTGCAACTCAAAGCTTTACAAATGAACGTTAAAAATTGTTTTTGCATGCAGCTGAGAAATAAGTTATACAGGCAATGGGGTATAGAAATCTACCTTGTCCTACAGGAAAATAGAGGGGAGGGGGGTGGGAGAAGAGGATGATAGAAGGGAGGGCAGATTTGGGAAAGGAGTGGTTGGGGTGTATGCTGTCCTGAGTGAAGGGAAGGGAAAGATAGGAAGAAAATTTGGAATTCAAAATCTTGTGGAAGTGAATGTTGAAAACTAAAAATTAATAAATTTATTAATTTTATTTTAGAAAATTTTAAAAAGATAATGAGGAAAAAAGGAAAGAAATATACCCTTTAAGTATGTGAATATGTTTCTCTTTGTTTCTTGATGTATCTCAAATGATGGTTTGATTTAATTCAGTTCTATAGCACTTATGAAGTGACAGCTATTTGCAAAGCCACACACTAGGAGCACAAAGACTAAACCATACCAGAATTTGCCTTGAATAATTGACATTCTAATTTATAATTTGGATTTCTACATAACAGCTTTCTTTTCATTGCCATAAGTTCACAAAATCTCACATCTTGTGAATGGCCCTTTATCTCCTGACAAACAGGAATATATGAAAGTGACCTATGACCCTATGGTACTATCCACTTCCAACTTTTGGACTTGCCATTGTTAACAGATAATATAGAATGCGTACTAACAAGATAAGACAAAGTCTTTTAGAAGTTGATTGGGTATGTTGGGTGAATAAACTGTGAAGGTAGCTAGAATTCTTTGCCTCTTCCCTTTCTATTAATGGGAACTTAGGTCCGGGAGATAATTACTTCTTTTTTCCTCCCAGGAACAGGAGGAGGACAGAAAAGAGAAAAAGTATTTGCCCCTCCCAGGCTGCTAAGCAAAAGGGGCCAATTTCTACATGTTCCTTATTATATGTTTACATTTGTATGACTTAAAAACTAATGGTTATGGTGGAGGCTACATATCCCAGAGTGCAAAGCTCTCTCTTCCCTTCTGTTGTGGCTGCCACTAGGTTTAAAGTAATGCTGCAGACATGGCCCTTTGAAACCCCATGGCCATGGGCCTCAACAAGGGCCACAAAATTACCAAAAACATTTCAAAGATGTGACACTGTCACCACCATGAACACTTAAACAAACACAACAAGTTTGTGAGAGTTATAATCTTGGAAGCTGTGTGTATTTGCCCTTTACAAGAGGTGGGTCATGGAATTGTTAAAGGTCTCCAAAAAAGTGGCAACTCATATCTGGCCAAGCTGGAGACGAGCTCAACAGTGTCCCAGCTGCTGTGAGAAAGGCTACTGCTAAGAAGGACCCAACAAGACACTGACCACCTTCCCCACTTAACCAAGAAAGATCGGACAAATTAAAAAACAAAAAAACAAACTGGTGGTTGCTTAAATCCACCTAAACTGTGGTTTATTTCCTGGGGTACTGGAGAGAAGTTTTGTCTTCATGGAGATGGTAGAGATGGCCCTCTGAATGCCCAGAGGAGAGAGAGGATGTATTCATGTATTAATATCATCCGCAGATCCATTCAGAGAAATATCTTAAACAAACATGAGAAAAACCCAAAGTTAAGTGAAGGTTAGGTAATTTGTAATTGAAGCTTATAGGGTTTTCTGCCATTTTGTCCTGACACATCATTTCTGCAGCTGTTGATTGAGCACTGTGGGTGCTTGGCTCTGGTATTCTGAGTCCATGTGGTGCCTTCTGCTTTGCCCCTGGTATTGGAAGGATTACTGCCACTAAGCTTAGTTTGAAACCAGAGAATATGTGTGTGTGTTTTTCATTTCCACAAAGATATTTGATAAAGTTTCTAATGATACATTTTTCTCCTAGACCAGTTCAAATGTGAACTGGTTTGGAATTCTAGTTCTGCTACTTACTGTGTTACATTGGGTAAAATAATTCTCTCTCTATTCCTTAGTTTTCCTGTCTGTAAAATGAGGGAATTGCATGTATGCATAATGTAGATAAAGATACATACATACATGTATATATAAAGATATACACATACATATCTATACACATGTATTGTTATCATTAATTATATGATTATTATTTCTAGTGTCCCAATCATTGTAAATGAACCTTATTACTAGTAGCTCTTTATATTAGAAAAGAAATACCAATAAACCATGTGATCTCAAATATCTATCAAAATACACAAAATCTGGGTAACAAACTATGGGAACTAAAGAACATAAGGCAAGAAGGCATCACTTGGATTTAATGAGATGGGAATTATGATTGAATAAGCCTATGAAAAGGTATGGCTTACTCAAAAGGAAATGAATAGGTAAAAAAGAAGAGGAACAAATAAAAGCATATATAAGGAAGATATAGCTATGTGAGGAAATGTTCCAAATTGGTGAGACCTACTAGAGCTTGTATTCCACTGGTACTTCAAGCACTCAAGGTCACTTCTATGTCACAATGAAACATCATTATAGAATTCTAATCTTTATGATTTCATTGAAAAAAGAAAATATGTTAAGTTTGGTATCATTTGTTTTTAAGCTTTTCCTGCAGAACTTTAGGCCATGAGATCTTACCTAGTCTTTCTCTGAACCCATACATTGTGTTTTTCTTTGAAATACATCCTATCCATAGTTAAATTGCATGCCAAACTATCTCTGGTTTTCTTCTCACCTACCATAAATTTTGTGATGGAGTGGTCACTTTCCCTTAGGAAAAAATTCAGCCTTTATTCCTCTTTGTTTATGAAAGTCAAGACCAGAATAGAAACTCTCTGTTTTGTTTATTCCATCTTTTGAAAGATGACAGTATAACTTAAGCATGGCAAGAAACTATAAGTTGTTACTTTGGCAAAGAGCTGATATTTCGATACTTGAAGTCTCCCATCATTACTATATCATGCTTCTTCATCAGAATTAATGATCTCTTTTCTCTACTCATCTTTTCCCACTTTTAGTCCAAGTGATCTCTAGTACATTACTTAGGGTATTGTCAAGTGTGTTTATCATAGAAGGATGGATAAGGTCAGTTCTGAATTGGTTCACTAACAGGTTTGCCACATAGTGATGATTTTTTTTTCAGTCACAGCAAGTCTCAAAGACTATTTATAAAATTGTAGAAGGATTGTAATATGTATTAAGAAGGAATGCTCAGACTGATAAAATCACAGATCATTGAAGAGATGATAGGAGCAGTGGAGTGATGTAGAGATAGTATACACAAAGACATTTCATAAAGACATTTGACTAAGTTTCTAATGATAAACTTTTCTCCAAGACAGATAATTGTAGACTGAACAGAGAATCTAGGTTGGAATTCTGGTTCTGCTACTTACTGTGTGACATCGAGTAAAATGCTTCCCCCACTCTGGTCCTTAGTTTTCCCACTTGTAAAATAAGGTGGTTGCATTAGATGACTCCTAAGTTCCTGTCTAGTTCTAAATTCCATGAGAAGATGATCATACCCTAGCAACTTGAAACTACTCTAGGTCAATTCAAAATTTACTTTCTTTGTTATGTCTCTCATGTTTTTGAATACTGCTAAAGATCCAGCAGGATTCATTACAAATTTCTGTTAGCTAATCTCAATAGTACTCTTAGTGCTACATAACTATCCTTTTATGCTTCTCTGAGTTTCCGTCATGCTCCCCAAAGCAGTCATGATGAGTCTTCTCTTTCTTCAAGTCCAGTATTGAACATCTACTTCCACTTTCTCAAGAAATAAACTTGCCTTCTATTTTACTAAGTAATTAAAATTTCACTGCCAATGAATTCCCTCATTTGACTACAAAATCCATCTGTTTTCATAATCCTCCCCTCCTTTGTTTTAATCTCCCCAAATAGTAAAATCTATAATCTAATAATCCACACATAATAGCTAAATTGGGGTAGATGACAGAATACACACAAGCAAATGGGCTCCTTGACTTGGGAGTGAGACAAAAATCTTAGCTAAATCAAGGACAGAACAATTTCACAAGAGATGTCCCTTCTTAGCAGTCTCTAAGGTTACAAGTACTGCGAATCAAGACATATATTGGAGGATTGACTTACCCATGATAAGCCTGAGCTCCAGGAATTCCCCTGTAATCATTCAAAAGTTTGACCATTTAACCATTCAAAAGTTTATTTCTTCTTTCTCCATCTCTCTCTAACTCCACTTCTCTGATCCTAGTTCCTCTCTCCTTCACATATGTAATATGCCATGTCACAGGCTCAGAGATCTCTCAGACAATTAGGAGTCACATCTCTTATCCATACACAGGGCTGTTCTTCAGGTATCCACCAAACTTACTTGGGCAGGGGGTGCTCTGTTTAAATATAGAAGTCATCAAGCCTAGACAGATAAATAGATAGATAAAGTACACAGATGTGTGTATGTTGCTCAATTGTGTCCAACTCTCTGTGACTCCATAACCCCTTTTTGGGGTTTCTTGACAAAGATACTGGAGTATTTGCCATTTCCTTCTCCAGCTCACTCTATGGAAGAGGAACTGAGGCAAACAGGGTTAAGTAACTTGCCCAGGGTTACACAACTAGTATTTGTCTGAGGCTGGATTTGAACTCATTGAAGATGAGTCTTCCTGATTCCAAGGCCAATCTTCTATCCACTGCATCACCAAGTTGATATATACATGTGCATATATATGCTTGGGTACTAAATTTATTTAGTAATCACTGCTAGATGTGGGTTCTGAGCCAATGTCAGTAATATTGGAAAAACTGTAGAGAATCAAAAGGTATTACAGGAACAAATGCCATCTCAATTTTCAGAAAGGAAAGATAATATAAACTATAAGTCAGTGCCATGACTTTAATTCCTGGCATATTCAAGATAATATTATTAATTTAAAAAAAGTCACCACAAAGATCCAGCATGACAAAATCTAGAATAGGTCATATAACATGCTAAACTTGTTTTCTTTTTCACAGTTGCCAAACTGGAAAACTGGAGAAATTCCATAGATCACCCTTATCCAGGGTTTAAGAAAGTATTTGACAAAATCCCCTGTGCTTTCATTGTGGCCAGATGAAATAATATGGGCTACATGAGAGTTGAGATAGGTAGATTTGGAACTACTTCAAAATTAATTTGCCAGGAGGTCTTTGGTGGTATAACCTTATAGATCTACATTTACCCTGTGCCATTTTATCAATGACTAAAATTCATGAGATGGAATTCTTATCAGAGTTGCAGATGACACAAAACTAGAAGGAATAGTTAATATGTCAGGTGACAGTCATGATCCACAGATTCTTGACAGGCTAGAATGCTGGGCTAAATTGAAAGATGAAATTTAAGTGAGATGAATATGAAGTCTTAAACTACTCAAGAATGATGCTTTATCTAGTTCTACATCCTAAACTATACTAAAGTTATAGGAATTATGACCAATGGATGGAAACTGAAGGGAAGCAAATTTCTACTCAACCTAAGAAAGAACTATTAAATACTGACTATGCACCAGACATTGTCCTGAGCACCAAAGAAGAGCAAAAGACAAGCACAAGGACAAGATCTTGATAAAGGACTCAAGCTTACAAAAACAATAGTAAAAACTACAATCGCAATAATAATGATTGCCATTTATAATAATCATTATTGTAATTAATAATAGCTTTAAGGTTTTCAAAGCCCCTTAAAATATTATCTCATTTAACATTTCAATAATCCTGAGAACTGGTTCATATCCATTAGATTGACATTTCCCTATTACTTTCTCAAGCCCAATAGATAAATATCATTAAACAATAAATCGGATCCAGATTTGTAACATTTGGTGTATCCAAGATGCTCACACTGAAAATTTAACAATGGCACTCTCTCAAGCCTACACCAACTGTCTCCAGCACATGCCTGGGTGAAACATCATGGTTGCTTTGATTGGCATTTATCTTATGATCAGTGATCTGGAACATTTTATATAGTTAATATAGTTTCATATAGTTGTTAATATAGTTTCACATAGTTTTATAAAATTTACAATTCTTATGAGAACCATTTGTTTCCATTCTTTGACCAATTTACCATTGGGAAATGATTTTCAGTTTAATATTTAAGCAATTGAAGTAGAAAAAACTCACTGAGTTGTACAGATCCGGTATTAAGAAAGTCATTTTTTTTCTTCTTTGCTTCAGAATAAGTTACTTGCCGTAACATATTATTCATAAAATCCTAGTAAACAATATCTCAGTTAATGGATATTGTAAGCCTATGGATTATAGTTCAAAATACAGTGATACATCTTATATGCACGCAGATTAGGTGCATTCTCTTTGTTTTATCCAGCAACTGTTGTCTGAAAAGAATCACACAATTTATGACAACTTGCAGTTCTATAATCCTTTCAGGTTTAAAAATATTTCTATTTGACCCCATGAAGTAAATTTCGTAAATATTGTCCCTATTTTAAATATGTAGAAACTGAAGCTGAGATAGCCAAAGCAGCTTCTCCAGAGTCATATGGAGAATGAACGTAGAGCTGGAGCTCAAACCTACATCTCCTCACTCCAGAATTCATTCCACTATGTCACACTATGTACCTGGGAGATTTATCACTTTTTATGAACATTTTGAAAATTCAAGATGTGTACGCTGAAAGGCTTCTCCCTACCCATAAGGATTTACCATATATCCATAGGCATTTGCTGTGAATCACAGTGAAAAATGAGAAGTACTTCCATATGTCTTTTACTATATCCTAAAAGTATCATTAAGTATCATAAGTGATATATAATGTTACATGTTATATAATGTATAAGTTGTATACCATTATGTATGATGATATAATATAATGTTATATATAACATAAACTAAAGGCATCTAGGTAAGGCAATGGATAGAGTGCCAACCCTGGAGTCAGAAGAACTTAAATTTAAATATGGCCTCAGAGACTTACTATCTGTGTAACCCTGGACAATTCACTTAATCCTGTTTGCTTCAATTTCCTCATCTATAAAATGAGTTAGAGAAGGAAATGGCAAACCACTCTTTGCCAAGAAAACCCCAAATGGAGTCATCAAGAGTCAGACATGACTAAAAACAATTGAACACACATAATATAAGCTATATAATATTACATTTAATTTGAACTCATCACCCCTTTCTTTGGCCCTAAGAACTCTCCTCTTCATCATTCTCCAAATCCCTTACATTGTCCAAGTTTCCGTTACAGCTTTTATAAATTGAAAGGAGGGCTCGTGTTTATCAGTGAAGCAACTTTGTTTAATACAAGTGTTCTTATCCTGGGGTCTGTGAACTTAAAAAACATAATTTCTATAACTATTTCATAAGTTTCCTTGGTAATCTTATATATTTTATTTAATGCTTTTAAAAGCATTATTCTATTTTTTTAAGATAAGTTGATTTCTATCTTAGTTTACAAGATGAAACCTTATCAATTTGCAGAAGGGGTCCATATCACAAAAAAGACAAATAAATCACAGTCTAGAGAATAGGGAGACGGTATTGGAGTTGCATAAAGCTGATACATGCGACACTGAAAAAGTTACTTAACCTCTCTGTGCCCCAGGCAAGTGATAGAACTGGTACTGATCTGCATCTGTAAATCACTGAGAATTCCATTTACCAAAGAAATCAGAAGTTCAATTTCCACCTCCCCCCCAAAAAAAGTGTATTACTCCCTCCTCCCAAGTGGATTTCTCGAGACCCTTCTACAAAGGAATGTTTGATTCCTTTTAAGAATTGATAAATAACATTGCAAAACCTTCCATTCAATGAGCAGATTTTAATTTACCTATTTTATAGGTAGAGTTGTGGGATGAGTGATACAATAGTTGAACTGGAAAAATTCATCTAGAAGCCTTGAATTCCCCAATCTCCTAGTTAATGCCTATGTAGTGCCCAAGATCACCCCCTCTCAAATTATTTATAGGAGACACAGACACTTACTTAATGTGACAAGAAATATTTCTAATTATATCCATTCACAGCTACAGTCGTTGCATATTAAGCTAGGAGATTGCCAAAAAATGTTTTGCCAAAAATGCTTTGAGCAACGAAAGCAGAGGAGCTGCTGTGTTTGCAGATTGGTCTCTATAAAAGTGCTGCTGGAGTAGCCCAGTCCTGTCCTTCCTCAAAATCTTTCAAGGTATGTGCCCACATACATATGCATGTCCTGAGGTGTTCATATTTGTGGGAACAGGGGAAAATGAGATATGAATTTCCCATGAAGCATCCTCCCCAGCTGAGAGCTCTAATCCCTGTGGATACTGTGCTGACACACCACTGAAGTGCAATAGATATTTCCGGGAATTTTAATGGTGCATTCCTAACGATCCCGGTGCTTTAATGATCCCAAGCTCTCAGCTCCTGACAATCACAACATCACTAAGGAGCATCTTGTGATTAAATAAACCATATTTTCTCTCTCCCTGCCCATCCCCTGTAGTGATCTGCCTCGCATGTGCATCTTCCTCATCTGGTAACACAAGAGGTAAGAGTCTAATTTATTCATACTATTTAATAATAATAACAAAAATAGTCTTTTATGTTGGTAGAGTACTTTATTGTTCATAGTGTTTTTGCATTCTTTATCTTGGTTGACCCTTGCAGTAGCTCTATGAGGTAGGCAGGGCCAGCATTACTATCCCATCTTACAGATAAGAACACTGAGACCTACAGAACTCAAGTCACCTGTCCAACATATCCCAGCTAGTTTATAATGATACTCTCTGAGCAAGAGAACAATGAGTAACTGTTTTATGTACTAATATTAAAATATGTAAAAACATAAGAAGTAAATGGTCTTTTGAAATGGTTATTCTGACTTGCTCTAGGACTAGACCAGTTAGGGAGAAAAAGAAATTATAAAAAAACCTCTCATAATGTCTTATAAATTCAGAAAGAATATAGTCTTTCACATTTTTATCTAGAGCAAAGTTCTTAACCTTTTTGTGTCATAGATCCTTTTGACAGTCTACTGTCCCTTCTCTTTGGCAGATCTGGACCCTTCTCAGAATAATGCTTTTAAATGCATAATATAAAAGACAAAAGCAAACAATTTAGTGAAATGCTGTTATCAAAATGTTCTCTTTTTTTAAGTTCACAAACTAGAAGTTAAGAATTCCTGGATTCTAGATATTTGTCCTACTTGTTGCAGCAGTTAACAGATGAGACAAAGAATTCATGGCATAATCAATCATAAAAATAATTCATTTTTAAACACTGCCAGATTTACAAAGTGTTTTCCTCCCAACAAACCTGTGAGTGAAAATATCATTTCAGATAGGCTATAAGATTCTTGAGGGCAAGAACAGTTTCAATTTGGTCTTTGGGTCCTGAGTGCCCGACACAGTGTCTGGCACACAGTAGGTACTTAATAGATGCTTGTTGATGAGGAAACAGAATGACCTTTGTCTTCTGGAGAAAGTTATTAGCTTCTATATAAGTTCAAAAATCTACTTTCTGTCAATTTTTCAAATTTACTTTCCATCATATGAAGGAGTTGCTATTAGATACACAGAGGGATGCAGATTCCATAAAGGTACACTCATTCTGTGAGAAATTTGGGGTCTGGTGATAACATAAGTAAAGTCATTGAACACTCTACAGAAACACATTATTCTTTGTTAACTACTAAGCAACTGTTTCACAAATTACTCCCTATTTTATATCAAGGAATAGAGGAAAGAGAGATGAGAATTGGGCTTTGGGAGTCTCTGTTTCATTTATCATTTAAAGCCCCTGCCATCAATGGTAATATTCCTTCAATCTTTGTGGAACATGCTTAGTAAACAAATTGAAAATTTAATTTCACTTTGAAACTTTAGGCCAGTTATACTTTGCAGGGCAGGGGAAGGGGAAGGTCATTGTATTTAGAAGACTAATAAAAAATAAGCTTAACAATAAATAAGTAAAAACATGACCACAAAATAATTTCAAAATGGAAACAAGTCAGATAAAAATCTAAATTTGGCAAAAAAAAAAAAACTCTGGGCTAAGATTTAGAAATCTTAGGTTCCAATTGCAATTCTGCTGCTATATGTCCTATGGCAAAGCACTTTCCCTATTTAGGCCTCAATTTACTCCCCTATAAAATGAGAGAATTGGACTACATGTTCCCAAAAGTTCCTTTCCTCTCTAAAAATTTGTGAACCTAGCCAGGTCATCCTCCTGACGCAGAGTCTTTGCACCAGACAACTCTAAAACTACAAGTTGCTAAATGCCCAACCACATTGGTTAGAGGGAGTTTACTCACCAAGAGTTCTCCATACTGATGTAATCACAGATGCAGACCAAAATAAAAATTAAAAAAAAAAAACACATGCACACTCAAAGCTCCACAGGTACCATGAAACTGGTTAAAAAAAATCTGATAACAGTTATCTTTTCTTCATCCATCATCCAACTTGGGAAACACAATTATGAAAACCGAAAATAATTATAGTCCTGGCAACTACTGACTGAATTTTCATGTTGAACAAAATGAACCACTGACCATTCAACCTTTATTGAATTGTTTTCTTCTCTTCATCCGGATTGTTTTCTGTCTTTAAGGCACTTTCTATAAGTTAGCTATATCTTAGAAATAAATAGAAGCATTAACTGTGTAGGTAATATATGATTATGCTCCAGAACGACTTGATCCAGGAAAGAATTCACTTCATTTGAGTTCTTTGAAAGTTACTCTTTTAGACTTATTAGCTCCTCAAAGGCAGTGGGTTTTTAGTTTAGTTTTTATGCCCTCAGTGTTTATTTCATGGCTTTGCAGATATCAGGTGCTCAAAAACTTGTGTTGACTGACTGAAATTTCAATTCCCTTGCACTTTCAACTGAGGGCTCAAAATACACAACTTGGGATGGGGCTTAACATGTCATAAAAAACTAAGCTGTTAAAATATAAGGCTCCAGAATCAGTGATCTAATCTCCTTGTCAGGCATATCTGGTAGCATATGGGAGTGATCACTGAACTAAAGCCAGTAAGGGGAAGTAAATTTGGCAAATGGTTTGCCTGACACTAACTCGGCAGGACTGGTTTCTATCCCAAATATAATCATCCTTTGAGCAATTGTCATGAGCTACACAATGAGCTTGCTATATCACCTTCCATATTTTTTGTTGCTGCTTATTTTTTATCTAAACCTATTATTTCATCTGTGCAAAGTACTCCTGGTATAGAAATTTCCTCCACCAATGCAGATTTGCAAGTCATCTGCAGCCAACAGTCTTAGAGAGTTATGGAACTACTGAGGGGTTAAATGATTGACCCACTATCTAGAATTTCAGGTTCCTTCTCTAAAGGGGTTCAATTAAGGTGATCTTTAAGTTCCCTTTCAGCTCATAAATCTCCTAACTGTATTTACTCTCCTTCAGATCCCTGAACTGTGCTACCGCCAATAAACTGCAGCCATGAGTTCAGACGCTGAGATGGCTGTTTTTGGGGAGGCCGCTCCTTACCTCAGGAAGTCTGAGAAGGAGCGGATTGAGGCCCAGAATAAGCCTTTTGATGCGAAGAATTCTGTCTTCGTTGTGGAACCCAAGGAATCCTATGTGAAAAGTGTCGTCCAGAGTAGGGAAGGGGGAAAAGTGACAGTGAAGACTGAAGCTGGAGCGGTAAGTAAGAGGGGTGGGGAGTGAAGATAGAGAGAAGAAGAAGAAAGAAGAGCAGGAGAAGGAGGAAGAGAAGGAAAAGTAAGGAAGAAACAAAAAGATAGGGACACACAGAGATAGAGACAGAAATAAACAAAGAGACTGAAACAGCAAAATAGAAGAGGCAGAAGAGACTTAGAGACAGAAACAACAGAGAAAAATAGACTTGAAGGAGGAAGGAAGAAAAAGAAGGGAAAGGAGAAGAGAGTAAAGGAAAGGAGAAGAAAGGAAAGGAAAGGAAAGGAGAAGAAAGGAAAGGAGAAGAAAGAAAAGGAAAGGAGAAGAAAGGAAAGGAAAGGAAAGGAAAGGAAAGGAAAGGAAAGGAAAGGAAAGGAAAGGAAAGGAAAGGAAAGGAAAGGAAAGGAAAGGAAAGGAAAGGAGAAAGATAGTAATCAGAGATAGAGACATACAGAGATAGAGACAGAAACAAGAGACAGAGACAGAGAGAAAGGAGAACGGAGCAAAAAGAGATACAAAGAGAAATACAACAGAAAGATAGATACAGAGAGGAGAAAGAGGAGGAGGAGGAGGAGGAGGAGGAGGAGGAGGAGGAGGAGGAGGAGGAGGAGAGAGAGAGAGAGAGAGAGAGAGAGAGAGAGAGAGAGAGAGAACTTTTTTCATCAGTTTAGTTGATACCTATTTGCTTTCTGTTTTGAGAGTTTTATTTTTGTTTTTATTTTTGGCCAGACTCTGACAGTAAAGGAAGATCAAGTTTTCTCCATGAACCCTCCCAAATATGACAAGATTGAGGACATGGCCATGATGACTCACTTGCATGAGCCTGCCGTCCTGTATAACCTCAAAGAGCGTTATGCAGCCTGGATGATCTATGTGAGTGCATACCTGTGTCCTGTAGCAACTCATTCAAACTTGACATTAACTGAAATTTCAAGAACTTTAATTTGAAGTACTAATAATAGGTTCTGGGGATATAAATACAAAAGTAAAATAACCTCTGCCCTCAACGAACTTACAATCTTAGTGTGGAAGCATAAACAAAATGTTTAAGTTATTGAGGTTTAGGAAACATGCCACCAGGTCACCTGGATCAATAATATCTAGGTCAACTAGTGAGCTAAATAATTGGTGAGCTAAAAATGCACTGTGTCATTATTTCCCTTCTTCATGCAGACCTATTCAGGCCTTTTCTGTGTCACTGTCAACCCCTACAAGTGGCTGCCAGTGTATAACCCTGAGGTAGTAGCTGCCTACAGGGGCAAAAAGCGTCAAGAGGCCCCTCCCCACATCTTCTCCATCTCTGACAACGCCTATCAGTTCATGTTAACTGGTGAGTGATTCAATATTAACCAATTACCCTAAAGTATAGAAGAAATTTAATAATAACAATAAAAATATACGAGCAATAAAGAGCACAGCCAGGGTCAATCTCTTAGAAGTAAAATATTCCCACAAAACAATAATAGATAACAAAAAATCATTGGGAAGTGTGTTCAGGATAAAAATCAATTCCAAAGATGAAGACAACAGTTCTTGAATGACTATCTTAATGCTCTAGTTAACTAGAGTTAAACTCAATTTAGCTAACTTAATTGAACTTCCAACCTGCTTTTCAATTATGCCAAAATATTTGAAACATTTCTTAAGTTTTATCTCTGCCAAAAGCAAAGTTTCAAGAAAGCAAATAGATGGATTATATGGGCAGTTTTACTTAAGAATTTTCAAATATTATTGAATTCGAGATTGATATAATATTATATTTAATTTAAGCTATCAACTTGGTGGTTGAATGAAACATGAAACTGGCATTTGCTCTACAATCATCTGTATACCCATTATATATCACAGATTGTTCTATAAGCAATAGTTTATATAAATATAAACCACCTGTTGAGGAAAGTTTTAAGATCTACTTACTCTTAGAATTTTATAAATCAAAGAAAACTCAAAATCACGTGGCATATAATTTATTGGCTGTCATTTTAAGGAAACTTTTTTTTTTTTGGTTCAGATTTACTCCTTTTGGGAAGTAAATATTTAAAACTCTTGTTTTCTTTCTCACAGACCGGGAGAACCAGTCAATCTTGATCACGTATGTAGATATCCGAGTGGAGGGTGAAGGTGGGGGTTAATAATTGCATTGCTTACAATTGTTTGAGAGTCTGATCATTTCTCTTACCTGGATTGACAGTGGAGAATCTGGTGCTGGAAAGACTGTCAACACCAAGCGTGTCATCCAGTACTTTGCAACAATTGCAGTGACTGGGGAGAAGAAGAAGGAAGAGCCAACTTCTGGAAAGATGCAGGTAAGCCCTTCTTGACACTAAAGACAATAAGGAATGATGCAAAACCAGCGTTGTAAGGTATATACAAAGGTCTGACGACAATCTTTCAGAAATGTAGCAATTCGCTGATGCAGCCAACAATCCCTATTACCAGAGACAGTGACAGTAGCAAAGAACTAAAACTGTAAGAGTAGGACCAGTGAATGGAAATATTCAACAGAAAAGGTCTCACTTCGAGTGGGACCACTTTTATTTCTTTTATTCTTTTTTATTCTTTTATTTATTAATAAAATTTAATTCATTCGATAAACATTTGATCTTTTTTTCTTGTGTAAAACATTGTTCTGGTACCAGGAAAGATATAAAACTTAGTTAAAATACTTTCCTTGACCACATTGACATTACAATCTAGTAACAGGACAGACATCAATCCAGTTAACGCAAGTAAAATACAAAGGGCAGAAGGTATCAGTGAATTAGGAACACGTTTTATCTTAGTTAAGAGTCCCGTTAAATTCCCTTCCTACTCACGCTTAGAATTAGAAGAAACATGCAACATCAGCTAGATTAGAAGGCAAAAGAAGGGGTCAGGTGAGTCATTTCAACAGATTTCCCCTAAAGACACTCATCTCTTACTTTGTTTATTTTAAGGGGACCCTTGAAGATCAAATCATCAGTGCCAATCCCCTACTGGAGGCCTTCGGCAACGCCAAGACAGTGAGGAATGACAATTCTTCTCGCTTTGTAAGTTTCTACCTGTTCTTTTTCATTTATCGAGTATTAAGACTGTCACATCTATGTGATGTGTCAACATTCCTTAATATAGCTCTCAGAAACATAAAGAAATTCTGTATGACCATTGACATGAAAAAAAAAACCTTTTTTGTATTTTTCCCTTTAAAGGGTAAATTTATTAGGATTCATTTTGGCACCACAGGGAAACTAGCTTCTGCTGATATTGAAACATGTAAGTGCTTTGAAAAGAGTAATCTAGCCTTTCTTTAAATCGTTAAGTTAAAAATAATCTTCCTGTCTATTTTTTGTATCTTCTTGTTTTCAATCTTTATATTTAAATTTATTTTATCCTTTTTTCTTTTAAACACACTTTAGATCTATTAGAGAAGTCCAGAGTTACCTTCCAGCTCAAGGCTGAAAGAAGTTATCATATCTTTTACCAGATCATGTCCAACAAGAAGCCAGAGCTTATTGGTGAATAAATCTTTTTTGATCTATGTGTTAGAAGTGAATAATTTTTCAAATAATTTCTACTGCGATGTTTTATATAAAGGTAATAATTCTGTCTACATGTGCCCATTTGTGCAGAAATGCTTCTGATCACCACCAATCCATATGACTATGCATTTGTCAGTCAAGGGGAGATCACTGTTCCCAGCATTGACGACCAAGAAGAGTTAATGGCTACTGATGTAAGTAGCGCAAAGGGGAAAACAAAAGAATCATTTTCATTTGTGCAATTCACTCAACTTTCATTTGTTCACCTATTTAAAAGAAATAGCATATTGTGCATAATAGATTTGAAGTTTGGTGTTCAATCATTTTTTATTATACTATGTTATGAACATGCTTGTTTTATCCCATAAATTAAAAATAATACAAATTTAAACATTTTTTTAAAAAAAATAGTGAATAGCTAATTGGACTCGGAATCTTAGGGGTGCGTAGGTTCCAAATTCACTTCTGACTCATACTTCCTATGTGAAGGTGGGGAAATTTTTAACCTCTCAGGCAACTCTTCAAATGATGAAGTTATAGAGTAAGAGTTAATCTTCACTGATAATTGAAGTTTCTTCATTAGAAGTTCCCAATATCAAAGCAATCACAGGACTGGGATGAAAACAAAACAAAACAAAAATAGTTAAGAATTTTTTTTTTATTTTCTTTACTAGACCTGTAATTTCATGAGTTTGAGAAATAAGAATTTAGGAAACTCCCTCTGCCAATAAAAGATGTCATTCTGTTTTTGAGAGTTGCCTGGGGCACAAAAAGATTAGGTCAGATTAAACTACACCTTGGGGAGACAAAAACAAAACATACAGTCTTAGCCTTCAAAGAACTTACATCGGGGCTAGCTTATGAAACTCTTTCAATGCCTTGGACTGGGATAATAGAAAGGAAGAAAAACCGAACTACTGGAGATTTGTACAAATAAAAAAGAGAAGCAATAAAAATAATGGGGAAATAGGAAATCTTTGCCTGTCATTGTTAAGCAATCTTCAGGTGATGGAGTGACCCTCCCACTGTAGTAATGGAGAGCTTCTACAGCTTTGACAATCTCCTTCGTACATATCACATTTGCCCCGTATTATCGCCATTTGTGTTGCATGTTTGGTCCCCATTGTTCAATTGCAGGTACTTTGAACGTAGGTCTGAACTATTTATCTTTGAAGGTTCTCTGATGCCTAGCCCAGTGCCACACATGCTTAATAAATGTTTGTTAAATAGATTTGAAGACAATTTGCTTGCAGATAATTGGGTTTAGGGAATTTATTGTATTAAATCTTTTGTCAGAGTGCTGTTGATATCCTGGGTTTCACTAATGATGAAAAGGTGGCCATTTACAAGCTAACAGGAGCTGTCATGCATTATGGTAACATGAAATTCAAGCAGAAGCAACGAGAGGAGCAGGCTGAGCCAGATGGCACAGAAGGTATTGATAACCCTAGATTGCATTTATGAATATTAGACTTGGCTAATAGTAATCTAGTTGTGCCGCAGAAATATATCTTGTCATTGTACATTGTAGCATTGTAGTGCTAAGCATAGGGAAGACATAATAAATAGCTATTAATGGAATAAGTGTTCCAGCAACATGGCCAAGGATCAGTCCCTGTGATATACATCGTATAAAATTAACATGATTCAATTCTCTCCACTGCCCTCTAGCTTTCCTTTGACTCTAGTCTGTGTTCTCTTTTGTGTCCAGTAGTATAGTCCAAACTAGTTATTCTTCCCAGACATCTGATTCCTCACCTATAGAATGAGAATATCATGATTGATTATCTCAGGTCCCTTCTAGTTATATAACATTCTATCAGTCTGTGACTGTAATAGAGAGTTTCTTTCAAACCACAGGATGTCTGACAAAAGGGACTTGTGCCCATTTGGACTCATCAACATAGAATACAACCTCCTCTGAGCACTGAAGGGCCAGATGTACAAGCATCAAAAATGTCATCTGTACATGCCTACTATCTTTTCATGCACTTGAGTCTTTTTCTGAGTGTGTGGGTATATGGTACACAAGAAGTAGAGTCACTTCTATGATGTCACATTGGTATTTCTCAAAATAATGCCACTCTACTGTCAAGATATTTATAGTATCCATTTTTCCCATTGTAAAAATACTATACATTAAGTTAGGAGAGAAGCCAGGTGTAAATAAATTTCCCTTCATAATAACTGTCCTAATTTACAAAGTCATCCTCTCTCTCACTAGAAGAAAAAAATACCAGAAAAGGGGCAGAGGAAAAGGAGGAAATCTATGCATCATTTTCTGATAGTCTGTATTTAGCAAGTGAGCACTTTATCCATGTTCATGTGTGTGCGGTGCATGTATATGTATACATGTGCTAATGTGAAAAATTCCTATTTACTTATTGATATTATTATTCATCTGTGGTCTGGTATTAGCCAATCTAGATTAATTTGATTAAAATTAATTCGATCCTCTTCAATAAATGGGCAAAAAAATAAACTAATTTCCCTCAGAGCTAGTACATTAAAATCAAAGAACCTTGAACTTTTATATCACTATTACTCAATGTTAACAATGACAACAACAAACATATAGTCAGTGCTTATTGCACAAAAAGCAGTGTGCTAGGTGTTGGAGAAAAAACACAAAAACCACTGTAATATTTCTGGGCTTCATTCCCTTTCACATGGATTATTTAAATCAATAGCCTTCGAATTGATCTCCTGGCTTCCAATACTTCTCCACTACTTCCAATACTTGTCCTGTCAGTTCATTCATACATTGCTACCAAAGTTTTTTTTTGTTTTGTTTTGTATTTTTAAGTGCAGAACTGACCACATCAGGGTAGAATCCCTACCTTCCTTCTAAGTTCAATTTAAGTACCACTTTCCAAATAAGGCCTTCTGTGGTCCCCAGCTGCTAGCTCCATCCCCACCCCCAATCCCTCATCCAAATGACCTTGTATTTGCATAAATATTTTGTGTGTTCATTCATGTATTGGAGAAGGAAATGGCAAACCACTCTAGTATCTTTGCCCTAAAAAACCAGAATAAAAACAACACAAACCAAACAGGGTCATAACATGACTAATAAGCTAAATGACAAAAAAGGTGCTTTAAAAATGCTTGGTAATTGACAATTGATATAGTCCTTTTCCTGTGAAACTTACAATCTAGTAAGGGAACAAGACATTGACGTAGCTAATGCATCACAGTAGACCACCAACATTTTTGATCTATAGACACATTCAGAGGTAAAAGATTTTTCAACCCATGTATTCCAAATTGCCACTGTAAAAATTAATCAACAAAATTCATAAGACCAAATTTCTAGTGAGAAAACATCTTTGCAAATAAATTCTTGTCAGAATCAAAAGTTTAGGGACTGTGGAATTAGAAGCATCCATATCACAAGGGACCATGTTGTAAACTACTCTTGGAGAGTCACTACTTGTTCACCCCCATGTTTCTCTCGGAAATTTTAGATCAATTTGATTTTTCTGAACTATGACATCCTTGTTCTTCTCTCTGCGCTTTTATAGTGGCTGACAAGGCTGCCTACCTCCAAAGTCTGAATTCTGCTGATCTTCTTAAAGCTCTTTGCTACCCTAGAGTGAAGGTCGGCAACGAATTTGTCACCAAAGGGCAGACTGTGCAGCAGGTAAATATGGCTAGTCACTTAATTCAAATCAACCAAAGAAAACTCAAGGGTTTGTTTTTTTTCTCTGACTTCCAGAACTATATTATTCTTTTTAAAGGTATACAATGCTGTAGGTGCTCTTGCTAAAGCTATCTATGAGAAAATGTTCTTGTGGATGGTCACTCGCATCAACCAGCAGCTGGACACCAAGCAGCCCAGACAGTATTTCATTGGAGTCCTGGACATTGCTGGCTTCGAGATCTTCGATGTAAGTTGTTAGAAGAAACAAAATGTTAAATGAAGAAATCTACATAATTTGCTTTTCTTCAGCTTGACTTGTTTTTTCCAATAACTCAGAGTGTTTTGTATTTGACACACTCAGTTCAACAGCCTGGAGCAGCTGTGCATCAACTTCACCAACGAGAAACTGCAACAGTTCTTCAACCACCACATGTTTGTGCTGGAGCAGGAGGAGTACAAGAAGGAAGGCATTGAGTGGGAGTTCATTGACTTTGGGATGGACCTGGCTGCTTGCATTGAGCTCATTGAGAAGGTGTGTATACATTTTCCGTTACTCAAAATGTTATAGAAAAGTTTAATTTTTTTTTAAATTCAAGAATTTTCAACACTTCTATAATTAATTACTTCCTCACCTTTTGGAGTTGGAAGCCTTGATATGCCATTCTCTGTGTGAGTTTATTATCATACTTGGAGCATTCTTGCCTCTAGGTCATTTACAAATAAATGGACCTCAACATGGACTGCTAGGAATTCTTCCATTCATGCTTCTAAGAAAAGTGCCCTTTTATCCTTCTTTTAATTTAAAGGGGTGCAGTTTCCTATTCTAACTTTATACATGACTAAGCAAAATCAAACATTGTTTCAATTTTTAAAAAAATTCTTTGGCATAGCACATTGCCAATTTTTAAAAATATAAATTATTTTCTCCTTTAATAAAAATTTGATTACTCCTTAAAATACTAATTACATCAGTAAAGCATCATTTTTTCTCACTAAAACAATGTTGCATTTCTCTCAATAGAGTGTGTTCAGTGATCTTTCCTTTCTATATATTCTAACTTATCTCATATGGAATTGAAATTTATCACTTAGTAATTTTTTGGGTTCTTTTTATCAAACTTTACTTTTGGATAAGAATTATTCCAAATCATTAATAACTTGAAGCAGGGACTGTTAATAATGAAAGGCTATGTATTTTGACTCTCAAAATTTTATCCTTGGGTTCCTTAGATATTATCCATTCCTGTTTCATTATCTCAAAAGAATTGACAGTATTTGTATGGGTATGAAGTTTTAACCTGTTGAATTGGATTAAATTAGATTACATTGTATATACATTCCTCTTTTCACCTTGATAAAATATTAGTGTTCAGAGTACCTGTAAAAATCCAAACACAAATGGTGTCCCAAGAGGAGAACTCTCTTCTTGGCTTAAGTACTATTGTTGTAGACACTTATTCTAAATTCAGCAAACTCTAAGTTCAAAACTGATGTTGATACAAAATGATATACTCACAAATCACTGAATATCTAACAAAGGAGGAAATTTACTTTAGCCTGACACAACAAGGATATGCAAGGATATACCATAAAATGGCACTTATCTTCTGTAGAAGTTAACAGCCCCCATCATCTCCATTTGGAAATGGATCTGGTCAGTTAGTCATCAGGGCATAGAAACTGGTGATCTCAACATAACTGTGTACATTGATAATTAAAGAACAGGAATTCTTATGAAGGAAATAATGTTTTATATCTTTTCAATGACTGGTGGTTTTTAAGACTAGTACTGAGATTGTGTTATTGTAGCCATTGGCTTAGGTACTTCTTTTGCTCTGGTCTTTTGAATCAGTCGTGTTGTCTAATAATTTAATTTGAATAGAAAATTAAAAGACAAAATAAATTATAATCATGTTTCACAATATGGAGCCATAGTTGCATAAGCACATAGGGCATTTTTTAAAATAGCATAAGATGTATTAGAAAAGATATATTGGATATACTAGAAAAGGTAGCTTTTCATCATCATATAACTTTTCTTTTTATCTGATTTAGTTATCTCATTATTGTTATTATGGTCAGAACGGAATATAGTTTTTATACATAAAAATTTGCAGAATAGTGAGAGTTAAACTATGAAACAGTATATACATCAACCCAAATTCATTCTGAATGTAAAGTTGGCTGCATGAGGAACCATTACATATTCCTACTTTATACCAAATCATTACAGAAAACATTTCCAGCATATCCCTAGCATATATGATGATGGCTTTATGTTTCAGCATTTGAAGTTGCAAAGTAGAGATGGTTTCATTTATTTATTATTACATATATACTTCTGAAAAAATTGTTTTTTCTGGGCTACAAAATTTTCACATACAATTGAAGTAGCATTTCCTGGGAGAATGTAACTATGTATCTCTTCCCTATCCTTAGCCAATGGGCATTTTCTCCATCCTAGAAGAAGAGTGTATGTTCCCCAAAGCAACAGACACTTCTTTCAAGAACAAACTGTATGAACAACATTTGGGGAAATCCAACAACTTCCAGAAACCCAAGCCTGCCAAAGGGAAGGCTGAAGCCCACTTCTCTCTAGTCCACTACGCGGGCACTGTAGACTACAACATTACTGGTTGGCTAGATAAGAACAAGGACCCCCTGAATGAGACCGTGGTTGGGCTGTACCAGAAATCTGCAATGAAAACTCTGGCCTTCCTCTTTGCTGGAGGACCTGGTGCTGAAGGTAATTTTTCCTAGTGCCAGGGATTCTTAACCATTTTTGCATCATGGACCCCTTTGACAGTCTGGTGAAATCTGTGGTTCCCTTTCAGAATAATACTTTATGTACATAAAATAAATGGGACTCCAGTGGAAACTTTATTTAAATAATTATCAAAATATTTTCAGTAGCAACAAGTTCATGAACCTCAGCTAAAAATATATAGGGAGTTCAGTATCTGAACACTATACCTAAATACCACCTCCAGGAAACAGATCTATTTTGTTTAGGGTAGGCAGGCCCCTTCTCTATGCCTCCTCTTATTATTTTTTTTTTTATTTTTTGAAATTTATTTGTGATTTATTTATTTTGTTTTGATTTATCTTGGGAGTCTCCTTTAATGAAATTATACTCACTTAGCCTACTGATATGAATAATAATTGAAAGAGGTGGGACATGCACACAAAAAGAATAGTAATGTAAATAAAGCCAGATTTTAAGGGCCAAAAGGAATTTGGGCAGGAATAATTTTAACAATGATAAATGATAATATATAATTTATTTTGTTTCTTTTTGTTTCTCAGAGGGCGGTGGAGGAAAGAAGGGTGGAAAGAAGAAGGGTTCTTCTTTCCAGACTGTGTCAGCTCTTTTTAGGGTATGATATAATCTTTAAATCTATAGTAAGATGTAAAAAAAGAGTTATACATGAACAGATCTAGAAAGTCTCTAAGGAAGAATTTTAACCTAAATAAATCCCAAAGATTTAATCAATCTCCAAAAATACCTATTAAATCACTTACCCAGTATATCCTACAAATATATTGTAACAAAAGACAAATTTCCTCTAAATCTAAAACTCATAAGACCTTTTTACCCCATTGAAGGAATGAATTTAAGATTGAGCTAAAACCAGCTTTCACACTCAACTTCTTCATTCAGTTATGTCAGTTGCACATAACCAAAGGCTTAATTCAAATTTTCTCCAATTGTTAGTACTTGGGATAAACTTCATCTGGTTTTGGAAGGAGACTTAAAGGAGTACATTATTAAAATGTCCCTACAGTCTGTCTGCTTTCATTTCCCTGGTGTTTTCCAGGGTGTTTTTAATTTATTTTTTTCAAGGTTAGTTATCTTACTATCAACAAGTCAAATCCATTCTCCAGGTAGCTGCCAAAATGATTTTCTGAAAGTGCAGGTCTGACTATGTCACTTATCTACTCCAAAAAAAAAAAAGTACCCTATCACCTCCAGAATCAAATTTAAAATTCTCTGATAAAAGCTCTTCAAAAGTTGACTCCTTCCTACCCTTCCAGTCTTCTTACACTTTACTCCTATGCACTCTATGTTCCAGAGACACTAACTTAAGTTCTAGTACATGACATGTCCATCTCCCCATCTTAATGTCTATGCACTGGCTATCCCTCATTTCTGGAGTTTTCTCCCTCCAGTATCTGTCTCTTGACTTCTTTTGCATGTTATTTCAAATAACATCTTCTGCAAGAAGCCTTTTTCAGTCCCCCACAATATTAGTATTTTGTTCACTATGATATTTGTTCAAATTTACTCTGTATTTTTCTTGTTTGTACATAGTTATTCACATGTTATGTCCCACATTAGGTCATAATCTCCTTGAGAACAATTATTGATTTTGCCTTTCTTGTATCCCTAATACTATAGTACCTAGCACATAGTAAGGAATTATAAATGATTCCTGACTAACTGACAGACTGATGCTGCAACCTGTCATGGAGATGACCTCCTTCTCTAGAAAACTATGCCAATAAAAATTCAAGCTCTCCCAGGTCCTATCTAACCTAAAAAGCTTTAGTGGTGATGGACTATGTTCCTGTTGCTTGGAAGACAAGCCTATGTAAATTTGATGGTTTTCATTAGCAGAAGATTAGCCCCAATCTGATTAGTTTTTCTTGGCCACAGCAACTCATAAAGACCTTCCACTAAAGCATGGAAGACTTGAGATCTACTTTGGTAGAGGAAGAATCCACACCAAATGGAATCTTAGATTTTTTGAAGTATCGAAGTGAGAGAGGGCACTGATAATGTTTTCAATTAGCAACAAGAGGCAATTATTAACATCTTTTATATGGTTTTATAGGAGAATTTAAATAAGCTGATGACCAACCTTAGAAGCACTCACCCTCATTTTGTACGCTGCCTCATTCCCAATGAAACTAAAACACCTGGTAAGAAACCGGTGGTCAATTAGGTGACACTGTTTTTACTTTGATTTTTTTAAGTAAAATTTATGAGCTTTGGCGTTGTTTTCTTCAGGTGCCATGGAACATGAACTTGTCCTGCATCAGCTAAGGTGTAATGGTGTGCTAGAAGGAATCAGAATCTGCCGGAAAGGATTCCCAAGCAGAATCCTTTATGCTGACTTCAAACAACGGTAAGGCCCTCCCTATTATCATTTTCACCTTTCAATATAATATCATCTGTATTCTACACAGCTATTAGTTTCAATTCTTCAACAACAAAACATTAAATATTATCAGCTGAAAAATCATCTGAAAAGGGAAACGTTCTGGGTAATAATAGTAGAGAAAATTTATTCTTCTGGCTACATCAAAGAAACATCCTGGTCTAGATGGTATTCCTTCTGATGGGAAATGGTACTATGTTCATTCATTCATTTAGATTGTTTGTTGTCCATCTATTTATTTTTTTCACTAGTTTATTTGTTCATTTTTGAGACTGTCTTTCTACCTTGACCATTGTGGAAGTGCAACAGCTCTCACAGACCCAATCTCACCGCTGATCGGCATAGGATTTTGGACCTCTATTTCTGACCTACACTGCTTCACCCTGCCTTTTGACTCCCAGGGGTTCATTATATTTGTTAGTCTTAGTACAGAATCCTGATTGGCTTAGCCAGCTTCTGATCAGAACTCCTGAACTCGAGTAATCCACCAGCCTAAGCCTCCTCCAGTAGTAGAGCCTACCCTGGCTTCATTAAAAAAAAAAAAAAATCAGTACCTTTTGTTTATATATCATCTCCATTTCCAGTGTATCCCTTCCTCCTCCAATACATAGAGAGTCATTACTTAAAGAATAAACAAGAGAAAAAATAGTTCATCAAATCTAACTAGTATACCAACAAAGTCCAATAATATACGCAATGTTCTATACCCACAGTCTCCCACCTCTGCAAAGAAAGGGGAGAGGTGTGTGCATTCTTAGATCTCTTCTTTAGGGCCAACTTTGGTTGTTACAATTACAGTGTTTAAGTTTTGATTTTCTAGAATTCACATAATTTATGATTATTCTAATGAGGCTACAACAGTTGCATCACTTTTTTAATGAAGAAAATATCTTGCTATTCTTTTTATTATAATAGATACAAGGTTTTAAATGCAAGTGCTATTCCAGAGGGACAGTTCATTGATAGCAAGAAGGCTTCTGAGAAACTTCTTGGATCCATTGATATTGACCACACCCAGTACAAATTTGGGCACACCAAGGTACCACCAACCACAATTTTCACCTTGGACAATTACTTTCCATTTGAAATTTCTACTGAAAATTATGAAATTTAACTTTTCTTTTGCCAAGGTCTTCTTTAAAGCTGGTCTTCTGGGAACCCTAGAGGAGATGCGAGATGAGAAATTAGCTCAACTCATCACACGCACTCAAGCCATATGCAGAGGCTACTTGATGAGAGTAGAATTCAAGAAAATGATGGAAAGGAGGTGAGGTCTATATTAACATTTCACAGTGCCTATATTTCCTTTCCTTTTATGGTTTATGCTAAACCATATCTTTAATTAACCAATAGATAATTATTTATTAAATGTCTTTTTTTCCAGGAACTATAGTAGGTGCTGATTATATGGATACAAAAGTGAGAAAGTTCCTATACTTTTTAAATGCATTTTCATTTACAGAGAGTCCATCTTCTGCATCCAGTACAATGTCCGTGCTTTCATGAATGTCAAGCACTGGCCTTGGATGAAGCTGTATTTCAAAATCAAGCCCCTGCTAAAAAGTGCAGAGACAGAAAAGGAGATGGCCAACATGAAGGAAGAGTTTGAGAAAACCAAAGAAGATCTCGCCAAGTCTGAGGCGAAGAGAAAGGAACTGGAAGAAAAGATGGTAGCCCTGACACAAGAGAAAAATGACCTCCTTCTCCAAGTGCAATCTGTGAGTGTTCTGTAATAGTTGTTCTGCAACAATTACTTTGTTTAATAGTAACAATCATTCAATCATTGTTAAATGTCTGTTATCATGTGTCATTCTACCACTTCCATCTAAGATATGAGATTTTTAAAAATAGTTTTGGAAAGCTATACACTTTATTGTATAGTGCACAGGAAAAAGCATTGGTTGTAAAATCAGGAGGTGCAAGTTTCACTCCATGATCTGGCGTTTGCTAGTTTGTAACTCTGACAAAATTACCCCATGTGCCTCAGTTTCCTCATCTGTAAAATGGAGGCGATAATTGCATTGGTTACCTCACAAACTTTCTGTGGAAAGTATTTTGTAAACCTTTAAGTGCTCTGTAAATGTGAATTGTTATTTCAGCTCAATTTTCAAAAAAACCTGGAGCAACCCTTAAAAGCAAAAGATAGACACTTCCTAAATCATTTTTATACATGTATATGGTTCACTCAGTGTAAATTTACAAGGTATATATCTATAAAAATCTATTAAAAATCAAGAAACACATTGTATATATACATATATTTATACATACCCATGCATATATAATATATGTATGTGTGTGTATTTATGTGCATGTGTGTGGGTGTATATATAGCTATGTGTGTATATATTCCTTGAAATTTTTTTGTCCTGTCTTCCCAGAGCCTGATGTTAGACTGGACAGGGCTAAAGTTTCCTTAGGGATTTTTTCAGGGGAGGGGGCATAAATTAGAAGTGCTTTGTCCTCATCGGGACAAAAAGAGAGCTAAAAGTCACGCATACCACTCATCAATGGCTTATTGAAGAAGAGGGAATTACTATGTTCTTCTATAACCATTGAGTTTTCTTTATCCCCCTTCTATATCTCCCTTCCAATTTCTTAGGGTATTGGCACTGATTTTCCATTAACAGTTAATAGTGGTATCTGCAATGTAATAAATTTAACTTATAAACTTATAAAAAATATAAACTTATATACCTCTAACATACAAGGAATTGTTGGATCTGGGCCAATAGCTACTGTTTCCTTCTTTCCTTTAAATAGACATGTTTAGAGCCTAAATCCTAGACTTAAAAGGAAAAGAAAACAAAATAAATCACTCTGAAAATTATTTTGTATTCTCTTTCCTACCTGTCTTCTCTTCTTCAAGCTTTCTTTTATGAATAGTTTAGGCACAATGGTATTTCCCACCTAAAGTTACCAATGCACTCTCTTATTTAAAATGTTCTCCTTGCAAATTAAGGATGCTAGGAGACCAGTACAAAATGATAACACAAAGGATCACATATTGTTTACCTTTGCTAAGTACCTATTTCATATTTAAAATATTTGAGGGAAATATGAGTTAATATGGTAGCTTATGGTGTTCCTCAAAAATCTATATTCCTATTTAAGGACTACTTTGAGCAAAATTTTGAAGCAGGTGAATTCTGATTTTGTCATACATCTGCTTTACAACTCCTTTTCCCCTACCCTTGTTGCATCTTCCACACTCCAAGGTTGTTCTGAGACCAAAATCAGATAATTGACATGAAAGGAATTTTTAAATGATAAAAGCATAATAGAACTTCAGGGCACTATTATGCAAAAACAACCAGTAGATGAATTTTTAACTAGTCACTTGGATGAACCAGTCAATTCAGTTAGCACATAAAAAACCCCAAACTAGTTCATTCTTGGTCTTTTCTGTTTTCTGGACAAGTTGCTCTTTGTAGATGTGGAAAGGTAGCTTTAGAAAATTAAAATTTTTTTTCCCCCTTACCCTAGGAAGCAGAAGGTTTGGCTGATGCTGAGGAGAGATGTGACCAGCTAATCAAAACTAAAATCCAACTTGAGGCTAAAATCAAGGAAGTGACCGAAAGAGCTGAGGATGAGGAGGAGATCAATGCTGAATTGACAGCCAAGAAGAGGAAATTGGAGGATGAATGTTCAGAACTCAAGAAAGACATTGATGACCTTGAGCTGACACTAGCCAAAGTGGAAAAAGAGAAACATGCTACAGAGAACAAGGTACAAATAATGCCCATGAAAATCAAATAATTTACATTATGCATATGTTATGTACAAGCATGACACAAAGTAAAATAATACAAAAATCTTTTCTCTCATAAAGGTGAAAAACCTCACAGAGGAGATGGCAGGGCTGGATGAAAACATTGCTAAGCTCACCAAAGAGAAGAAAGCCCTCCAAGAGGCCCATCAGCAGACCCTGGATGACCTGCAGGCAGAGGAGGACAAAGTGAATACGCTGACTAAAGCCAAAACAAAATTAGAACAACAAGTGGATGATGTAAGTGTAAAAACACATAGACCCAGAGGTTTTTTTTTATACTGATTGACTCATAGAATTTTAAAGCTGAGAATAAAAAAAGATAATTTTCTTCTTTAATATAAAATAAACTGTTTTTATATTGAAGGAATAATGGTACTGCATTCATGAAAATTTTAACATAACTGATTCTCCACTAATGATTTTTATTATTTTAAAATTTGATGTTGGTGTTGCTTAAAATTTTGCATCTCACTGCATATAGATAGGTGACAAAGGATTCGTACTCTAAGAAATCAAATTAATAAAATGCATTTAAAAATTCAGCTTGAAGGATCCTTGGAACAAGAAAAGAAACTTCGTATGGACCTAGAGAGAGCAAAGAGGAAACTAGAAGGTGATCTAAAATTGGCCCAAGAATCCACAATGGATATCGAAAATGACAAAGCACAGCTTGATGAAAAGTTAAAAAAGTAAGTACAAGTAGAGCATAATCCATTGCCATATGATTGAGATAAAAACATTGGTGGAAAAAAATGATGTGTCCCAAGAAGAATTAAAATAGACACTGGAAAAGTTTTACAAGGCACAATTGACTTAGAAAGTCTCTTAGCACTGTTTTCCAAAATCTGTATTACAGAGAGATTCTAATAATTAATTTTTTAAAGTAAAGGGAAATTTATGGAATTATGGCTTCTAATATGTATTGCTTTTCTAAAAGGAAAGAGTTTGAAATGAGCAACCTGCAAAGCAAAATTGAAGATGAACAAGCATTGGCTATGCAGCTGCAGAAGAAAATAAAGGAGTTGCAGGTAAAAATCACCACTTTCCTGCATTCTAACCTTCAGAAAATCAGTCACTGACAGGAAGGGGCTGATGGGTCTGTTTTGCCCTATTTCCAGGCCCGCATTGAAGAACTGGAGGAGGAAATCGAGGCAGAACGCGCCTCTCGGGCTAAAGCTGAGAAGCAGCGCTCCGATCTGTCCAGGGAACTCGAGGAGATCAGCGAGCGCCTGGAAGAAGCTGGCGGGGCGACTTCAGCTCAGATTGAGCTGAACAAGAAACGAGAGGCTGAATTCCAGAAGATGCGCAGGGACCTCGAAGAGGCCACCCTGCAGCATGAGGCCACAGCGGCTGCGCTCCGTAAGAAGCACGCGGACAGCGTCGCTGAGCTTGGGGAACAAATCGACAACCTGCAGAGGGTCAAGCAGAAACTGGAGAAGGAGAAGAGCGAATTGAAGATGGAGATTGACGACCTTGCCAGTAACATGGAGTCTGTCTCTAAAGCCAAGGTACTGTGGTCTACTGTAAAAATCATCCCTTCCTATTTGTTTGCAAGGAAAAATTAAAAACAAAAGTCTATTTTTGACTATGCTGTATAGTAAATCTTTAGGAATATAAGATTCAAATCTAGAAGAGACCATCTAATCCAACCCACTCATTTAGCACATGAGAAAGTGGCATTTTTGCTGACTATATATTGCCAGTATCAAGAAGAAAAAAACTAAGGCTGAACTCCATGCAGAACTCTCAGTTGGCTAGTACTTCACAGAACATAAAGCGTTATCTCTAATAGTGAAAGCCATTGCTTATGTATCTTTATTAGATTTACTTAATTAGAAAGGGTTACGTTCAGTCTTCCCACTTATCTAGTTGATTGATGCAAAATTACTTTAAGTTTTTATGTATAAGATATGATGGTGAAATAAGCCTCATGTGAAAATAATTCTCATGACTTTAGGCACATCCCTTATAATATATATTTCTAGTGATGCTAAATGTGTAAACCAGCTTAGAATTTTCTTTAATTTCAGAATTACAAATTAAATTATAATACCTTTTTTTGTGGGGGATTCGTTATTTCACAGGCAAATTTTGAAAAAATGTGCCGTACCCTGGAAGACCAGCTTAGTGAAATAAAAAGCAAGGAGGAAGAACAGCAACGTGTAATCAATGACCTGTCAGCTCAAAGGGCACGCTTACAAACAGAATCAGGTAATTACAGACCAACACCTGTGTAAAGTGTGCCAGACTTCTTGTCATCAGAGGACCTGGGTTCAAATCCTGGCTCAGCCACTTACTACTTATAGAATCTTGGACCAGTTACCCTCTCTGGGCCTCAGTTTCTTCAACTCTAAAATAAAAAGGTTAAATTTAAGGCCTCTAAAATCCTAACGTTGTTATCTTTCTGAAGATGTACAGAAGGGGAAGAAAATATCTCCTCTCTTTGCTATTTCTATCAAACACCAAACACCACTCAATCAGCTCTGCAACTAATTGCTTCTTCAAATTAATCTATGAAGCTTATATAACTGATAAATGTTCTCTATAATTAATCCATCGAGAGCATCTAGTAAGGGCCTACTATGTGTCAGATATTGTCCTTGATACAACTACAAAAGTGAGACAGTCCCTGTACCCAGTGAGTTCATATTCTACTAGGGGGATAGGATGTGCTCATAGATAAAAAATACAGAATATAAATAAAATAAATTTACAAGTGATTGGGGATAGAATGGTGTCATTAATAACTGGGGGATCAAAAAAAGCTCCTTGAAGAAACTAGAATTTGAGGTGAATCTTAGAAGGAGATACAGGTTCCAAGAGCAACATGGGGCAAACTCTGTAAAGGCACAGAAATGTGTGAATAATATATGCAATGTGTAAATTTTTATTATCTCAGTGCAAGTTAGGAAAAACAAACCCCTAGAAATTAAATAAGGCCAGTAGGATTTTAAAGAACTAAGTGTGTTATTCCAAATCTCCCAACATCAAAGCAAGTATACAACGACAAAGCAAGTATATAGATTTCCTTCACAAGAAATATAAATGGTCGAAAAACAACCTGCTTTATTTAATGTTAATATGATTCCATTTCACATGATACTTTTTCCTAGCTAGAAGTATTATATTTCTCTTATGTTGGGCTTCTGCAGGTGAATTTTCACGTCAGCTTGATGAGAAAGACTCATTAGTTTCTCAGCTGTCCAGAGGCAAACAAGCATTTACTCAACAAGTAGAAGAACTCAAGAGACAGCTTGAAGAGGAGACGAAGGTGAAAATTTCATTGCTGAGGTTTTAAAATATGCCATCTCATTGAAGCAAATGGGGGAAATGGCATTGTCCAAGGTAAACGTTACACATCTTATCATTTGCATAGGCAAAAAATGCTCTGGCCCATGCCCTGCAGTCATCCCGCCATGATTGCGACTTGTTACGGGAACAATATGAGGAGGAGCAGGAAGCCAAGGCAGAGCTCCAAAGGGCAATGTCCAAGGCCAACAGTGAGGTCGCCCAGTGGAGGACCAAATATGAGACAGATGCCATTCAACGCACAGAGGAACTGGAGGAGGCCAAGTATGGGCTCTTGGTGAAGGGGCAAGAAAGGGCAAAGATTAGGAAAGCATATGGGAAAGAATAAACGATTTAGAGCTTGGAAGAGTAAAAAATGTTTTACTATTCATGACTTTGACAATTCTCATAAACCCTGGTTTCCTCATCTCTAGAATAGGAAATTAGACTAGATCATCTCTACAATCTCTTTCAATGCTAAATCCTACGTTTCCCTAGACTTTTGAGTGGGACAAGATCAGAGGTCATTAAAAGGTCAAATTCACAGTGGAATGTACAGGAAGGCAATTCGTGGCCACATTTTTCTTTCATAGACATTTCTAAAAGGGAATGGAGTATATAAAAATCTATATCACTCTCTCCCACTCAATAAGTTCTTCTTACCTTTTCAGATCACAATTAAAGGCTTTATCTTCTACAATACACACACATGTGTATGCACACAATCAAATATCCACACAAATAACATTTCAGGGATTTAAAGAAATAAAAGTTTAGCCTTCAAAATGTTAGATTCCCTTGTGCTAGACAGAAGGAGGTAAGACCACTGGTAAGAAAGAAATTCTGAGGAAATAGATTGTCTTGAGAGAAAATTTTTTTAAAAAGGCTATTCATTGTGAGAAAATTATAGGAAAACAAATATTTTAGGATTAGCCTTGTAAAATTAAGTTTCATATTTCATTCTTTTCTTGGTCATTCACCTTATGAAACATGGATCTTTTTAGAAAGAAACTAGCCCAGCGCCTACAAGATGCTGAGGAACATGTGGAAGCTGTGAATTCCAAATGTGCTTCTCTGGAAAAGACCAAGCAGCGGCTGCAGAACGAAGTGGAGGACTTAATGATTGACGTAGAGCGGTCCAATGCTGCCTGCACTGCTCTGGATAAAAAGCAAAGGAATTTTGACAAGGTATTTTATAGAGGAGTTTCTAATTTTGGGGAAACGTGCAAAACACATTGTTTTTGACCGCAGAGAACAACTATTGATTGCTCTTTTAGGTGTTGTCAGAATGGAAGCAGAAATATGAGGAAACACAGGCTGAGCTTGAAGCTTCCCAGAAGGAGTCCCGGGCTCTCAGCACAGAGCTTTTCAAGATGAAGAATGCCTATGAGGAATCCTTGGATCACCTGGAAACCCTGAAGCGAGAGAACAAGAACTTGCAGCGTGGGTGCCTTTCATCTCTTTCACTTCTAAAATGCTGAAAAAAAAAATCCTTTTAAACAACTATTACTCAATTGATTTTCTATTTTTATTACTCACCAACAGAGGAGATTTCCGACTTAACTGAGCAGATTGCAACAGGAGGGAAGCAGATCCATGAACTGGAGAAAATAAAGAAACAAATTGAGCAAGAAAAGGGGGAACTTCAGGCTGCTCTGGAGGAAGCCGAGGTATACATCCATCAGTTAGGCATACAAGCGATTAGTAAGCACTACTTTGTACCAGTTGCTGTGTGATATAGATATGAAAATGAGCTGATCCCTGCTTTTAATAAATTTATATTCTACCAGGATGGAGAAATACAACAAAATTCTGCTTTTCCTCCATCCATTTAGTAATCAACTAAAAAAGACATTGAAACCTAGCTTATCATGTTAAAAAAAAAACAAACTTTTAGGTAGTACTCGAATACATGTCAGAAATATAGTCACAATAATTTCCAGAATGATAGAAATAAAATCACTACATCAAGATATACAGAGGAAATAACTGCTTTTTAAAAAATCATTGTAATGTTTCAAAGCCCAACTGATTTTTTTTTTTCCCATTAAGGCTTCACTTGAGCATGAAGAAGGAAAAATTCTGCGCATCCAACTTGAGTTAAACCAGGTGAAGTCTGAAATTGACAGGAAAATTGCTGAGAAGGATGAGGAAATTGATCAGCTAAAAAGGAACCACCTCAGAATTGTGGAGTCGATGCAGACCACACTGGATGCTGAGATCAGAAGCAGAAATGATGCTCTGAGGATAAAGAAGAAAATGGAAGGAGATCTGAATGAAATGGAAATCCAGCTGAACCATGCCAACCGCCAAGCTGCAGAGGCCCTAAGGAATCTGAGGAATACACAGGGTATCCTGAAGGTAAGTTGGGTTAAGTGTACAAGATCTTTTATAAAATCCTCCATGCAGTTTTTAACTTTTTCATTTTAAAATTTTATAAAGTTAATTTGTAAGTATGATCTTTAAAAATAATTTGGTAATGATTGGTAGATTTAAGACACAGTTTACTTTATTTGACTACAGTTTTCATTTTTCAGTGGTCCTAGGGCCTGAAATTAAAAAAAAAAAACCATTGAGTCTGTTTGTACAAGGTGGTTGTCCTAACCAGATTTAATATAGAATTAGACTTGTAATTTGCTTCTGTCATACTTGGAATCTAAGTTGCAAAAATTCTAAGTACATAATGACTTTGTAAAAAAATGCTACATTTGCCTTTCACTTTGACATGCAAACACAAGATGGTTGAGATGTCTGAAAATGATTCTCCTTTAACATATAGGACACTCAATTGCATTTGGATGATGCCATTAGAGGCCAAGACGACCTTAAGGAGCAGTTGGCAATGATTGAGAGGAGAGCTAACTTGATGCAGGCTGAGATTGAAGAGCTAAGAGCTTCTCTAGAACAGACTGAGAGGAGCAGGAAGATAGCTGAACAAGAACTTCTGGATGCCAGCGAACGTGTACAACTCCTACACACCCAGGTGAGAGTCATTGTTACCAATTTATCAGCAAGGATTCATTAAGCCCCTAGCACCTAACAGGTTTTTCTAAGGCACTGGAGATACAAAGACACAAATTAAATAGCCCCCACCTTTAAAGGACTCACTTTCTATCAGAGATTAAAAACAGTTTCTAAAGATTGAAACAATTTTAGACATTATATCTAGCACTTGATGGGATACAAACTTTGACTTTTAAAGTTCTAGAAAGAATACAGAAATGATGTAATAATACCTACCTGAGTTTCAAGTGCATTTAGGGACTTCTTAAGATTTCAAACTGCATAACAGGTATGTTGATTTAGGGCCTGGAGTATTGAGTAATTCTAGGAATTTCCTGTTTTTAGAAACAAAGAAAAAAAAAACCCTTCCAACCACTCTAAAATTCTAGAATTAAAAGAAAAAATTTTTAAAATATAGAGCCAGGTGACTGAGGAAGCTAAGAGGCAAATAGAGTTTAGTCCCACTTAGTCTATGTTCAAAAATGTATGCCTATTATCTCTGGTAGGAATATTTATCAATTATATATGCAAAGATTAATTTTAATTACATGTTATCAAAATTGATAATTGTGCTATACTTTTAAAATATTCTAACCAGAATACTAGCCTGATCAACACCAAGAAGAAGCTGGAAACAGACATTACTCAGATCCAGGGTGAGATGGAAGACGTGATTCAGGAAGCCCGGAATGCAGAGGAAAAGGCCAAGAAGGCTATCACTGATGTGAGCAGAAAACACATTGATTTCCTTCTTTGATCTATTTCTATGATTACATGATATTTATAGTTCTCTTGGTTTTCTCGCTAACCAGGCAGCCATGATGGCTGAGGAGCTGAAGAAGGAGCAGGACACCAGCGCCCACCTGGAGAGGATGAAGAAGAACATGGAACAGACGGTGAAGGACTTGCAGCACCGCCTGGATGAGGCTGAGCAGCTGGCTCTGAAAGGAGGGAAGAAGCAGATCCAGAAACTGGAGGCCAGAGTAACTAACTTAAATATTATATCTTTTCCAGGCTATTCCACGGGCTGGTTTTAGCAGAAAATGTTGAAAACCAAATCAAATAAAACTTTGTCTTTTTCCCAGGTTCGTGAGCTTGAAAACGAGGTTGACAGCGAACAGAAACGCAACGTTGAAGCTGTGAAGGGTCTACGTAAACATGAAAGACGAGTGAAGGAACTCACTTATCAGGTGAAGTTATCTACCACTCTATATAATTATATTCTCCCTTCTCTTCCCCATTCCCTAGCCTTCCCCATGGAAATGAAAGATAGGAATAACTGTTGGGTTTGAAATGATGAAATTACCTATTCATCAAATCTTTTAGACTGAAGAAGACCGTAAGAATGTTCTCAGGCTTCAGGACCTAGTAGACAAATTACAAACCAAAGTGAAAGCATATAAGAGACAAGCTGAAGAGGCGGTGAGTATAGTTCCTTAAATATTTCTTTTTTTTTCTTCTATAGTCCTCCAGTGGTTACTGCATGACAATTCCCCACACCAACATATTGCCTCCAAGAAACTAGACAAGATTTAGATCTGGGTTCTTTTTCTTGTCTTGCTGGCAACATAACAGACCTTAAATTTGGAAAGGAAACCCCAAAATAACAAAATGAGGAGGAAGTAATCAGCTGATGTCCATAGCCAACATCCTGCAATATTTTCCTTCTTCCCCGCCAAACAGAATCAGACATGCAGATTTCTCTTTCTCTGACCATTATGTCTTATATTCTCAGGAGGAGCAATCCAATATCAACCTCTCCAAATTCCGCAAGATCCAGCATGAGCTGGAGGAGGCAGAGGAACGAGCTGACATTGCTGAATCCCAGGTCAACAAACTTCGGGTTAAGAGTCGGGAGGTCCACACAAAAGTTATAAGTGAAGAATAATCACATCTTGATGCTTCAATGTGACTGAAGAAATGAACATAATGTGAAATTCTTGGTCACTTTACTCTGTAATTATTGTCTACCCTGTCTTTAATGTCAAGGTAATAAAGCCTAAAGAGAAATTTGCAAATCAAAGTTGCATTTGTCTTCTTATATTATTTATATTATTATTATTATTAATTATTGTATTATGTTCCTATATTACTTCAGGAATAATAGGAGTAATAATAACTCACATTTATGTAGTACCTTCAATTTGGAAAGCATTCCTATATTATATCACTTGAACCATGTAACATAAGGGATATTATTATTCCATTTTACAGATTAGTGTACTGAGGCACAGGGAGATTACGTGACTTGTGTAGGGTTTCTGAAGTTTCAAATCTAAGTCTTACTGACTCCAACTCCAGCATGCTATCAAATATGCTACTAATAATTCATATTTGTTGTTTTATGTTTTAGTTACCTCTTTGCAAACTATTTCTCAACTCTCCCTCCTCTAAGAGATGGCATAGCTTTTATTAAATTATTTATTAATTAAATTAAAATTAATTAGTTAATTAAATTAAAACTCATCCTCAGTTTTTTTCCTCAATGACTTTTTATCACCCCTTCAGGCTCAGTGTTGAAAGAGGCAATAAACATTTACCAAGTGCCTTCTATGTGCTAAGCACTGGAGAGTAAAAAAGAGAAAGAAAAAAGAGGCAAAAGATAGTCCCTGCCCTTAAGGGGATCACAACCTAATCCGGGACACAAAAAGTAAACAAGCAAGCTATAGACAGGGAAAACAGGAAATAATTCAAAGAAAAAAGGCACTAGAATTAAGAGGTGTTGGGAAAAGGCTTCCCATGGAAAATGTGATTTCAGCTGAGATTTGAAGGAAGCCAGGTAAGTCAGTAGCTACAGATGAGGAGGGAGAGTATTCCATAAAGACAGCCAGAGAAAATATCTAGAGCCAAGAAATGGAGTATCTTATTCATGGAGCAGCAAGAAGGACCACTAGACCCAAGAGTAGGTAGTGGGGAGTAATTCTTGGAAAGGTAGAAAAGGGTTAGGTTATGAAGTGCTTTGAATGCTAACCAGAGTATTTTATTTTTTACCCTGGTGGCAATAGGGAGCCAATGGAGTTTACTGAGGGGGGGTAACATGATCAAGTCCGTGCTTTAGGAACATCAGTTTGGTGGATGAAAAAAGGATAGATTGGATTGAGAAGAGACTTAAGGTAGGCAGTCCCACCTGAATTCTATTGCAATTGTCCAACTATAAAGTGATAAAGGCCTACATCAAAGTTTTGGTTGTGCCAGAGGAGAGAAAGTGGCATATTCAAGAGATGTTGCAAAGGTAAAATCAATAGGCCTTGGGTACAGATTAGATATTGGGGGTGTGAGGGAGAGAAGTTAAAACTGACATCTAGGTTGCAAACCTGATGGACTGGGAGATGGGACTATGGTGCTGACTTGACAATAATTGGGAAGTTAGAAAGAGGGGAAGATGTAAAGGTAAAGATAATGAGTTCAGTTTTGGATATGTTGAAGATGTTCGCTTTATGTCCAGTTTGAGATGTTGGAAAGGCAGTTGAAGATTTGAGAGTAAAGGTCAGCAGAGAGAATTGGGCAGGATAGGTAGATCTGAGAATCATTAGAGTAGGGATGGTAATTAAATCCATGGGAGCTAATGAGATCAGCAAGTTAAGTAGGACACAAAGAAGAGGAGAAGACTCAGGACAAAACACTGTGGGACACCTATAGCTAGAGGCCATGCTGCTGATGAAAATGCAGCAAAGCTGACTTAAAAGGAACAGTCTAATAAGTAAAAGGAGAACTAGGATAGAGTAAGGCTCTGAAAGCCTAGAGAGAAGAAAGTATTGGGGAGAAGAAGGTGATTTACAATGTTAAAGGCTGCAGAGAGGTCAAGAAGAATGAGGATTGAGAAAAGGTCAGTGGATTTGACAACTAAGGGATCATGGTAATATTAGAGAGAAGAGTCTTGGTGGAATGATGATGTAATGAATCAGAAGTCAGATTATAAGGGGCTATAGGAGAATGAGAAATGAGTGAATGGAGGCACTTGTAATAGATAAGTTTTTCAAAAAGTTTAGACACAATGAGTAGAAGAGATATAAGATAGTGTAGATGGAAGAATCAAATGAGGGTTTTTCTTTTTGTAGTATAGCAAAGAGATGGGAATACTAATAAGCAATACAGAAGAAACAAATAGACAGATAAAGATTGAAGATACATGACAGTGAAGATGTCAAAATGGGCAATCTATTGGAGATAAGGGTGAAATGAGATCACTTTAGAGATCATCTAATTCAACTCCCATCTTTTGAAATACCCGTTGAAATAGCTCACAATTACTCCAAAGTCATGAGAAGACAGGGAAAAAATGTAATAGAATATTCCAAAGGACAAAAAAAAAAGCCCAAAATACAACCCAAAATAACACATCTTGCATGGCTTTGCCTAAAAATCAATTTTAAAAAGGCTGACCTCAAAAGAGAGAGAGAGAGAGAGAGAGAGAGAGAGAGAGAGAGAGAGAGAGAGAGAGAGAGAGAGAGAGAGATTGGAGACTCTTCTAGAAAAATTAAACAAAACATAATTTAGTAGAGCTAAACTTTAAATATCCTAAATAAGAGAAATAAAAAACAAATATAATTATGAAGGTGAAAAGCTACTAACTAAATTCCCTCATTTTTCTAGGTTATTAAAAAAAAGAAAGAGTAAAAAAGGAACTAAGGAGTACTATTAAGAAACAATAAAGATCTAATGGGATCTTAAAGAATTAGGAGAAAAGGATGAAAAACTAATTTTAAAATCTATGGATTAGAACCTCCTCTCACCCACAAGGGGATAGGAATATGGGAACTATTAAATTAACAACCATAACTCTAAATGGGAATGGGAATGGGAATGGAGAAACCCATTAAATGAGAAGATAGAATGAATTAGAAAACAAAACGCAACAATATTTTGCTTACAAGCAATGAATGTACTTGAAACACAAAGATTCATATAGCGTAAATGAAGGGCTAAAGCAAAATCTACTATGCTTCAGAATAAATTAAAAAAGCAGGAGCAGTAGTCATGATTTCAGATAAAGCTACACAAATATAAGTAAGATAAAAATAGATAATCAGGGAAAATACATTACATATATAAAGACATTTATATAATTAATAAACATCAATATTTAATACATATGCACCAAAAATTGAGGTAAAGAACAAAGAGGACCTAGCCACTTTATCCAAGAGTACATGACTAGAGAGAGCCTGGCCCTGTCACAAAAACCTAAATAAAGAACCAGGGTTGGAAATATGAAAAAAGAGACAACACATACCATAAAGAAATTGGGTCAAGAGATGCCTAAGAAGCAAATACTAGAAGAAAGAGCAGCTCCATCATGACTACAAGCACAGTCCCAGAGAGGGAAATGGCTTGACTATAGAACCAGGAGAAGAAGAAATATAATAAATTAAGTAAGAGATTAAAAAAAATAAAATCAGAGCAAATATAGGAATTCTGGAAAAAGCAATGGAAGAAGAATAAATTGCTTAGAAGAGAAGGTGGAAAACTTTGCCATAGTTACATATTCATTGAAAATTAGAAGAAAGTAAACAAAACTCATTGATTTCACAAAAATACAGGGAATATTAGAGTAAAATCAAAAGATACTTTAAAATACATGTTATCTAATATCAAAATCAATTAACCTGAAAAATGAGTCAAGAAAAGGTAATTTAAAGATCATCGCAGTTTCTCAACATCATGACCAAAAAAGAGCTATCATATTCAAAAATCATGAGTGAAAAATGATCAGATTTACTAGAATGAGAGGGTAAAGCAAAAATAGAAAGAATATAATAATAACAACCACTGTTGAAAGAAGCCTCAAAATGAAACAATCTGATGAATATCATAGCAAAAGTCTGCAATTTCTCAGTTAAAAAAATAAAAACGGAAGAAGAAGAAGGAGGAGGAGGAGGAAAAGAAAAAGAGAAAAAGAAGGAGAAAGAGAAGAAGAAAGGGGCAGGAGGAGGAGAAAGAAAGTAAAAAAGAGAAGGAGGAAAAAGGAGAAAGAAAGAAGAAGAAAAGCAAGAAGTTCTAAAGTGTTATTTATTTATGTTGTATGCAGAGTACATTACGCAAAATCTCACCCTGGAGGAATCAAAAGCCAGAATAAGGGTGGAGGGGAGAATTATCAACAATCCTAGCTATGCACGTTATATCATTATAATGTCAGAAAGTGAAGAATTAAGAAACCTCTTGATGAGGGTGAAAGAAGAAAGTGTAAAGGCTGGCTTGAAGCTTAACATAAACAAAAAAAAAAAAAAACAACCCTAAGATCTTGGCAACTGGTCCCCATTACTCCCTGACAAATAGAGGAAGAAATGGAAGCGAAGTTAAGATATTACATTTTTAGGCTCAAAGATCGTTGCAGATAGTGACTGTAGCCAAAGCTATAGCAAATCTAAACAGCATACTAAAAAACAGAGACAACACCTTGCCAGCAAAAGTCCATACAGGCAAAGTTATGGTTTTTCCAGTAGCAATGTATGGCTATAAAGGTTGGACTATAAGGAAAGCTGAATGCCACAAAACTGATGCTTTCAAATTATGAGGCTGGAGAAGACTTTTGAGAGTCCCTTTGATAGCAAGACCAAATCAGTTAATACTAAAAGAAATTAATTCAGGCTATCCACTGGCAGGGCAAATAAAGATGAAATTTAAATACACTGGTCACATAATGAAAAGATGGGACTCATTGGAAGGTGTTGGAAAAGACTGAAGGAAAAAGGGGGTGTAGAGGATGAAATGGATAGTGTCATGAAAACAAGGAATATGAATTTGGACAGACTTTGAGAGATGATGGAGGATAGAAAGGCCTGATGAGCCGTGGTCCATCAGGTCACAAAGAGTCAGGCTGAATGACTGAACAACAGTAAATGCATTTGAGCAATAAGAAAGTCAAGGAGGATGACAAAGTTCTTATATTCTGCCGAGAGAGAAAAGACAAATGTTCTTTCAAAATCAAATGTCTTCAAGGGTTACAGAGGGAATTAATTAAAACAGTAAATCAATAAGCATTTATTGAGAAATTATAATGCCAAGCACTGAACTAAGCACTGAGAAATACAAAAAAAAGTTCCTGTCCTCGGCAGAAATTGAATTCTTATTTAATTTCTTACATTTTTCTTCTAGCTTGAATTCTAATGGAGGAAGGAAAGCAATATGCAAACAATAAGATATATGTAAGATATATACAGAAAAAATAGAATATCTCAGAAGAAAGAAAAAAGGAGAAGAAAATCTAGCAGGAAAGGAAGACTAGGAAAGACCTCTTGAAGAATATTTGAGGTGAGTATTGAAGGAGGTCAGGAGGAATAGCACTCTATATATGGGGGATAGTCAGTGAAAAGGCATAAATTTAGGAGATGGAGCATTGTGTGAGAGAATAAGCAAGTGGCTCAATATGCCTGGATCAAAGGATAAAATGTTAACTGCAAATGTAGAGAGGGATCAGAATATGAAAGGTTTTAAATGTCAAACATCTTGTATTTTATATTGGAGGTGATATGGAGACACTGGAATTTATTGAGTGGGGGGGTAAGGAAGGGTGTCATGACATGGTCAAGTCTGCATATTAGGCAGATCACTTAGCTGAGTTGAAGATGAAGTAGAGTAAGGGAACCAAATGAAAGTTATCATGACAAAATAGGTGTGACATGGTGAAGGACTGCACCAGGGTGATGGTTGTGTGAATTAAGAGAGATTATATACAAGAGGTGTTTAGAAGGTAGAAACAACATGGCTTGGTGACAGATTGCATGTGTGGTGAGCGCAAGGGAGGAACTCAGGAGGAGACTAAGGTTGTGAGTCTAAGTGAATGAGAAGATACTCGTGTCCTGAACAATAATAGGCAACATTGGAAGAAGAGTTCATTTGGAAGACAAAATAATGAGTTTTGTTTTGGATATAAATGTTGAATTTGATATGCTTACAGAATATTCAGTTTAAGATGTCTAAAAGGCAGTTGGTAACAAGAGATGAACAGGACAGAGGTTAAGGCTGTTTATATAAATCTGAGAATCATCTGCATAGGGATGACAATGATCTTGTGGAGATAATGACATTGTCACATTACATAGTATAGGAGGAGACACCAAGAGGTCCCAGGGCAGAGATTTGGAGAATATCCACAGTTACCAGGTGTGACGTAGATAAGAACCAGCAAAAGAGAATGAGGAGTACTCAAATGGGTAATAAAACAGCCAAGGGTGTTATGAAAACACTGTCTGATCAACACTGGCAAAGACTACAGTGAAGGCAATGATGAGATTAAGAAAACATATCATTGGTACCATGGATAGTGCAGTTTCAGTTGAATGATGAAGTTCAAAGGCAGATTGCAGACAGTTTAAAATAGAATGAAGGGAGATAAAGTGGAGACAAGTGTAAATAAGATGTAAGGTGGTTTTCTGCTTTGATAATCCTAAAAGAGGAAAAAAGAGAAGGGAAAAGTTATACACTAGAGAAAAAAAGTAGGAAAAAGTGAGGGTTACTTAATATATTTTTGTAATCAGGGGGGGGATGAAGAAGATTATACAAACATGGACAAGGGAGTAGGAGGAGAGGTATGACATGAATCCCACTCTTACAAGAACTTAAGAGAGGAGAGCTAATGTTTTGCAGACATGCTTAAGCTCTCTCCCCATCTCCCTGCCAGGATTTGGTGTAGATCTACTTCCTGCTTCTATATTGCTTTTTCAGCATCTTCAGTAACTGGCTGGTCACCTTGGGGGTTTTCAAATTTGCCCAGATAGCCCAACCTAAGCTTAGCAGAAACAAATCAAGACAAATATGTTCTTTGTGGAGGAATGAATGGAGTTCTCTGACCAGATTTTTGTTGTTATTGTTATTAAACAGTGGCTAATCCAATCATCCTGGTGATATGAAGCAATTGAGGGCACTGTTCCAATGTATGATTAGAATTCTTCATCTGCCATTGGATTTGTAATAGGGAATGAACAAGTTAATGTTGACTATAAATTCACTTGTAGTGAATAAAATTACAGATATATAATATGAACTAAGGTCTTTGGACCTGGATGAAGTGGAAAGAAACTCCATGAAAACAAATACTTGGATCTCTCTCTCTCTCTCTCTCTCTCTCTCTCTCTCTCTCTCTCTCTCTCTCTCTCTCTCTCTCTCTCTCTTTCTGTCGTTGTCTCTCTATGTCTCTCTGTCTCTGCCCCTCTCTGTCTCTTTGTGTCTCTCTCTGTCTGGGTAGGTGGATGGGTAGGTGGGTGTTTGGAGGGCTTCAGGGGAAGCAGCATAGGTTGAAACTGCATGTTGAGTACCCTCTGGTGGCCAGTAAGGCTTACTGCAGCCCTTCAGGAAGATTCTCTAACATAGACCAGAAAGATTACGTGGAGCCTACGGGGTCAGTGGCTCTAGAGGAGATACCTCATATAGGTAACTTAGATATTGCACTATTCCAATGTATAATCCAGTGACAGACTATCTTTCTGTTAGTTTAAAGAAGGCAGCACTCGATCCACATAGTTGAAGGGTACCATTGTCACATCTCACAGAGCCAGGGTGAGGAGGGTGTTGTTAAGCTCTAAGAGGTTTCAGCAATATAGAGAGAGGCTGCACTAGGCTGATATGGAGTCACAAATGAATAGATAAACCCTTGGGCCCCAGATCACTGTAAAGAACAATTCATGCCAAAAAGCGTAAGATAGTAAGTTCCGAGACCATGGTATTGGGTTAATGTAAAGAAGCACCCTCATCATAGTCTCATTTTCTGGTCAGAGGCATTAGAAACTAGTCTGTAGCAGTGGACAAGGTGAAAGCAATTAGAGGGGTCCTTGGGGCAGCATAGAGAGGAAAGCATTAAGGACCCTAAGCACAAATATTTCTGGCTGGGCTACATGGTATCCTAGACTTCCATGGGCATGCGACTGGGAGCTGCCAACCCTGATATAGTCCATTACTAATTTGCTCAGAGGCCCTCACAAGCTACTGTAAAAGATTGCCTTCTCAATGTAGTAGAAAATATTCCCTGTCTTCAGATTGGCTGCTGTCAAATTATTTATAGGCAATTGGTTTGCATACTCAAAATGGCAGGGAATATTTCTAATTATATCCAAACATCCCTAACGTCCCTAGGAATTATGCTGAGTGTTTAGGTTGCCAAATGTTTTGCCCAAACAAAGGGGACGTGGCTATGGCAAAGACAGATCAGTCTCTATATAAGTGCCCCCAGAGACCTGAGTGTCCCATCTTCCCCAGCAGCCAAGAGGTAAGTGTCGAATGATTTGGGATTAGAAAGAGAATGGAAGAAGGGAGCTTTGATTCTCATTCTATTTTGGCTTTCATATTATAACTTCTGCTGTTTTGAGCAGTCATTTCAGTACAAACTCTTGCCAACATAGATTTTAAATTCTGCTGTCCACCTCATATCCCTTAGTACTGTACTGTGTACTGTATTTTGAAATGTGCTTCAGTAACAAGGACTTGATCTTTTATTTTCTAGTATTGAGTATTTTTCAAGGTGTCTGTACTTTATCTGGCACTAAAAGAGGTAAGATCTGCTTTATTAACTCTCTAAAATGCTATTAAGTTTAGTGGGGAAAGTACTCTGCTGTTGATGTCTTCATCTATTTCTGTGCATATCATTTTTAAGGACATGTGGTCTCTATAGTAATGCTTGTAAGCGCTTAATTTGACAGTAAGTGTGTTGCTCAGTTTGGTGTAATATGTTGCAATATTATAGGACCAATTCACAGAGAGTGGATTTCTATAGTAAGGAACTCAGCTGGGCTCAGACTATTTAATAAATGAGTCCACTTTTTCTGCCTTTATAAAAATGCTTTGAATGCTTCAATATTTTCCAATGTATTTTCTTTAATATGTCCTAGAGTAATAGTCATATAATCCAAAGTACTTTTTTTGTTTAGCAGATGCTGAATAAATATTTAATGAATGAATATTTTGGGATAAATTTCATTCAGAAAACATAAATACATTTAAATCTCAATTTAAAAGAGTAATGTAGATGCTATTTTCTGATTTTCCATTAATACAGTCATAAAGACAGTGCCATGCAATGCTTGTAATGAAAATTCCTATTTTGTACTGTTTTCCTTTTCCCAATCAAAAGAAGAAAACATATAGGAGAGGTAGTCCTTTTCCACTACGAAATTTTCATCCTTTTAATACCAGAGATTTAGTAAGCTTTTGTGGAATTCTCAGTGGGATGGATAGTCAAAGAAAAGTTATCATGAAGAATTGTATGAAATTAAGGAGAGACCAACTCCATGGTTCATAGTTCAACCACAGATGGTTTAATGTGTTACAGATAAACTAAAAGGTTAAAAAAAAGACAACCCAAACTCAAGCAAGGAGGACAAAACATTAGTATATCTATGCACTTAAAAATAAATTACTAGGTTTACATATTGAGCATGCAACGTTAATAGAACAAGAATGTTCACACTCAAAAGCACTGCAGGGGTGAGGAACCTGCAGCCTCGAGGTCACATATGGCCCTCTAAGTCCTCAAATGAGACCCTTGACTGAATCTAAACTTCACAGAACAAATCCCCTTTATAAAAGAATTTACTCTATAAGACTTGGACTCAGTAAAAAGACTGCACTCAAGGACCTTAGAAGGTCATATGTGGTTCCCCACCCCTGACTATGAATATCAATTTTCTTTTCCATAAACCTCAATATTTCCTTTTGAAGCATGTTCCTTATAACTAGAAAGCCTTCAAAAGCAGGAAATAATTGTGGTTGTTACAAAATAATCTCCTCTGTATTTAGCTGGTGATCTTTTTACTTTTTACATATAAAGAAATATAATGTAACATAGTGTAATGTAATATACTATAGAAATTTCATACAAATCACATTTTATTGCACCATTAGTCATCTAAACCTGAGGCAACAAAGAATAATATCATAGGGTTGGGTACCCCAATTTTCCATATAAGGAAACTGAGGCCTAGAGAGTGAAAGATGGCAAAGTTAGCATGTAGTAGAGCTGGGGTTCAAACACCTCTTATTCCAAATCCATTATTCGCTCCATTAGACCACATTGCCTCTCTTAAGTAATATGGAAAAGAGATTTATAGCTTGCTAAAAGTGAAACCCCAAGTTAGCATCTCATTCCATACTAATTCTTTGAATTCTCTTGGCACCAGTGAGTAGCAGCTTGGAGGATAGCTGAATTCTGGCCAAGACTCCAGTTCTTGGTATCATAGACTTAGAAATGGAAGAAATCTTCAAGATCCAACTATAACAGGGGATCTTAACCTAGGGTTCACAGCCTCTCGTGGATAGATTTCAGAGTGTCTATGATTTAGATCGGAAAAAATTACATCTTTATTTTAACAAATCTTTCATTGAAAGGTAGTATTGCTTCATATTATGATTTTTTTTTAGAACAGCAACATTATTCTGAGAAGGGGTTCATTGGCTTCACCAGACTGACTGGCAAAGGGGTCTATGACACAAAAAACATTAAACACCCCTGTCTTAGACCAATCCACCCCACCACTATCATCTTACATATAAGGAACTGGGGTCCAGGGAGATTATCTCACATTTTTTTCATTTTACCTCATAACTTATGCTTACTGCTTTTTCCTCTCCTTTTTCTTCACCTAGGATAATTCTCTAAATTGCAGCCATGAGTTCGGATTCTGAAATGGCCGTTTTTGGAGAGGCTGCTCCTTACCTCCGAAAGTCTGAGAAGGAGAGAATTGAGGCTCAAAACAAGCCTTTTGATGCTAAAACTTCTGTCTTTGTGGCGGAACCCAAGGAATCCTATGTAAAAAGTATCATACAGAGAAGAGAAGGGGGGAAAGTGACTGTGAAGACAGAAGATGGAGCTGTGAGTAAAAATATAGAAGGAAAAGTAATGTTAGGACACTGTTTAGGGATTCCCAATCAGCAGGTTATTTATAAGCTTATAATGATATGTATGGTCTTATTGCTTATTACACAGAGCCAATTACTAGTAGAATTAGAATCTCCTGATTTCTTTTTTCATTTAGTAGAAAGCCTATGTTTTGTAACTATACATAAGCGACATTATATGAGAGGGTAAACCACAGCCAAAAAATATATCAGAGGTCACACAAGGGCCTCAGATCTTCCTAATTTATCTGAAGCAGATTCCTCCTTACCTCAGAGTGTCATTGGGAAGAATGTGTCTTGTAAGTTTTAAAATGCTATATTAATGTAAATTATTAGTATTCCAATCATAGGGAAAAGAGTAGGGCACTGAGAAGGCAAAGATGTTCAGGAGAGAGTGAATAGATCAGTTTGATTGGCGCATAAAGTACATGGAGATGAGTAATCTAAATCTGGGATGATTAAGTTGTTTCCAGATAGTCAGAGGTCCTGAATGGCTGTCAACTTTCTTTGATTACAGACAGGGAGCTGCTAAATTTTTTTGCTCATTTTTTAGATGAGGTGCAACAGGTGTGAGAGATCATTTTTATTAGGCATAGGTGTTAAAATTTCTGTCATCTCCCCACCCTGCAAGGAACTTCCAGATCTTTTCATCTCTCCTTAAACTTTGTGTGGCTCTTCCTCCCTCTCTCCCACTCTGCCACTTTTTGAGCTGAGAATCTCATCTCATATTTCACTGAAAAAGAAGTTAAGGTCATTTTCAAAGAGCTCCATCTTATCTCTTCCTCCTCATTTCACATCACTCAAATGCCTTCCTCCACTCCTTTGCCTTTGTCTCACATGAAGAGGTAGCCCAACCTTGCCAAGGAGGACCCCTCTAAATTCACATGGAATTTTATTCCATCCTATCTTCTCCAGTAAATTGCTCCCTCTATCATCCCCATTTCTCACTTACCCTCGATCTCTGTCTATTGGCAGCTTCTTTGCTACTTATGAATGTATCCATATCTTTCCTGTCTTCAAAAACACGGTCCCTTGCTCCATCCAACCCCACCAACAATCATCCTGTATCTCTTCTCTTAACCAGGCCCTTTAGAGGATCCCTTAGAAATCACCCCCCACCACCACCACCACTCTCTTTAACGTTCTGATGTCTAGGTTCAAACTTCAATGTTCAACCAAAACTGCCCTCTCCAGAGTTACCAGTCATCTCGTAAGTGCTAAATCTGGTATTTTCTCAATCCTCAGTCTTCTTGACCTCTGCTGCCTTTCTCATTGTTGTTCAAATCTTTTTTTCTTGATATTCTGCTCTAATTTTTTTTCTGAAACTACTGTTTCCTGCTATCCTCCTAGCAGTCTCCTTTGCTGAATCTTCACCAACATTACATATGCTAAACGTTGGGGTCTCCAAGCCTCTGTCCTCAGCCTTCTCTTCTCCTTCTATGGTATTTTGCTTGGTGATATCATGAGCTCCCATAATTTAAATTATCATCTCTAAATAGATTAGTCTTAGATTTATTTATCCCTCATCATCATAATTGTTAACATTTATAGAATACTTAATATGTGCCAGGCACTGTGCTAAGTGCTTTACAACTATTATCTCATTTCATCTTCACAATAACCCTGTGACATAGGTGCCAGTATTATTTCCATGCTACAGATGAGAAAACTGAGGTCAACTGGATTTAAGTAACTTGCCAAGGATCACACAGATAGTACATGCCTGGGCTTTATTTGAACTCAGGTATTTCTGACTCCAGGCCCAGAGCACTCTAACTACTGCACCACCCAGTTGCCTATCTACTCCTGATCGCCAATCTTTGATCTCCAGCTGCCGGCTGAACTTCAAAAACTAAGTATCTTACATATATCTTAAATTCACCATATCCAAAATTGAACTTAGCATCTTTTTTCCTCCACATTTCCCTTTTATTTTTTAAGAGAACCACCAGCTTCCCAATCACTCAGGCTAATAACCTTAGTGTCATCTTTGACTCTTTCTCACCATTCATATCCAATCTGTTGTTAAGTCCTATCAGTTCTACCTCTTTAATATCTCTCACATACAACCTCTTCTCTCCTTTGACTGTTTCAGCATTGATATTGACCCTCGTTACCTCATGCCTAGACTTTTGGCAGTATCCTCATATTTGATCTCCCTGTCTCAAGTTTTACCCCGCTCCTGTCCATCTTCTACTAAACTGCCACAGTGACCTTCCTAAAAAATGGATCTAACCATATCACTCTACTTCATAAATTTCAGTGGCTTCCTCAAGAACAAAATATTAAATTTCCTGTTTGCCTTTTAAAGCCCTTAATAACCTACCACCGTCCTACCATTCCATGCTTCTCACACTGCTCCTTTCCATAATTCAGAAACACCAACCTTCTTTCTGTTCCTTGCACAAGACGCTCCAATTCCTGGCTCTCTTGGTTTTCCTTGGTTTTCTCTCATGTCAGGAATTCTCTCCCTTCTTATCTCCATCTCCTGGCATCCTTGGCTTCCTTCAAGTCCCAGATAAAATCTTGCCTTCTGCAAGGAATCTTCCCATGTCTATCTTGTTCAGACATAGTTGTCTGCAAGTTGTCTCCCTCATTAAATTGTGACCTCCTTAAGGGGAAGGCTTTTTATTTCTATTTTTGTCTTTATTTGTATCTCCAGCTCCTAGAATACTGTCTCACATATAATCGATGATTAATAAATGCTGTTGATTTGGCTTGACGACTTAATTATTGGGTCTCCTTATTCACACAAGCTTTGCTACTTATTAGTAGCTAGTGGCTTCAATGTTTTAAAAAGAAAAAGTCACTCTCCACAAAATGACTAGAGTTGCTTGGTTGATGCAAAGTGGCCTCTTTCTTTCTTTGCCAGACTCTCACAGTGAGGGATGATCAAGTTTTCCCTATGAATCCTCCTAAATATGACAAGATTGAAGATATGGCCATGATGACTCACCTGCATGAACCTGGGGTCCTGTATAACCTGAAGGAGCGTTATGCAGCCTGGATGATCTATGTAAGTACACTTTAAGCAGTTCTTTTCATTTGCATGATGTTTTTGAGGAATCACTACTTTAACAAGCTAGATGTCAAATGATTAATATAATCTCCTGATTTCCTATAGACCTACTCAGGTCTCTTTTGTGTCACTGTCAATCCATACAAGTGGCTGCCAGTGTATAACCCAGAGGTAGTGACTGCCTACCGGGGCAAAAAGCGTCAAGAGGCTCCTCCCCACATCTTCTCCATCTCTGACAATGCCTATCAGTTCATGTTAACTGGTGAGATATTCTCTCTTTTAATATAAATAATATTCATAAAGCAGTTTCATTATAATACTTCTGCAAAATATTACTCTTTATCACTATTCAACTATTTTACAGACAAAGAAGGTTCAGAGAGGATAAGTGACTTGTGGAATGTCACACAGCTACCAAGTATCAGGGCTATGATGTGATCTCAAGCCTTTCTTTTTATTGTACTATATAACTTCTTTCTCATATACATTAATCTTTTAAATTATATCCTCCAAAAATATTTCTAAATTCTCAGTTTTTAAAAATAGCAAACATCTTTCCCCTTTCACATATTCAAAGGTGCCAGCCACCCCTCCCTGAGGTGAACAGCTGCTGTGTTCCCTTTGGTCTGTGATTCATCATTGTCAGTTTGGTAAAAAAAAAAAAAAATCATTTCTAGACCCCAAGAACTGCTACTGTTGTACTAGTGGTGACTTGTGCTTTGGTGTTAGTCATGCATTTAGTACTTTTATTTTCTGAATCAAATGTTCAGTTCCAGAAACATTTATTACCATTCTCTACTAATAAATGCTAATCAAACAAAAATGAAAAATTATGTCGTCCTTGCCTTTAAAGTATCTACAATCCACTAGGGATGATAGTTAGGGATATTTGGTCTGACAAAAGATATTCCCTAATAAGAACATATTTTCTTTTCAAGAAACTAGAACATCTCATAAAATTATTGGTACATTGGAAAGTGCTTGATCTTTGAATTCAGAGGATCCAAAATCAATTTCTATATTTCAAGCTTACTACCTTTGCGACCTTGGGTAAATTATCTCACCTCTCTGAGCCTTAGTTTCCTTAACTATAAAATAAGGGGGTTGTACTGGATGATATCCAAAGTCCTTCAGAGTTCTTGAATCTGTGATTCATGATACCATATACATGCATCTATTCAAGCTTTTACAACTTAGAAAATCATAAGGATCTTAAAGATAATTACCTTCAAAATCTATTTTATGTATAAGGAAACTGATACCCAAAGAGATGGATTTGACTGCCAATTATTGACAGAATCAGGTGTCCTGGTTGTTCATTTCCTCTACTCCATGTAGTCTATGCTTGGTTTCTATAAATAGTAACACTATGCATGTATGGATATGGTTCCTCAGGGAGCTACTGGAAGTAGTGGAAAATCTTTACTCGCTCCCCTTATATTCAGAAACAGAATCTAGCCAGATATATTTTCTTTTCAAATATCAAATATTTGATAAATTATAGAAAAAAATGATAAATTCTTTTTATTTTTTAAAAAATGAACCAAATATATTTGTATGCCATTCATTTTAAATCCAGAGGTTGTTTAAGAATTTAAGGGCTCTATTATATGCCAAGCAGTGGGCTAGGTGCTGAGGATACAGAGATATGATTAAAACTACTGTTGCCTTCAAGGAGCTTATAGACTTTTGAGGGCTCTTCAAGTGAGGACTGTATGACCACCTATTCAAGATTCAGTAAACGGGATTTTTGGTCAAGTACAAGTTAATTTTATTCATTTCCACATAAAATTGATAATCAGAAGTTAGCAAGAAAATATGAATTCTGCATACAGAACATATATAGAATACATTATATGTAATGTATATTATAATATATATTAATATTTAAAATATATAAATATATACACATATATGTACAAATATATTAATAAATATTAAAATATATAAGCTCTTTTGACAACTAGATGCTTTAAGAGACATTTATGCTGAATGCCAATTTTCATTACAAAAATATGAAAAAGTTGTCTCACTTTCTCCTTCATAGACCGTGAGAATCAGTCAATCTTGATCACGTGAGTACATTATATGCATTTTGGTGCCGACTTTTCAAATTTTATTAGCTGTATCAAGGATCTTAATTGCTTCATTCATTTGCATTTGGCAGTGGAGAATCTGGTGCTGGAAAGACTGTCAATACCAAGCGTGTCATCCAATACTTTGCAACAATTGCAGTTACTGGGGAAAAGAAGAAGGAAGATTCCTCGGGAAAGATGCAGGTGGGTCGATTACCAAAGGTTGAAAGTCTTTCCCCATGCTCTCAAGTATGGACAAATGTCTAGATATAATTGCTTCTTTTTAAGGGGACACTAGAAGATCAAATCATCAGTGCCAACCCCCTGCTGGAAGCCTTCGGAAATGCCAAAACTGTGAGGAATGACAACTCATCTCGTTTTGTAAGTTTCTTGGTCACTAAGACCCTTTCATGTTGTTCATTAGGGCTAGAGCTGCCACATCTATGAATTTATAATTTCGTTTACTGAATATATTCGATTTGCTTACATTTTTTTCCTCTCAAGGGTAAATTCATCAGGATCCATTTTGGTACCACAGGGAAACTGGCTTCAGCTGACATTGAAACATGTAAGTAACAGAAGTGAAAATATGAATTGGGCTTTTTAGTTTGGGGTGGAGGGCCTTCATCTGAAGATCTTTTTATTCCTGAATCATATAAATTACTAACTTGCTGTTAAAAAGTACTGTAATAAATATATGTTTGTCTTACCCATGAGTGACTACTAGCACTACCCAGAAGATAACCTGATGGGATATTGTCTCCCAGGAAATTCTGATATAACCAGAAAATTCTAGACTTGGAATCAATACCTTTACCTGACAGATATTACCTGATCAGGAGGATACATGGTGGATGTAGTTTTCAGAGAACCTAGATTAGTCTCTTCTTTTCAACAAGCATTTCAACAATTCAGCAAGAATTAATTATATTCCTATCACATGTAAAGCACTGTGCTAAACATTGAGAATACAAGAACAAAAATTAAAAACTATCCCCTTCCCCAAGGAGTTTACATTTTTCCTAGTTCCATAGCATGTAAAAAGGTATGTAAGGTTAAGATAATTTAAGGAAAGTGAGCACTTAAAACTAACGGGATTATAAAGGGCTTTTCTTAGGAGATTATATTCATATTGACTGCCCTTCGCAGCCCTTTCATCACAGGATGAATTTTCTGCCCCAGAGGTCACCCTAGGAAGAAATTGACATGGAGAGTCAACTTTAACAGATGGTGCCTTTAGCATTTCATCCAAATGCCAGAACCTCTTTCAACCTAGAGTAAAGCTGTCTACTACTACTAAGTCTTTACCTCAAAAGATCAAAGAAAGAGAAATGGATCTATATGTTTAAAAAAGTATTTATAGCAATTTTTTTGGCACAAAAAATTACAAACTAAGGGAAAAGCCAAAAGAGCATGTGCATGTGATGGAATATTATCATGCTGTAAAAAATGATGACGGAACATTTCAAAGAGACTCAGAAAGATTTGTATGAAATGAAGCAAAATGAAGTGAACAAAGCCAGGAGAACATTTATATAATGGCAACAATATTGTAAGGACAACTTAGAAAGACTTAAGAACTCTAATCTTCACAGTGACCAACCCATTCCAGAGGACTCATGGACTCAGTGAAAATTGAGACTTGTTTTCTTGACATGGAAATTATTTTGCTTGACTATATATGTACATGTCTATAACAGGGTTTTCGTTTTTCTTTCTTTCTCAATGTTGGAAGGGAGGTATCAGTTAAGAGGAGATAGATTTTCATTGCTTGAAAAAAATTAATTAAAAAAGGTATCAAATATAGTGGCTAGAGTAAGAGAAGAGAGAGAAAATGGCAACCTTAATGCTCCACTGGCAAATACATATCGTTCAGAGAACTAGAGGAAGGCCTCAAGTTCATTTTTATGGGAGCACATGAGAAGACATGAATGGGTTGTTATCTGCAGTCTTGATAGAATAGTAGGGATGTGATCATACATAACTCTGATATATTATTATTCTGTTATGTAGAAATATTATTTCTTCAGTTAAATAAAACCCAAACCTTGGAGGGGGGAGAATAAAGCTTTCCTAAAACAGGCATTCTTCATTGACTAACACCCAGAGTATATCTAAGCACTATTTGGAGGAAAGTCTTGAGTTGAAATTGCCTTGGCCTATTTGCACTTAATCCCATGGTATTATTCTTCTGGAAACTTCTGGGACCATCACAATGCCTTCCAACTCTGAGTAAAGATATCGAAGTCCCATGAGTATCTTAATGTTTATCTCTAAGGTATTTTAACTACTACCAAGAAGCTGTCTTCCTCCAAGAGAAATACACTCACATAGTTAGAAGTGGCTTCAGAGTCACACTTGTGAGCAATTATTTTCTAACTCAAGTATTGTGAACCCCGTTTTTACAAATAGAGAGAGATGCAGTGATTTGCGTACAGTCGTATATAACAAGTTAATAACCTATGACTTGAATTAAAGTCTTATTCTGAATTCAAATTCAATGCTCTTTCCCCGTTTAGAGTGAATCTAATTTTAAGTACTTCTTGAAGGGTGATGTGATTAAAACTGTAGGCTAGTTTTAAAAAACTATTTAATTACTCCTGTCAAACATATATTCTGTGTGTATCTCACATGATCAGAAAACATTCTAGTTCTGTTTTTTAATTTCTGTAAAATTCTTCAAATTTGTTAAAGCTTGCATTTTTCTCCATTTACTTGTCATTTCAGATCTGCTAGAGAAATCTCGAGTTACTTTTCAACTAAAGGCTGAAAGAAGCTATCACATTTTTTATCAGATCACATCCAATAAGAAGCCAGAACTAATTGGTAAGGCAGTGTTTTGACTTATTACCTGGCCACTAATAATCCCCTTAGAAAGTTCAAACTTAAATCATATGCTCTTTACTTTATGTGCTTAGAGATGCTTCTGCTCACCACCAACCCATACGATTATGCCTTTGTCAGTCAAGGGGAGATCACTGTTCCCAGCATTGACGATCAGGAAGAACTGATTGCCACTGATGTAAGTAACATCCACAAAAAAAGTTGGTTGTCTTTCTAACATGAAAATGGTGTCACTGGCTCACTGTCACTATAAAGGATATGCATGTTTGAGTTGTTTTTTAGTAGTGCTAGAAGGGCTCATACATTTATGTCTGACCTTATTTTGACAGCCTTGCGCCATGTCTTGGGATGTACTATTTAGCTATGTAACAGTTTGGGTTTTTTTTTCCACGTAAGGTTCTATGTAATACATCCCATGTATTGTAAGTAACAAATTCATGACACATTGTAACTAAGTATATCAATAAATACTTCCACCTAAAACAAAGTGGAATGTTAAGAATGCTATCCATGATCTCTGTTATATTTCTTCTTTTTATAGAGTGCTATTGACATCCTGGGTTTTACTTCAGAAGAAAAAGTGTCCATTTACAAGCTTACAGGGGCCGTCATGCATTATGGGAACATGAAATTTAAGCAAAAACAGCGAGAGGAACAAGCCGAGCCAGATGGCACCGAAGGTACTAAATAACTATTCATTTGATTTTATATTATGCAAAATCAAAACAGGAACTAATTCTTAACTCATCATCATTGAATATATATGTGTGAACATATATGCAAAAATACATATATATGTGTGTGCATGTATATATGTGTGTACATATACATACATACATATATGCAAATATACATATACACATACACACACTGAACTACAAGACAAACAATTCATACTCTGTATGACTGATGAAACTGATAAGAGGAAGTGTACTACCTGGAGTATTAGACTTGGAGTCAGGCAAACTCGAATTTGAGTATCACCATGTGAACATAAGCAAGTCACTTAATGTCAGGCAACTCACTAAAATTTATCTACTAATTCATCAGCAGACCTGCATTGGCCCACACTGACAAAATCACATTCTTCAAGTTACTATAGCCTTTACATACATCATACATACATGTATTAGGTATGTGTGTATATATAGAGGAAAGTGAAGCTGGTGCTCTTTTTCTCTGATGTCATGGTTCTCTTCAAAAATGAAGGACAAACACAATGTGTGTATATATGTATATATACATATATGTATGTTGTTTATGTAGATAAACAGATATGAATGCAGGGGAGTGAAGGAATGAGCTCATACTGGCTAACCAATTTTTTATATTTTAGCATGAGCACTTATAACTCAGAAATCAACAAATACTACAAATCATTATTGATTGACTAGACTTAAGAAAATGGTGGCCAAAGTGTTAATAATGCAGAATAAACTTAAACATGTACCTGGGGCACTTTTTTTTGAGAGCCAGTGGCTAAAAATTCACCAGCACAATTAGAGGCATTATACTTCTTGATTATACTAAAACAAAACAGCAAAGATCTTACTTTACTTGCCATAACACATATCTAAGTACATAATTTAAGGCAGGTTATCTCACTACCAACAGGAAGCTGGGTAACACAGTGGATAGAGCATGGGGCTTGGAATCAGGAAGACTCATCTTCATGACTTCAAATAGGTCCTCATATACTTATTAGCTGGGTGAGCCTGGCCAAGCCACTTAACCCTGTTTGCTTAAGTTCTTCATCTGTAAAAGAGCTGGAGAAGGAAATGGCAAAGCACTCCAGTATCTTTGCGAAGAAAACCCAAAAATGAGGTCATGGGGTCACAAAGAATTGGACACAACCAAAAAAGGACTGAACCATGATAACAACAAACTAACAACCAGAGATAGGAGGGAAGAATGTGACTCTTGACCTGTAATGATGATGATGATGATGATGATGATGATGATGATGATGATGATGATGATGATGATGATGATGATGATGATGATGACGATGATGATAATGATGATGACGGATGATGATGATGATGTCTATGACAACTCCAAGGACACTTGCAACAAATGCAAAACAAAAATACATTTTGGCCATTGGAGGTGATGAACACTGGAATGGAAAGTATGAACCATGATATTAAAGGGGCAGCACTTAAACCCCTGAAAAGTTTCTCAGTTGTCTATTAAAAGAAAAAAAAGCAAAAGTTGCTGTCAAAAACTTGATTGGTAGGTTAGGAGTAGGGCAAGCATGATAATCTAAGTCTAGTTCATCCTACTCCCACAGTTGCTGATAAGGCTGCCTATCTCCAAAATCTGAATTCTGCTGACCTCCTTAAAGCATTATGCTACCCTAGAGTGAAGGTTGGCAACGAATATGTCACCAAAGGCCAGACTGTGCAGCAGGTAAATTTATTATTTAAACCTTATGAGGGATTGATACATTTTTGACATTCTTCTGGTAGTTCTATGAAGTAACCCTCTGTCTTTGAAGGTGCACAATGCTGTGGGTGCCCTGGCCAAAGCTGTCTATGAGAAGATGTTCCTGTGGATGGTCGCTCGTATCAACCAGCAGCTGGACACCAAGCAGCCAAGACAGTATTTCATTGGAGTCCTGGATATTGCTGGCTTCGAGATCTTCGATGTGAGTAGCCAAATTCTAAATATATCAGTCTACATCCTAACTTGATTTACAGGAACATTCCTTGTTTCTCTAATCTTACTCAAAGTGTTTGATTCACTCAGTTCAACAGCCTGGAGCAGTTATGCATCAATTTCACCAATGAGAAACTGCAACAGTTCTTCAACCACCACATGTTTGTGCTAGAGCAGGAGGAATACAAGAAGGAAGGCATCGAGTGGGAATTCATTGACTTTGGGATGGACTTGGCTGCCTGCATCGAGCTCATTGAGAAGGTGTGTTTGGCCTTTTTGGAAAACTGGTTTAATCCTATCAGTATTCAAGGATGACATTGGTTTTCTCACATGTCTCTTCAATGATAGCCAAGATACCTTTGGTCACTCTTAATTATATTCTACCAGATTTGAGATTTAAAAAGTTGCATTTTGTAATTTGAAAAGAACTTCCCTTCCCCAACTCATATATAGAAAGAACGAAAAAGAACACTTTCTTAGGAGGATTGATACAGGACCTGTTTTAAAGCAGTTAACAAAAAGCCAAGCATTCTGGGCTTCTGTGTGTGTGTGTGTGTGTGTGTGTGTGTGTGTGTGTGTGTGTGTGTTTTGAATTACCTTCTCTTATTATGATTAAAGATATTTAAACCAAATCTACTTCTGATTTTTTATTTTAAATATTTTATAAATGACATATCAGAAAAAAATGTGGTCCTATTATTCTTTGAAATCACAACCAAGCAGAATAGATACTCCACTAAAAAAAAGAAACCAAACAACGGAATTCATTATTTTAATTTTTTTCACATAAATAGCAAATAAACTTGAAAATATTAAAGACTTTTAATTATTGGAGTTTTTAAATCTCAATACAATTATCTTCTTCTGGATCAGTGAGGTTGAATTTAGAGATTAAAAATTTTTAAAGTGGACTCATTTGACTAAGGAAAATATTTTAAAATAAACAGCATTTAAAATAAACAGCATATGACAATAAACTGTCATGGTGAATTTGGATCCTACATATCCTGTTTTCTTTTCTTTTTAGAAACAAAGGTATTCATAATGTGATTGTCTTATAACATGGTGGTAGTGATTGAACTATTGCATAACCTGAGGTACAACTCATTAAGTGGGCAAGATTGCTTTTAATGAATGCAACCAAATGATTTTTTCCCAAATAAAGGAATTTTCTTGATCTGTGACAAGAATTTGCTTAATTTAAGGCTGTGCAGGACCCAAAGAAATGACAATCATGCCAATATTTACTTTTGAAAGAGGATGATTTGAAATCCAATGTCTTTCCTCTGTCTTTTAGCCACTGGGAATTTTCTCCATCCTAGAAGAGGAATGTATGTTCCCTAAAGCAACAGACACATCTTTCAAGAACAAGCTATATGACCAGCATCTTGGCAAGTCCGGCAACTTCCAGAAACCCAAGCCTACCAAAGGAAAGACCGAAGCCCATTTCTCTCTGATACACTATGCTGGCACTGTAGACTACAACATTGCAGGCTGGCTAGACAAGAATAAGGACCCCCTGAATGAGACAGTGGTTGGGCTCTACCAGAAATCCTCAATGAAAACTCTGGCTTATCTCTTCTCTGCATATGCTGCAGCTGAAGCAGGTAATATCTACAATATATTGATTCCTATAAAATTAACAAGTAACATTCCAGAGTCCAGATTCTAATTTAATTGATGCATTTTTTTCCTTCTCAGATGGTGGAGCAAAGAAAAGTTCCAAGAAGAAGGGTTCATCTTTCCAGACGGTGTCTGCTCTTTTCAGGGTACAGTGCAAACTTGATTCAACATTCTTGAGTCAATACCAAGAAATGCTCATAATTATTGCACTTTGGATAAACTTTGTTTGGAGAGTTAAGGAAATGCTCATTTCTTATCCCTGCCACTTGGACATTAATTGTTGTACTGAGGACCCTGAGAAATTAGGCAGTGCAGGAAATCAGCCCTACCTGGAATTTACACGCTATTTCTGTGTAATTAAGGAAAGGTTAGTTTAATACCCAGGAGAATCAAGTAAGTTGAAGTTCTTTGGAAATGTACCCTTGTGGAATAAATAGACCCCAGACTCCTTCACATTCAGCAATCATGAGTAAGCCAGATAAGCTAAAGGAGTTTGTGAAAACCCTTTGGTATCTAAGAGGTGCCTTTTCAGACTCACTCATTATAGTACCTGTTTTTGTCTACATGCCTCCTCCCTTATTCACTCTGACCACGCTATAGTATATATTTCCATTTCTTTCCTTCATCCACATAATCACTACCCATCAAGACTGAGAGGAATTATGAACACGTTGGAAGGGTAGTTTTAGTAGTAGTAGTAACAGCAGCTGCAGTAGTATAGTATGCTAGCATTGGCAAAGTGCTTTATCTAACTTATCTTATTTGATCCAAAAACATATATATGTATATTCATGTGTGTATATGTATATACAAGTATATATGTATATATGTGTACATATGTGTGTACATACATATATACATATACATAGACCTGTTCTGTTTGGCCCCAGAAGAGAAAACTAGGAGAAAATGGTAGAAGTAAAAAGAGAGATCAATTTTGGTTTCAGATAAGAAAAATTTCCAAAAACTTAAATCTATCCAAAAGTGGGGTGAGTTGTCTTTGAGGGGGAGTGGGTTCCTCTACCCTTCCATTCATTGAGGATCTTCAAGCAGAAGCTGAATGACTTCTTGTGGAGATGTTACAGAAGGGATTGATTAGATAAGGTTGGATTAAATATCTTCTGAAATATTTCTCAACGTGACATACTACGATTCTGTGCGTTGGGAATTCCTTTCCTACCTGTCCTATAGTGTTGTTGTGAGATAATACATAGGACAGCTTTTTAAACCCTAAAAAATATAAGGTTGTTGCAGAACACTGATAGCGAGAGAGATCTTAGGTCACCTCTATCACATACTAGCGGCGTGACAATGATGGGTCACTTAAACTCTTAGACCATTTTCTAAGACTATAGGTTGCAGAACAGTTATTGAAAGTTTCCTCTCTGAGATTTCCCAGCAACAATGAAATCACAGGTTCAGACACTAAAATGATATCAGCATTCTTATTTCCTCAAGTGGCACACATTGGTGCTTATTTTAAGAAGGCAACTATTCACAAGGTTATTCACAAGCCTATATGAAATGATATTCCTGCTGGAGGACTGATCTTTAGAAGGAATTTTTGATCAGATATAAGTTGAACAGGCATTTGAGGTCCCTTCCAATTCTGAGTGTGATTCTGATGTGACCTACATGAAACTTGTCATTTGGCCTTCTAGGAGAATTTAAACAAGCTGATGACCAATCTGAGGAGCACTCACCCTCATTTTGTACGGTGTATCATTCCCAATGAAACCAAAACTCCTGGTAAGGGATTCAGATTAAAATATATGTTGGTTATGAGTTCTTTATTTTGCAAGACAGTGAGTATATATGGTGGCTTCTTTCAGGTGTCATGGAACATGAACTTGTCCTGCACCAGCTGAGGTGTAACGGTGTGCTAGAAGGCATCAGAATTTGCCGGAAAGGATTCCCAAGCCGAATCCTGTATGGTGATTTCAAACAGAGGTTAGTCTTTCCTTAGTGTATTTCATACAATATATTAATGCAACCCTTCAGTATTTCACCATTGCAATGTTATAAAATACTGCACCTATCATGTTTAACTGATTGTATAAAGGAGCAAACAAAATATTGCATGGGAGAATAGGAGGGTAGAGGAAAATAAACACTTTTTTGAAGATGGGAAATACACATGGATTAAACAGTGGAGAAACAGATTTTTCCAGGACACAGTTAATGAAATTTCATGAAGGCAGAGTATATAGTACAAAGAATATTAGATTTGGAGTCAATATGGATTCAATTTCTACTTCATTTTTATTCCCTGTGTGACCTTTGACAAGTCACTCCCTCTCTTTTATCTTCAGTTTTTCCATCTCTACAATGAAAGAGTTGACTATGAAATCCTTTAGCTCCTCAATCATTTTGATGTTGATTTTTCTTCTCAGGCTATCATGAGTATTTTCCTTGGATTTATTTTTTGTTTTTGTTTCTTTATCCAGAGTTCTGATTTCATCAAAGAAGGGAACTCACAGAGAGGAAATTCCCTCTACAAATGCACAGAGGCAACTGTTTTACAATAATAAGTTTTAGAAAATTGCCTGAGTGATTGAGATGTTAAGTGATTTCTTCAGGATCATACAGGACTGTGTCAGAGAATCAAAACTCATTTAATATTATTATTATTATTAAAAAATTATTTAAAAAATTATTAAAAAATGGTGCCAGTCACCATTCTAAGGCTAAGATTATAAAAAAAGGCAAAAACATGGTTCCTGCCTTTATAAAGGGTACATTCTAGTAGTGGAAACAGCATATAAATAACTAGGTGTGTATAAGATATATAAATAGCATATGGAAGGTAATTTTTGAGAGGGGAAAATACTGGCAGAGAGAGGATTTGAATTTAGTTCCAAGGTGGGCACTCTCCAGGCATGGAATCAAAACGATCTGAGTTCAAACGCAGACTGAGACATTATGAGCCTCAGTGTGTCACTTAATCTCTTTGCCTCAGTTTCCTCATCTGTAAAATGTGGATAGGAATAATACCTACCTCCTAGGGTTATTGTGAGGATGAAATAAAATAATCATTGCAAAACACACAGTAAGCACTATATAAATGTTTGCTATTTGTTATGCTGAACTACTTCTCTTGAGATTGCTGTGTTCACTAAATTCAATCAGAAATAGTTATTTATTACCTGTCATGTGCTCATTGGAGGCCCCCAAAGCTATCTAGTCTATCATGCTAGGGATATCAAGGCATGTACTACATAGTCATCTGATTCATGGTGTTGCCTTTATTCTGTTGGTGGAGGTTAACTGAAATCAGGCAGCAACAAATGAATTACCTGCTGTACAAATGTTTCTGTGGGTTGTTATAACACTTTCCAATTTGTTTGTTCCACAGATACAAGGTTTTAAATGCAAGTGCTATTCCTGAAGGGCAATTCATTGACAGCAAGAAGGCTTCTGAGAAGCTCCTTGCGTCAATCGATGTGGACCACACCCAGTATAAATTTGGTCACACCAAGGTATAAGCACTAATTTTTTGTCTGACATAATGGCATAAGTGTTTGTGCTTCCTGAAGAATGAACATCGTGATCTTTTCTTTGCTAAGGTTTTCTTCAAAGCTGGTCTTCTGGGGCTCTTGGAGGAGATGAGAGATGATAAACTAGCACAGATCATCACCCGAACTCAAGCCATGTGTAGAGGATTCCTCATGAGAGTGGAGTACCAGAAAATGTTGCAGAGAAGGTAACAATAATAACATAGTGTCTCTGCTTTTGTTTCAATTCTCCTAGAGACATAGAATCACCAAATTTTAGCACTGGAAAAATAAGCATTAGAAAGAACCCAGTCATTCCAACCTCCCACCTAAAGCAGCAATCCCCTAGCTAACATTACTAAAAGATTCTCCTTGCTAAGGAGGGACTCCCTACTTAACACGGCAAAGTAGTACATCCACTTAGAGCCTTGGTCACATCATGATCCACTTGCTCGCTTGCCTCTAATCTCTCCCCACTAAACTATTCTATACATATCTCTTAGAAAATGTTTTTGGGAAGAAAATTTTCATCATGCTACAATCTTGTTTAGGAACATATTGTGGTTTTCAAAGCCCTCTAATACTTGATATTTCCTAACCAAGCCAAATCTTGGTCTTGTTATTCATTATGTCTAAATAAATCAGTTGGATGCTTACTGGGTCCGTTCCTTTACATTACACATTCCTATTTCTGCCCATTCCATTTCCCGCATCTAGAAAACCCTCTCATCTAATCTCAATCTGTTTGTATTCCCTTTAAAAGTGCAGCTCAAAATTAGCAGAAGCAAAGAGATGTCGCTTAATAAATATGATTTCCTGGGTCTAGAAAAAGGATTTGATGCTGGTTATCTGTACACAAAAATACACATATGTATTTTATGTATCTAGGTTATACAAATTATATTTTAATTCCCAATGATAAGTATAGGAATTGAAACACATCAACAAAGTATGCTTACATGATAAGTGTAGGAACTGAAATACATCAGCAAAGTACACTTACATATTTCAATGCATCTATGAGCTCATTGTACTCCGCCATGGCAAGGTATGTCAATGATTGATATAAAAGTCCAAGTAAAAGTCCATTGTCATTGATCAAAAGCTTTATAATCTTGACAGATCTTTTGCATTTTTCATGTGTGTCCTCCCTGTTTCATCATTCAGTGTTTTTGGTATGATCTTTCTCTGTCTCTGTCTCTATCTCTATTTCTCTCTGTATCTTTCACTATCTCTCTATCTCCTCTCTCCCTCTGTTTCTCTATTCTCACTGCATTTTGTTGTTTTATCAGACATTACTACTTGTCATCTTTTACTATCCTCTATAAGATTTTACAACTGAGTTGGTTATCGGAACTGATGTAGCCCTTTACTACAATATCTTTCCACTTGACAAGATGATCAAATATTTTCTGGCTGAGGAGATTTATGAATTCTTGGTTTCCTCGTTGTGATAATTGATGTATATTAAACTTCCTGTTAGCCTCTGATATAATCAATCCTCTTATTCATTTCCTATTTTTAACAATATTAATATATTAGTTAAAAAGGGAGAGAGAATGAAAGACAGGGGTACTTTGCTATTTCCAAAGCAATTACATCTAAGGGGATAATTTTTTTCCTATATTTATCCCTTCTTTTGTAACTGAATTTTTAGGCAAGAGATAATTCTTAGTTTTAAAGAAAAATGTATGTTCATTTTATGTATGTTCGAAATGTTGACTTTAGCAATTTGGGTTTTTTTCATTTGTTTTGTTTTATTGTAGTGTTCTTGACCACCAAAATTTTGGATAATGGAAATTATAAAGGATAAGGGTGAGAATCTCAGATCATGTACAGGGCAGAAAATTCTTTACTTGATGTGAGTTACTTTGTGAATTAACATACCAATGTACTCAGCATTGAACTAGGCACCTACATCTTTACTTATTCATCCTCAGTTCTTTTAGTCAATTGTTTAACTTTTAAGTCAAGCTGAATTTTGGTCTTAAAGATCCCATCTTTCCTTTGCATCAGTTAAGTTACCAGGTTCTTCTGGAGAAACCATATTCAAATATTAAATTAAGGATTTAAATTTAAGCATATTCTTTGAGAGAAAGAGCCAATCTTTATGAATTATGGCCTTAATGAATTAAGGAAATTATTGTTTAGGTCAGGAGAAAGTATAAGTTGTGACTCCCATACTCAAGGAGTTCTCAATCTGGTTGGAGAAAAGAATATGGAAACAATTAGAGAACACTACAAGGCAACATACAATCAAGTATTAATTAGTACATTGCATTGCAGAGTTAAAAATAAAACCTGAGAAGTCTGTGGGGTTTCAAAATAATAGGAAAGAAATGAAATAACTACATACCAGCTTAGTTTAGGAATGACAATCTACAAATATTTCATGATTTTGATCCCCATAGCTCTGCTTCCTCACCTACCTTTGACTCTCAAATCACAAACATATTATTTTGAAAATCAGGTCCTATGTTAAAGAATACTGAACATTGTGTGTGTGTGTATATATATATATTCAAATATGGGTATGTATGTTGTCTTACCAAAAAGACAAATTTTAGTCATTAACTCATCTTTAAGTAGACTTTTTATTCACTGTAATTCATTAGCAAAGCAGCATTAATACAAACTTTATCTAGTCTATAGAAATAGAACTGAAATTAATTAAAATAGGGTAGTATTTACAATAATTCAGTTAAAAAAAATTCAACACCTACCATGTACAAGACACCTGTGCTATGCCCTGATACTACTAGTAATAATAACTTACCTAGTAAAGAGTTACAAAAGCTCATTTTGTCTTTTTGTTATATTTCAGAGAAGCCCTCTTCTGCATTCAGTACAATGTCCGTGCCTTTATGAATGTCAAGCATTGGCCTTGGATGAAATTATTCTTTAGAATCAAGCCTCTGCTCAAGAGTGCTGAAACTGAGAAGGAGATGGCCACCATGAAACAGGAATTTGAGAAAACAAAAGAAAGTCTTGCAAAATCAGAGGCAAAAAGGAAGGAGTTGGAAGAAAAGATGGTATCTCTCTTGAAAGAGAAAAATGACCTGCAGCTCCAAGTTCAATCAGTGAGTATTCAGTATGCAAGTAAGAGGCTACTATTATTGTGTGCATTCTGAAAGGAACATTTCTATTATCCTATAATATTAAATAATGCCTTGGATTGACAGAGAATTGCTTCTTTCTACAAGATACTTAGAAGAATCTTGTTTTTCATATTTTTTCATTCCTACTATAAATTCAACCCACTCATAGGATGTTATCTTTTTCATGTGTTGTTAATCTTTTGCTGATATTTTTATTTAAAATTATTTATTTTTATTATCATCAAGGATATTGCTTTATATCAGAGGTTTTTACTTTTTTTATGTGTGGTATACACCATTGGCAGTCTAGTGAAATCTATGGATCCCATCTTAGAAAGTTTTTCTTAGATGGAGTCCATCTCACATTGGGTAACTAGGCAGCACCATGGATAGAGCACTGAGGCCAAAGTCAGGAAGACCTGAGTCATGTCTAGCCTCAGACACTATTTCTGTGGCCCTGAGCAAGCTGTTTAGCCTCCATCTGCCTCAGTTTTCTCATCTGTAAAATAGGGATAATAACAATACTTGCCTCCCAGGGATGTTGTGAGGATCAAATAAGAAAATAATTGTAAGGTGCTTAGCTATGTATGTACGTGCCTAGCACATAGTATATAGTATATAAATGTTAGCTATTATTTTTAAATATATAAAATAAAAATGCATAGGATTAAAAAGAAACCAATTATGTTTGAAAAGTTATTGTTTTAAAATAATTTTATGGATTATGGAGATTGGTGTCATAAAAAGAATTTAATAAGAAGTCTTTTCCTATTCTTCAAACAGTTCATGTAATAATGGAATTAATTGTTCTTTGATAGAATTCATTTATAAATTCATTTATTCTTTAGGGTTTTATTTTCCTCTGAGAGTTCAGTTATGGCTTTTTCATTGAGTTATTTAAATTACTTCTCATTCTGTTAATCTAGGTATTTTATTTTTTATAAATATTGAGCCATTTCATTTCAATTCAGTTATCAGTTTTATTAGTATTTAGTTGAACCAAATGGTTTCAAATAATTTCCTTTATTTCTTTTTCCATTCTTGTGAATTCTCATTTTTCATTTTGGCAATTTGATTTTCCTTTCTTTTCTAGTAAGATTGTTTGATAATTTATCCCTAAAATCCAGCTCCCAGTTTTATTTGTTAATAATCCAAGAAGCTTTTTTTATTTTCCATTTTGTTAATTTTTTTTTTTGGAATTTACATTTCCATATAATTTAGAGTATTGTATTTTCTCGGGTTTTTTTTAAGGTATATGCCCAATTCATTTATTTTGTTTTACTTTTGTTGATAAAAGCTTTTAGAGAGAGAAATTTCCCTTCAGGACACTTTTGCTTTTTCCCAAAGAGGCAGCTAAACAGTGTAGTGGACTTGTAGTCAAAAAGGCCAGAGTTCTAATTTTGTATGTATGTGTCCTTTGCCTCTTTCTTGATCTCTGAAATATGGGCCTGGTAGTGGTATCACTGGGGCAAATACTTTGCTGAATCATTTCTTTACAGGCTGTTTATTGTTTGGGGTGTGTGTAAGGGATAGGTGGTAGTGATCAGTAAAAAAAAATGTTATGCTTGCTTTGTTTTTTATGTTTTAGTGATGGTGGTTTCTTTGCTATTTCTCAAACAAGACACTCCATGCCTTTCATCACCTGTCCCTCATGCTTAGAATATTCTCACTTTTCATTTCTGCCTTCTGGCTTCCTCAGCTCACATTCTACAAAAGTCCTTTCCTGATCCTTCTCAATACTAGCACCTTCCCTTGGTATGACCTCTACTTACCCTGTATATTTCTTGTACATACATAATTGTTTGTATGTTGAACCCCCATTAGACTGAAATTCTTGAGGACAAGGGATATTTTTGCTTTTCTTTGTTTCCTCAGTGCTCAGTACTAAGTCTGGCACATAGTAGGGACTTAATAAACATTTATTGACCTGGAGAAGCAGTTACTGTCTCAACAACAGGAAAGCAGAGACAGTGAGGTTAAGGAATTTTGAGTAAACCCAGGTCTCTTGAATCTCACCCAGTAAAGCATTTCTTCTAGTAGATTTTATCACTTCTTTTCACCCTTAAAGACAATCATCCCATTATCTATCTATGTCCTATTTCTTATGAAATATTAGTTAGGTTTCTATATGTAAACACAGCTTTGTTCCTATTTGTCTTGGGAATTTTTGAAGCCAACATAATAAAATTAGCTATGTTTCTTTAAAATGAAGAACATTCATCATCATGCAGCAAGTATGTCTTTTTCTCTTCAAAGAACATGCTTAAAGTTTAAGTCCCTAAGGCAGTAGCTAAATGCATTTTCTCCATAGGAAGCTGATAGCTTGGCTGATGCAGAGGAAAGATGTGAACAACTTATCAGGAACAAAATCCAGCTTGAAGCGAAAATCAAAGAATTGACTGAAAGAGCTGAAGAGGAAGAAGAAGTAAATGCTGAACTGACAGCCAAGAAGAGGAAATTGGAGGACGAATGTTCAGAGCTTAAGAAAGACATTGATGATCTTGAGCTGACGCTAGCCAAGGTGGAAAAGGAAAAACATGCTACAGAAAACAAGGTCTGAGTTACATTCTTTGTATTTACATCATAACTGTTCAGCGTTATTGTTATAGACACATAGTTCATATATTTTGTGTTTTAAAAAAACAATCTCACTGTCCTCTTACTAAGGTAAAAAACCTCACAGAGGAGATGGCAGGGCTGGATGAAACCATTGCTAAGCTCACCAAAGAGAAGAAAGCCCTCCAAGAGGCCCATCAGCAGACCCTGGATGACCTGCAGGCAGAGGAGGACAAAGTGAATACACTGACCAAAGCCAAATCCAAATTGGAACAGCAAGTGGATGATGTAAGTCTTAAAAATTTCTTTCTTTCTGAAAGAGAAGCAAAAAAAAGGTATTTTAATATTTGAAAACTGATTACATCTTTCCGATTCAGCTTGAAGGATCACTGGAACAAGAAAAGAAGCTTCGCATGAATCTGGAGAGAGCAAAGAGAAAACTTGAGGGTGACCTGAAGTTAGCCCAAGAATGCACAATGGATATGGAAAATGACAAAGCCCAGCTTGATGAAAAACTTAAAAAGTAAGCAGCTTTGAATACAACTCTGGAAATGGAAAGAACAGCAACCACACAAACTGAACACTGCAATTATAATGACCAAGCTTGACCCAGGAAAAAGATAAGAAAATAAGCCTTTCTCCTTTCTTTGCGAAGTTGGAGGTGAAGGGAGTAGAATATTTATGGGAACTGTGAGTGTGAAATATTGCAAATCCAATCAAATTCGTTTTATGTGATGGTTAGTTTTGCTGAGACACTCCTTTTCTTTTTATTCTTATTTGTGAAAGACGGGTAAGAAAGGGAGAAGAGGAAAATGAAATTTTTGGAAACGAAGGTGATGTAAAATCAAAAGATAGAAATGTTTTAAAACAATTTTGCTTTTGGTATGTAGTGAGGAAAACAATGTCTGTACGAGATTGTCTTTTTGATTCGAATGAGTCAACCTGTAATCCTGTAAACCCTACCAGTAGGGAAGCTAAGCCTAGTATATCACTTGAGCTCAGGAATTCTCGGCTGCTTAGCCAACTGGGCGAATGCACTAAATCTGTCACCAGTCTTGCTCCATAAGCAAGAGGGCAAATCAGGCTGTCTAAGGAAGGGTGAAGAAGCCCAGTTTGAAAATGGAGCAGGTCAAATATTGTGTGTAGCCTATGGGTAGGCTCTGAATTTCCAGCTTGGATGAGATAAGGAGATCTAGACAAAATAAAATTAAAAACTGCTTATTGTTCTAAAAGGAAAGAGTTTGAAATCAGCAACCTCCAAAGCAAGATTGAAGATGAACAGGCAGTGGAAATTCAACTACAGAAGAGAATTAAAGAGTTACAGGTAAAGTCTTCACTTCTCTGGATGCCAACCCTCAGAGAATTAGCCATCTATAGGAAGGAGCTGATGGGTCTGTTTTCCCCTATTTCCAGGCCCGCATTGAAGAACTGGAGGAGGAAATCGAGGCAGAACGCGCCTCTCGGGCTAAAGCTGAGAAGCAGCGCTCCGATCTGTCCAGGGAACTCGAGGAGATCAGCGAGCGCCTGGAAGAAGCTGGCGGGGCGACTTCAGCACAGGTGGAGTTGAACAAGAAACGAGAGGCTGAATTCCAGAAGATGCGCAGGGACCTCGAAGAGACCACCCTGCAGCACGAAGCCACAGCGGCCACTCTGCGCAAGAAGCACGCGGACAGCGTCGCTGAGCTTGGGGAGCAAATCGACAACCTGCAGAGGGTCAAGCAGAAACTGGAGAAGGAGAAGAGCGAACTGAAGTTAGAGATTGATGACCTTTCAAGTAACATGGAAATGATCTCTAAAGCTAAGGTAATGTAGGAGCTTACATAAAGCTTTGTTACAAATAAAAGTAATCCTCCCTTCTTTGTAGAAGTGGACAAATGGGTGTGGAAAACTGTGTAGACTGTCATATTTGATTGATTGGGTTTTGCCAACCTGCTTGTTTTCTTTTTCTTAAACTGTTGATAGTTTGCTGGGTAGAGAATATTGGGAAATAAAGATGAAATTTTTAAAAACGGTTTTGAGAAAAACTTAACATCCTTAAAACCAATAGCAAAACATGCTAACATATCTAATTCAAGAAAATAAAATAAAAGTAATCAAAAATAGAATAACTATCCCTTGGATAACTAATTTTTTTCATAGCGTCTCACTCATCTTTCTCAGTTGTGAGAAATTCTAATTCTTATTTTCTGTCACACCTGTTCTACTTGTTCAAGTATGCTACCTGCTACAAATGTTGACCTTAACTAGGAGCAAAAGAACTCTCTTCTTTCAAAATGATACAATTGTGGGGCATATTTTCTTCTATTTATTTAATAAAGACTAGCTCCAGGTTATTGGAAGCTATTGACTAACCCACAAACAGGACAGCAGTTGTCCAGTTCTAAACTACCAAGTAATGAAGACAGGTCCCTAAATCTGTCAAAACTTCTAGGGTTCTCGGAGAGATCTTAGTTATATCTGGAACAGACTTACAAATCTACCAGGAAGTTGGAACAGAGGAACTTAATTTTTAGGGGAATGTGATAGTACCCAAGAAGCTTTATAATATATTCAGACACACAGAATTCCTATGACAGATTGGAATCTGTGACTCCAAGGAGAAACTGACCAGCCTACTCCTGAGTTCTGCCTTAGAAGACAGTTGTGATGTAGGCTTTAGAAGATCCAGGTTCTGGTTCTGACTACCATTTTCTCACTGTATGAACTAGGCCTTGGGTGTCAGTTTTCTTGTTGATAAATTGAGTAAGCTAGATTAAGTGATCTCTAAAATCTCTTTCAGCTTAATATTTATGATTCAGTTTTTCCCTGAATCTGCTGGAAGTTCTAAAGAAGATTGACTGGGAGTGGGAGCAAATCTCCTGAAATAGGATTATGAGTTTAAAACTAGAAGAAACCTTAGAGTTCATTTAATCCATTTACATTTACATATGAGGAAATCAAAGTACAAAGATTTTAAGTGACTTGTCCAAGGTCACACAGCTAATAAGTATCAAAGGCTGGGAAAGGATCCAGATCTCCTTAAGGACAAGTCCAGTGCCCTAATCTACTGCATCATGATGCATGATCCTAACCTGGACTTAGACTCCAAAGACAGTCAGAGATCTAAAGGGTAGGAAAAACTTAAAAGAGAATTAGGGTCTTGAGAACATTTAGAAAAATGCAGTTTCAACACTCCTATCCCAAAGAATCATGAGATCTCAGAGATGAAAGGCAAAACAGAAGTCATGTAAGCCCACCCACACTTGAACAAGAAGCCATTCTCCACTACAACTGACAAATAGTTGTATTGCCTTTGTCTGAAGACCTCTAATGAAAAGCAACGCACTGCCCCCTGAGGTAGCATTTAACTTTTGAATAGCTCTAATTGCTATCAAGTTTTCCTTATATAAACCCTAATTCTGCCTCTTTGCAGTTTCCTACCATTGCTTCTGTTGAGATGCAGCAGACCACCTGACAATCTTTCATTTCCTTCTGGATATATCACTCTCATATGAATCACTAAAAATTAGTAATAATAATCAAGTCAAGCAAGTCTTATTCAGTTTGGTCACCTAGATATATATTTCAGGAATAAAATAGATCTCTTCTGTCAGGTACTTTTGAATCACCTGGAAGATTGATTCATTGACTTCTTTTTCCATTGCCTCAGACAGATATTTGGGAAAGACCCTAGCCTTAGCCTAAACAAATCAAGGTCTCCCACTGCATCCAGGGCCATCATCAGTTGTCTTGACCTATGTCTTGCCACTGGGCTCCAATGATTCTGGAGGAGAAAGTGAGGCTGATGACTTTGCACAGCTCTACCTCACTAAATCCAGTTCACTTGCAAGACAAGACGTCACCCAACTGATGTCTTTGGTCTTCTCCAAGAACAAAGGGCAAACAATAACAACTTTCCCCAAATCTCTTATAGTGTCTGTCACTTTCCAAAACTAAGTGTTAAAGAGAATACCATTAATTTCTCTAGATCGCCAAGGCCTCTGAGAGTCACTATTTTAAGGGGATGTCAATTCTGGCATGTTCATTTTCATTATTTTATAATCACTTCTAGTAAAATATGTTGTATTTTAAAGTGGCTTAAAGTAAAGTTTTCATTCTTCTCACTGTGCTCAGAGCCTCCTCATTTTCTCCTAGGCAAATCTTGAAAAATTGTCCCGAAGTCTGGAAGATCAAGTTAGTGAGCTTAGGAACAGGGAAGAAGAACAACAGCGTCTGGTCAATGAGCTGACAGCCCAGAAAGCACGACTGCAGACAGAAGCAGGCAGGTTTCTTTGTTGGGTCTATGTTGTGCTTGTCCTCATTTTTGAAGAAGACCATGACATCAGAGAAATGATGACGTGACTTGCAATTGACTTTGATTTGAGTGTTCAAGGTCACCAGCCTCACTTTCTCCTCCTGAGCCATCTAGATCCAGTGACCAGATATTCATCAGGATGACTGGAGATGGCCCAGGATGCAATGGGAGACTTTGGACTTTTTAGGCTAAGGCCTTTTCAGGGACTCAGAGGGAAGTAACACCCATTCAGTGAATAGGCCTCTTTAAGAAGTTGTCAGGGAATGGCCCCTTTAATGAGCCAAAGGAAAAATAACTAAATCAAGCTGGAAAGGAAAGGGAAACAGTTACTATTGATAATTACTGTAAGCCAGGAGGGTCCAGAAAACAGTCATTAAGTGGAGTTTGGGCAGGGACCTGTTGTTGTCCAATCAATGGGCTTCAGGGTGCACTGGGTTTAAGGAGAAAGGAAAGAAGGAAGGAAGGAAGAAAGGAAGGAAGGAAGGAAGGAAGGAAGGAAGGAAGGAAGGAAGGAAGGAAGGAAGGAAGGAAGGAAGGAAGGAAGGAAGGAAGGAAGGAAGGAAGGAAAGAAGAATCTAGACAGTAAGCCACAAGTTAACTAGGCAGCCTCTGGACATCCAAATTTACCTTTCTTTGGAGAGGAGAAGGAAGGGGAGAGGGAGACAGAAGGGAGAGGATGAGCTGAGTTACCCAGCTAGCTGGATCCCCACTTAGGCAGCTTGGTCTACTCACAAGTGGTGTTCTTCCTTCATTTTCAAAGAAGACATCAGATAAATTATGACATGATGTGCATTTGACTTTGTTTTGAGTGAGGGAAGGCTGTGCAAGGGCACCAAAAGATATAGGAGGCAGGACACCGTAGCGAGGATCCTGAAGAGTTCAACATGGAATCTTCCAACTTTGGGCAAGGCACCTCATCTCTCTTAGTCTTCTTATCTATAAAATGGAAGTTATTGGAATTAGATGAGATGACTTCCAAGGTTCATTCCAGTTCTAAATCTATGATCTTATAAATGGTAAATCACACAGAACTGAAAAGAAAATCTGGGTTAGAAGCAGTATTTCCATTTTGGAAGTGAGAAATGCATCTCAAAAGGCAACTATTAGTGTTCATGAAAATAATCAGAAAAGACTACAAAATCTATAGAAATTAGGGGTTTTTTTTATTCATTAGGCATAACAACAGCAACAAGCAGGAGTACATTCTAAAGACAGGGATATGTGAGCCTTTTTTCTTTGTCTTTTGTCTCTCTTTTCTTTGTCTGTGATCCTAATTAGATGTTCCACTTTGTTAATTTAGGTGAATATTCCCGTCAATTAGATGAGAAAGAAATTTTAGTCTCTCAGCTTCTAAGGGGTAAACAAGCATTTACACAACAAACTGAAGAACTGAAACGGCAACTGGAAGAGGAGTCTAAAGTCAGTAACTGATGGTGACTTTTGTTGTCTTTATTTCTTTTTCTGTTTATGTGTATTTTTGCATCTCAAGATTTTTTCCAGTACTTCATTCTTCTATACTGATCAAAATGAAGATTCCCTCTAAGCAAATGAAACTAACACATTAATATTACCATTTTTGTAGGCCAAGAATGCTCTGGCCCATGCCCTGCAGTCATCCCGCCATGACTGTGATTTATTACGGGAACAATATGAAGAGGAACAGGAGGCAAAGGCTGAGCTGCAAAGGGCGTTATCCAAGGCCAATGGGGAAGTTGCTCAGTGGAGGACCAAGTATGAGACAGATGCCATTCAGCGTACAGAGGAACTGGAGGAGGCCAAGTACGTAGAATGAACTTAAGGACAAAGGACAGGGATGACTTGGGCTATGTCTAATGATCAGTTGCACGGATGTGTGCCTAACAGTCACTGGCCTTAAATCTAGTGTTAAAGGACATGGAGTTAGTCTAAAGTATGTAATACTCATCCTTAAAGTAGTTTAAACCAGAAGCTTCAGAGGTCCTTGTACACACACACACACACACACACACACACACGCACACACACACACACGCACACATGCACACACACACACGCACGCACACACACCTTACCTAGTATATGTAGGACCCCTTTCTGAACACTAAAAAAAATCTTTTTAACCAACAAATTAAGCAACCAAGCATTTATTAAGTATAAACTACTGACAGAGGAACCGTGCTGTGTGCTAGAACTACTAAGCACAAACTATGGATCAGGCATAAAGCTGACTACAGAAACAAAAGCTGAAAAGTGTTTACTTTCAAGGAGATTTTATACACACACACACACACACATGTATATATATATGTATATACATAAAATCTCCATATATGCACGGATATGTACATATACATACATAGGTATGTGTGTACACATGTGTACATGCGTGTGTACATATATAGGTTTGTGTGCATGTATACATGTATGTGTGCATGCATGCATGTGTGTATATACATATAATATATAAGATACATATGTATATATATAAAATATCAGCTACGAAAGTAGATTTGGAGGAGAAAGAGGAAGAAAGACCAGAGAGGGCTTCATGCAGAAGGTGGAATTTAAGTTCAGTTTGGAAAGAAAATAGAAATTTTCAGAAGACAGAGGTTTTAAACTGGAACAAAATCAAAATGAGTCACATAGCCAATCTAGGTCAAATGACTAGTCCTGCTTTATGGAGTTCTGTTTTATTTGCTTTAAAATAAGAGGAAATGGATGAAACTGTAGCCATTTCAATACAGAGAACATATTATTAAAAGGTTGTGAAAATATCACTGAATGAATGAAAGAAAAACCAATTGAGTGCTTAATGTGTGCCAAACACTAAGCACTGAGGATAGAAATACAGAAGCTTTTATCCAGGAATTCTCTAAGCATCCTCTCTGCTGTTCCCCTATGCCTGCAATGCTCTATGTCATCTGTCTGACTACTGACCTCCCTGGCTTTCTTTAAGTCCCAAGTAAAAACAACTTTCTATAGGAAGTTTTCCCTAACCCCTCTTAATTACAATGACTTCCCTCTTTTAATTATTTCCTATTTATCCTATATATAGCTTGCTTTGTATATATTTATTTTCATGCTGTCTCCCTCATTAAAATTGTAAGCTCCTTGAGCAACTGTTTTTTTTCTTTTTTACATCTCCAGCACTTAAATCAGTACCTGGCACAAAGTAGGTGCATAATAAATATTTATTGATTGGTTGAAAAGCAAAGGCAATCCCTGCTATCAGAAGCTTATATTCTAATAGAGATTAACACACAAAGAAAGGGGCATTTCAGAAAGTTACTAGGATGATGAATGAAGCTGTAGTGGGAATAGATTCCAAGAACAATGACAATTGATTTGGTCTTGATTCCAGAACCAGGAGTGGAAGGGACAGAGAACAGTATGAGAGCAATGGCAAGGTGAATAGACAACGTATCAAGAGAGTAGGGAATGAAGTGAATCAGGACTGAGTCCTTCTTGACACAGTGTACCAGATGAGGCAGAAGCTAATCAGGAGAGCAAGTTGGAAATATTTAGCTTGGAGTCAGCAGATCTGAGTTCAAAACTTGCTACTAATACTAGCTGGGTGGCCATAAGCAATTAATTCACTTCAATTCTTTGAACCAGTTTCTTCATCTATAAAATAACACTATTCACTTCAGGGCTACTGTTGTGAGGAAATCACTTTGTTAACATTAAGTGCTATAGAAATATGAGGCACCATCAAAAAAATTGCATGAAAGCAATAAAATCATAATTGTGCCTTCTGCTTGCCCCTTCAGGTCTCTAGGTCCAGTTCAGCAACGTAGAAAATTACCTTTATTGCCATGATTTGGAATAACTTGGTTCATTAACTGTATAGAAATATTTCAGTTATATGCTTCTTCAGCTAGGCACTCTAACCATCAATGTAAGACGCTAGATCTTCTAAAACAATTGAATCTAATTCCCATTGGACATTTTTATTCAGATCTTGCTCATTCACGCTTTTGAATCTTTCCAGGAAGAAGCTGGCCCAACGCCTACAAGATGCTGAGGAACTTGTAGAAGCTGTGAATGCCAAATGTGCTTCCCTTGAAAAGACCAAGCAACGGCTGCAGAACGAAGTGGAGGACCTCATGCTTGATGTAGAGCGGTCCAATGCTGCCTGCACTGCTCTCGATAAAAAGCAAAGGAATTTTGACAAGGTATGCCCAGGTCATAGCTTTTGCTTATTTCACCCTATCTAATTTAATTCACTGCCCAACCAGACCGTTCCTGTTGTCTAGGTGTTGTCAGAATGGAAGCAGAAATATGAGGAAACTCAGGCTGAGCTCGAAACTTCTCAGAAGGAGTCCCGGGCTCTCAGCACAGAGCTTTTCAAGATGAAGAATGCCTATGAGGAATCCTTGGATCACCTGGAAACCCTGAAGCGAGAAAACAAGAACTTGCAGCGTGAGTATTTTTTAAAAACTTTCTACCACCTAGATGCCATGGCAGACCCTTGGCCATCTTCCAACCAACCTTCTATCTATTAACCAACAGAGGAGATATCCGACCTCACTGAGCAAGTTGCAGAGGGAGGGAAACAACTTCATGAATTGGACAAAATAAAGAAACAAGTGGAACAAGAAAAGTGTGAGCTGCAGGCTTCCCTTGAGGAAGCTGAGGTAGGATTATAGGACTTTCTAGCTGACTGTGACCTTAGATTTCATCTAATCTAAGCCTTCATGAATGAATGGATGCATGCGTGTGTGCATGAATGGATGAATGAATGAATAAAAAACAGTTTTTGTGTGTTTACTATGAACTATTTACAACTACTTCATGTTTACTATGAACAAAGTTTGAAGTATAAGTTGAAAGGCAAAAGATTCACAGTTCTGAAGAAGCTCACATTCTAATAGGAGAGATAACACATACAACATGTTCAACCTGCAAGTTAACATGGAAATGTCCCATGGGTTTTAGAGTGAATCAACAAAGTGGGTTGTAACATCTTTTTTCATGTTATTTCACTGATAAAGCCATATTCCTATCTGATGCTGGACAATTTCACAGTGCCAAAAGCTTAGTTGGCAAGAACTTCCTTTTGTGGCTGTTGAGAAGGCAAGGCCTGAGAAACTTCAGAAATAGTTGCCAGGTTTCAGCACCATCTGGCATCTCTGGATAATGGTTGCAGAGAAGTTTTGATGGGGTGGGAATATTGGTACTAGTGGTGGTAGAAGCAGTTGCTGAAAGGGTACTACTATTGTCTGGGCTCTTGTACTTTAGGGTCCTGGGTTTTTGTATCATAGTCTAAAGGGAGGCAGTAGTGGTGGTATTTCATCTGACTTGGCATATACCATTCCTGTCTCATTTCCATTACCCACTAATATGTAAATTTTAAACATTTTTGGGCTCTATTATTTCAGATATGAAAGCAAAAAAACCTTCTATGCTCCTTGTGCTTTAACTAAAACAAACCTAAGGAAATGTGGATTTAACACACTAGATTACATTTGCATAATACTGTAGAGTTGACACAATATTTTCCTCATAACAACCTTGTGAGATAGGTACATTAAGTATTATAATAACCCATTTTATAGATGAAAAATTTGAGGCATTGTAAATTAGAGGATTTGTCCACACAGTTAATGTGTCAAAACCAGCATTTAATCATGGGTCTTCTGACTGAGAGTTCATTCTGTTTCAATTCGTTGTCTTTCCACTTTCAAAACAAATCATTTAGGGGTTGATTTTATAAATCCAACTTATATATAAATATAAAGTTAAATAATAAGTTACCCTATTTTGCTTAAAATTTATTTCTAAAAAGTTACTTTATTCAGAATATTTCCAATGTGTATGCATAAATCTGTATGTGTTTATATATGTATATAAATAGATATGTGTATATATTGCATAAAGTGAGGCATGCTGGTATTAACATGGAGATGGAGTTGAGTCCAGAAGGGATTTGATTCCTAGCCCCTAGATTTCAAAAATTCAAGCAGTAATTGTTTTCTATTACTAATTCATCTTCATTTAGGCATCTCTTGAACATGAAGAGGGAAAAATCCTGCGTATTCAACTTGAGTTGAACCAAGTCAAGTCTGACATTGATAGGAAATTGGCTGAAAAAGATGAAGAACTTGAACAGTTTAAAAGAAATCACATTAGAATTGTGGAGTCTATGCAAAGTACACTGGATGCTGAGATCAGAAGCAGAAATGATGCTCTGAGGATAAAGAAAAAGATGGAGGGAGATCTAAATGAAATGGAAATTCAACTGAATCATGCCAACCGCCAAGCTGCAGAGGCCATAAGAAACTACAGAAACACCCAAGTACTACTAAAGGTAAATGGATTTCATTAGCCTTTCAAGTGAATGAAAAAAATGTTGTCAGGCCTAAAACAGTTTTTTAACAGCCTTCCTTTCTACAAAGCTATGAAGTAGGTACCATGTGACTAATTAAATCATAGAAATTTAGCATAGTAGAAATATTAGAAGTCATTTAGTCTAACTCTTTTTAAATTTAGCATTGAGTAAGCAGAGGAATCAAAGTGATTATGAATCATTCCAGGTCACATAGGTACTAAGCATCACAGAATTTCAGACTTGGAAGGAATTTGAGGAGTTTTCTAGGTCATCCTGTACCCAAACAAACATCCCAGACATATGGAGAGAACATATATGTCATGGTCATCTAGGCTTAGTTTAGAGACTTCTTTCACTTTTGAATAGCTCTGATTCTTAGGAAGTTTTTACCTATTCCATTTATTCTGTTCTCTTATAGTTACCAAGGAAGCTTTTACCTATATCAACCCTAAATTTTCTTCTTTGCTTCTAAGTTTATTCTAAAGCTAAGCATTATTAGTCTAAACTCTCCTCCATGTGACAGCCTTTTAAATTCCTTAAGAAAGTTCTGTTCCTCAGAACTCAGTTTTCTCTTCTCCAGGCTAAAAATTCCCAGGTCTTTCCACTGATCATCCCCTGGGAAGACCTCAAGGCCTTTCACCTTATTTGTTTTATGTGGCAACCCATCTAACACCTGAAAAGGTTATTATGCCTTCTGAAGTGTTCGCTTCCTTGAGCTAAAAATCCCCAGTTCTCTCAACCAATACTGAAATGGTATGATTTCAAGTTCACTCCCCTTCCTGTTTACACTCTACTTTATGCTATCCAAATTGATAATGTTCTCCCTAAACTTTGGCACACAGAACTGAACATAATATTTCAGACATGATCTGACCAGAGCAGGAATCCCCTCCTTCATTCTAGAGTCTACCCCTCAAAATTTTGGACCAAGATTACATTAGCTCTTTCATTTACCATATTGGCACAGTTAACTCATGCTGAGATTGCAATTTACTAAAATCCTCATGTCCATTTCAAAGAATAATATTTTTTTTGGTCAGGCCCCCTGAAGCCTCAATCTGAGCAGTTGTTTATTTGAACCTACGCATAGGGTTCAGGACCTATTCCTCCCTATTAAATTTTTTCATTAGACCCTATCCAGCTTGTAGCCTTAATTCAACATATTTTGGGATCCTGATTCTGTCGTGTAGCTTAATAACTATTGCTCTCCAGTTTATATTGTTAGACTTTTATCTCTTAGACGGGGAGGGTGGTATGCTAGACATGGAGTTGGGAAAGGCCTACACTCCAGTCTTGCCTCTGACACAAGCTGTGTGCAAGTTACTTGGTCTCTCTCAGCCCCAATTTCATCTTGAAAATGGACACAATAATCCCTGTAGTGTCTACAGCATTGTGACGTTCAAACAAGATGATGCAGGTAAAGCATCATATAATTGTCAACTGAGATTTTTACTGCAATAGCATACAGGAGGAAGTAGGGAGAGAATGTCTCTATCTGAATCACCACATCATCATAATCTCCCAGTTCAGGTCAAGGTATAAATATACCAACTTCACACAAATAAAACAATTTTCCTTATTACCCAGGATACCCAGATCCACCTGGATGATGCTCTCCGAGGCCAGGAGGACCTCAAAGAGCAGCTGGCAATGGTGGAGCGCAGAGCCAACCTACTGCAGGCTGAGATTGAGGAGCTGCGGGCAACTCTGGAACAGACTGAGAGGAGCAGGAAGATAGCAGAACAAGAGCTTCTGGATGCCAGTGAGCGTGTGCAACTCCTACACACCCAGGTGAGGAGCATTTGGTCTTTAGTTTCCTCCAGAAACAGTGACAAAGAACAAGTCAGTCTGAAGTTACCAATCAAATGAATTAAACATAGGTACCAACTGTATACAGACACAGACCCTACCTTAATGAGCTTAGAACTGAGCAGGAAAAATGAAACAAGAATGCAAATAATTATAATACAAAATAAAGTGTAGGAAGTTCACAAGAGAAACATAAAGTACTTTAAGCTTCAAAGAAGTGGTTCTTTCCTGCTTACGTAATGGATATAGGAGCATAGGAGATTGCAAGAGGAAAGATAAAAGAAGGTATCAAGATGGAAGTGGCATTTGAACTGGACTTTAAAAGAAACCACCTTCAGGATTTTTAAATGCCTTCCCAGTTTCCAAGAAAATATTTTCACAAGTTTACCTTGTTTCTGAAATCATAAGCATGAACATGGAGTAAATGGAAAATGTTCACATGAAATAAATACCTTCCTATTCAGAAATTCCTCATTCCAGGAAAATAACAAATAGCAGCTACTTTTTCTCAATGTCTCTATCCCTTTAAAGGTAAAACCTAGAAATATTTAAAAGATAATCAGACAGTCTGTTTCCATGATATGCAATCATTCTTTTGTTAATGAATATTCTCTTTTACAGTCTTTAGGAGAGATTTTTATATAAGCAATTACTGGCCATGGGATAGAGATTATCCCAAAAGTCTTAGAGCAATTTTAAGTTTTATTGGTTAATAACATTTTGCTCATTTAATAGATCAATAGCTTAAAATTACATGAAGTCTTTTGGGTAAAGTCAACTGGATGCTGAAGTGGCAGAGGACAGAGTGGGAAACGAGAGTACTCTGGTCTCCCCTTTGACTTATCACTTCATTGCTGACTATTTCACTTCCTGAGGAGAGCAGCCTAAAAGGAGTTGTTGAGCATGGGTTGTGTCCTTAGGTGCTTGGTATGCTCCCTTATTCCTACGCATCAAGACAAAGGACATGAGGGATGGGAAAAAGTAGTCCTGGTGTGGTTCTTTTGGGGTATGTGGACGTGGTATGAAGAAAAAGGAAGGCTAAGGTCCAGAGCACAGAGGCTAGTGAATGTCAGCCAGTGTCATCCCCTCATCACCATCACCACTGATTCTCCCATCCATGAGAGCTTTTGTAATGATTCATGTATGAATTAATGTCAAGCCCTAAATATTGGGGGATATCCTGTATAATAGTGTCCAGGCACCCACACTTGTATGAAAGAAAATTGATGTCTAGACTGCTTTCATTGCAGTTCATATTTTTTTTAATCTGTACATAGAATGAAATTACCTCCTCTTCTTTAGATATGTATGTATACACACATATATATATATATACAGATATATATATACAAGATACACATAGATAATTTTAACTGAAATCTGTTGTTATATATATCCTTCCCTACCCCTTACTTTACAATTAATCCCTTGTAAGAACAACAACAAAATTGATTCGTCAATAATCAAGATATTAACCTAGGGTGACTACATATTCAGTTATTCCCTACCACATTGTGGAGGGTTAAGGGTGTGGTACCTCCCAAATCTGGAAAATCCATGTAAAATTTTTTGGTCCTCCCTTTGTACCAGAGAAGAAGTCTGAATTGTTATGGTATTAAAAGATAAAATGTACTGATATTAGACAATACTATACATATATTGTATGCATTTCTGAGTTTCTAAACTTTTTTCTATGTCATCTGCTGGACTTTGCATGTCATCTGCAGTTTCTGCAAAACTCCCCCAAAATTCTCATTTAATTTCTTACACCAACCCATAGTATATTGAAATCCTGATAAGGAAGGTCACAATGTGGAAGAGATAACTGTATACATATATACATATAAATATATACATGTGTGCATATGTATATTACATTTGTGTATATATGTATGTCTATCAGTCATGCCAACAACACAAACAGGAGAAATAAATTCTTCCCTAATGATGCAAAGTTGTATGTGGCTACTTTTTAGTAACCTTCCTTAGCGAAGAAATATCTCAAAATGAGGGTTAATGACTCAATCAGGTGTAAAAGAGAAGGCTTTAGTAAAGAATGGGAAAGAGTTGTTCAGTCATTTCCAGTTGTGTCCAACTCTTCATCATCCCATCTGGGGATGTTTTGGCAAAGGTACTGGAGTGGTTTGCCATTTCCTTCTCCAGGTAATTTTATAGATGAGAAAACTGAGGAAAACAGGATTAAATGACTTTCCCAGGGTCACATAGCTTGTATCTAAAGCTGTATTTGAACTCAGGTCTTCCTGACTCCAGTCTCAGCACTGTTGTCACCTACCCACTCCAAGAGCAAGCAGAGAGCACTTGCTAGATCCAGAATAAAAGATAGTTGAAGTTCCTTCTCAGATGCATTAAACAGAATGGTACCTTGTAATGTCCCGTTAATCAAATTTCATTTATTTAATCAGAATACCAGCCTGATCAACACCAAGAAGAAGCTGGAGACTGATATTTCTCAGCTCCAGAGTGAAATGGAGGAAGTTATTCAAGAATCTCGAAATGCAGAGGAGAAGGCAAAGAAGGCAATCACGGATGTAAGAGAAGGGGCGGATCTTTTGCCAGCGTAGGTTTGACCACCTGACATTCCTAGGTTTCATGCTTTTCTTGGTTTTCTTGCTAACCAGGCAGCCATGATGGCTGAGGAGCTGAAGAAGGAGCAGGACACCAGTGCCCACCTCGAACGGATGAAGAAGAACCTGGAGCAGACGGTGAAGGACTTGCAGCACCGCCTGGATGAGGCTGAGCAACTGGCCCTGAAAGGAGGAAGGAAGCAGATCCAGAAACTGGAGGCCAGAGTAACTATCCCAAATCCTAGTGTATTGCCAACCCATGCAAAACCAACAGTTTAGCATGGATATCAGCGAACAGAGACAGTACACGAAGCTTTAGAAACAGTGAACCAGCATTTATCAAGCCTTTACCAAGTGCCAGCCACTCTGCTAAGCACTACAAAGAAAGGCAAAAGATAGTCTACATTCTCTAAGTCTAACAAGGGAGATGTTGCAAACAACCACCTATAAACAAGCTATAGACAGGATAAATTGGGGACAATTTCAGAGGGAAGGTGCTAAAGTTAAGGAGGGCTGGGAAAGGTTTCCATCACAGCACAAGAGGTGCCTTTCCAGAGGTCATACAGTCTATTCTCTTACTGGACTGTGACAAAAATCCTCAATATATATTTGCAGTAGTTTATTGACCTGGAAAAAAAGTGCTGAGTTTAGAGAGAGGAGCCATGGTTCCAATCTTTCCTTAGAGTCTTGTTGGCTTGGGTAAATTACTTCACCTCTCTGGTCATCATCTCTAACAAGAGAAAGGGAAGGGAATAAGCATTATATAGCACCTCCTAGGTGCCAGGTGCTGTTAAGTGCTTTATAAATATTTTCTTTTTGAACCTCACAAAAATCCTACAAGATAAGTGCTATTATTACACCAATTTTATAGTTGAGGAAACTGAGACAAACAGAGGTTAAGTGATTTGCCCAGGGTCACCCAGCTAATAAATGTCTGAAGCCTGATTTACACTCAGGTTTTCCTGACTCTGGGCCCAGCTGGAGTAAATAACTACCCCTCAAACAGGTTGATCTGAAGAAAGTGGCTTGAGAACCTTAAAACTTTATATAAATGTGAGTTAGCATTCTGTATCTCTTGGTTATTTCTGCTCATCTGTTAAACATTTCCTGACCTACACTAGATACTTTAGAGAAGGGCTTAACTTTTTCTACTAGTGACCCTTTCAATACTTCTTAAACTGTGGGTCATGACCCCCTATGAGATTACAACCCTCAGTTTAAGAAGTTCTGCTAGAGCATCACTGGAGACATCAGGAAATACATGCTTGTGACCTATGTGCTTGATTAACCCCTTCAGTGTCAAATTGACATAGAGGAATTTGAATCAGAACTTTAGAGCTTAAAGACACCTTAGAAAGCATCTAGTTCAGTTCCCTCATTTTAAAATAAGGAGGCTAACTTACTCAGCCTCCCAAAGTAAAACAACGCATGTTAAGTGGCTTATCCAATGTCATACAGGTAGTACACAATAAGTTTAAAAATCAGGTTTCTAATCCAGCTTTGCTAACTCCAAATCTAGCTTCTTGCGAGACTTTGCTAGCTTTCTTGCCTTCCCAAAGCTAATCCCTAGCCTTTGTGTTTAGCATTGTTGGTGTTAGGGTAGCAGAAACATTTTAGCTTCCTGTTGGCTAGGGGTCTAAGAGCTGGAGATCCCTGGGGAGTCCTTTATGAAGTGGAGCTGAGGAAGACTGAATTCCCATAGCCCAGTCATTCTTAAATGCTTCCTTTTCCTTCCCTCTCCCTCAGCCCAGGTCTCTTGTCCTACTTCTGTCCTTTATTTTTACCCCCAAACCTAAACTACCATGCTTTAAGTCATCATATTTGATTGTAGGTGCGTGAACTTGAAGGAGATGTTGAGAGTGAGCAAAAACGCAATGCTGAGGCTGTTAAAAGTCTACGAAAACATGAAAGGAGGGTAAAAGAACTCACTTACCAGGTAAATAGAACCACCCTTCCATACCAGCCGGACCTCTTCTTGGTGAGAAGAAAAGTCAGTACAATACAGTGTTGTGGAAAGAGCACACTGAATTTTCTGGCATTTGAAAGTTCAAATTATGTAGTTTCTGGGTAATTAATCATTTTATCACTCATATTCACAATGATTAATAAAAAGGGTCAGTAGCCCTCTTGCATGCCAAAGAACCCTCACTCAAAGTTCATACGCCATTGGAAGAATGAGGAAGGCAATCAACTTCGGTTGGTTAACAAGTAGTGAGAAGAATGAACATTATAATGAGAGGTGGACTTACTCTAATGAGGGCTTAGGAGATGTGACTTTGATTATGTCATTTACTTCCAAATCACCCTCAGATGGAGGCAATCTAGACCAAGAATCTATCCCCACCCAAACCTGAGTAGAACACAATGGGCTTTCCCTCTTGAGTGGAGTCTGAACAAGATTGAAGAGAAAATTAATCCAGGCTCATTATCAACAACGTCCTTCAGGGACTGGCTTGACCTAGTAGAGGATGAGGACCTAGGAAAGGGAAAAACCTAAATCTCCCCAATAATTTGGTTGTTTAGTAATCATTTCTCTCAATTTGGGATCTTTACACCTGAATTCTAATCCTGGCTCTAGTCCTTGGAAGCTATGTGGCCATGGACAAATTCATTAGCCTCAGTTTCCTTGTCTATAGAATGGGCCAGGAGGAAAGTTCTTTACAAATTTTCAAATTGTTATCTGTCCCTTAAGTTATTATTTGACATACTTAGACATGAATTAATTTGGTGAATACAAGTTATCATCTCTGAAATCTAATACAGTCCTATTCCAGTCATAAAGACTAGCTATATCTCTAAGGATATCTCCAGAAGTGTCCAAGCTTGTCCTAGGCTTAACCAGATGACTTCATTAAACTTCATACAATTCTTTGTGGCTGTTGCCTTGAAGTATGCAAAGATAACTTGTGAAACCTTGGTATTAGACATTTGTCTTTTGATTGAGTATATTCTTTTTTTCCCCAAATTCTTCCAGACTGAAGAAGATCGTAAAAATGTTCTCAGACTCCAGGACCTGGTAGATAAATTGCAGGCAAAGGTGAAATCTTATAAGAGACAAGCTGAGGAAGCTGTGAGTATTTTCAAAGCTTGGAGAGAAAAGACTTTATTTGAACCTGACAGTTATAGTACAAATATTTTAGTCATTTTGATTTGTTTTAATAAATATTTATTACACATTTACTACTATGTGCTAGGCACTGAAGAAAACAGGAGGTTATATTTTAGGATAGATGGTTTTATAAGCAACCATACCCACCCCAAGTGGAAAAAAATTCTCCATTTCAGAATGAGTCCTCACACTAAATAATCCTGAATCTTAACTTATTTAGGATGGTATAGAGCTTTAAATAACTCACTTTGCTGATTATATGTATAATCAGTACATGCATTTTTTCATATGTAATACATCATACACCATCAATAAGGTAACCCGAGATTCTCCATCACCACCACTCTCCAAAAAGAGGCAAAAACAATCATTTTTTTTAAAAATCCATATGTGAACATTTTTATTCCTACTGTTACACCTTTGGATCCACTATTGGCAGCTACATCTTTTGTAGATCCTTTTTCTGGAAACTACATCATTTGCTCAGGCATGGTCAACAGTCTTTTTTAATTTATATCATAGTGAGTGGTATAGTGTATATAAAGTCAACTCTAAAGTCAAGATGGCATGGGTTCAAGTTCCCCTTCTCACATATACTCGTTGTGTGACCCTGGGCAACTCTCAATATACTTCTCATTGTCCTAATCAGCTCCATAAGGTTGTAAGTTGCAGAACATTTGCCAACCTTTGTTGGCTGAAGGCATTTCCTCACCAGGAAACCCCCTTCATTGATAAAAACATAGACCAAAAAAATGGAAGAAATTGATTTGTAGGAAGCCCTTAATGCATCTTTTTTCTGGTGGCCCCCTCCTACCTAAAGTAGTGGGTGCCAGTACATGTGATGATGGAGCAAAATACAGGAGCTTTCCTTCCTTTTCCCTTTTCTGCCACAATAGAGTCGCAACTTGTGGCCAGAGAAGAGTAGTCCTTATATATATCCAGTGTTTGACATTACAGCTGTTTAGTAAACTAAATAGTGTATACGTCACCTCTTCTCGCCTATTCACTTGGACCTTGGAGTCTATTCACTGCATGTCAAAGACTTTTCTGATCTATGTATTTAATATTATGGGGTAGTTCTCTACTCTTCTCAGGAATAAAATATATAATTCCTAGAATAAAATATAATATATATGTAATTATTTTATATATACAATTATAATTACAAGTTCATCTTGATGTTTAAAATCAGAAACAGCTAATGATACAGAAAGGACAAGGTTTTCCTTCAGAAAATAAGTGACAAAAAGTCTAAGACTAAGATAAGCATGCTTCATCTCTTCTAACAAGTTTATTTCTGTTTTCAGGAGGAACAGTCCAATGTTAATCTCTCTAAATTCCGCAAGCTCCAACATGAACTGGAGGAGGCCGAGGAACGTGCTGACATTGCCGAGTCCCAGGTCAACAAACTTCGGGTGAAGAGCCGGGAAGTTCACACCAAAGTTGTTAGTGCTGAGTAATCAGCATTAACTGAAGTCTCTAAGTGACTGAAGAAAGTCACAAAATGTGATATTCTTGGTCACTTAACCCTATAAACATCATTTATTCTGTCTTCACTATCTGGGAAATAAAGCAAATTTTGCTAAGAAATCAGGCTTCTCTTTTGTTTTTAAAGTTCTTTACTCTAAAATAGTGATTACTCAGTTGTAACTGGTATAATCACGGAATTTTAAGAGTCTAGAGTTCTTAACCTAAGTCTACAAACTTGTTGCTAAGATATTTATAACTGTGTTTCAATAAAAAAGGGATCCATAGCACAAAAAAAAGGTTGAGAACCACAGATATATCCTAGTCCAATCCCTACTGAAAAGAAATCCTCACTATAGCAGTGGCCCTTCAGCTTCTGCTTGAAGACTCCCAGAAAGGGAGAACTCACAACATCCTGAAACAACTTATTTCTCAGATTGTTAGGAAGTCTTTCCTAGTATTACCTTTGTAAAGTAAGAACATTTCTCATTTGAATGAATCAGAACCAAGTGTAAATGGGGCCTGTTCACCTTTTTCAATCAATCAAAGGCACTGCTGAGAGACTTGGTCTTGCCCTAAGAACCTATATAAAATGGAAGAGCTGTCTCAGGACCAGATAGAGGTTTTGAGTTTCTGGAAGCAAAGAAAAAGAAATGGATCTGACAGAGATGAGCTGGAAAGCAATAGCAGCCCAGGGTCAACCAGCAAAAAAAAAGGGGGGAAAGAATATAAAACCGAGTTGTGGCAGAAGCAGACTTTTTCTTGGGAATTCCCTCAGTCCTTGAGTTGGAGAGTAGATACACTGGTGGAATCACCCCAAGGTTCCTGCTCTGAGATGCTGTTGAGTCAGTGTTCCCCCTTCCATTTCTCCCTTAGTTAGGTACCAAGTGTTACAACAAAATCAGCACTGAGTCCAGAAGGGATTGGTATTTTACCCTCCCTTTTCCTTAGAATGATTCCCCATACTCTGGACTCATTTATATAGGTCAGGTTTAAATCTAACTTAAAAAGGAAAAGAAATTCAAGATTTCTACCTCAAAAAGAAAATTTAGTCCCTATAGACCTTCCTAAATCAAAGGGATTATTAGAAACTAAGGTTTGCCAGAAATCACCTCCTTACCCTCTAGTGGAGAAACCAAACTGTCCTGAGTGAGATCTGTTCCATGAGTGCTTCAACACATAAGACCATTCAGCTAAAGTTTGGACAAAAGTTTCCAAATGTCCCTTTCTGTATATGGCACACAAAAATTTTTCCAGGGGTCATTGTTCCATATAAGTAATATCCATTTTAGGACTGGGTTTCTATGCCAAATGATACATAAAGCTTCCCCCAACGGACTTCTGTCATATTTACTGATGACACCTATTAGAATTCCAAAACAACCCAATTATAGTACAAGCAGATTCAGTTAAAGACTAAAGAAAACAAGACCAAATAAGCCCTATAAAAAAGAAAGCTTCCCAAAAGAAGAGCTTGAGCATTGCAGGTTGATTACTTGGGGTTTCTAAACCAGCAGATAAGCCTTATTCTACGGACTTATAGTGCATAAGTATCTCACAATAAGGCAAGCAGTGTTGGTCTGTTTAAATGGAAGAAAATTACAAATATTTATTAGCTAGGCACTAGCATTTTAGCATCTAAAATCTGTAATTTCATATTAGTTTCAATATCAATACTTGTAGGGGATTTTATAATACAGTAATTATAAGTAACTAAAAATTCATCAAGTCAACAAATGAAAAAGTATAAAAAGTCATCTCAAAAGGAACACATCTGTCACTTAATGAAACATTAAAAAACAGATTGCTGTCAATCCAAAGTTTAAAAGGAAGCCAAATTAATAATGATATGAAGAATGGTTTCCTTACTCTTAAAGGAAAACAATCCTAGCCTATGTGAGACGGGTCCTTCCTACCACAGTGAAGTAACAAAGGGCATATAGATTTAATTTGGAGGATCTTATAAAATTGTTTCTAAAATTTCTCTGTCTCTTTATCTTCTGCATCAATGTTGGTGAATAAGTTGCAATTATTTTCATGGTGCTCTTTTTGCAAATATTTGTCATGGGTGCTGCAATGGGAAATGACCGATTATCTATGAAATGATGCTTCTTCTTTACTTTAGATCCATGATAAAACCAACTCATCCACCTCTTTTGTTTCCCTCTCCAAAGAGAAATTGTGAGCTATACTTCCATTTAGCTATATGATATGGCAAATGATACAGTGGGGAAAGCACCAGTTCTGTAGAGGATCTCTGTTCAAATCTCTTCTCTAATATGATCATAGGTAAGTCACTTAATTTCCCTGGATGTCCATTTATTCATCTGTAATATTATGCCAGAAGACTTCTAAGGTCCCTTCTAGATCTAGGTATATGATGCCCTGGTTTCATGTATAGTTAGTTTATCAAGATTAATATGATTTAGTTTCTCTGAAAGAATATCCCTTCATCATTCAGTGGACAAAGATATCTAATTTAGCCTGCCAATAAAGTTTACAAACAGTTTAGAAGCTGTGTGATTCTTAGAAACTTCTGCCCCCTTATTTCTACCATCATCACAGTGGAACTGAAGGGGGCCACCACATATGACAGAGGGTCATTTTGGGTTTTACTCTGCTTCATGACTTGCCATGAATTAATTAGCAAGTGGCCTCTCTGTACTTATCCTCAGAGAGCTGTCTCAATCTGTTGCCAGGCTCATGCTGAAAGTCTCATTAGTATGACAGGTCCTAACCGAGCTTGTGCTCTACTGCCATGGCTTTTGACAAGGTCATATCCACCCCTCAAGGAGGAATTGAAATAGGACTTTGTGAAACAGCTGACTCAGACTAACTCCCTGCTAGCTATTTTCCTTCTGACCTTCCCAGTCTGATGATCATTCTCCTTGGCTGAAAAAAGCAGACACAAATATGAAACTAAGAAGTTCTGCCTTCTTTTTGTAATAAGTTATCAGTGTCTTATACATCCCTAATGATTGCTTCTTTGATCTTTCTTTTCCCTAATATAGCCATATATATAAAAAAATATTTATGTGGTCGTTAGTCAGCCTTAGCTCATCTATGTTGTGTATTTATCCTTCATCTTCTGAACATGCCCTTTCAAAATATAAGTTGGTCGGTGAGTTGGCTATGCATCCACATCAGTCTTCCTTGATAACACTTCCACTCCCTATTCACCTGAATGGCCTTTGTGTCTTCAGAATTTCATTCTTGAAAATGTCTTCATCCTTCCTAGGCTGACTTCCCTTGAAAAGTTCTAATCTAGAGGTCCTGACTTGCCTTTCTCTATGACCTTTGAAATTGTCTCAAAATCTTAGGTGCATGTCAAACAATTCCAGGTTCTCCTCTCCTCCATCATGAATTCTAACTTCCTCCCAGGATTCTGAACATTTCAGCTGCCATGACCAGGTTCTCTGTCAGTTCACAACTATTGAGAATCATATCCAGAATAGAAATTTCCCTCAATTGTTTCTTTGTTATGATGGATGGAAATAATTTCTGGTTCTTATTTTTAGAAGGAAATAAACAAATGTAATGGAACATAGCAGGAATAAAGGAAACTGCTACTGTCAATTTTGCATTATAAATGTTTTAATACTTTTTATTTGTTTATTTTGCATTAGCTAAGGTTTAAAACAATTTTGAAGGCAAATGTGTGACACACTTTATGTTTCTCTATTTAAAAAATTCTCAATATTATGAAATATGACTGTTTATATCTATTATTGTAGAGTCATAATACTATCTTTAACAATTTTAGTGGCATTGCCCAAATAGGTTATAATTTGGGGAGTGTAACATTATGGAAAATTTCTGTGTCTCTGCATATCACTCATCCCCTACTATACTCTGTCCCTTTATATAGTTATATACAGACTTCTCTCTCTGTTTGGTGGGAAATGTACATCTGTGTATCTCTCTCTCTTTCTCTTACTCTCTCACTCTCTGTTTTCCTCTGACTTTCACTGGGAATGAGTACAAATTGTACACTTACATAAACTCTTTCTCTCTCTATCCTCATCTCCCACTCCCCTCTACATTTCACTTCTGTCTTTCTGTGATATAAGATTCCAACTCTTTCTGGTGTCAATTTATTCATTTAATAAGTTAAGGAGTTGATTAAAATGTCAAATGGAGTAGAGAACAGTCCCCTGGGCATTCACTTTATAGAAAGAAAAAGGAAAAGCACCACAAATTACATCAGAAGCACATTTTGAAAACTGGTCTTTGACATCTCTTTCCATTACACCATGCAATTCCTAAATGAAAAACCCCAAGCCAAACTGTTTTAGCAGAGGGTGCCCCCTCTTTTAGTCATGAAGAAAATCTACATTCAATATTCTTCTCTCTATCACAAGAGCCAGCAAATTACAAAGCACATGTGACAAAATAGACCTGCAGCCTGACTTTTATTGGCACAGGCCACTTGTCACTGCTACTTCCACTCCTGTTTATACAAGTATCTGATAGCTTTGCACCAAGAAAATAATCAGCAGCAAGTGTGTATGCTCAATACCAGGAACCTTCACATTCTTAACAAGAGTCAGCATTCAATTCCTAAAATAATGACAGAATAAAAAGGGTCCTAGAACCTTAGGAATTTTTGTTAAAGCTTTCAAAAATTCACTCATAAAAAGCAATAGCATTGCTTTAAAAATCAAACATTTACCTAACACTTTGAAGCTCTTTCAATGCACCTTCTCAAAGTAGATGTCCCATAGACTTCTTGAACTCACTATGTCCAAAACTGAACTCATTACCTTTTCCCCCAAATCCAACTCTCCTCCCAACTTGCCAATCTTTCTACTCACCCAAGCTCCCAAGGTGTCATCCACCAGTGTACACTCTCTCCCACACCTTATATTCAATCAGTTGTCAAGTCCTCTCAATTTTACCTTTACACTGTAGCTTTCTTTGTATACCCATAGTACCTAGCACATAGTAGATACATAATACATACAAGTTGAGTGAATGAATGAAATTACTTAATTCCTCTCCCTCACATTTGTCTATACTGTATTCTTTCAAATGATCTGTAGTCCAATTAGTCATTTAAGCGCTGTTCATAAATCAGATTTTGTCATATTCTAAGTTTTATAAAGCATTTTTCCTACAACAAACTTATGAGATAAGTGGCGCCATACGCAATACTCTATTGTTCAAACGAAGAAATGGAAGCTGAGAGGGTAAATGATATTGTGAATGGAAGACTGGGCTTGGAGTCAAGAGGACTTGCATGTGAATTCTACTTCAGATACTTATTAGTTGTATGGTCTTAGGGAAGTTATTTAACTTCTCTAGGCATCAATTTTCTCATCTACAAAGTCTATAAAATTGGAATAATTATTATTCTACCTTCCATAAGCATTGAATTAGAGAGCGGATGGAAAGTGCTTTGTAAATCTTTGTGCTTTAGAATTGTGAGCTCTTCTTATTAAGCGGCTTTCCCAAGATTACACACTAGTGTGAGAAACAAGAGATGAAGACTCAAGTCCTCTGATTCCAAGAGCAGTATGCTTTCCTATGCTCTCTCTCAGATGAACACAGACAATTTGGAATACTCATTTCTTTTTACCTAATGATGAATTAATTTTTCAGACTTCAAGCCCCTGGATTTGGTAAGATGTTTCATTCTTCCCAGTGAATTCAACTTCTAAATGCTCTTCTTTGTCCTTATGGATATGAGCATTTCAGTCAATCAATAAATATTTATTAAAGGCCTACTATGTACCAGTCACTGTGCCAAGCACTGGGGATATAAAGAAAGGCAAAAGACAGTCCTTGTTCTCAAGGACCTCACAATCTAATGGGGATGATGATACACAAAGAGCTATGTACAAACATGAGATATAGAGACTAAATTGGAAATAATTGATAGAAGGAAGACACTATAATTAAGATGGATCAAGAAAGGCTTCTTATAGAAAGTAAGCTTTTGGCTGAGACTTAAAGGAAGCCAGGAGGTGGGAATGAGGATGGAGAGCATTCCAGGCATGGGAGAAAGCTATTATTTTTCCCAGAGTAAGGATACGGACTGCCTTGTTTGAAGAATAGGAAGACCAGTATCATTGAATTTCAGAGTAAATGGGAGTGTGTACATGGTGTGGTATAAGATGCAAGAAGACTAGAAAAAGTGTAGTAGTGAATATGAAGGGTTTTGAATGCCAGAGAGAATCGTATGCTTGAGGTTGAAGGTGATAGGGAATCACTAGTATTTGTTGAGTGGAGGGATGACACAGTTAGGCTTGATCAGATCAGCACTTTAAGATTCTCTTCCTAAGTTTGAGCAAAGGCTTATTCAAAAACCCAGCCTAAAAACATGCCTCAGACCCCAGACATTTCTGCTTAAGGTACAGAAAGAACAGGACAAATGGCAACAATAAAAAAAGGTTATTGATACTATGGACAGTCAACACAGCTGCTAGATACTGCTGAATCTCACATAGCTTTTCTGTGGGGATTAAATTGCTGGAGTAAACACATAGCAGCTGCCAGCCAAAAGGCTGTAAACTGTGATGCCTGGCATCAAAATAGATTTGGGTACATGCTATACATACGTGGTGGTTTCCCTGGAGTGCCCTCACTGCCTCTTCTAGTCAGATTTTCCTAAAGAAAAAAAATCTCAGCAATGGGCAGGCTTCTGCCTACATGAAATCCACCATTGTTGCCTCTTGAGCTACAGAAAGGAGAAAATTCTCCCTTGTGTTAAAATAGAGAAAATTCTCATAGTTAAATGGGAGTTTAGACAGCAGTCTAGCCTCTTCGTTTTATAGATGAAACAGGATGTGCTTCATATGGTCTTGCATTTTTTTTCCTTAAAGTCCATGGTAATTGTTCATATAAGTTCATGTTGTCCTTTTCCTCTGATATTTCTAGGAACTTTCCATTGTTAACATCATTATTCATGGAAAGTATCATCACCCAAAATAATATTTCTTAACGTTCACTTCCACAAGAATTTGAATTCAAAATTTTCTCCCCATTTCTCCCTACCTCCCACCCCAGGACAGCATGCACCCCATTCACTCCTTCCTCCAGTCTGTCCTCCCTTCTATTACTCACTCTTCTTCCATCCCTCTCCCCCTCTATTTTCCTGTAGGGCAAAATCCATATCGACACTTGCCTATACAGCTTAATTTCTAGTTGCATGCTAAAATAATTTTTCACATTCTTTTTTTAAAGCTTTGAGTTCCATATTCTCTCCCTCTTTCCCTACCCATCCTCCTTGAGAAAGCAAGCAATTCAATATAGGTCTTATATTTGTAACAATACAAAGCACTTCCTTAATAGTTATATTATAAAAGACTAACCACATTTCCCTCTGTCCTATTCTGCCCTTCATTTATTCTATTCTCTCCCTTCAACTGTCTTCCCACAACAGTGTTTGCTTCCAATTATGCCTTTCCCCAATTTTCTGTCCCTTCTATTATCTTCCCTGTCCTATTGCCTTCAGCCTTTGCCTTCCTGCAGGGTAAAATACATTTCCATATCCTATTGAGTGTGTGTTATTCCCTCCTTAAGCCAAATCCCATGAGAATAAGGCTCAATTATTTCTTTTCATCTCCCCCCTCTTCCCTTCCATTGTAAAAGCTCTTTCTTCCTTCTTTTATGTGAGATGATTTGTTATATTCTGCCTCTCCCTTTCTCTTACTCCTAGTACATTCCATTCAACAGTAAATTTTATTTTTTTTAGGTATTCTCCCTTCATTTCCAGCTCACTCTGTGCCCTCTATGTATGAGTGTATGTATGTATGTATGTATGTATGTGTGTGTATATACGTGTGTGTGTATGTGTGTATACATATGTATATGTATATATGTACCTATATACCTACACATATTATAATATACACATACATACCCATATACACATATATAGTATGTGTGTATATATGTGTATATATGTGTGTATGTATGTATATATATATATATGTTCCCTCTAACTACCTTAATACTGATAAAGGTCTCATGAGTTACAAATAACATCTTTCCATGTAAGAATGCAAATAGTTCAGCTTTAATGAGTTTCTTAAGGCTTCTCTTTCCTATTTACCTTTTCATGTTTCTTGTATTTGAAAGTCAAATTTTCTATTTAGTTCTGTTTTTTTTCCACAAGAATGCTTGGAAGTCCTTTATTTCATTGAAATTTATTTTTTTTTCCCCTGAAGTATTATACTCAGTTTTACTGGGTAAATGATTCTTGATTTTAATCCTATCTCCTTTGACCTCTGGAATATCATATTCCAAACCCTTCCATCCATTAGTGTAGAAGCTGCTAAATTCTGTGTTATCCTGACTGTATTTCCACAGTACTTCAATTGTTTCTTTCTGGCTGCTTGTAATATTTTCTCCTTGACCTGGGAACTCTGGAATTTGGATACAATATTCCTGAAAGTTTTCCTTTTGGGATCTCTTTCAGGAGGTGATGGGTGAATTCTTTCCATTTCTATTTTACTCTGTGATTCAAGAATATCAGGGCAATTTTCCTTGATAATTTCTTGGAAGATAATGTCTAGATCATGGTTTTCAAGTAGACCAATAATTTTTAAATTATCTCTCCTGTATCTATTTTTCAGATCAGTTGTTTTTCCAACAAGATATTTCACATTGTCTTCTGTTTTTTCAGTCTTTTAGTTTTGTTTTATAGTTTCTTGGTTTTTCATAAAGTCTTAAGCTTCCATCTACTCCATTCTAATTTTTAAAGAATTATTTTCTTCAGTGAGCTTTTGAACCTCCTTTTATGTTTGGCCCATTTTACTTCTGAAAGCATTCTTTTCCTCACTGGCTTTTTGGACCTTTTTTGCCATTTGGGTTAGTCTATTTTTAAAGGTGTTATTTTCTTCAGCATTTTTGGGGTCTCCTTTAGCAAGCTATTGACTCACTTTTCATGATTTTCTTGCATTGCTCTTATTTCTCTTCCCAATTTTTCCTCCACCTCTCTTATTTGATTTTCAAAATCCTTTTTGAGCTCTTCCATTGCCTGAGATCACTACATATTTTTTTGGAGGTTTTGGATATAGAAGTCTTGACTTTGATGTCTTCCTTATCTGAAAGGGTGGAAGAAAATACCTTTTTACCAAGAAAGTAACCTTCTATATTCTTATTTTTTTTATTTTGGGGGGCATTTTCCCAGCCAGTTACTTGACTTATGAGTCCTTTATCAAGTGGAATTTATGCTCTAGAGACCTGTAAGCTCTCAGTTCCTCTGAGGTGGCACAATCAAGGGAGAGGAGTTTACTCCTCTCTTGGCCTGTGCTTTGGTGTGTGAACAACCTCAAGCACTCTTTTCTTCCCAGAATCTGCAAGTAGGATTCCCTCTTCACAACCACCACCAGCTCCACTGTGCCAGCATTCCTCCTTACCCCAGGACTGCCACTCAGCGCTGAGACCCAGATCAGCTGCTCAATTTCCCCAGGTCTCTAGGCCAAGGCCTCCAAAAGTGGACACTACTGCTACAGTGTCTGCCAGTGCCCTAGAGCCAGGGCTGGGGCCAGGCTGGGCTCCCCTCTCACCCAGGTGAAAGAGCTTTCTTACTGACCTATGACACTTTTGTGGCTGACGCATTTGTGGGTTGAGAAATCTGGGAACCAGAGATTCTACCCATGATTCCACATCCTAAAGCCTGTTCCAGTCTTGTCTGTGCCACGTGACCCAGGCTAGGCTGCACTTCATTCTGAGTCCTGTGTGATAGACCTTTCCTGTCAGCCTTCCAGACTGTCTTGGGCTGGAAATCTTTTTCACTCTGTCATTTTGTGGTTTCTGCTGTTCTTGAATTTGTTTAGAGTCATTTTTACAGGTATTTTATGGACCATGGTGGGGAGAGCTAGATCAGGTTCATCTTTCTACTCTGCCATCTTGGCTCCACCCCTTCATTTATTTTACCTTTTAAAAACAATGTTCTGAGAAGTGTTCCATAGGTTTCACCAGATGATCAAAGGAGCCCATGACCTACCAAAAAAACCTAAAACAAACAAAAATCCAGTTATTCCCAGAGATGGGGAACCTGCAGCCTTGAGGTCATATGTCACCTTCCAGGTCCCTGGGTATGGTCTTTTGACTAAGTCCAAGTTTTACAGAGTAAATCCTTTTATTAAGGGAATTTGTTCTGTGAAGTTTGGACACAGTTGAAGGGCTGCACTTAGAATCTAAGCAATTCCTACCAGTCATTGCATTCCTTCCTTTTGATAAGTAAGGTGGGAGAGGTAAGAAACCACGCTTTCTTATTTGGACTGGACAAGAGAAAAGTAAACAAGATTATTGCAGTAAAGTGGAAAGTAGGGCCTGGACTGGGAAGACAAATGAGAAGAAATTTGTCTAGGCCTAAGATTGGAACTAGAAGGGGAAATGCCTTAAATAAAATTATCTGCAGCTACCAAAAGCTAATTCCTAATTCATACCTGCTATGCCCAAAAAAAGTGTAAGGGGGCAAGCTACAATGATTTGGATTTGGGCTGAGAAAGGAAGAAAAATTCTATGTGTTGGAGAGTGATTATTTCAAGCAAAACAAGTTGTGATGCCTAATGCTGATTAATTTTAACAAAAAAGATAAAATTATATGATTTGATCAAGGAAAAATAACTTAAACAGTTACAACTCTGAATTTTAATAGCTTGACCTCACCCATTAAACAAATGAGGGTTACAAACTATAATAGAAAATAAATCCTAACAATTTTCTACATACAAAAAATACTTAAAACTTAAATATTCATGTAGATTTAAAAAAGAAGTTACTGTAGAATTTGTTGTGCTTTAACTAAAACCAAAAAATGCATGAGTGACTCTCAAGATTTGGGACAATGGAAGGAGAAGGAAGAGAAGGAAGGGGAGAAGGTAGAGGAGGAGAACAAGAACTAGAAGAAAAAGGAGGAGGAGGAGAAGAAGAAGATGAAGAAATGATGATGATGATGATGATGATGATGATGATAGAACACAATCAAGGAAATATCATTACACTTAAAGGTATTTTAGAGAACAAAGCTATATCAATATTAAATATATATGTGCCAAATGTCATAGCATCTAGATACTTAAAGGAAAAGCTAACTGAATAGAAAAAAGATCCATATAATAAGAAAATAATAATAAGTAACTTCACCATGTCTCTTTAGACTTAAACAAACCTAGCAAAAAGGAAAAAAATATATGCAATTTTCTTCTTTCTCATTTTCCCCTACTGACTTCCCTTGACTCCTTTTAAGTCTCAGCTAAAATCTCACCTTCCACAAGAAGCCTTTCTCAATCCCTCTCAACTCTAATGTCTTTTCTTTGATTATCATTTCCAATTTATTACATATGCATATGTAATATTTGTATATAGTTGTTTGTTGTCTCCCCCATTAGACGATGAGTTACTTAAGAGCATGAACAATCTTTTGTCTTTCTTTATATTCTCAGCATTTAGCACAGTGCCTGACACGTAGTGGTACTTAATAAATGTTTATTGACTAACAGAACTGAACATTGGAAAACATAAATATTAAAAACCTTTAGTGACTATGAAATGGAAACATCAATAATTGGAATCTATCTGTCTTTATCATTGTACATCTTCACAAAAATTGATGTGATAGGATATGAAGAACTGAAAATAAATGGAGAAATACAGAAATATTAAAAGTGTGTCTTGAATTGAACTGAATTAGTGATGAACCTCTCTGACCTCAGGGATTGTAATTAAAGCTTTTCCACCTTGCTAAGAGTTGGCGGAGCTTATGGTCCACTGAAATAGCCTTTAAAAACCCAGGGTCACCTCTATGAGGCATGGGAGTAGAATTTCAGCAGAAGTTTATTGTAGTAGCATACAAAATTTAAAATATGTCCTCTTCTGCAGAGATAAATTTTTTCCTGGCACTGAATTCTTGGAAGAATTCACTGCCTGGATCTTTATATAATGAACATTTCCATAACTCATTTTAACAATCCTATGTGATTTTCATATTGATGAAATGTGATTTGGCAACAGAGTTTTCTTGAAAAATCTTCATATTGCTCACCCACACCACTGGCCCCTTCCTACATGATCTAACACATCCCCTCACTATGTCTCATAGTCACTAGACAGACTCATAAATTTACTCTCTTAGCAATCATAGAACTACTCAGATATACATGTAAATTTTATCTAACAAATACATGAACACACACATGCTTATGCTAAACCTTTCAGGGTCCCTAAACCTGTATAAGAGCAGAGCCTTGTCATGGATATGTCCTGTCCTTGTCTACACAGACAAGGGGAAGAGAGGGTGATGTACGAAATGAAAAGCATTTTAGCAATATGTCTGGCTCCTCAGAGAATCAGAGATGCAGAATTTGGCCACACCAGAAGAAGGTGACCTCCCAGAATACTTGTTAGTCACAACGCATGATTTCCTTTCTTATACTTCCTTTTATCCTTTCACATCTAATCTTCTAAGTAATAAATTTCTTGAAGGCTGGAACCATAGTTCATACTTCTTGACAAATAATTCTCTCTAAGGTAAGTAATGATCTCTTTATTGCTAAATCCAAAGGCCTCACTTCTGTTCTCCTTTTTCAGCAGTATTTGACATTATGGATAAACTCCTTCTGAATAGTTTCTTCTCCCTTGGCTTCTATAATACCTCATTTGCACAATTTTCCTCATATATCTTTGACTACTCCTCCTTTGACTCTGTCACTAGATTGTCCTCCTCTTTACATACTTTAAATTGGAGGGATGGGGGAAGTGTCTACAGAGGTGCTATTCGTGACTTTCTTCTTTCCCTGTTGTGGTTTTGATATATCACAGATCAGCGTAAGAAATAAAATGGGAATTTGCAGGGAGTTTTACAGGCCACAGGCAACATACAAAGGCCAGGAGATGATACAGAAAAAGTTTAGAAACTTAGAAATACATAACATATGTGTACAGTATTGGGTAATATCAACATATTTTATCTTTTAATACCATTGTCAATCAGACTTCTTCTCTGGTAGAAAGGAAGGGTCAAAAAATTTTACATGGATTTTCTAAATTGCAGGGGCACTCTGCTCCTAACCACCATGATGTGGAAGAGATAACTGTACAGCACTCTACTTGGTTTAATACTTCCATTTAGAAACGAGTTCTCTTAGATGGCCTGCCATTACAATGATGAGAAACAGAAGAGCCTTTATCTCTAATGAGATGTGTATACTTTGGCAAATCACTTTTTCTTTGCAGGTATCTATTTCCTCTTCTGTAAATAGGGTCAGTAATAAACACTCTGAAATCCTCATAGGTTATCATGAAAATCAAATGAAGTAATATGCTTCAGTAGTTGGAAAAGTACTATAAAAATGTTGATAATTATTTTCTACTAATTAATAACTATTACAAGGTTGGCTAAAAGAATGAAATAACTCAGAACAGAAGATGTAGCTGGATTGGAGCGGAGGACAAGGGTTAGTAGGATGGCAATTCTATAGCTCATCCTGAGTTTAATGATCTCAAAGTAAAAATGTATCTACATTCACCTGTGGTGAGATTTTTTTCCCCCATGATCTCAATTTTAAATCTTAAAATAATTGGCAAGAGTTATCAGTGCTATATTAAACAGAATAATAGGGAACCCAAAATTTCAAGATGACTATTAAAAACCAAAGGTGGATAAGGCACCAAGCTGAAGACTTGTGCAGCAAAGCAGAAACTCGTCTATTGCTAGTATAACTTTCTGTTTAAATAGTCTTCTGATCATTATGAATATATTCTAAGGACTAAATAATTGCAGACACATCAAACATTATCACACAACCATCTGTTTGTATATTAATGAAAAGTTCTGGCTACTGATGCTAGGGATATGCATAGACAGTATTGTGTTGAAGGCAGAGGCAAGATGGTAGAATAACAAGAGGAAGTTCTATCCCCATTTTCATCGCTACAAATACACATACACATACACACACACACATACACACACACACACACACACACACACACCTCTTACAAACACTCTGAAAAATGTACCCAACATAACCCTGATTGGAAATTCCAAGAAAAAAGCACAATGAATCATTTTTGAGCCAAGGAAGGCAATAGAAAACATTTATCTCCCACATGAGGTCAGAGATCCAAGGCAGATTGACCTTTACCTAGGTGTGGCCTTCCAAGGTGAAGACTGGTTCCAAGCTTTAAGCCATTTACCTACCAAGGAGCAAATACAGAATGAAGAAGCTGTGTGGCTTGGATGCTGGGAGTGGAATGGGGATCTCAATTCCAGATTCTAGCTTAGACTGAAACCTTCAGTTAAATAACCAAGATAGGAATCTCAGACCAAAAGGGAGTTAGAAGAGCTTAGACCTGGGACATGGGAGTGAGATTTGGCGTAGGAGTGATCAGATTTTGTCCTGGATAAAAAGACCATGGCTCAAACAGCCCACTACTCAATACCCTGAAGAAAGCCACAGAATACTAACCTAACAATGCCTCCAGAAATATGCAGAGTCTGGCTCTAAAATAAAATCTAAGGTCAGGGAGTAGACTACACAAACAAGCAAACAAACAAAATAAGAATCCCACTTTTCATCTGAGGAAACTAGGTGATGCAGTAGATAGAGCCCTGGGCTGGGAGGATCTGACTTCAAATCTGGCTTCAACATAGTGCTTGACATATACCAGGTCCAATATAAATACTCATTTCCTTCCTTCATTCCTTCTTTCTCATTAAAAGGTATTGCAATGAAGCGGATTTTTAAGATATAATCCCAGAGGAAGAGGCTGACCCAAAAAACATCTACACGTAAAGTGTAATCACAGCTTTGTCATGAACTTAACTGGAATTCCTAGAAAAGATGAAGCAAGAGACTTTTTAAGAGTTTAAGAGTTTTTATAAGTTTTCTAGAAGTGTTAGAAAAAAGGAAGATAAATGAGAGCTATAGATAAAAGAAAAAATTTTTAAATGCTTTGAATTGTAGAATCCATCACTTCTTTATCTAAAAATAATTTCACGTTTCACATTTTATGAATCCTTTGAACTTGTGCTTAGTGATTGTATTGATCAAAATACCCATCTTTCAATGTTGACTATCCTTACGATATTGTAACAATTGTATAAATTTCTCTACTTATTCTGCTCACTTCCCTCTGCAACAGTTCATACAAATCTTCCCAGGTTTTTCTAAAATCATCTTTTTCATCATTTCTTACAGATCAATAGTATTCTGTCACATTTATGTACCATAACTTGTTCAACCATTCCCCAATTAATGGGCATCCACCCAGTTTCTCATTCCTTGTCACCACAAAAAAAGAGCTTAAATATTTTTGTGCATAGGGGTCTTTTTTTCTCTTTCTTTGTCCTCTTGGGGTTATACAACTAATAGTAGTATTGACCTTGGTCTAAGACTACACATAATTTATATAACTTTTCGGGCATAGTTTCAAATTGCTTTCCAGGATCGTTGAACCAGTTCATAGCTCCACTAACAATGTATATTAAAGAACTTGTTTTCCCATAGCCTCTCTAGCATTTGTTATTTTCCATTTTTGTCAACTTAGCCAATCTGATAGGTATGAGGTAGTACCTTGTTTAATTTGTATTTCTCAAATTATTAGTGATTTTGGGTACTTTATCTGAATCTGTTTTCCTAACTCTCACTTCCATTTTCAGGTTGAGTCACCAGAGAGCAGAGTTCTAGGGTTAACCTTAAAGGGATTGTAGGGGAAGAGGAAATTGGGTGTCTTTCTCATGTGATATAGTTTATGAAACCCTTCTATTGTATTTCCTCTCATCCATGATTATTAGTTAACCTCAATTAGTCAGCCAGACTTGATTAGCTTTTAGAAAGGGGTATTTATTAAGGTAGTAGTTGGTTGATGAAGACGAGTTCAAATCTGATCTCAGACACTTGCTAGATATGTGACTCTGAGCAAGTCACTTAACTTTTGTTTATTTCAGTTTCCTCATCTGTAAAATAATAATTATAATAACACCTCCCTTGCAGAGTTCTTGTGAGGATCAAATGAGATAACAGTATTGAAGCACTGTGCCGATGCCTGACACATAGTAAATACTATGTAAATATTAGTCATTATTATAAATAGCAATTGATACAAAATAACCATCCAAAAGTCTGTGATGTAGTATCAAAAGTCATAGTCCAAGGGAAAGTGAATTCAAATTTAGATAACAAATATGGCAAATGGGAACTTGACTCATGGTGGCTAGAGGTTCTTTTTTGTGAAGTCCTCATGAAGTTCCCTTTAGGCATTGTGTAGTTTTTTTGCTGGGCTTTTTGGGGAGTCTTAAGGTTGCCTTTCTGTAATATGTTTAGTTTGTCCTCAGTTCCCAGTGAAGACCCAGCTGCCAATGATTGCTCTTGTGGAGCTACTGCTAGGCCACTGACGAAAATATCCAAACATCCCTGGCCCTGAGAAGTTCACAAGATCCTCCTTTGGTCAGCAGAGGGGATAGCGATGATATGGAAACTAAGGGGCTCTTCTTCTTCCCTCCCCAGTAATTCCTTCTCAGGTGATAATAAAGAGTAAGCCCAAATAACTTGATCAGGGATAAAGAATTAAAAATTAAAGGGATGACCAGAATCAAGCTTTAAAGAAAACTAAGGAATCTAAGAAATAGAGGTGAGAATGAGAGGCCTTTTAAACATATAGAGCAGATATTTATGAAAAGGAACAGGAGGAGGAGATGGAATTCCTAATTGGACGATAAGCAAGCAGTTCGGTTTATCTGGATTACTTCCATTAAAGGGAGATATAAAATCAGCATATAAAGGTAAACTGGTCCCAGACTTTGAAAGAATTGAAGTGTCATGAAGATATTGTGGATAATAGGAAGTCACACAAGGGTTCCGAGCAGGGAATTACTATAGCCCAACTTATGTCCTCAGAATGTTAATTTGACAGCTCCATAATGAATGCATTAGAGAGGGTCAGGAATAACATAGAGACCAAGAAAGAGGCTATATCTATAGGGTAAACCAAGAGGTGATGAGAGTCCAAACTAGAGGAATGACTGTGAGTGGCAAAATAAAAGAAGGGGATGAAAGCTTCATATATCATGTATAAAGAGTCAGTAAAAATAGATAACTGATTGAATATGTAAAGTGAAGAAGCAGGAAGAGTTGAGGTAATTCTAAGTTTGCAAATTTTCTTTAAAAATCAATCTATGAAAAAAACTCCATCTCTTGACTTTGGACATTTTCTCTGACTTTATTCCATGCCTGGAATGCTCTCCTTCCTGCTGGCTTCCTTCAAGTCCCAACCAAAATCCCATTTTTTCCCCTTAAGGCAATTCTTTGTATAGCACTTAGCACAATGCCTGGAACATACTAAGTGCTTAATAAATGCAAGTGACTGAAATGATGAAGAAGGAAGATGAACTGAAAAGAGACTAGATAAATCAGAACCAGTAAAACAATATATACAGTCTAAATGGAAAAAACAGTTACAACAAAACCTGAATGCTAGGTAATGATAATGACCAATCTGGGGTCCAAAGAAGAGGTGAGAAAATGGCCCTCTCTTCCGTTCTTTGCAGAGCATGGAAAATTAGACTGAACTGATGCACTACTTAGTTTAAATTAACTATATCCCCCCCACCCCACCCCATCTTTTTTTATTACATGCTACAAGGGATAGCAAACTAGGTAGAGGAGGTAGAGGGCCACATTAGGAAATTAAAGTGATATAAAAACAAAAGATATTAATAAAAATTATAAATGATATATATAAGTAACAGCTCTATTGTTTTAAGAACAACTTTAAATGAATAAGTCATTTTGAATATTAAACTACAAAAGGACATATTAACCACAAAGGACATGTGAAGGAAGATGCTGTCTGCATCCAGAGAAAAAAACTGATAACTAGATGTATATACATACTTGTGTCTAATGTAGCCATATCTAGGGGGAGGGGAAGGAGAAAAAAAGAAATTTACACGATAACTTTATTATATATTTAAAAGGCATAGCAAGTTGCACATAATAGATTTGCAGTTTCCTGTGCAATCATTTTTTTTTTGTTATACTATGTTATGGAAATGCTTATTTTATTCCACAAATTAAAAATAAAATAAGTAAAAACTTTTAAAAATATATTGAAAAGAAAAAGAAAAGTGTAACCTAGGGAAAGTCCCCTCCTGTCTCTGGGCTTGTTTCATCTCTATAAAACAAGATCAAACTGCATGATTTCTCAACTCCCTTTCCTACTATTTTGTATAGTTTAGTAAAATAGTCATAATTTTAATCTTTAATATTACTAATATCCCTGTCTTAGAACTTTTCACACTTAAATTCTTATTCCTGACTCAGAGATTTTTGTGCTACTTTTTAAAAGTCATCTCTTACATAAAGCTCTTAGAAAGCCTTGGATGTGAAGTATAAGATATGAGCAGATAGTACTAACACAATTAGCTACAGTGTCTTCTCATGTGTCTTTTTGATGTGGTGGAAAGAGCTCTTGGATAAGTCAGAAGACCCAGGTTCTAATCCTTGACTTGGCCACTAACTTTCTGGTTAACCTTGGACAAGTTACATTACTTCTTTTCGACCTAATTTCCTCATGGGCATTGGGGGTGGAGTAGACTAGAAGTTCTCTAAAATCCCTGCCATCTCTCAGACTCTAAATTTCAAACCTAGCCAATTTTTTTTTAGTATTAACCTTAAGTGACCTTTCTCCTATCTTTTCTCTCATTTCTTCACTGCACTTCTTCTAGATTCAAGACTCCAGTCCTGCATGTCACTCTATGCAACTAAAAGAATCATTGCTTTCAAAATAAAATCCTATGTTCTTCCTCATTTATTCCTGTTTTATAACCCCTCATAGTCTGACTTCTTTCCCCACCACTTTACTGAAACTTCCCTCTATCAAAAGTCATCAACACCCTCTAAACATTAAATATAGTAACAATCGATCACTCCTCATCCTCCTTTTCCTTTCTGTGCTATTTGCCTTATTTCTCTTCTGCCTTTGCTTTTGACTATATTACATAGATTACCTTTATCTGAAATTCAGCATGTCTAAAATCAAACTCATCATCAATCTCCCCTGCCCTGGTTCCACTTCCCTTACTTAGCTGTCTTGATCCTGGAACAAACCAATTAAGACAGATTGATACAGAGAGATGGAGATAACTTTAAAATTTATACCTCAAAGCTACTTAACATGCCTGCAGGAAATCACGCCACAATACTGACAAAAATCAATCTATTTAGTCTTATTTGGGTCCTCACTGCTGCACAGCAAGTTTTATTCCTCCTTAAGAGCTCTCCACTTCTATCAATATTTGCTCTAAATTTTTTTCTTCTCAAGCAATCAATACTTTCTACAACCCTTTTATTCTCAGCAGCCGTCCTTTTAATTCCCACATTGTTGGACATATCTAGGCCATCTGTCATGAGCTCATCCTTCTCCCTTACTCCACACCTCAAAGTTATCTTCATCCATTCTCTCCATTTATTTTTGTTCTAAGGAAATATAGCATTTTTTTGCCAACCCAACCTTTCCACTTGTATGTGCCTAGAGTATGGCTCTTTAGATTCCTAGAGACAATCACAACATATTTCTATTTTAACCTTTTTCCAAGATATTTAGTGTTTTGAATTGGATAATTAAAAAGTCACAATACCTGTATTCAAATCCTGCTTCAGTCCTTGTGTCCTTAGGCAAGCCATCTAACCTTTCTGAGTCTTAGTTTTATTATCTGTAAAGTGAGGGGCAGGACTAGATGCCCCTTAAATTTCCATCTAGCTCTAAATCCTTTAGTCTACAACTATCTTATTTCATTCCAATTTAAACCCTAAGCACTGGTCAAGCCTGAATCAGGCCTGGCCTATGACACTATCCTTAATGAGAACTGGAGGAGAATACAGAGTCTATTTTGTATACAGTACTTATGGGAGACAATATAGTCACAGTGACTAAAAGATGCAGCAAATACTAAATCCTGCTATTGTAGAAGCAATTTAAGGACTATTCTCCAGCCAGGAGTATATCATGTGTTAGGAACATAGAAATTTCCTTGACAAATGCAGTCATAGAGATCATTGAAGTCAATGACCCTCCAATTACAAGTGTTAAGTGAGCCATAAGACAGGAAACTGTGTGCCCAGCAAAGGTGCTTGGTATTGTCATAGAAGATATATATATGGTTCAAATGAGAAAAGAATTCTCTATAGATGGTGAAATCCTCCAGATGTTCCTATTTGTGGATAATATTGTGCTGATTGAATCAAACCTCTTCAATGAGAGCCATAATTGTTCCAAAGAAATCCACCCAACAGATGTTTAACATCTATGGAAAAACATGGGCACAAAATGAAAAGGCATAGATAGATTTCCAGCTATAGCAATGAATGGAATATTAACATCCATGAGAACATGAATCTATTATACCAAAAGAGCTGTGTTTTGCACCTCTTAGCCTTCCCTGCTTCTTCCCTGGAGTATTAAAGCCCTTTACACTTTTCCCCTGCCCCCTAGTATTCTTCTAGTTTATATATCTTCCCCTATATATTTTCCATTTGTGCAATGGGAGTTTCCATCCTGATCTGCATGAAGGACTGTTAAGTAATTCAATTCTAAGATCACACCTTATTTATAGCTTTTTGCCTGCTGCTCCTCATCTCTCCCCACCACCAAATTCCCATTGACCCTTCCCCTTCTCTTTGGGGCAAACCAACAGGGATGGTGCCCAGATGTGCCAGCTCAGCAGGTCAATTCCCTGAATATTCCTGTGATCTTATCTAAATTAATTCTCTGCCCTAGCACCAAACCTAAGATGAGCATGTTGCTGATGTTTTTAAAATGAGTTTATATTTGATTTGAACAAATGAGGCACCATTGTATAGCATATTGACAATACTGATAGCTTGACATGTCATTATTGACTTCTGCCCTTCTTTGTCCTTCTCCAGACCTCTCTGCTCCAGTTCTCATCATCCCCAAGGACTCTCTAAGTCTCTCATATCTGTGCCCAATGTCAAAATCCCTCTGCAGCTGACTTGGCATCATGCAGTATCCACTCGTCATTTATCCAAGTAATTTAACAAGAGTCAGAGATCAGAGCTACAACACATTTACATCTAAAGAGTAAACGGTTATTCACCAAATATAGCAAAGCTGAATTGCTGTGCTAGCAAATCTGGGTGTATAAAGTAGCTCAGGCTAGAGGTCCCGTAACTGCCTCGTTCTCAACATTTCAAGGTAAGTGCTAACCGCTACTTGCTCTTTGCTCTAAGAAGTACCAGCATCAGGTACCAGGTATTTAGAATGCTACACCAAGAACAAAACTTAGAAAGTATTTAATCTAACTCCTTCAGTTAAAGAAGGCAAGTTCTTTCTTGTACCTCTGACCTCCTATAGCTGTGTGATCCTGGGCAAATAACTTGACTTGTCTGTCTTGGTTTCCTCAAATATAAAATAATAGCACCGATCCTCAGAGGTTATTGTGAAGATCAAAATGAGATTCTATTTATAAAGCACTTAGTACAGTGCCTGGAACCCAGTAGGCACTTTAAAAACACTTGTTTCCTTCCCCCCTTCCAAAACATTTACTATCTACATCATTTATTTGTGTTGTGTGCCTTGTGTCACGTTACGTTTTCTTGTGTTGAAATGTTATTTGCATTTCTTTTGCTGTCACTACAAAACTATGTAGCAATATTGCATCACTAATATTTACACTGTGCTTTATAGTTTACAATCCTGTGAGACAGATTTCCACATTTTACACATGAGGAATCTAAAGGTCAAAAAGGGTAAAATGATTTGTTGATCACACAAGTGGCAGAGTGGGATAGAGTCTACAGCTTATTGGGGAACTTCTGGTGGAGAAGGACTCTCTTGGGAATCAGATACTCTTTCATATCACACACACACACACACACACACACATAATCTGATAGCAACAGATTACACCTAAATCTGAAATTTCTTTGTCTCCTTACTGCATGTCCCTCCACATGGCAGGCACTTCTTGAAAATATCTGTTGATTTGGATAAAAAGGAAGACTTGCAATTATCCTTGTGCTATTGAAAATGTTGGTTGCATATGCGGCTGAATCACGTTTGATGCACTTTTAATAGAATCTAAGTAATTCCCATTTTTTTGGGAATCTCAAAACTTATCCTAAAAGTTTCCTGACACTACATCTCTAAACTCTCAATGTACTGTCAAAATGATAGAAATAGAGTATTGGAAATTTTCAGTCATGGAATAATAGTGTGCTTATTATTTATTAATAAATGATGAAGTTTAACATTCATACAAAGTGTTATAGAAATATTGATTTGGGAATCAGGAATCTGGGGTTTTCATCCATTAAAGAATGTTTATTAAGGTCTTGCTGTATGCTAAACTCTGACTTCAGACCTGACTGCCAATAGCTAGTTACAATATTTTGGAAAAAAAATAATTTTAACCTTCCTGTGACTGCTTTTTTATCTTTAAAATAAAGGTTTGGCCTTCCAGTTTTTGCATTCAATGATTTTGCATTTGGTAAGTGTTTTCACCCTGTTAAACATCTGAGATATTTCTTGAGATAATCACAGGTGCCCAAACTGAATCATAACATTGGAGTTACAAATAACTAATATAATAGAGTGATTTGTTTGTACTCTATATTTATCTTTGTATCTAAGTAGAATTTCATGATGTTATTACCCTAGTTCCTATTTTCCACCCCTTAATATATGCTTAATATAATATATTAATGTAGTCCAATTCTTAAAGCTCATTGATATTGAACTCTCTTCTCTCCAACTCCACCCCCAAACCTTGACTTTGGGACTCAGATTACAATGTTAAATTTAACTGAAATTAATTTTATGAGAATTTCATGTTATCCCTTGAACTTATTAGAGATAAGTACAGAGATACATATATGACTAGAGCTAGAAATTACTCATTTAACTGATATGTCTGTTGCTATACCACATTAATCTTATTGCCCAAGTGGAACCAATAAGTGGAAAGGAGGAGGGGAAGAGGATACACTTCTGAGCTTCCACTAATTCCCTCAAAATGAAAACAAAGAAACCCTGGAACATTCTGATTTCCCATGTTGTCTCTTAGAGAGGCAGTATGATATAGTGGAAAGAAATCCACTTGGAGACAGGAAAAAACGATGTTTGAATTGACCCCTGACAAGTATGGACATGGGCAAGTGACCTCGTCTTTCTTGAATCTCATTTCTTTCCTCATCTCCAAAATGAGGATGATAATTAATATTTGCAATATCCATATCATGAATTGTTGTAAGGTTCAAATGAAATAATGTATACAAGACACTTTTCAAACCTCCTCAGTTCTAGATAAATGTCAGTTATATTTATTACTGAAATAACAGCTGAAAGAAAAGAATAAGGATGCTTGTAAGTTTCCAGATTTTATCAGGGAAATCACATCTAAAGATTCACAGATTTAGAGCTGAAAGGGACTTTAAAGGTCATCTATTCCAGTCCCTTAATTCATCTGGCAAGGAAACAGGGATTTATCAAACAATTTGTCAAAGTCTACATAAGCAATAAAATTTTAAGTCTCAACTCAATCTCAAGATTTCTGCCCCCAGAGTCAGTATGGGGGTGGGGCGACGTTGTTTGTTCATTTTGACAATACTACATTGGCTCTTCTGCTAGTTACTTGACGAAGTGGTTATTCCAGAAAGAAATAATACCAGCAGTAGAAAATTCGTTGTCCATCTAGCTTTAATTTAAATATAGCTAAGCCTAGAACCTAAGGTCCCATTTAGCTTTAATGTTTTATGACAACAAATTATTAACAAATGATATTACTGTGCTTTCAGACAAATTCTATAAGTTTCTGAAGAGTTACAAAGGAAGAAAATTATTCATATTTGCTTTCAAATGCTTTACAAGAATATGTATGAAATATAGAATAAAAATTTCTATTTTATTCAAATGTCCTATATTTCACATAAATTCACTAGGCTACGGTACAAAGAGGTCATGGTCAAAGACTCAATCATCCTTATTAAATAACTTTTGTTATTTCATTGCCACGGACTGAAATTATAACTCCAGACAACCAGTTCAACAAAAGTTTGAGTTAGTCACAAAGGCAACTGACTGAGTATAAGCAATGAAATATTAATAGAACTAGCTAAAATCCAGCTCTGCTATGCCTATCTACAAGTCAGTGCCTAAAATATATAAATATCTGAGTATCTTTTTCCTACTCTGATAATTCTCATATGTAACAGGACCAGAGGAACTGAACTATAATTGATTTGTAGGTGTGTTTTATTCTATACTTCTATGAAAAGATGAAGGCTAGAGTTATCTTCCTTACTATGCATTCTGTTGCTCAAAACCCTTCCATGGTTCCCTATGTTCAACCAAAAAAAAATTCCAGGGTCTTCAAAATCTGACAAAACCTTCTATATCATACAGATAGAGACAGATATAGATACATGTATGTATATGTATATGTGTGCATATACATATATATTATATATATATATATCTTACTCTACTCACTGTCACCTACTCTTGTGCTACAATGGACTACCCAACATGTAAAACTTGATTCCTTTTTTTCAACTTTTTCTATGGTAGAATGCCATTCCCAATACTTGTTGAAAGTTACCATTTAAATGTGACTTCCTCTGATACACATTGCCAGGAACTATCCTTCCTCCCTCTGACCTTACATAGCATTTGATTTTTAGCTTTTTCATACTCATTGTGTACCATTTCATCTTATACATTATTACATATGTAACATCTGCAACTAGACCATGAATTGCCAGAACATGGAGATAGTCATATTTCATCTTTTTTATCTTACCTGGGATCCCTTGTTATTCTTCATCTAGGGCCTGTACCTGCCATTGAAGTTCAAGACTTCCCATTTCACTGAAAAGATTGAAGCTATATCCTCTCTGGGTCAGAGGATGGAAGGATAGAAATTGGAAGGAATGGTAAAACTTTGGGAAAGTGAGAGATTTGAAGAGAGATGAGGAGTTTTAGTGCAAAAGAAATTGAGGAACTGGAGGAGAACCCAGAGAATTTGATTAAGAATGCAGGGGTGATGAGGCTCAGCCTAACTGAAAAACAGAAAATAGATAAGAATGGTTGAAGAGATGCTACCTTCAAAACAAGGGTTCTTAAAATTTTTGCATCATCAACTCATTTGGAAGTCTAGTAAAGCCTATAAAACCTTTTTCAGAATAATGCTTTTAAATGTATAAAATAAAATAAATGTGATTGCAAAGGAATTCAATAATATTGAAATAAAAATATAATTTTTTCCATCCAGATTCATGGATTCCTTGAAATCTGTCTATGGAATCCTTAGAGATCCCTGGGACCCAACTATGATTTGAAGTTCAAATGGATAAGATTAATTCGAGGAACTTTTTTTAAACAGAATTCTGAAAATAACACTGAATTGGTGTTGGACAGTTTGTGAGAAGATTCAGTTCAACATGAAATCAAGACCAGATTCTTTTTTTTAACAGAACTTGCTTCTTTAATAAGCAAATAGATTGAAATAATAGAAAATGAGGATGAAATAACTATGTAGATGAATAGGAGAAAACACTAAGAATAAATAATACTTTAAGCACAATGAGTAACATGAACCTGTATAATTTATTTATTCTATACATCATCTGTACTCTGAGATTTCTTCACAGAGGAGAATATACCCCTGTGGTATTCATCGTGTACCATTTTGTCTTATACATTATTATATATGTAACATCTCCAACTAATTATGAGTTCCCTGAACACAGAGACAGTCATATTTCATCTTTTTTATCTTGCCCAGAATCCTCTGCTGTTCTGTATCTAGGGCCTTTGCCTGACACTGAAGTTCAAAATGTGCCAAAGGCTTGTGATTTCTGTGGTGTGATAACTCCCTCCACCTACACAGGTCACAAGCCATCTTTAACATGATGCCCTGATGAACAAGCATTTGCTAAAAGCACTAATTATGTGGAATAGACAATAGAGGGCTGGCCTTGGAGCCAGGAGGATTCTGCTTCTGACACATATGGGTTGCAGAAGTCATTGAACCTGTTGGTGCTCTAAGATTTTAAGTTGCAGAGAAGGTACTATCCTGTATACATGGAGACATCAGGGAAGGAGCCAGTGGATACCGAAGGGCTGAAAATCAGGGAGAGAAAGATGATCAAATGGGCAAACTGACTGAGAAAATGAGGTGGAATCAGCATAAAGGATAAGAAAAAGGATTGGCATTGGTATGGAGAAAGGTTACCTCTTCCTATGGGACTGGAGCAAATAAGAAAATGCTGATCTGATCTGAAGGATGGACTTGGTAAGGAGAGAGAGCTTGAGACAATTAGCTTCAATCTTTTCAGTGAAATGGGAAATTCTACAGAATGGCAACTTTAGTTAATGTAATTCAAAGTTCAGGAGAAATGAGAAAAGACAAGCCATAAATCCCAGGCTGCTATAGTCACCTTAAATACGATACTCTACCTGGCGCAAGAATCTTTTCTCAAATTTTCCTCACAAATAGTCATTCACTTTTGACATAGACATCTCCAGAAATAGGAAATTCTCTTCCCTACAAAGCAGACCACCAGATAAAGCCATCTCAATTTTGTAGAAAGAGTACTGTTTTCCTTCGAATCCTAACTAAAATCCCTCCCTCTACAAGAAACCTTTCCCAGCCCTCCAATTCTAATGCCTTTCTTCTGTTAATTATTTTCTACTTATCCTGTATATAGCTTGGTTATACATATTTGTTTGCTTCTTGTCTCCCACATTAGGGTGCGAACTACTTGAATTTAAGGATTGTCTTTTCCTCTTTTTGTATTCCCAGCTCTTAGTTCACAGTAGGTACTTACTGATTGATTTCTTTTTTAATTTTCTCTTCAAGCCCTCATGGGAAGATAATTTTATTCTTGTCTTCTAAAGGGACTGATAGCAATAAATCTGACGGGATTAAAAAAAAAGACTTTGGTTAGAGCAATGTTGGCCTCCAAAGAGCCCCCCACCATATGAGACAACAAGTTATCAAATCAGCATCATTAATTGGCAGAGTGGTGTTTGGTAAAATGAAGGGGGAAAAAAGAATAGTGTTCTTGAGACTAGGTCTATGGTAATGATCAGACAAAATGTAAGCCAGTCAATTTCAGATTAATTTGGGTGGCTTTGGTGTCAAACTTTGGTAGCAAAATTATCCACAGCTCCGGAAATCAGAGCTTGCTGATTTAAAGCTGCTCTGGGGACCTAGCATAAAACTAATAGTAGAGGAGGAAGAGCCTGGGAGAAGACAGTAAGAAGAGAACAGAGGCAGAGTATAAGAATATACTCTGTTACTGAAGCATAAAATGGTGGGGTCAAGGCATAGGACTTGGTGATTCTGTGTCAGAGAGAAAAAAATGAAAAGAATGTGGTCACTCTGGTATTTTAACATATATGTGAAAGTAGTGTTTTCCTTTTAAATGTCTCAGAAATAATGTGACTATAGTTTCTCTCTGATTTTTAGAATCAAATGTATTTAATACGAGACATTATTCCTAAAGTATTCTATTAGTACTGAAGTAATTACTGCACTATTGAAAGGTCAGCTTGACCATCATTAGAAAGTTTCAGATAGAGAGGTTTGACAGATTTTTTTTAGTTGAAAAAAAATTAAGTGCCTATTGGGCTACATGCAGGGGAGATATACAAGGTTCAGATAAGAAATACCTCCTGCCTCAGAGTTTACAAGAGTCCATATATAGACAATGCTAATTTGTCTTAAAATTATAATACTTTTTTCAGGAATAGTCAAAAGGTATCAGACATGGTAGCAACAAACAACATCATAAAATATTACATATTTTCAAATAGATGTTATTGATTTCATTTCTTTTACATCAACCACATGTTCTTTCCCCTTCCCCTCTTCCAGAGAGCCATCCATCCCTATAACAAGGAATTTTTAAAAAAGAAAAAAAATTCAACAAAACTAATTAACACATTGAAAATGTCTGATATTGTATGCAATATTTCACATCCATGTACTCCAACTTTTTCAAAGGAATAAGGGAGAATTGTCTTCTCATATCTTTTCTTGGGGCTGCTTGTTCAATATGATTCTGCAATTCTGAATATTATATCTTGATAGATATGATAAAAACTAGTTACCAACTAAGTCATTTTTATACACTTGCCTGCATATAAACAGACTTTCATCTAATTGGAAGAATAGTGAAAATGAATATTTATTTTTTATCAAATGTTACATTTAAAGGACTCCCCCTTCTCACCCCTGCAAAGTGGAGGAAGGAGTTAGAGAGAAGTGCAGTTTTCTTAATTCTTCTTTTTCAAAATTTATTTATTTATTTGTTTTCAGTTTTCAACAATCACTTCCATAAATTCCAAATTTTCTCCCCCTCCTTTCTCCCTCTCCAGGACTCATACATTCCTATTAAACATGTTTTCACATTAGTCATGTTGCATAGAAAAATTAAAACAAATGGGATAAACTATGAGGAAAACAAAACATAGGAGAAAATAGTCTGCTTCATTCTGTGTTCCAACTCCAAAGTTTTTTCTCTCAATGTGGATGGAATTTTGCATCATAGGTCCTTTGGAAATGTTTTAGGTCCTTGCATGCTGTGATTGTTACTGTGCATAATGTGCTGGTTCTGCTCACTTCACTCAGCATCAGTATCATATAAGTTTTTCCAGGTTTTTCTGAAGACCACCTGCTCATCATTTCTTATGGAACAATAGTATTCCATTATATTCATATACCAGAACTTGTTCAGTTATTCCTCATTTTATGGGCATCCCCTCAATTTTTAGTTCTTAGCCACCACAAAAAGAGATGCCATAAATATTTTTGTACCTACAGGGCCTTTTCCCATTTTATGATCTCTTTGGGATACAGCCCTAGAAACAGTATTGCTGAGACAAAGGGTATGTACATTTTTATAGCCCTTTGAGCATAGTTCCAAATTGCTCTCCAGAATGGTTGGATCAGTTCACAGACCCACCAACAATGAATTAGTGTTCCAACTCTCCCACATCTTCGACATTTATCATTTTCCTATTCTGTCATGATGGCCAATCTGATAGGTGTGATATGGTACCTCAGAGTTGTTTTGATTTGCATCTCTCTAATCAAGTGATTTAGAATATTTCTTTTCATATGACTATAAATAGCATCCTCTGAAAACTGTCTGTTCATATCCTTTGCCCATTTATCAATTGGGGAATGGCTTGTATCCTTGTAAATTTGACTTAGTTCTCTATATATTTTAGAAATGAGGCCTTTATCACAGACACTAGTTGTAAAAATTATTTCCCAGTTTAATGATTCCCTCTTAATCTTGGTTGCATTGGCTACATGCAAAAACATTTTAATTTAATGTAATCAAAGTTATCTATTTTCGATTTCATAATATTCTCTATCTTTTGTTTGCTCACAAATTCCTCCACTCTCCATAAATCTGACAAGTAAACTATTCCTTGCTGCTGTATACCCATTTGGATTTTATTCTGGTATACAGTGTCAGGCATTGGTCTATGCTCAATTTGTGCCACACTATTTTCCAGTTTTCCCAGAATTTTTTGTCAAACAGTGAGTTCTTATCCCAGAAACTGAGATTTTTGAGCTTATCAAACAGTAGATTATTATAGTCATTAACTACTGTCTTGTGTACCTAACCAATTCCACTGATCTACCCCTCTATTTCTTAACAAGTAACAAGTGGTTTTGATGATTGCTGCTTTATAATACAATTTAAAATCTGGTATGGCTAGCCCACCTTCCCTAGCATTTCTTTTCATTAATTCCCTTGATATTCTGGACCACTTTTTCTTCCCAATGAATTTTGTTATTATTTTTTCAAGCTCTAAAAAATAATTTTTTGGTAGTTCAATTGGTATGGCACTAAGTAGATTAACTTAGGTAGACTTGTAATTTTTATTATATTAGCTTAGCCTATTCATGAGCAATTGATGTTTTTCCAATTATTTAGATCTCACTTTATTTGTGCAAAAAGTGTTTTGTAATTGTGCTCATATAGTCCTTGGGTTTATTTTGGCACATAGAATTCCAAATATTTCATAGTATCTACAGTAACTTTAAATGGAATTTCTCTTTCTATCTCTTGCTGCTAGGCTTTGTTAGTAATACATAGAAATTCTGATTATTTATGTGAATTTATTTTATATCCTGCAACTTTGCTAAAGTTGTTTATTATTTCAAGTAGCTTTTACTTGATTCTCTAGGATACTCTAGGTATATCATCATATTGTCTGCAAAAGTGATAACTTAGTTTTTTCGTTACCTGTTCTAATTCCATCTATTTCTTTTTCTTCTCATTACTAAAGCTAACATGTCTAATATCATATTGAATAATAGTGGTGAAAATGTACATCCTTGTTTCACCCCCAATCCTTCTGAAAATGCATCTAGCTTGTCCCCATTACATATAATACTTGCTGATGGTTTTAGGTAGTGTCTACTTATTATTTTAAGTAATACTACTTATTATTTTAAGAAGGTTCCATTTAATCCTGTGCTCTGCAGTGTTTTCAATAGGAATGGGTGTTGTATTTTGTCAAAAGCTTTTTCTCAGTCTTTTAAGATAATCACATGATTTCTGTTAGTTGTTGTTGATATGATCAATTATGTTGATAGTTTTCCTAATATCGAACCAATCCTGCATTTCTGGTATAAATCCTACCTGATCAACATGTATTATTCTTGTGATAAGTTGCTGAAATCTTTTTTGTTAATATCACATTTATAATTATTGCATCTATATTCATTAGGGAAATTGGTCTATAATTTTCTTTCTCTGTTTTGGCTCTTCCTCGTTTAAATATGAGCACCATATTTGTATCACAAAAAAAATTTGGTAGGACTCCTTCTTCACCTATTTTCCCCGAATAGTCTATATAGTATTGAAATTAACTGTTCTTTAAATATTTGATAAAATTGTAAAGCCATCTGGTCCTGGAGATTTTTTCTTAGGGAGTCCACTGATGACTTGTTCAATTTCTTTTTATGAGGTGGGGTTATTTAAGTATTTTGCTTCCTCTTCTGTTAATAGAATCAATTAATGTTTTTGTTATTTGGATATATAAATACTATTCATCCATTTCACTAAGATTGTCAAATTTATGAGCATATAGTTGGGCAAAATAATTTTTAATTATTGTCTTAATTTCCTCTTCATTGGAGATGAATTCACTCATTTCATTTTTGATACTGGCAATTTGGTTTTCTTTTTTCTTTTTTTTAAATCAGATTGACCAAAGGTTTATCAATTTTATTGGATTTTTTTTCATAAAAACAGCTCTTAGTTTTATTTATTAGTTCAACAGTTTTCTTAACTTCAATTTTATTATGCTCTCCTTTGGTTATCAGTATTTCTAATTTGGTATTTAGTTGGGGATTTCCAAATTGTTCTTTTTCTAGCTTTTTCAGTTGCATGCCCAATTCATTGATCTCATCTTTATTTTATTCATGTAAGCATTCAGAAATATAAAACTTCCCCTAAGAACTGCCTTTGCTGCATCCTATAAGTTTTGATAGGTTGTCTCATTATTGTCATTCTCTTAAATGAATTTATTGATTGTTTCTATGATTTGCTCTTTGTCTATTCACTTTTGAGGATTAGATTATTTAATTTCCAATTAGTTTTGGTCTATCTGAATATATAGATATATATCTACATATAATTTTTATTGCATCATGATCTGAAAGGGATGCATTGACTATTTCAGCCTTTCTGCATTGGACTGTGAGAAAACAATATATTCCTTTCTATCCCCATTCAGTTTTCTCCAGAGGTCTATCACATCTACATTTCCAGAATTCTATTCACCTCCTTAATTTCTTTCTTCTTTATTTTGAGGTCAGATTTATAAAGTTCAGAGAGGGGGAGGTTGAGGTCCCCCATTAGTATAGTTTTGCTGTCTATTTCTTCCTGTAACTCCCTTAAACTTCTCTAAGAATTTGTAAGCTATGCCACTTGGTGCATATATGTTTAGTAATGATATTACTTCATTGTCTTTGGTGTCTTTTAGCATGATATAATTTCCTTCCTTATCTCTTTTGATTAGACCTATTTTTGCTTTTGCTGTGTTTGAGATTTTTTTCTTTGTCTGAGATCAGTATTGCTACTCTTGCTTTTTCTTTTTACTTCAGCTGAAGCATAATATATTCTTGTCCAGTCTTTTACCTTTACCCTGTGTGTATCCCTCTGTTTCAAATTTGTTTCTTGTACACAAAAAAAATAGGATTATAGTTTTTAATCCATTCTGCTATATGCCTCTATTTAATGGGAGAATTCATTTCTTTCACATTCACAGTTATGATTACTATCTGTGTCTGTCTCTCCAAGCTACTTCCCCCATTTATGCTTTTCTTCTCCTTTCCCTTCCTCAAAAGTTTTACTTTTGACCATTGCATCCTTCAAACTTTCCTCCCTTCTATCTGTTCCCCTTTTCTTTCCTTTACTACTTCTTCCCTCCCTTCTAACTACCCCCTCCCTTTTCTTTCCTCTTTCCCCTCTACTGCCTGTAGGTCAAGTTATATTTCTATACTTAATTGAGTATAGAACCAAACCCAATGACAGTAAAGCTCAAACAATCCTCACCTCTCTCCCTTCTTTCCCATTATTATAATATGTTTTTGTGCCTCTTTGTGTGATGTAATTTACCCTTTTCTGCCTCCTCCTTTCCTCTTCTCCCTTCACACCCCTTATTTAGATTTTTTTATCACCACATCAGTTAATTTATACCCACACACTCTATTTATGTATATCCCTTTTAAATGTGGTAATAAAGATACAATTCTCAAGATTAACAAGTATCATCCTCCCATATAGGAATGGAAACAGTTTTCTCATCTTAAATAACAAGTTTTTTTTTCCTGTTTAACTTTTTATGCCTCTATTGAGCTCTGGCTTTTTCATCAGGAAGGTCTGGAAATCCCTTATTTCATTGAATGCCCCTCTCCTTGCCTGAAAGATTATGCTCAGTTTTGCTGGGTAATTGATCTTTCATTGCAGTCCAAGCTCCTTTACCTTATAGAATATCATATTCCAATCCCTCCTATCTTTTAATGTAGAAGCTGTAAGGTCCTGGGTGATCCTGACTGTAGTTCCTCAATGTTTAAATTGTTTCTTTCTGGCTGCTTGCAGCATTTTCTCCTTGAGCTGATAATTCTGGAATTTGGCACCAATATTCCTTGGCGTTTTCAATTTGGAATTTCTTTCATGAGGTGATCAGTGGATTCTTCCAATGACTGTTTTACCCTCCAGATCTAGGACCTCAGGGCAGTTTTCCTTGACAATTTCTTGGAAGACACTGTCCATGCTCTTTTTGTCATCATGACTTTCCAGTAAACCAGCAATTCTTAGGTTTTCTTTCTTGGATCTGTTTTTCAGATCACTTGTTTTTCCAATGAGATATTTTACACTTTCCTCTATTTTTTCATTCTTTGGATTTTGTTTGATTGATTCTTGATGCCTCATAGAATCATTAGCTTCTACTTGCCCAATTCTAATTTTTAACAAACTGTTTTCTTCAGTTAGCTTTTGTACCTCTTTATCCATTTGGCCAATTTTACTTTTTAAGGAGCTGATTATATTTTTTAAATCATTGGTTAATTTTTCTTCTATCTCTCTAATTTGGTTTTTAAAATCCTTCTTGAGCTCTTCCAAAATGCTCTTTGGACTTGAAAACTAGTTCATATTCCCTTTTGAGGTTTCAGATGTGGATATAGTCATCTTCTGAATTTGTATTTTGATTTTCCCTGTTCCCTTAATAAGATTCTATGGTCTTTGGTTTTCTAAATGGTTTCACAATCATGGTGACTGCATTTTTCCTGCTTTTTAAAGTGGATGTCTGCTCCTGTGGCACAAGGGATTCTGTCCCATGCTTCCTGTGCTGGGAGCTAGGGGCCTGGTTACTGACTTTGTATGCTGTGGCCTCTGGTTCTTTCCACTAGAAGCTATATAATGTTGCAGCTTACCTGGTGCTGAGCTGGCTTGTTTGTGCCAAAGCTGAAGCCAGGTGAAGACTAAGTTTCCCAGGGGTTACACTGAAACTCACAGTCCGAGGTGTGGGGGAGGGGTGATCTGGCCACTGGAAATCTCCTCCTCCCCTAGGGCTGAGCTAGAGCATGAATTGTCTCAGTGGCTGGTGTAAACCATCTGTGCTGATGTTTGACCAAGTCTCCTGACTGTGCTAAGGCATGTCTGGGGTCCTGATGTTGGTGCTTCCTGGATCCACCCCCCTGGGACTCAGGATCTCCTGCTGGTACACTGAGGTGGGGCTTGCTGGGGTGCCTGCAGTCCTACACTGGTCCCTTTCAGCCACAGGAAGAGGGACCCTTCTCATCAATCTCTCCAAACTCCTGAGTTAAAAGACCACTGCATCCCTTCTGCTGGCTCCACTATTCCAGGATTTTTCTTGGAGTAATATTCTTTGGGTTTTTCAAGGTCAACAAGGGAGAGTAAAAGTACTTACAGCTTACTCCACCATCTTGACTCCCCTTCTTAAGTCTTTATGGAAAACTTTGGCCATTATAATTTCAAAATATTGAGTGACAATCAGCATTATATCTTAATAGAATTCTTAATAGTTTCTTAACAGAAACTGTGTCTTCTAATGTGACAGTCATTTTTTATTCATTTGTCTATGAAAAGAAGAAACTGTATGGAAATACATTGGCTTGAAACTGACACATTCAAGCAAACTACTAACACTGAAAAGTAGGAAATGGGTAAGCAAAAATATCATATGTTGATTATTACTATTTCTTACATAAGTGAAACTGTAGTGAAAAAAGCAAAGGGGCTAAGGGAGTTCAGTAATGACTTTAATAAATACTTGATCTCCTAGCTAAACAGAGATATGATGGCCAAAGGCATTATCAGTATGAAATATAAATTTATTTGAAAAATTTTAGGGCAGATGTGTTGGAAAATATATGAAGTATCATCTCAAAAAATGATGGAGGACAAAAAAATTATTTTCAAAAGCTTGGTATACCCAATTAAGCAATTTTTTGTTCAATTGTTTTCAGTTGTATCCAACTCCTTATGACCCTATTTGGGTTTTCTTGTCAGAGCTACTGCAGTGGCTTGCCATTTCACTTTCCAGGTCATTTTATAGATGAGGAAACTGAAGCAAACTGGGTTAAGTGACTTGCCCAGGGTCACACAGCTAAGAAGTGTCTGAAACCTGATTTGAATTCAGGAAGAAAAATATGTGTAGATAAAATGAAGATGGGAAGAAATATAACAAATCTACTGACATTTCTATGATCTTTTTTCATCAATGATGAATAGAACCACCACATTTTGACTCTAATATGGCAATGGAAATTAATTCTGAAAGAACCAAGAGCCCAGATGAAGTGCATACAGAAGGAATATGTACTGAAGGCAAAAAAATTTGGAAAATATTGTCATTTCAATTCTTAAGATACCCAAAGTTGGGGAAGATCCCAAAAGGTTGGAGGTGGGGGCAGGGAATTACAGATGATATTATTTTTTAAATAAATAATCAGGGAGATAATCTGTAGTTATTGGGCTGCATGCCCTATTTCTAATCTCCATAAAATCTTTCTGAGACTTGTCTACACATCAAGAATAGAGTTGATGAAAACTTTAAAAGGGAATAGGCAGTCTTTTGAAAATTATTTTGTACAACAAACTACTTCAGTCTTACAATTGACTGAAATATTCAGAAGTTACAAGATCACATTGTTTATAGCTTATCGATTAAATATAGCTTTTGAATTGGCAGAGCTAAATGAAACTTTTAGGGCTTTACTCTCAAAGGCTATCTACCATACACATGTTAATATCACATAAGATTAACTGATATCTGCCTCCACAAAGATCACATTGTTCAATGATCCCTTAATTATTAACATCAAATGAGGCATACAATAGGGAGACACATTTGCTACTGTCACTTCCAGTTGGTGTCTTTTACAGAGTTCATATTGGAGAGGGATTCCCTGAGGTTCTGCAGATATTACTTTTTATAAATGTAGTAGTGATGATTGTTTCAAAACCCAAAGCTTCCTTCATGAGGTTCATGGACACTAAAAGAAATTGACCTATTAGTAAAAACAAACAAATACATGAAAAATGCCTAGTGTCAAACTGTTATATTCAATTTAATGGACAGTACATCATTAGTTCATCAGTACAATATTGTCTTAGATCTGGTCTCAAAACTGGAAAGTTACAGCCTAGCTTGTGTTTTGGAATTGCACTGTGCAAGCCCCAAGTTACTACACACACATACACACACACACACACACACACACACACACATTCACGCACTCATGCATGCATACTTTTAAATAGCATTTTATTAGGTGATGCTATTTGCTCACAAGTGCAGGCACACTTTTAACTTCCAAGAATCAAATACTTTGGTGAGTGATTCAAAGGGCAATAGAGTGGTTCATAACGGTTATGAGGAGTATGCAACAAATTACCAAGAATGATATTTATACAAAAGATATCATAAAATATTTCATTCAGGAAATCTATAGTTGGGAAAAGAGGAGGACTAATCATATGAGGGATGTGAGGGATAACAACCACAAATGATGATAATGATGACAAAAATAATAATAGCAAGCATTTATATATCACTTTAAGATTTGCAGAAAAGCTTTGCATATTCAAACGTGTACATATGTACACCATTTGATAGACAGTCTGGGTTATGCGCTGGTACATGGGATGTTAAAAATACTTTGAAGATAGTCTCCAGTCCATTGTATAGTTCTGCTATGAGGGATTTATGGAAAACATAGACAAAAATAAGTAAGATAAAGTAATACCCTCTGTGGAGCAAGATATTCATATTAATGAGACCAAATTCATTTAAGTATTAAAGAATTAAATCTGTATGGAAGACTCCTTAGACGAGATTGTATTTGAGTTGTGTTAATAGTTGCATAGGAGGGAAGTAAACCTGGGACATGCTCAGGGACAAAGAGTAGTTCCATCTGACAGGTGCAGATTATGAATCAGAGAGTAATATGAGATAGGGTCAGAAATGCAAGAAGAGTCTTTATCGTTAAGAAAAAGAGTTTGAACTTGGCTTAATCAGCAATAGTTCCTAAATATTTTAAAGCAGATGACATAAGCAGATCTATTAAAAGGAAGATAGTTTTCCCCTTTTTTTGCATGTTACTCAGAAACTTATTTTTCTATGAGGAATTCCTGAAGTTCCAACAATATTTTTTAAATGCCACCACTTTTTAAGTAACCATGATAAAGATAGTTTTACAATGAGATGGAGCTTGAATAATAAAACAAATTAGTGGATCAAAAAAGAAAGAAATGAGTAAATCACTAATTTGAGCAAAGATCTGTCGGTCAGTTTGGCTTCCCTTAATCAGTGTTGACTTCCAGTTATGAAATTTGAAAGTATAACCACAGTGTCAGAACTTGCAATTGGAAAACAATACTGCATACTTTTCACTTTTAGAAAGCATCAGTAGCTTTTCCTTGAAGCAATAGATCTGACCCTGAACAGGATACAACGTACTTGGCATTGAAACCAGGTCACATTTTAGTTAGTTCTGGTCATGGCCCAAATACTTCCCCAAAGTTGTCTTACGTCTGTGGAGCTGTGAAGACTACATTGCATTCGGGCAACTTTCCAATTAATATTCTGTTTCATATTTCATGGAGGTGAAATCAAGGTTAAAATTTTTCCCCCCAAAACTAGTAACTTTTCTTTCTTTTCTTTTTAAAATTTGATTCTAATTACATGTAAAAATTTTTAATAATATTAATTTTTTTAAACTTTGAGTTCCAAATTCTCTCCCTCTATTACTCCTGACCCCCCTCATTGAGAAGGCAATCAATTTGACATAGGTCATACATACGCAGACATGCAAAACACATTTCCATATTATTCATATTGTGGTCAAAAGATATGAAGAGGTAGTTTTTGGATGAATTTAAAATTATACATAATCATGTGGAAAAATGCTCTAAAACAATATTGATTAGAGAAATGCACATTAAAATAACTCTGAGGTACTAACTCATATCTATCTAGATTGGCTAATATGACAGAAAGGGAAAACGACAAATAAGGGAGGAGGTGTGGAAAAATTGGGACATTAATATACCGTTGAATTGATCCAACCATTTTGGAAAAAATCTGAAATTACATCCAAAGAGTTATAAAATTCTTTAACCCATCAATACTACTATTGGGTCTGTTTCCCAAGGTGATCAGAGAAATAGGAAAAGAACCTATATGTTCTAAAATATTTATTGCAGCTCTCTTTGTGGTGGCAACAACAAAACAACAACTGGAAATTGAGGTGATGCCCATCAACTGGAGAATGGCAAATTCAGGAATATGGTTGACAGAATGCTGCTGTGTTCTAAGAAATTATGAGCTGCTTGATTTGAGAAAACTGTGGAAAGATGCATAAAATAATGAAAAATGAAATGAGCAGAACAAGAGAATATTACCTACAGTAAGAGCAGTATTGTTCAAAGAATAACTGTGACTATTAATAACTAAATTATTCTGGGTAGTATAAGTACTCAAATGAACTATTAAGAACCTTTAACAAAAGAATCTGTACACCTCCAAAAAAAAGAACTGATAAATAGAATTATGAATAGTATTGTCTTATGTATGCTTATATATGTTCATTTATTTATTTTATATTATTTTATGTACTTGTATATTTTATACTTATATTTATAAATCTGCATCAACTGGTCTTCTCAACTGGGAGGTCAACTGGAAAGGAGGTAAGGGGCCAGTTCAAAATTTAAAATGTAATAATAAATATTTTAAATGATTTTGAGAAAGAAAATGTAGATTAAAAAATAAAAGTAAAGTTTAAAAAAGTAGGCTTCATTTGAAACTATGCCCAAAGGGCTACAAAAATGTGCATACCCTTTGACCCAGCAATATCACTTCTGGGACCCTATCCCAAAGAGATCATAAAAATGGGAAAGGGTCCCACATGGACAAAAATATTTATAGCAGCTCTCTTTTGTAGTGGCCAAAAACTGGAAATCAAGGAGATGTCCATCAATTGGGGAATGGATGAATAAATTAAGGTATATGAATGTAATGGAGTACTATTGCACTATAAGAAATGATGAACAAGAAGACTTCAGAGAGGCCCAGAAAGACTTATATGATCTGATGTTTAGCAAAAGGAGCAGAACCAGGAGAACTCTGTGCACAGCAATGACCACAGTGTGCGAGAGTTTTTTCTGGTAGGCTTGGATCTTCACAGCAATGTAAGGACTTAAAAAAAAAATTCCCAATGGTCTTCCAAGGCAAAATGCCTTCCACATCCAGAGAAAGAACTATGGAACTCATTTGCAGAATGTAGCAGATCATTTGTGTGTGTGTGTGTGTGTGTATTATGTTTGGTTTGTTATATGATTTCTCCCATCTATTTTAGTTCTTCTACACAGCATGACTATAGTGAAAATGTATTCAATAGGAATGTATGTGTAGATCCTACATAGAATTGTATGCCATCTTGGGGAGGGAGGGAGGGAGCCGGGTGGGGAGGTAGGTAAGGGGAAAAATAATCTAAGTTTTATGGGAGTGACTGTAGAGCATTAAAGATGAATAAAATGAATATATAAAATAAATAAAAGAAAAAGAAAAAAGTATGCTTCAATTGACTCTATCAGTTCTTTCTCTGGAGATGAATAGCACTTTTCATCACAAGCCCTTTAGAATTGTATTAAATCATTGTAGTGCTGAGAATTGCTGAACTGTTTACAGTTGATCATTGTACAATATTGCTGTTACTATGTACAATTTTCTCCTGGTTCTTCTCACTCCATTTTTCATTAGTTCATGTAAGTCTTTCCAAATTTTTCTGAAAGCATCCTGCACATCATTTCTTACAGCACAATAGTATCAGATCACAATCATATACCGCAACTTGTTCAGTCATTCTTCAGTTGATGAACATTCTATCAATTTCCAACTCTTTGCCTCCTCAAAAAGAGCTGCTATAAATATTTTTGTACAAGTATGTACTTTTCCTTCTTCTAAAAAAAAAAACTCTTTGGGATACAGATCTAGTAGTTCTATTGTTGGATCAAAGGGTATACACAGTTTTATAGCCCTTTGGGCAAAGTTCCAGATTGTGCTCCAGAATAGTTGAATCAATTCACAACTCCATCAACAGTAAATTAAGGTTCCAATTTTCCTACATTTTTCCAACATTTGTCATTTGCCTTTTCTCTCATAGTAGCCAATATGATAGGGATGAGGTGGTATCTCAGAGTTGTTTTAATAAGTATTTCTCTATATCAATAGTGATTTAGAGTATTTTTTTCATATGACTGTAGATAGCTTTGATTTCTTCATCTGAAAACTGCCTGTTCATATCCTTTGATCATTTAAACCAACAATTTTCAAAAAGAAAACTTGTTAGAAACAATTGAAATAACCATTACAATGCATTCAATTGCCTTGAAAAGCTGGACTCTATGTTATCTGAATTTGTCATTTTAATGTACTTAATTTCCTAGTTTTCCATTTGATATAGCAGTCCCCTCAATGCCAACTTGATCATTCTTTCCTTCTCTGTTCTTGTCCTGTTCTTCTTACTGATCTCTTCATCATTTCAAATTTCACAGGTACAAGATTAAAGGAAATTTAGCAGGGAGAAGAAAAAGAGAAAGAAGGAAAAAAAGAAGAAAAGTGGAAGAAAGAGTAAAAGATTTAGAAGGAAAAGCAATAAGGTTTCATTTTGCCTTTGTATCCCTACCACCTAGCATGGTACCTCACATTTTTTCCCCACTATACTTATGATTTCAGTATTGAATTCTTGATAGGGGAATTCCTATCAATGTAGACAGTTAGCTCTTCTGCAACTTAACCAGTCTGAGTCACTTGGAGTTGTGTGTTACCTAGGATCACAAAGCCGCTATGTGTCAGAGACAAGGCTTGAACCCAAGTCCTCTTGACTTTAAGGCCAGCACTTTACTTATTATACCACACTGCCTCTAACCTGGAACATTGTAGATGCTTAATCCTTTCTTATGGATGTATCAATTGGTGAGAGTAATGGTTGAAAAGGTTTACTGACTCAGAATGGAGGATGCACAGCAAGATCCATCACAAGAACTAGCCCATTTCTCCTCTTTTCCCACCTCAAATAGTTCTTTAACCTTTTCTCAGCAGAAAACATGAGCTACTTAGGTCTTCACTCTTTCAGTTCTGTAGTTTCTCACAGAATTCGTGACACATTCATACTTCTAGCTGGTCCATCTATGTGAACACAAAGAACATGAAAGAAGATAGATGTTCTTGATTCAGAAATGGCTCACAAAAAAATTCCCTTTACCTTCCCAGTCTCACTTTTCAGCCATGAGTTCTGATATGGAAATGGCCATCTTTGGAGAAGCTGCTCCCTATCTCCGAAAACCAGAGAAGGAAAGAATTGAGGCTCAGAATCGGCCTTTTGATTCTAAGAAAGCATGCTTTATAGTAGATGAGAAAGAAATGTACGTGAAAGGTATGATCGAGAGCAGAGAAAATGATAAAGTCGTTGTCAAGACCCTAGATGACAGAGTAAGTATTGATCATGAATACGTAACTATAACGCACTTTAAGGAGTATTAACATTTTTCTCCTGGGGAGGTCTTATTAGACCACAAGAGCTAGAGACAAAAAATAAGTTTGATGTTTAGCCACTCTTTAGCAAATTAGCAGGTGAGAGTTATGGCAGAGAATCACACTGTGACCCATTTCCTCTTTCAGATTTTTGAATCTTTGTGAGTTCTGTTATGTTGTTTTGTTAGATGCTTCAAAAGCTTGTGATTTATTTGTTTAGCTGTTAGGGGATGCCATGGTAATAATGGGTGCTTTGGAAATTGAGAATTGAACAGTAAATGCTGGTTGATAGCAAGAGCAAAGCACTTTTAAAGAGTTAATTTCTTTCTACCTCGCATATAATCAAGGAAAGAAAGACAGAGAGAAAGAAAGAGAGAAAGAAAGAAAGAAAGAAAGGAAGGAAGGAAGGAAGGAAGGAAGGAAGGAAGGAAGGAAGGAAGGAAGGAAGGAAGGAAGGAAGGAAGGAAGGAAGGAAGGAAGGAAGGAAGAAAGGAAGAAAGGAAGGAAGGAAGGAAGGAAGGAAGGAAGGAAGGAAGGAAGGAAGGAAGGAAGGAAGGAAGGAAGGAAGGAAGGAAGGAAAAGAAAGGGAGAGAGAGAAAGAGGGAAAGAAAAAAGGAAGGAAGGAGGAAAGGAAAAGAGGGGAGAGGGAAAATGGGATGGGGAGGAAGAAAAGAAGAACTTGAGTTGATGAGAAAGATTATTCATTATGGAGAACTTGTTGTAACTTTATCAGCCTCAAACAATTAGTTTTATTATGGAGCTATTACACAGCTTTGGGGGGGTTTTTTGTAAAGTCATTTATAGTAATGGGACTTTATCTATACGGTACAGTAATCACTTCCATAAGCAATCTTTGAATTGTCCCCAATCCTCAATCATCACTTTTCCCTCCTTTTTCATTTCTCAGACCGTCACTGTGAACAATGATCAAGTCTTTCCCATGAACCCTCCCAAATTTGACAAGATTGAGGACATGGCCATGATGACCCACCTAAATGAGCCTGCTGTCCTGTACAATCTCAAAGAGCGATATTCAGCCTGGATGATCTATGTAAGGAAACTCTTAATGCCCCGTGCCTACAGAACAAAATCTTTAATCCTGGAGTACAGAATATGGACTAGTCCTGCTGGTTTTTATTTCCTACAGACCTACTCAGGCCTCTTCTGTGTCACTGTCAATCCCTACAAGTGGCTGCCAGTTTATAACCCAGAGGTGGTGGCTGCCTACAGGGGCAAAAAGCGGCAGGAGGCCCCTCCCCACATCTTCTCCATCTCCGACAATGCCTATCAGTTCATGCTAACTGGTAAGTGAACATTCCATCAAAAACCATAATGACATTTTTCTAACAACTGTTTCTGAAAGAAATTTCCCTTTGTCTGGTTTGTCAAATCAATAAAATTTCACCATGGTGCCAACAGACATTGAGAGAGCAAAATTATATGTATATATCAACACAGTAGTAATCTAGGAGTTCTCTGGGTTTGTGGACCCCTTGAGATATAGATTTCAGGGGATCCATGAACTTAGCTGAGTATAAAAATTTTCGTTTTTATTTTCACTAACTTTTGATTGAAAATTTTCATTTCCTTCAATTATTTAAAAGTATTTCTCTGAAAAGGAGTCCAAAAGCTTCACTAGACTGTCAAAGCAATCCATGACATACAAAAGAAGATTAAGATTCTGCTGTAGTCAGAGGGGCTGGGTTAAATTCTCACCTCTGGAACTATCTATGTAACTTGGGACACATTACAACCTCCCTGGGTCTCAGTTTCTTCTTCTGCAAAATGAGAGAGTTGGTCTAGATGACTTCTGAGATTCATTCCAGATCTTAACCTATGATCCTGTGATCTTGGAAATGGCTTTTCCCTTCATCTCCATCAGTTGACATCCTCCATGTTCTTCAGATAGCATCCTAGTCATCCAACTCAAATTCTGCCTTCTTCATAAGGCTCTCCCTGCTCTACACTGTAAGGTGTATATTTTTCATATATAGAAGTTATGTCTTATAGAACTTTTAGGCATTATGCCTTAATTTATAATACAGTTAACTGTGAAATGTGTCATCTCTGCTCACTACATTAAACTTGAGGTTGTTTTTGCATTTTCCCAGTGCCTACAGCACTATTACTGAATAAATATTTGTTAAATCTCCAATTTGGATCTGTCCATTATTTACTTATCTAAATGATATGATGATTAGCATGATCCACTAGAATTTCATTTTGTAGTGCTGCATCACATGTAACTCTAGTTCCAAAACATGGGATATGTGCCCCCTCTTCCTACATGACCTTTCCTGATCCCTCCAGCTGCTAGAACTCCACACCCCAAAATAACTTGTATTTACTTTGTATGTGTTTTGTGTATGTCTTAATGTGTACATGTTACGTCACTGTAATCTCCCTGAGGGGTACCTTTTTATTTGCATTCCCAGTATCAAGCCTAGTGCCTGGCACATAATAGGCACTTAAAATTTTGTTCATTCATTCACTCAACAGCCATTTATTAAACACCTCCATATTGCAGAATACTGGAGAGAGAGAGACAGACAGACAGACAGAGAGACAGAGAGGGATAGAGGGAGAGAGAGAGAGAGAGAGAGAGAGAGAGAGAGAGAGAGGAGAGAGAGAGAGAGAGAGACTTAGATGACAGCTAAGTTCCTTTTCAATGCTATTATAGACTAACACGCAGATTTAGAGCTATAGGTGACCTTAGAGGCCATCCATCTATTCCAACCTCATTTTACAAACTAGGAACTGAAGCCCAGAGAAGTTAAATAACTTGGCCAAAGTCACACAGTGGCAGAGTCAAGATGGGCCTCCAAAGAGAACATACTTTCTTCTGTACCACACTTCCTCCTGCTCTGCCTTCCATGATTTCTAGTGGCTGCAAATGTGCCTCTGTTACTTTAATATTCCACTGGCAATGTGTTTATGTAGATTCCTAGAATGGGAAACAATGACAAACCCAGCCACCCCGTTGTGGAGAGTATAGAGAGTATTTGTATATGTGTTGGCAGTGAGGCAGGGAGCGGGGAGGGGCGTCGGTAGTAAGTAAAAGTGTAGAGGGTCAGGTGGACAACAGGTATTTTCGTAACCACACAAGTTAACATTCTGTAGGACAGTCCTCTTCTAGAAAGCAAAATACTCAAAGAATAATCCAATTATTTAAGATTTTTACCTTCCAGTGGAACTCACTAAGAATAGACTTGCCAGTATACCTTAAGGGAGCCCAGCAAAATGGATCAACTTCAGGAGAATCCCGGCTGGCACCTGGATTTATGCTCACTTGGCAGTTGATAAGGAAAAGTGCCACCCTCACCAGCATCCCAGAGAAGGCTGGTATACTTTGACCAGTCAGAGATGTCTTTTGGGTTCAGCCTTCTCATAGAGCTTATGGTATCTGTATTATAGATCATCCTCATCGGGTCAGTCAATTCTACTTAAAGTTAAACAAATCTGGACTTTAGGTATCATGTAAATCAAGATTTGGCTGAATCAATCTACTTTTCTAGACCATAGGACCAGAGATTTAGAGATGGAAGAGACTGAATTTCTAATCTAAATGCTTCATTTTGCAGAGAAAAAAAATTGAAGCCCCAATTTGTGAAATGATTTGTCCAAGGTCTCTCAGGTTCTCTGACTCCAAAGTGCACTCCACATATGCTGACCCTCAGGTCTCAGAGGGTCAGTAAGAGCCTTGGAATTATCCAACTTTCACTCTTTGGGGTCCAAACTTTTCTAAGATTTACAGTGTAAACATGGTTATAATATATTATTTAGAAGAGAAAGTAAAGACAAAACAGAATAAAGTTAGAATTTCTGTATGTAGAATAGATAATATTTTAGAGGTGATTTATAAAAGAAAATAAATTGATCCATCACTGTGACGTTTTAACTGGTCTGATTTCTTACACCTCTAGGGCAATAGGAGAGATTCCGATAGTTTACCTGTCATAAAACAAATCTCTTACTGACTGATATTATTCTGGAGTGAGTATTAGTGAAAATTAAGCCCCAAGTGTCTACAAGACACTGCTGGTGGGACAGATTACAGGGTAATTTGAAGTCCTCTACTTCAAGGGTATCACAGATACAGAATTACCAAGCCAAAGGAATATATCTTTAATCACAGAAATAGGAATAGTCTGAAAGTAGATTGGGGTGAGAGGAGCAAAAGTTCTATTACTCTTTCATTCCTACTTTTTAAAATTATTTAGTGCAAATGAGTGTTGCACTTTGGCTTGTTCTTCATGGGATTTTGGATGTTTCCATTTTTAATGTGATTAATTATATTGATTATTTTTCTAATATTGAACCATTCTTGCATCATTGGTATAAATCCAGTTTAGTAATAATTAATAATTTGGGGGATATAAATTGCTGAGATATTTATATTTGCTTTATCCTTACCTGCTTTGGGCTTTAGGATTATATTTGCCTCCTTCTCACTATTTGATAGCTTTCTTCCTTAGTAGTTGAGGATAATTTGTACAATTAGGTATTCCCTTTTTCTTTGAAAGTTTGATAGAATTCACCTCTAAATGCTTCAGGAACTGGTGGCTCTTTTTGTCTGTTTGAAGTTTTTTTATTCCTTTTGGTAAATTCTTTCAGTTTGTTCTTTTACTTATATTGGACAATACAAGATATCTGTCTGGTGTTCTGTTTGGACAACTTATATAATTGAAGATAATTAACTATTTCTTTTGCATTATCAATTTTGGTGGGATGTAACTATGCATAGTAGGTTCAAATTATCTTTATTTCATTTAGTTTTGTTGTGATTTCACTTGTCCATTTATCATTTTGTTGAATAGATTATTTTCTCTCTTTTTTAATGAGGCTGTTACTGTTAATATTGTTAGTATTTTTAAAGAACCAGCTTTTAAGCTTACCTATTAGTTCTTTAGTTTTTTTTTAATTTCCAATATAACTAATTCTCTAATTTCCAATGTCTCTGCTTTTGTGTTCATTTTGGATCTATTTATTTTGCTTTATAATATTTAAAAATTCATATTTAGTTCATTAATCATCTCTTTTTCCATTCTGTTATCCTTGGAGGAACAACACTCTCCGAGGCAGTTAGATGTGTGTGTGTGTGTGTGTTTGTCCTTCATTGCCTAAGAAGACCATGCCATCAGAGAAATAATGACATAACTTGCACTTGACTTTGTTTTGAGTGAGGGAAGGGTTTGTGCAGGTCACCAGCCTCACTTCTCCTCCAGAGTCATCTGAATCCAGTGACCAGATATTCATCAGGATGACTGGAGATGGCCCAGGATGAGGCAATTGGGATTAAGTGACTTGCCCAAGGTCACACAGCTAGTGAGTGTCAAGTGTCTGAGGTGAGATTTGAACTCAGATCTTCCTGATTCCTGCACTGGTACTCTATCCACTGCACCACCTAGCTGCCCTCTGAAGCAGTTAGGTAATACAATGAACAGATAGAACACTAGGTTTGGAGTCAGGAAGATTTGGGTTCAAATTCAATCTCAGACACTTAATAGCTGTGTGACTCAAGGCAAATCAATCCATCTCCCTTCCTCAATTTTCTAAAATGTAAAACGGCTATAATAATAGCACCTACCTGACAGGATTATTGTTAGGATCAAATAAATGATATCTGCAACAGATTTAGCATGATGCCTGGCACACAGTACTTGCCTAATAAATGTTTAGTCCTTATTTAGAAGAACTAAAGAAAGTAGTCTTACTGTACACCAGCTCAACATATATTAGACCCACTATAAGGGCACATCTATTTTACAGACATATACCCCTTATCCCATGAGAGTGCTCATCTAAGGGACCTTCTTTCCCTTTTATCCTTCCCATTTCAATCCATCCCTTATGGCACCTCTCCCATTCTCCTGTAACCCCTTTTCCTGACAAGAGGTGATAGGAGTTATGTTTCCTTTGACTTGGATTTTGCGGTTGTTTAGACACATCCTACTTTTCACATCCCCATTTGAGATGTTCTTGGCAAAGGTTCTGGAGTGGTTTGCCATTTCCTTCTACAGTGCATTTTATAAATGAGGAGCCTGAGGCAAACAAACCTAAGTGACTTGGCCAGGGTTACACAGCTAGTAAGCATCTAAGCCCATATTTGAACTTGAGTCTTTCTAAGTCTAAGATCCAACCTGCTATCCACTGCACCACCTAGCTTCCTGTTTACTTAATTAGGGTACATCATATTTTCCGTTCTGTACTCTCCTCTCCCTATTTATGTACCCTATCATTTGACAAGTTTCTTCCACAAAATACATTGATTATTATGAGATTTAGTCCACATTATTTCAAGTCTACTTTGCCATCATCCCTTCTTCTTTTTCTTTAAATCTTACTTTTATCTTATATACCTAAAAAAATTAATCGATCTCATTTTAACCTCATAAATCATTCTTTATCTTCTGAAAACATAATTTCCATCAATAATGTATTTTATTCCATTATTTATCCCCTGGGTAGTTATTTTTATTTACATTTACTTATTTTTCTTATGTTTCTGTTGCAAAGAATACTCTTCTCATGCCTTTTTTTTGTAAGGCAATAATACCACAAATGCCTCTCTTTTAACAAATGTCCATCTTTTTCATGATAATTAGGGTCAGGTTTGCAAAGTATGTCATTATGGGGCTGCATTTTTCCTGAATATGCTTTAGGGAATATAGTATTCCATTTCTTAAGTTTCTGGGATAGAAGAATAGTATTGTATTATTCAGATTTCTTTCTTTATATTTGAAGGTCTTCTAATTTCTTGGGTAAAGGGATGTAAAAGAAAGAAAACTAGTGTTGTTATTATCACTATACTACTGCTACTACTACTACTACTACTACTACTACTACTACTACTACTACTGCTACTACTACTACTACTACTACTTTTAAAAATAATTTATTAACACTTCAACAGTTGCAAAACACTCCACATGTTATCTAACTTGATTCCCCACAAAAACCCGGTGACGTGAGTGGTACTATTATCTCCATTTCAAAGATAAGGAAACTGAGGCTGAGAAAGGCCAAGGTCACAGACCCAGTCATTCTTTGAGGCAAAAGTGATTGTTTCTGAAACTGTCCAATTTAACCACTATGTTTCTTGGAGTTTGAACCATAGGGTGGCTTTTTGTTTTTGTTATTTTTCTGGAGGTAATCTATATACTCTTTTTAATTGACATTTTGCATTCTTTATTCAGAAGTTTTGCATCATTTTCTTCTACTATTTCTAATATTATAGTGTTCAAGTTTTTCTCTTGTGTTATTCAGAGAGACCTATGATAACTTCACATGTCTCTGCTCGATGTCAGTGTTGTCTCTAGTGCACTTATCTGTTTCGTAACCTTCACAATCTTTGTTCTGTTTATCTTTTAGATAGGGACAACCAATCCATCCTCATCACGTGAGTAATTTTTTTTTATTTTTTTAATGACTACTTTGAGACAAGGAGTGCCATTCTGACTCTGTGCCTAACGAATTTATCTTCAAATCAACAGTGGAGAATCTGGCGCTGGGAAGACAGTGAATACCAAGAGGGTTATCCAATACTTTGCAACAATTGCAGTGACCGGGGAGAAGAAGAAGGAGCAGCAACCTGGAAAGATGCAGGTGAATCCACATTGTTATTGCAGGGGATTAATTATCAGACCACATCTAACAAAGAACTATGGAATGGTGAAATAAGATGACTTTCTCAAAGAATTTTCCAACAGCAATTCTATCTACAGATATACAAAGTCTATCCCTGCTAATCCTTAGGAAAGAAAGAAAAAGTAGAGGAAGGAGAAGCAGAAGCATCCCAAGGCCTGGGTAATGAATCTACAGGCCTACCTGCCTGGGGAAACTTCTTTGATGCCAACTGTCAATTCAGTGCACCAGGTTTCCTCAGATTCTAAAACCACCGATCTAAGCCCAATCCCATCATTTTATAGATCGGGAAAACAAGTGCTTCATCCAAGGTCTTAAAATCATAAGACTTAGAGTTAGAAGAATACAAATAGACATAATTTCATCTAACTTCTTTTCATATGAGGAAATGAAATTAAGGCCAAGAAATGACTAGCTTTTTTTATTCTGGGGGTGATTCAGTTGTTTAGGGAGAGTGGACAGTCAGAAACAACAAGTCCATGGAGGGGATAAAGAAACTCCAGGAAAGGTTCAGTGGGCAAAGATTTTGGGAATGAAGCAAGAACATTGCTAGAGAAACCACCACCAGGGAAGAGTACAGAGTGGTATTGAGCTGGACATGCCACCTGCAAAGTATGACGACCTCAGGATGACATTTTAGCTGGTCGACCATCCTTCACTTTTATTACACCCAGCTGTGTCCTTTGAGTGCATCCCTGAATCATGAACAAACAAAACCTCCCCTAATTAAGCTCCCCTTAATGGGCTCCCCATGAGACTTATTAATTATCAGGGAAGATCTTCAACTCTTTTTTTGGTGGGGAGAGGCAATTGGGGTTAAGTGACTTGCTCAGAGTCACACAACTAGTAAGTGTCTGAGGGTAGATTTGAATTCAGGTCCTCCTGACTCCAGGGCTAGTGCTTTATCCACTGTACACCATGCTGCCCCTAAGGTATCTTCATCACTTCCCAGAGACTCTAGGGCAGTAATTAGTGGGGAGATAAAACCTATTGCCTCCACTCCCACATACATGTTTTAGGGTCTCTGTACATTATAACTGGTCGAAAGGGTAAATGGGGAGATGGAACAAAAAGAAAGAGACAAGATGCAGCTGGTTTGCTCCATGACAAGAAGAGGCATCTGACTTCATGACCTTAACTGGAGTCTGTGAAACTTTTCCTTCCTTTTTTATCTTATATTTACCTATTTCTCAGAGTCCAGGAGACCACTTCATCACATAAATGACCATTATTTATTGTTATATTATTATTATCCATTATTACAGGTATAACTCATTGGGAATTTAGATGAGACCTATCTTAGCAAATATGAAAAATAGCTAAGATTAAGTCTGTATATATCCTGAAGATGTGACAACTCTGCTAAATCAATATCTCTAGATTTGAAAATGTGCTATCTATAGAGGTGCAGTAAATAGCTTTAACATCCACTCAGAGCTTTTGTTCAATACATCATTCATCAGGGCATTTTAAGATCAAGGCACAGGCAAGAACAGAGAGGCTGGAAAGGCATTCACTGCATATATCTATAAGGTTAGCAGGGTGATCAAGAGCTCCCACTGTGGCAGTCTGTTGCACCCCTTTATGGAAACAGCATAATGCATACACTTCTGAAGTCATGAGCCGGAGGAGTGGACAATAAGCCCTGGACTTATTGTGAGAGAGACCTACCTGTGTCTCTGCCTTTGACTTTAACATGAACCAGAGCAGGTCCCTGCTTCCAAGCCTTTTGAATCAGGGAGCTGATATTATGGCACCATGTCCCTGAATAGAGATACCATGGTCTAAATATACATCTCAGTTCTTTTTTACTTCTTTATGTTCCTAATTTTTCAACATCTTCTTTCAGTTTCATGGTGTTTTAATCAATGGGGGAGATGTTGCTATTTCCTCTCACTGCTTTTATATTCTCTCTTTGAGCTCTTTCAGACTTCCCCCTAACCCATTGGTCTTCTTGACATATAGCCTGGGTCTGTAGGATACTGAAAAACTTCTTTTTGTATCCCTAGCATGTAGCACAGCGCCTGGAACATAATGAGTGTTTACTTGATTGGGGCACTGACTGATTGATTGATTAGACACCTATCGTGCCAAATGTTGTGGTAGACCTTGGAAATGCAAAGACAAATATGAAACTATAACTACCCTCAAGGAACTTATATTCTATATGTTTTATAGTTAGATGCATATATGTAACATGTTAATGGAATGTTTATATAAAGTAAATGTTTATACGAATTTTAAAGGGAGATTCCTGAAAAGAAATGAACAATTAGAACTTCTGATAATTCAGAGCCAATGAAATAGTTACATTTGGGGCCTTAATTAGCTATCCCAATACAGGCCACACTCACAAAGATAGAGTATTAAATCCAGGAAATATTTCATATTTTCATACAGCATTTGAAAGCTTATAAAATACTTTCCTTAGAAATATATAGGACATGTGTGCCTATTCCTGCAATGAAGTCTTATCCAGGGTCACAAGACTGGAGCCAGGATTAAACACTATTCTTTTGTAAGTCTAACTCTCTTTCCACAATACCACATTGCCTCAGGAGACAATTGGAGGAAGTATAGACCTTTTGGATTAGGGAGTGGGTGACAAGCAAAATGTCTCTGGTCTAGCACTGGCAGAGCCTGGCAGCATTTAATAACCAGAAGTCAAATAGACCTCTTGATTGGTATAAAAGAGTTACGGCCATAGGGAGTAGGGATGACCTTAGGTCACAAGAATAGGTGTTCCATAGCAGGGCTCCAGTCCATTAGAAGATTGGACAAATTGAATTGATGAACAGGAAACCAAGGCATGGAATCCAATACAGAAGATAAGAAAGAAATTACTAGAACAGGTTACAAAGTAGGAAGTTGGTCCCAAGGAACAAAGCAATAGTCTAGAGCCTAGAATTGGGATAGAATTTTAGCGAATACTATAAAGTTGAAATTTTGAACTATATATGTAAGGATCAATGTATTTCCCTTATTCAGGGGCTGAATTGGTTACAGATCCTGAGGGACTGAATATACTGGTGATAGGTGATAAAGAAATCACAGCTTGGGCAGAAAGCATGATCTCTAAGATCCCTCCCAAATTTAATAATTAAAGTTTTTTGATGTCTCGATGGTTAAAAAAAAAGTTAGGAAAAGAAAAGAAAACTTTACAATGATGAGCAGTACAGTGTAATAGAAAGAGTTTTGAATTTGCAGAAGCCCTGGGTTCAAATTCCGGCTCTATAATGAACTATAGGATCTTAACCTTAAATCATTCTAATTCTCTGGATCTTCATTTCTTCATCTATAACATGAAGAAATTAGACTAGGGTTCCAAGATCTTTTCCAGCTCTAAAAAATCTATAGAAATTGGGATACATGTCTAGATTGGTATCAGTAGCAACACTAAACCAAGGAAGGGAAATGTTTTAACAGTACCTACTGTATGCCGGGCACTGTGTAAAGCTCTTTACATATCAGCCTCTCTATAACCCCAACCCCATTTTGTGGTTGAGGAAACTGAGGCACACAGAGGTAAGTGATTTGCCCAGGGTCACAAGCTAGTACGTGTCTGAAATTGGATCTAACCTTGTCTCCTTGACTCCAAACCCTCCATCTCCTATACAACTTAGTTGCCTGCATCTTTAGGATTCTCCTATCTAGGAGCCAAATTTTTCTTTGAGTCTTCAAGGTAGCTAAAGCATCCCAGGCTACAGGCATTGATCAACACAAGGACAGAAAACAGAGAGATCATTACAGTAACAAGCAAGTCAAGTCAAGTTAATTACTTTAGACTTCTGCCTGAAATGGACACGAAATTGGACCCCAAATTTACCTTCTCCACAAGTTTACCTTCTCCACAAGTTTACCTTCTTAAATTACTAAGAGCTTGTTACTGAATCACAAATAAAGTTACAGTTACTATTGTTTTTCTCTTCCCATTGTTATTATTAGGGAAACTTGGAGGATCAAATCATCCAGGCAAATCCCCTTCTGGAGGCCTTTGGAAATGCCAAGACTGTGAGAAATGACAATTCTTCACGCTTTGTAAGATAACTTTCTTATTACTACTTGATTCATGTATGTTTCACAAATACACCTATATTCTAGCCTGGAGCTCCATCTGTGGTACTGAGAGATGTTTATTCAGTATAGATGCCAAGAAAGAGAAAAACATCTTAGCTCAACATTTTTCAGCTCATGGGCACTTGGGCCCATTTCATAACCTTGTTACTAATCAAAGAAAGGCTTCAGGTCCAGTGGAAAAAACACACTTAGATTAATATTTTTAACTCAGTGAATAAATCCAAGGTTTCCAGTATCCCAAGCCAGAATTTCAGATACATAGCTTCTTTAGCCTTTGTGCAATCTCTACTATGTAACTATTATAATCACCTAGTATCTTTTTTGCTAAACAGGGAAAATTCATTAGGATTCACTTTGGAGCCACAGGAAAACTGGCCTCTGCGGACATTGAAACCTGTGAGTCTAGGTGCATCCCTCGCATCTTACTTTCACTACATTGGATTCTCACAGCATTCTGACCATCAGTTTTTTCTTTTACTCTTCTAGATCTCTTGGAAAAATCCAGAGTGACATTTCAGCTGTGCAGTGAGAGAAGCTATCACATTTTTTTACCAAATCATGTCCAATAAGAAGCCAGAGCTCATTGGTAAGTACCTAGGAATGCTCATTCTTTGCTTCTAGGTCCATAAATCCTTGTTGGATAAATAAAATACTATTAGAATTTCCTATAAATGATTCTTTTTTAAAATCAGTGTTATTGATATATTTTTGTATCACCTTCCTTTCTTTTCTTATTTTATTTCAAATTCACAGAACAAAACAAGCATTTTCATAACACAATAAAAAGATGATTACACATGAACTCCAAGTCGACCATGTACAACTTGCTTATACAAAAAATTTATCATGTAAATTTCTTTTTTCCCCTCCCCTCCCCATGCTAGAGATGGCTACCATTAAATACAAATCACCTTACAACACCTTCATTTCTGAAACTATCCCCTTCACTTTTACAGTGAGCCATCCATCATAACAACAAAAAAAAAATTTTTAAAGAGAGAAGAAAAAGCATTTCAAACAGAACTAGCCAACATGTCAACTAAGACTGATATTATATGCAATATTCTCCATTTCTTTGTAAATGAGAGAAATATATTTTTCCATTTCTTCTCCAGGCTTAAACATGAAGATTGCAGTGTTCGGTTCTTTTTTAAATTTTTTTTCCTTTTACATTGGTGTTATGCATGATTCTAAGGGGAATTATTCTGCTTTACAGACCTGCTTCTTATTTCAACCAACCCCTATGACTTTCCCTTTGTGAGTCAGGGAGAGCTCACAGTAGCAAGCATTGATGACGGTGAAGAGTTGTTGGCCACGGATGTAAGTATTTTATTTTTTTCAGAATTAAAGGGAAGAATTTTCAGAATTAGAAGGAATCAGGGGTTTTCTAGTTTTGGAAAATTCATATCAGATTTAGAGTTTGTAGGGACCTTTGAGAGCAATTAAAAATCCCAAATTTGTTACAAATGAAGAAACTGCAATCTAGAGTGGGGAGGTAACTTGACCACTTCCTCTACATGGTAAATACTAAAGAAATATTAGATTGGTTTGAAGTCACACAACTAGAAAGTAAAAGTAAGATCTGGAAATCAGATCTCAGGGCTCCCAGGTTGTGTGATTCCATTTAGAAAATACCCCAACATAGGAAACACAGTAAACTTCTATAAAATGGACTTTAGTTCTTCTCTGCGACTTTCAAGTAAACAGCAAAATTCCTTGTGTTTGTGCTTTTAAGTGCTTTATATTTTTAAAATTACTTTCATAACCATTATCTCATTTGATTTTAACAGTTTCCATAAAAAGTGTCTGGATCCCCCTTTTTATACTCTTCTCTTTTCACTATTAGGAGGTACCCCATTTTGCAGAGCTAAGGCCCAGCAAGCAAGCTATGCTCTGAGACTGGCATAACAACAGTCCTTTGCGCTCACCCTCTGGATGAACTCTGCTGCAGCAAAATCCCACTTCTGACACCAAACTGTCAAGTCTGAAAACAAATCACCAAAAAAGCCACAGAAGTTACGCAACTATTGTAAACTTTGAAAATAACAAGGAGCTCACAAATGTTATTAAAACCACAGTTAACTTTGAAAAATATCAGAGAGCTCAGACAAGTTATTATAACTACATTTAACTATGTCATTTGTTTTCAGATTTGACAGTAGTAGAAATAACAAGTATTACTTTCAACCTCATCTGACAGAAGAAGAGACAACATCCTGAGACATTGCCTCAGGTCACAAAATCAGGATGAGTGGCAGAGTTGAAATTAGAATTCAGATCCCTTAACTCTCAGTGACTTACACTGGTCTCTAATCTTTACTCACAATCTGCACTCACCTCCTTACTTACATTACCATTTTTTCTCATTTCCCCAGATCTTCAGATTTCCTCACTGCCTCCCTTTTAGGCACACAGTCTCCTATTCCAAAGAAATCAGTCCCCTGGTTTTTCAGCATGTGAAAATTTTATCAATGATCTGCTCCCTCCCATGAAAGCTATAGATGCATACATATATCTAGGCTTTGTCTTCCAATTTGGGGCATACCTAGAAAAAATTCCAGCCTAGACACAGGAGCATTACTCTGTAGCCTCGTGTCCATTCTTCCTCTTATGACACACCATGAAATCTCTATCTTAAAGAAAGTTGAAATCTTAGGAAAGCAAATTAATTCTAATTTTTATATATACATTTGTTATTAAGAAGGCTGTATTATTGAGGAGATAGAGATAGTTGCAAAACCAAACAACAGGGATAGCATATTCATTTACTTCTTCTGTAAAATGGAGAGATTGGACTCAATGGTGTTCACCTAGTGGAAACAGCACCAAGTTTGAAGTCTGTAGACAAATTCAAATTCTAGCTCTGGCATTTAAAACCTATGTGAAGATGGGAAGTAGCTGTGACTTAGTGGCAAGAAAACTTGCCACGGAGAATTAGAAGACCCAGATTCAAATCTCAGCTTGGTCCCTTGATACCTATGTGTTTAAGTCTCTTAATCATTCTAGGTCTCGGTTTATTAATTTGCTAATTAAGAGGACTGAATTCTAATTCAGCAGTTCTTCACATAAAGTTGATGAACTTGGTTTAAAAAAAAATATTTTGGCAACTGCATTTCAATATAATTTGTTTCCTTTGTATTTTTCCTATGTATTTTGATTTATGCATTTAAAAAGGGTCCATGGACTTCACCGAGATGCTAGAGGGGCTTCTGACTCAATAAAGTTTAAATGATTGGGATAATCTTTAAAGTCTCTTCCAACTCTCACATTCTATGCTTCTGTGATGCCCAGATTCCAAAAGGGTTAGGAATCACTACCTCTTTTTAAGCCAGACTATTCTTGAATTATCTTCCTCTTTACAGACCATGAGCCCCTCAGTGGTTCTCAGTCTTCATAGCAGCCGAAAAGAAATTCATAAATAATGAATGGGCACAACTGGAGAGCATAGATCCCAAATGCTTTATACTAGAAAAATTCAAAAGTGTTTTCCCTGATCTTTCCAAGACATCTTAAAAAGAACAAATGTTTAAATCCTTAACCCAGAGAATGCTGAAGTCAGCTCTAGAATCTCTTCTCAAATTTCCATTGTGAGTATTCACTCCTCAGAAAAACAGGCCAAGTAGAGATGAGAGCTTGGCTTACTGTTTTGGTGTAATTGATGTCTAGATGTAAGAAAGGGATGAATAAGATGTTCATAGGCAGATTAAGCTTAAAAATCTATCACATGGACATTTTTCTGTTGAGCAGATTGCTAAATACCAGCATAGTCCTGTTCCCACTTCATCCCACTCTAATACATAGTTGTGCAAAGATTCATACATGTTCCCTACCCCCTAAGCCACAAGCAAAGACAAAGTCTTTGCCCAGAGAAGAGATCTTTTTGAACCCCTGTGACCCACTAGGAATATGATTCTTCTTACCCTCAGAATGCCATAGACATCCTGGGCTTTAGCTCAGAAGAGAAAATTGGAATCTACAAGCTGACAGGGGCTGTGATGCATTATGGGAACATGAAGTTCAAGCAGAAGCAACGAGAAGAGCAGGCAGAGCCCGATGGAACTGAAGGTAAAGCCATTGGACCAGATCTTGAGATCAAATGGCCCTCCCTCTAGAAATGAGTTCATATTTTGATAAGACTAGGAGAAGCATGACTTGCTTTAAGTTTCTGCTATATTCTTGAAATCCATGTAGACATAGAATTTTGATCAAATTAAATCCTAATTATGCATAAAGGGGATCTCACTATCTAAAGAAATCCTATATTACATATGTGCATACACATATATATAAATACATATGTAGATATGTATGTATTTATGAATAAGAAATCCAAAAATCTTTATCACTCTAGGACTTATGAAAGCAAAGAAAAAGTTATTTCTATTTTATGTTTTTAAGCTAGGATTTTTTAAATATAAGGTTTTCTTACAGTGAAGACACAGTCTGGCTAATAGTAGACAGTTACTAAATGTTTATCAACTGAATGACTGACTCACATAATTTGAATAGAATGGAATGGGATGGAGTTATCATAGGTGACATCCAGAATTGAATAAGAGTCTCTTAACTAATTCTGTGACCATGGATAAGTCATGGATAATTTCTCTCTGCTTCAGTTTCCTCCTCAGTAAAATAAAGATTGACTATTGTGGATCTCTTTTAGCTGTAGTATTCTGTGGTTTCTTAATCACCTGGTTGCAGGAGGGAAGTGATCTCTAGTTAACAGTAGCTAAATCCTGACTTTGAACCCTAAGTTGAATGAGAGACCTGGCTTTTGTCCTTACCTTCTACTTCCATTCTAATTTTCATGGAAGGAAGGGAGGGAACAAGGGCAGGAGGAAGGAAGGAAGGAAGGAAGGAAGGAAGGAAGGAAGGAAGGAAGGAAGGAAGGAAGGAAGGAAGGAAGGAAGGAAGGAAGGAAGGAAGGAAGGAAGGAAGGAAACAAAGAAGGATGGAAGAAAATAGTTATCCATATTTTATTTTTCATTATATATTCATAAATTATTTCTATGACAGACAATATGGCATAATAACTAGAGTGCTAGCCTCAGTATCAGAAAGACTTGAGTTCATACCTCTCCTCTAAAGATATTATCAGTGTTATTCTGGGCAAGTCACTTAACCTTTTGGTGACCTAGGCAACTCTCTGAGACTAAATTGCAAAATATGCATTGATAAAGGGAATTTCTCCCCCAGAAGTTCCCTATACCTAATAAATTATAAATCTGGTTCAGTTTTTTAATATTATCATATGTGAGACCCTTATGGCCTTTTGACTGAATTCAAACTTCACAGAACAAATCCTCTTAATAAAGGGATTTGTTTTTTAAAACTTGAACTCGGTCAAAAGGCCATGCTCAAGGACCACGAAGGCCATACATGGCCTCAAGGCTGCACCTTCCCTATCCCTATGCTAGACCACAGTCCAGAAAGGCAAATCCCATTCTCAGAAGCCAGCTCTTCCATTTCCAGGTCCGTCTTTCTTTCTGAAGTCCTTGCCTTTGATTGGCAGCAGTAATAAAAAATATATACTTTTGCCATTCAGAGATTCAAATTCTTGCTCAAGTAGCAGTAATTTTTAGGGTCTTGACTCTATTCCTCATAGCTGTATTGTCATAGATAAGTCACTAACTCCTCTATTTGTGCTACGTATGTCAGTGTTATTCAGAAGCGTTTGGCACCCTAAGATGCTGTAGAGATTAGTTACAATGACATATCATGTGTTTGTGTATGTGATATATGATAATATACTAAAGAGTCAGACAAAAGTCCAGGGCTTAGTTGAACGCCAAGAGATGGTCGATTGGGACTAACCCTATTTCTCCTGTCATCGTAGTGGCTGATAAAGCTGGATACCTTATGGGTCTGAATTCTGCTGAAATGCTTAAAGGTTTGTGCTGTCCAAGGGTGAAGGTTGGAAATGAGTTTGTGACAAAAGGACAAAATGTTCAGCAGGTAACTTTTACTACTATGAAGCAGTTCTACTCTAGGATTTTGATCATGGCTATAAAATGTTTATTTGGAGCCCTGAATGGTCTTTCCTAAAGGTGCTCAATGCTGTGGGTGCCCTGGCTAAAGCTGTCTATGAGAAGATGTTCCTGTGGATGGTCACTCGCATCAACCAGCAGCTGGACACCAAGCAGCCCAGACAGTATTTCATTGGAGTCCTGGACATTGCTGGCTTTGAGATCTTTGATGTGAGTAACCAACCTTTATATATGTATGTGTGTGTATAAATATATATGCGCATACATATATACAGAGAGACTGATATATATAGAGGGAGATATATATATGTATTCATGTATGTATGCATATATATCAGTCTCCATTCTAACTTGATTTACTGCAGCACTCCTTTCTCCAACCTCACTCAAAGTGTTTGATTCACTCAGTTCAACAGCCTGGAGCAGCTGTGCATCAACTTCACCAATGAGAAACTGCAACAGTTCTTCAACCACCACATGTTCGTTCTGGAGCAGGAGGAGTACAAGAAGGAAGGCATCGAGTGGGAATTCATTGACTTTGGGATGGACCTGGCTGCCTGCATCGAGCTCATTGAGAAGGTTAGAAAAACACTTCTTACTATAAGAAATAAATATTCCTACAGTCACCAGCCTCCCTTGGCTAGACAATCACCTAGCTGCCATAACTATATTCCATGTCCCATGTGTCCTTAATATATTAGGTATTATCAAGTTCATGGCTATGAGTTCAAAGAAAATTAAACTGTTTCTCAGAGTACATTTTAGACACCCAGACATTCCCATAGGAAATATCTCAATGCTGGCAAGGGGAGGCTATGGCATTTCCTTTTCAGCTAGATTGTCCCAAACCTGTAAGAGCAGTCCTATGATGATGAAGTGATATGACACAGAGCTAAGAGTGAATGAAGGTGAAGAAGGAAACTTTCATACTGGACATGGCTCTGGGAGGGGGGAAATTACAGAATCAGGCTGAGGCTACAGTTTGGGAAGGGGGACATTTAAAATCACATTTTATAAATCCTGAAGTGGTTTTCAATATTTGGCTCATAGATACTATATATTTAGAAAGTAACTCTTCTTATTGGTTCAATGTGGGCAGGAACAGGTGGAGATGGGAAAGGAAAGAAGACAGGAGGTGTTTACCTTTCTACTCTAAAACTACCTAAATGACTCTTTCTAAAAACAGGACGTGTCTGTGATTAAGGAGCCATAGTGATGATACCTTGGGGTATCATGAAAAGAGCATTGAACTCAGCATAGAAGGGCTGGGTTTGCGTTCTAACTCTGATGCTGATTTCTTGTGTGTGACCTTAGGTAATGTGTTTTACCTCTTGCAATTTCCTCCTCTTTTAAACTGTTAGATGGGGAAAATAATATTGGCAGAGCTTACTTCCCAGGATTATTATTTTGTAAACTAAGCACTCTAGAAACAGGAGATGTTATTGCTTAGACAGAACTGAGTAATAAAAATAATTTCTTTGTCTCAGGACTTCAGTTTCTTGGTCCTACTGTAGACCTCCTTCATAGGCACTGGTTAGTTTTATTCTAGATTCCTGCTGGAATTGGGATGTAGCAGCTCTTGTCTTACTTCTTCCAACTATGGTATGCCTGATGCATATACCTTTCTAAGGAAGAAAAAGAGAAATCGAGGGTCTGTTGCCTTCCTTTCAGCCAATGGGTATTTTCTCTATCCTGGAAGAGGAATGTATGTTCCCCAAGGCAACAGACACATCTTTCAAGAACAAGTTGTATGACCAGCACCTTGGCAAATCCAACAACTTCCAGAAACCCAAGCCTGCCAAAGGGAAGACTGAGGCCCACTTCTCCCTTGTGCACTATGCTGGCACTGTGGACTACAACATTGCAGGCTGGCTAGACAAGAACAAGGACCCCCTGAATGAGACCGTGGTTGGGCTGTACCAGAAATCCTCACTAAAACTGCTTTCTTTCCTTTTCTCCAGCTATTCTGCTGCAGAATCAGGTATGATACCTTTCCCTCAGGGAAGCTCTGAAGTCAAATCTCAGCTGCCTTTACATGTAGCAATCTCTAGCGGTCCAAAGATGCCCATGAACAATGAGAGGTCAAATTCAGCCCATTAGTTAGAGTTCAATTTGTCCTCTTATCGTGAGTGTCTCCTATTTCTTTGCTTCTCCCTCTTCCTTACCAGACTGGAACCCAATACAGGCTTCAGAGATGATGTTTGCCACAGAATTTAGACTTTGTTAAGTAACAAGAGTTTTTGTGCAATTCTGCCTTTGACTGGTGTGGTACTTCGTGTATGGTCACCTTGCCTTAATTAACTTATTAAGCAGTGCTTATTGGATGAATAAATGAATGGATATCACAAAAACTAAGGAAAAGCTCACTGATTCCAAATAAAGATGGAGAGTGAAATTTGATGACTTTGGAAAGCGAAATTTTCTATTGTAAAATACTTTTAAAGGAATGCAATTTTATTACTTTCGGGTACCTGTATTATTATGCCTCTTATATGTCAAAAGAGCTATAATTGTGTAATTATAGGTTCTCCTTCTGCTCATATAAATGGCATCCTTTCCATGTCTTAATATTCTTCTGTGGCCAAAAATCATTTCTCACCTGATGGATAAACTTGTAGTGATGAACCATTCTTAGTTAATCAAGGCTTAAGTTATGTGGTAGTGATTGTGGAACACTGAAAATAAAGAAAATTAATCAAGGCTTATTTCTGGATAACTATGTATTTGCTGACCTTGTATCTAAAGACCTAAGCAGCATCATTTGAATTATCAGGTCTTGTCCTTGACTGGCGAAGCCTTTGAAAAGCTAAAGTCAACTCCACCCCTCAATGAAGCATCAATGTAGGACTTAAGATATGTGAAGCCCTTCAAGGCTCCTACTTACCTTTCCAGACTAACTTTATAAGGAATTTAATAAAGTATGTTATATAATTCTTGTGGAAAAGATAGAGAGGCATAGGCCAGATGATAATGATAATAGTGTTCAGAGTATGTAGAACTCTGAATGTCTACATAGCGGTCACTCATAGATCAATGTGCATTTGGCAAAGAGTCTCCAATGGATAACCTCAGAGATGTTTTTCACCCTGTGCTGTTTATCATTTTTATGAATGACAGATGGCAAGCTCATCAAATTTACAGATGATACAAAGCTGGAAGGGATAGCCAAAACTTTGGATGACAGCATAATGATACAAAAAGGTCTTGAGAGACCAAAATGTATTGGCTATTTTTGAATGTTTAATAACTCTAAAAAGAATAAATGTAAGTTCTTCCACTTGTGTGAAAAATAAACTTCATATTTATAGATGTAGGAAGCAGGGTTTTAGTGAAATTCATTTAAAAAAGAACTAAGGGTTTCATTGAAGTCAATAGTATGACATGGTGTCCATTTTTTTTTTTTTTTTTGGCTAATGCAATCTTCACCTACATTAAGGGACAAATAACTTTCAGGAACAAGGAGAAGATGGTACATTGCCATGACTAAACCCTATCTCTGTTAACATTTTTGGTTCTTGGCACCACCATTTAGGAAGGGTATTGATAAGCCAAAAAGTACTCAGAAAAGAGCAACCAGGGTTGACTCAATGGTTTTGAGTCCATGTCATGTGAGGAGCAGTTGAAGGAACTTGTAACACTTAGTTACAGTTAGCCTGGAGAAGAGAAGACTTTTTCATAGGAGACATGACAGTTATTTTTTAGTTATTTGAAAGATTGTCATGTGGAAAAGGAATTAGGCCTGAGGGCAGAACCAACAGCGATTAAACTTGTCAAAAATGGAATGGCTGCTGTCACTGGAAGCTTTCCAGCAGAGATTGTATGACCACTTATTAGATGTGCCACAGTGAAGATTTCTCAGAAATTCTGTGATTTTGATATTTCCTTACATTTTTTCAAGCCAAACTAGACTACTAGCTATTTGTCGAACGTGTTAAGATTAAATGACTTACCCAGTGTTACATAGCTTATAAGTATCTCAAGTGATATTTGAACTCAGGTCTTTGTGTTGCCAAGTTGAGTCTTCAATACACTACAACCTGGTCAAAGAGACCCTATAGAAAAAGTAAAGCAGGCTCGAGGGTCCCTCTGACCGTATGTTTCAATCCAAATCTTTCTGGAAAGAGAGTTTTCCAGGAGCAATAAAGAGGCAAGTTGCATTTTTGTGTGAGAAATCTGAATTCTTTACATTCACATAGACAAGTAATATTTTGAAGTAGTAAGTAAATTTTACAGCTGGGAATGAAATGACTGGATATACAATCTGGAAGAGATATCAAAGAAAGGAGATTCAGAGAAAGAGTACAAATTAGAATCTGAGTATATTTTGGTGGCTGCAATCAGAAACTTCAATTCATTTTCTAATACAGAATTTGTGATAAAGTAGATAGGATTCTTACGAGTATAAAGAACAAAATAATTGTAGAATGGAGACTTTCATGTTTATGTACTTTATCATTTGGGTCTTTTGAAAATCATCCTTTTTTCATTTTTTATTTGACTCATTGGTATCTATCTGTATAAATATTTCTAATATTTTAATTAAACATGGCATTGTGCTAGATACTAGGAATATTTAGACAAAAACAAAATAGTCCTTGAGGTCTGGGTGATTATATTCTACTAGGGGAATATATAGGCATAGAGAAATAAAGTCAAGATAATTTGGGGAAGGAGAGAGCCCTAGCAATTGGGGAGCAGTGGTGGAGAAGGTACAAGAAAAACTTCAGCTGGGAAGTTGTACCTTATAGGTATAAGGAAGCTAGGGATACTAAAGAGGGATTACATTCTAAAACTGAGAGGTTACCCATGTATACAAAGGCAATAGGAAGATCTGGTTCAAATACTCCTTGAGGCACTTATAAACTATGTGACCCTGGGCAAGTCACTCTCCCTTGGACTCGTAAAATTGGGGTGCGGAAGGGGTGAACTTAATAGCCTCAAAAGTCCCTTTTAGATTTAAATTTATGATCTTAATCTTTTTTTTTAAAAAGTATTTTATGACCCACTCTCTTTGTTTCTTCCAAGGTGACTCTGGTGGCAGTAAGAAGGGTGGGAAAAAGAAGGGATCTTCCTTTCAAACTGTATCTGCCGTGTTCAGGGTATGTGGTTGCCCCTTCCCTTTCATTTCTCTCTCCCTGCCACATAAATCCTTTCCCACCCCTTGGTCATGTGTTTTGATGTTCATTGATACAAAGTAGGGGAAAAAACATCTCACCAAGATAAAATTCCTTATTTTGGTTTGTGTTATAGGAGAATTTAAACAAGTTGATGACCAATCTAAGGAGCACTCACCCTCACTTTGTGCGCTGTCTAATTCCCAATGAGACAAAGACTCCCGGTGAGTAGGCAATCAATCTATTAGAGAGAGAGCCATTGGGTATTAACTTTTAAAAGGTTATTAAATGTTTGGCAACAGCAAAGGCCTGCAACCAGCATAAGTAATGTGTCAGATCTAAAAAATATGTCTGTTTTCAAGTGACATGTTCCAAAGATGACTAAACTAGAAAAGACATGAAGTGTTCCAGTAGAAAGTAAAGGGATCATTCTCCTGTGAGACAGTTAGATTGACAAAGTGTGCAACCTGAGATCAGAGGGCCTGAGTTTAAATCCTGTCTCAGACACTTATGAGCTATGTGACCCTGGGCAAGTCACTTCACTTTTGCTTGCCTCAGTTTCCTCATCTGTCAAATAAGAATAATTATAACATCAATATCCCAGGATTGTTGTGAGGATAAAATGAAACATTTGTAAAACATTTTTCAAACTTTAATGAACTATATAAATGCAAGCTATTCCCCTCCACTCTCTTCCTCTACTCAGTTGTATTACTCATAGAATCCTAGACTATTAGAGCTATAAGACATTTCTTGCTCTGTGTTCCCTCAGAATTGACCCATATAGCTGTGCTGATTAGAGTAGAAGAGATAATTCTAGAATGTTTAGAGCTGAGGAAGTCTTTAAAGATTATCAATCCAACCAATCCTTCCATCCCCTTTCCCCCACATTACACAAGAAGGGAAGTGACTTGACCAAGTTTTCACTGGGGCAATGAGTGCTAGAAGCTGGGCCTCCGGCTTTTCTGGTCATTTTACCTGCATTTGTTTCCAGTTGGCATTGTGGTTATTCTCTAGTTTTTTCATGGATATGTCCTGGCCCTCTGTGTCTCTTTGTCTTTCTGTGTGTTTGTCTTTGACTATATGTATCTCTCTCCCTTTCTCTATCATCTGTGTTTCTCTGTATTTATATCTGTCTGTATCACTGTCTGCCTCTGTCTCTCTCTCTGCCTCTCTCTATCTCTCTGTCCCTCTCTGTCTCTCTATCTCTCTCTGTCTCTCTATCTCTCTCTGTCTCTCTCTGTCTCTCTGTCTCTGTCTTTCTCTCTCTCTCTCTCCCTCTCTGTCTTTCATTAATTGAGCTGAATCCTGAACCCTAACATGTCTGCGTACAATCTTGGAAGAAAGAGAAGTTTTCACAAATGTTTTCTAACCTGTGCTCCCACCCAAGGATATAGGTGCTACAGTACCCATTACTCTAGCAATGTCATTATTTGGTTTATCTTATTCTCCCCTAAAAAAGGACTCAGGTCCCCTCGAAGCACTCAGGCTTACAAGACATTGAACAAAAGATAAATTGCATTGAACCCAACAGAAAAAGCAGAATTCATCCATAAATCTAGCCTTCCTTATCTCGAGGGCATCAAACGACCTTTCCTTTTGATGAATTCCTCCTTTCTAAGATGATCCTCAGTAAATATAATACCTACTATGGATACCTATTCCCCTTGAGGGCAAATGGAGTGGCCTAAGGATCATTCTTTCCAAGTGAAGTTGTACATATACATCTACACTTCCATCTTTCCTTGTCAAGGTTCCAAAATCCTAGCCTCTTACTTTCTTCATGGCTCCAATTTCCTTTCCTAGAACCTCCTCTTTAGCTGGCACTAGCCACTGGTATACAGTGGAAGTTAAGTAGATATGCAAGATTCTCTTTTTGCGTATGAGTCAATTTATCCCTTTAAAGACAACAGCTACATCAAGAAGACAATGAAGACTCAAAACAAGGAAGCTTGTTTTTTCTCTTTGCATATTGCAGCATGCCCATTATATTTACAAATCCTTCAAGACCTATTAAAGTACTGGATACACATTAGGTGTCCAATGAATGTATGTTTACTGATTGATTAAGTAATCAACGAAATGAATTAAATTATTTGCTGCCTATCACATGCTTCCGTTCTTTATTAAAAGTATTAGATAGAGTAGATGAACTCCATGTTCCCTTCCAGCTCTAGCTTTCTGTGATATTGTGGTTTTCTGATTCTGTATTGTATTACATTGCATATTTGTGTATGTACTGGATTCCCTCCGTCTCACACCCCACTCCCACCAGACTATAAGAATTGCGGGGGACAAGAACCAAATTTTTTTAAAACTTCCCAGATTCTAGAACAGTATGTTTGCCTATCTTTGGTGCTTAATTGATGGTGATTAAGTGAACTAGATAAGAGACCTTACTATTATTTGTATCACTATCATTTTATCAATGGAGATCCCTACTGGAAGGATATATGGACATAAGAGAAAAAGAAAACCTCATCTCTAATTTCTGGCTATGTGAATTTTCATAGTCATTTCACCTCTCTTGGTTTTCTCACTGCAAAAGTAGAATCATTTATGATGATGGTGATGATGATGGTGATGATGATGATGATGATGATGGTGATGATGATGATGATGATGAAAATAATCATAACGAAGAGGAAGAAGAAAAACTCCTTTTCCTAACTCTAAGAAAACTTACGTTATGGTTCTACCTAAACCTCCTCTACCCCCACTTCAACTCCTTTTGGAGATTGAATTCATAATGATAACTTTCAACTATCGCCCACGTGGACAAAACTTAAAATTTAAGAATTTTTCTGATCCAATCCCCAATCCCATTCAAATTTATTATGAAATAAGTTTCATATTGGTAAAAATGAGAAAACTCTAATCTTGCTACTCAGATAGCATTAAGACATCTGCTGTCATTAAGACAGCAGAATTTTGCTATCTAAATTTGAGTGACTCAGCCTGAGAGGTAGACACCTGTTTTCCCAACCTACTTAAAGGAAGAGAGAAAATATCACTTGCTCTGGGATTTCCTCTGCAGCCTCTGCTTTCCCTATTCCCATGCTCATCTGTTACCTTTCTGCTTCCTCAAATAAATGTTGAGCAACCTAAAGAATTGCCTACTGGCACATGTTTATTCCAGGCCCTTCCCAAAGCAAGTCCCTTAATTATTCCTGTTTTCTCAGGTGAGATGGACCATTACCTGGTCATGCATCAGCTACGCTGTAACGGGGTGTTGGAAGGCATCCGGATTTGCAGGAAAGGATTCCCCAGCAGGATCCTTTATGGGGACTTTAAACAACGGTAACCAGCCTTTTTTCTTGATCTTATAACTTTTCTAAACTCAGACTTTCCCTTTTACAATGTCTAGAAATACTTCTTAGGCATGGAGTTGAACGAAGATTCAAAAGCTGCTCCTGTTTTCTTTAATTGATTTTTCTTATGCATACATTGATGCACCTGAACCTAATGGCTCGGGATCAGGCTATGTAGGCAGTTCCCAGAGCACAGTACATTCTGACATAGCTCTGATCTCAAATATCTCTCAGCCCAAAACATTAAATTCTGATGCTGCCCAGGTTCCATGAGACACAGCTCAGAAGATATAAGCATCTATCTAGTTGAGATAATGCTCACCTGTGCATGGCTCTTCCTGATTACCTCACTTCATCTTTATGAAGAAAGCAATTTGTAAACCGAAAGAATTATATAAATATGAGCTGTTATTATTGCATGGGCATAGGGAACATACAACATTAGAAAGATAATTATCCTATAAATCATATGAAGGGCAAGAAAATGAACTTGATTTTATCAATAGATGAAAAAGGTCTTTAACAAAGTACTGTACTTATTTATGAAAAAAATACTTAAATAGTAGAGGTATAAAAGGACCCTTTCTATGATTAAAGTATATGTCTAAAATCAAAAGCTGGTATTATTTATAATGAACAAATATTACACAGTTTTCTAATAAATAGAACAGTAATACAAAGCTGACCTCTTCTCCCCACTACTATCTGATATTGTTTTAAAATGTGTTAGAGCTAGAACAATAAGAAAAAGGGAAAAAATTACATATATTATTACTGGCAGAAAGAGGAGGCAAAATTAGTCTTATCTGCAAGATTGGGATGATGTTTTACTTAGAAAACTCCAGAAAGTCAGCAAATAAACCAATTTAAAGTATTTATGGTTCCTGGAATGTTAGGCATACAAGCCATATCTATCATTTTTACACAGTAAAATGAAAACCCAGAAGCAAGGATATAAAGGGAAAATTCATTCAAATAACTACATAAAATATCTGGAATTCGATCTACCAAAATAATCTATACTTATATAAATAAAATTGTAAAACATTTTACAGAAATAAAGCAAGGCTTAAATAATTGGAGAGAGGGCTATTGATTCTCATGGCTGAGCCATTTCAACAGAATAGAAATGATGATACTACCCAAATTAACTTAGAGATTTAGTGGCATGCCAATCAAATGACCAAGAGGTCATTTTGTAGTAGGCAAAATAATAGCAAATTTAATTGGGAGCAACAAAAATCTAGAATCTCAATGAAACAATAAGAATAAGGAGGAGAAGTGCATTTCTAGATCCCAAACTATATTGTAAAGTAATCATAAAAATCATTTTTGTATGGATTAGAAAGGAGAAAAGTAGGTCAATGGAAGAGACAGGATGACAGCAATAGACTTCAAAAGCCTGGTATTTAATTAGCCCAAGAACATAAACTACTAAGGGAAGACTGAGAACTAGAGAAAATTGGCAAGTATTTAACTAGCCAATTAATACCTATTGTTTAATAATAATTAGTATCAATAATAATAGTCATGGTGGAAATAATAATAAACCTTGTGCTTTTATAGAACTTTTAACATTTTCCAAGCATTTTCACTACTATCTCAATTTGGTTGAAGAAAATAAGACCCAGAGAAACTCAGAGGCTCGCTCAAGGTCACTTAAATTACTTAGTAGCAGAGCCAGGACTGACTATCACCTGGGTATCTTGATTTCCCATTTTCTCAGTGCCTAGGATAGGGCCACTGAGTCCCCACTCCCCATATGGCAGTTTTCCCATGTAGCCAATAGAACTGGCTTTGATGAAAACCTTATGATGCAACTCACCACACTTCCTAACACAGATGATCCTATGGTCCAGAAAATGTCCAGTTGTCTACAATTTACCAAGACAAATAGATGTTTTGCAAAGACCAAATTTTTTGTTCCCTCTTATCCATCCATGAGCACACATTTATAAGTTTTTCTGGCTTCTCATGAAAAACTAACCCTGAGATGTGAACAAAAAAGTTGCATTTCCACACTGGGCCAGCAGAATTATCTCAGAGCTATTGTGGTTACAGGGAATCTGAGTATGGCTCACTCTCCTCCCTTCCAGGACTGACCTGTGGCTTCTTTCCTTGCAGGTATAGGATCCTCAATGCCAGTGCTATCCCTGAAGGGCAATTTATTGATAGCAAGAATGCCTCTGAAAAACTTCTTTCTTCCATTGATGTGGATCATGAACAATATAGATTTGGTCACACCAAGGTTTGAAATACTCAAGTACTACTGAAAAAAATCATAAAATGACACTTCAGAACACTATGTTTATTGATTCAAATATACTTGTGTGAATCTTCCTGGGTGCCACCATTGGAAAAGACAGATTGTGCCTTCTATGCAGTCTAGATCTTTAGCCTGCAGCCCACACATAGTATGAGGCATAGTATGAAAAAGAATATTTACTCTACTCAGAAGGCCTAGGGACAAACACTGTCTCTAATGTTTATTACCTGTGTAACCATAGGTAACCTTAACCTTTCTGGGCTTCCGTTTACTCATCTGTAAAAGGAAGAGTTGGAACCAGGGGGCCTGTGAGGTCTCTTCTGGCTCTACATATATTATCCTACGTAAGGGACATTGGCAAAGGAAGAAACTAGAAATTATATTCAAAGACATAGTTAAGCTGTATAGGAAAGGCACAGTCATTTATAGGTATGAGTGCCAGACAAAAGAATAGTAATAGAAGAAAAAACAAGAAATCAAAGAGAAGTGAGCTGTGTGAGTAGTGACACTTTGGAAGATGCTGGGGACCAGGGCAGTGAGCTGCTATCCCCTTGGAGAATCAAAAGAAGTCCCTGGGAAACAATTCAGCCTGAACCAGAGCAAGGCCTTAGGAAATCAATGAGAATGAATTACTGAATGAGGGAAAGAGAAGACGGGGTTGTTGAAAGGAGTGTTGTAGATAAGCAAAGTAATGGAATTCTCTAATCAAAATGCACCGAAGAATTGAGAAAGATAGCAGAGAGGGGAATTGAGTCAGTACATACTTCAGAGTACACTGTTAGCTCCCAGCTCAAAAGAAAGAATCGAACCCTGTGATTGGAGACATGATGAAAAATGGCTTTTATTTCTTACCCTCGAACTTACAGGTGTTTTTCAAAGCTGGTCTCCTGGGGTTGTTGGAAGAGATGAGAGATGAGAAGTTAGTGAGTCTCATTACCCATACCCAAGCTGTGTGCAGGGGTTACTTAATGCGAGTGGAATTAAAGAAGATGGCAGCAAGGAGGTAAGGGGTCCTTTTCTCCTCTCTGATGATGACTGCATTCTTCTCACCTCAAAATATTTCTTCTCAGTAAATGATTTGCCACCATTTCTTTTGGGCCTTAGAATTGTGTGCCTCAAGGCATTAATTGCTTTATAGCCCAGGTATCCATTGTTAACATTAGCAAGGGATCTCTCTCTCTCTCTCTCTCTCTCTCTCTCTCTCTCTCTCTCTCTCTCTCTCTGTGTGTGTGTGTGTGTGTGTGTGTGTGTGTCTCTGTCTGTCTTTCTGTCTTTCTCTCCTTTCTCTTTTCCTTTCTACATCTCTCCTTCCTTTTAAAATCTGACTAGAGTAGCTCTGTAGGTCTACAACATTGGCTACAAGCTCACTCCAGTTCAACAAACATCCAGTAAATACTTATTCCGTGCAAGGCATGTTATAAGATTTAAGGATATAAAGATGAAATAAGATATAATTTCAAGATTGAAGGATACTACAGCCTTTCCTACATATCCTACAAAGGTACAATGCGGTTAAGAGGGCAATGTTGTCCCTGGGGGAAATGGATGCAACAAGCATCACTCAGTTCCAATAAGCTCTGTCCTAATTAATTTACAGAGATTCCATCTTCTGCATCCAGTACAACATTCGAGCATTCATGAATGTCAAGCATTGGCCCTGGATGAATCTCTTCTTCAAAATAAAGCCCCTTCTCAAGAGTGCGGAAGCTGAGAAGGAGATAGCCACTATGAAAGAAGATTTTGAGAAAACCAAAGAAGACTTGGCCAAATCTGAAGCTAAAAGGAAAGAGCTAGAGGAGAAAATGGTCTCCTTGCTGCAGGAAAAGAATGATCTTCAGCTTCAAGTCCAGTCTGTAAGTAGCTTCTGATGGAAGAGAGGAAACTGGAAAGGAAAGGGAAGTATTGCCAGCACTAGCAATGGTCATCCTGCAGGGTTATCTGTAATGTTTGTAGAAGTGAGATAAATGGGGCAGGGAACACCTGAGGTCCAAACAGCTGTAACAGAGAGGTCTAATTACAGCTGAAGGTGAATTTTATCCCCCTGCCTTCTCCTTTAAAAATAGACTCACCGTATGCTAGGTTCTGTATTATGAGACGCAATTATTTCTATCAAAGATACCATGGTGCCACCCAGTGGCTATATGGTATAATGGTGCCTTGGAGCCTCATGCAGAAAATCCAATTAGAGCTCTCCCTTGCTATAAAAGTTAATTTCTTTTCCCTTAAATCCATTTTCCCATGGCTAGCCATTATGAAGATATGTTCTGAGAGGGGAAAAATAGTCTCCTGAATGTAATAAAATCACTTAATAATGCAACAGCCCTTCTAAAATGTTTAGAGGAAATGAGATAACTTTTCTGATAAAGCATTAGCAATAATTAGCAATGTTCCTTAAGAGAATTTGTGTTTTCCTGAATTCCTTAAGTCTGCCTGGCTTATTTCAGTTGCCCCAGACACATAAGCAAGCTATCTGCTCCCTATTGCCAGGACTGATTTCTCCCTCGTCTGCTGTAAATGTCATCTCCCTTTTTATGTTTTTCACAGTCTAACTTGTATAAATAAGTTATTTGTGTGCATGCCTTACTTCCCCTGTGAGCTGTAAGCTACCAGAGATCTGGGACCATGTTCTATCACTCTGTGCATCTTCTCTACAGCATTGAGCATAGTATCTTGCATGTTATAAGCATTCAACAAATGATGGCTAATTGAATGATTTTAGCATTTATTTTTAAATTTAATTATTTACCACTATGTGCCAGGTTGTATCAGGGGGATACAAAAACAAAAAATGAAATAATTCCTACCCTCAAGCGGCTTACATTCTACTGAATGAAAGTATCTAGAATTGCCCCTAAGACTACACCTAAGTGCTGTTCTCTTTTGTATCATGCCTATATCATGCCCTAATAAGCTTATCCTAGCTTTTTAGAGAAAAAGGTAATCAATGCCTTCTATGGCATTAGAATTGAGATGACCATGGAAATTTTCTTTCAGGAAACTGAAAATCTGATGAATGCAGAAGAACGATGTGAAGGGCTAATTAAGAGCAAAATTCAACTGGAAGCTAAAATTAAAGAGCTAAGTGAGAGACTGGAGGAGGAAGAAGACACCAATTCTGAATTAGTTGCCAAGAAAAGGAAACTGGAAGATGAATGCTCATCACTCAAGAAAGATATTGATGACCTAGAACTGACCCTGACTAAAGTAGAAAAAGAGAAGCACGCAACAGAGAACAAGGTGGAACACTCATGCTAGGAAAACCATTCCTCATGAGACACTTCCTGATGGCCATATGGCAGGGAAGGAGTTGGAATAGGAAGTACATTTGTTTCAGCCACAGAGATGCGTGGAAAGGGGTAGAAAGGCACCAAAGGCCCATTCTATTACTCATCTTTTGCTCTGGGATGCAATTCCATCACCCTCTACTTCTGGCATTGAAACAAGAAATAGTGATATGGCAACAACACTAAAATTATACTTGAGACAAAGAACATCCGACACAGCACTATCAATAACTGTAACTTGGTATTTAAAAAAAAAATGATTGTTCACTTAATTATATAACAAACTAAAAAGTCCAAGAAACGAAGGCAGGAATAAAAAGTATTTATCAAGCACCTACTATGTATCAGCACTGTGCTAAGTGCTTTATAAATATTTCATTTTGTCTTCACTATAACCCTAGGAAGTAGTACTCTTATTATCCTCATGCTACTGATGAAGAAACTGAGGCAGACAGAGGTTAAGTGACTTTCCCAGGCTCACGCATCTAATAAATGAACTCAGGTTTTCCTGACCCCAGGACCAGTGTTCACTCAGTGGCCTGCTGTGCAATCTAACTAGCAATATAATGGGAAAATAGAAAAGTAGATGAGGATAGTTAATTGTAGAATCAAAAAAATTAAGAATTATTCATTGTAAATCCAAATTAAATGCTGAAAATCCAGTTATATTTTCACTTTAAGTAAGCTCAAAAGAAGTATTGTGGAATAATGCAGAAAGAATACAGGATCTGGAGTCCATAGCACCTAGGTTCAAATCAGTTTAACTCTCTAGGCCTCAATTTTCTTATCTGTTTTATAGAGAAGTAAACTACATAGCTTCTAAAATATGATCAGTCAATATATGCAGGTAACAGCAAACATATACAGAACTTTATCAGTCTTACAAAAGTGTTTTGTAATCCAGTGAAAGATGTAAACAAAATTAGATCCCTTTATAGAGCTCCCTCTGGGCTTACTCCTCTCACTCCCATCCTGCACTTGGTCTGATAAGTTGGGTCCCCAAACGGGAGGCAGCTACTCTTGCTCAGGCTTCCAGGGTAACTCTGACTGTGGGTGTCCTATAAGGGAGTACTATAGCTCCCTTGCCCCCAAATCCCTACTCACACTTCTGTGTTCCTTATTAACAATTAGCAGGACCAAACTCTATTAGGTTTCAGAAAAGGGATTTAATTGATGAGAACAATGAGAGTAAAACATTCCCCTAAAATGGGGACAAACCCTTCCCTGGCACAACCATGCAAAGTCCCCTGGGGGCTCAGTGGTACCTCACAATTCCTGGCACCGGAAATCCTTTTCTTTCTTTGTGGAGTTCACCCCTCAAGTGCAGCCCCCCACTAGGCTGAAGTCTAACTGGACTTCAATGTCCAGCCCTCTGCTTGAGTCCATAGCCAGCACTTCTGGAGGCATCACATTCTCTGAAGCTGTTTATACTTGAATGACTATCACATGGTGTTGTCTATTTTCCGTTGGTGTCTTTGTACTCCTATTCCAGATTCTGCCATGGACCCTTATAATCTACCACTGCAATCTGGCTACTGCTCCTCTAGTGGATGTTGCCCTTGGTGCTCTGGACTACATCTCTGCAATAGCTTCAACTGAAATCATTCTTATAGATAGATGCCTTAGGGGCTGAATTCAGCAAGAGACATAAAGGCAAGTGCAGATTTACCTAGTAAAGTCTCCTAGCCCTAGTTGCCATGTGGGCATGATCCTGGAGGTAGATAAGAAGGCATCCTTCCCAGTATCATCCTCTCCTGGAGGTAGGAATAGACCTTTACTTCTGCTACTGCTGACTGTTGGCGTCTTGAAAGCTGTGCCTAAGTGAGGCCTCAGCGGTTGGGGATCACTTCTTTGACTAGCTCTAGAATTTCATAGTCATCAGCTTTTCCATATCATCAAATAATCAAGGAACTCACAGCGATGACTATGACCAAGAAGTAGACTCACCCAAGCCTTCACAAACTTCACTTAGAAGCAAGCAGAGAATATCTAAATATGCTCTAAGAACTGGCCACTGAGCCTGCTCAGGCATCCCATTACGCCCTTCTCTAGTTAAAAATTCTATTTCACTGGCAAATTGAGTGAAATTTTTTTTCAGATTTTGTCCGTATCCTCAATTGCAAAGTTTTCTAAGGTCCCTGGTAGTTCCAGGCATTGATTTTTCATCTTCTTCCATGCACAAAAGTGCCATGCACAAAAGAAACTCTAAACAGTCAACGTGACACAGACTATAGAATCGAAAAGTTAGAAGAAATCTCTAACCCATACATGAAAGGAGCTGTCATATTATATCATCCCTAATAAGCCTCCGCTTGAACGCTGTCGTGCAGGGGTAACCACTACCTCTTGAGGCTAGTCATTCCTCTTTTTGGACAGCTGACTGTTAAGTTTTCCTGACATCAAACTTAAATTGGATTCTTTACACCTTCCACTCACTACTCCTGTTTCTGCCCTCTGGAGTCAAAAAAAAAGAACAAATCTAACTTTTTCTAAAAAGTAGGTTTTCAAAAATTGGAAGACAGCTACCTGTCTCCCCTGAGCTGGCTTTCCCCCAGGCTAAACATACAGTTCCTTCAACAGATGATCACATGTCATAAACTCAAAGCCCTTCACCCTCCTGGTCTCCTTCACCTTATCATGTAAGTCCCTCTTGAACACAATTCTCCAGATAAGGACAAAGGACAGTGGCATTATCACATCCTTGTTCATGAAAACTCTGCCCTCCTAATGTAGCTCAATTATATTATCCCATTGCTTTAGCTTTCCACATCATATTGCTCACCTGAACCAGGTTGGAGTGAGGGCACATACAACGATTGGAATTCCTGTGATCTTAGGCTACAGTCTGTCTACCTCCTGAGTCACTGATGAAAGAGAAGAAGGAGTAGATGGAATTCACATTAGTCACCAAAAGGAGCTAGGCTGGTAACCATTTTGATAAACCTTGGGAGACTTTCTATTATGTCTTAGCTACTAATCCCAGAAAGATAATCGCTGCCATCAGATCAACTAATGACTGTTTCAGTACCACAGAGAGGTGCATCATCAACAACCTATTACTCTCCTTTTATTCCCCAGCCCTTATTGGAGGATCTTTCACCTGACAACTTCTGTATCTCTGTTACAATATTCTTGAGAATAAAAAGAGTGTCTTCCTCCTTAGAGCATCCAGCTCTCCACTGCAGGAAGAATCTCAACTTTTTTTTTCAAAGTCTACTTGTATAACTATCCTTTTTCTTCCTTTTCTTCTGTGTAGTACCCCAAGGAGTTCTGGATGAAAATCCTTCTGGGTCCCTACAGACCCCTTTAAATCAACTTCACTACCCTGGCATCTGGGATAATACAGCATAGCTTGAAATATCTATTGGTACATAATAGAGCCAGGATAATTAGCCCAGGCAATCACCTTCAAGTCCCATGAACACACAAATATATACATATGTATGTATGTATTATATATGTGTGTATGTATATGTATATATGTATGCATATAGAAATAAATACATGTCCATTATGCTATGTCTATTACATGCAATAGACATAGTACTATGCAAAACATCCCCTGTTAAGCTATATCAATGATATAGGTCTAAATTACATGTAGAATACAGTACAAATACATCTCATGGGACGTATCCAGAAAACAAAAGCAAATATGTATAACAACAAAAAACTATAAAGCAACCATGAGAATAAGGCCACAAGATAACAAATTAGAAACGCTATGTATACACAGTTAGGAGCAAACTGAGCAAAGTTAAACTATCGTAGCTACGATGCAGACAAGATAACAGTATAAACCAAGTAGGCATCATATGAAAATAATAAAATAGAAGCATACTTAAACATTCAGATATTAGCTCATGCACACTAATATGACATATATCAACATGTAAGTATCCAAACAAGAAAAAGTTATTTCAAAAGAATTAGTCTGACTCATAAAAGGGACACGCTAGACTCTCCAATCCCAGCCTAAAGCAATGGAGAAATGTCCTTTTTTTCCTAGTGGATCCCTGTGAAATAAGGATCCTGAGAGAATCTTGGAGAAATACCTCTAATTGGACCCATCAAATGGGAAGCACCAAAGCAATGTCACTGATGAGCTGTCCAGGTGGGACACTCTCTGGACTCACTAAGGGAGGAAAGAGTCCCCTTCTCCACACCAAAGTCATAGTGATACTAGAAAGGGTGCACATGGCCTTAGGGTCATGTCAATCCTACCCCATGACAAGTAGAGCTGGGAGACAACTAGAAGAGCATGGGAAGCCCTCACTTTGGCTGCCTTTGCTTCTCTCGCTGTATTTCCTTTACTTTAGCAGATCAGAAGTGGTGACAGCATTTAATGGAGCAATTGTAGTTGGGGCCAGAGCCAGAGGAGTCTGTTGGAAAGGACAGCAGCCACTTGAAGTAGGAGTGGCCAATGGCGCTATCTGCACTGGGAATGGAAGGAAACAGGAAAAATGGGCAAAAAGCGCCAGTTGCTAAAAGGAAGACAACTTCAGGAAATGTAACTGTCTTCAAGAAGTGCCAGCTTGGATTCAACCATGGCATGAATACTTGGGAGTGACACCTCAGAAGGATTTGGTGAGAGTTCTTCAAAGGGAGAAAAGGACTTTCAAAACCAGGAGCTGTGAGGTATTTCTCAGTCAGTACTGTGCTGGTAATGTTTAATCCTTCTCTCCCTCCCCCAAATGTATGTACAATACACTTTTAAGTTTGATCTAATCCAGTAACATACATTTTCTCCATCCTTTTCTTTTTTTAATTTTTTGGAGTCAATCTGCGTTGTGACTTGCCCACCAGGGTCTCACAGCTACTAAGTGTCTGAGGCCAGATTTGAACTGAGGTCCTCCTGACTCCAGGGCCAGTGCTCTATCCACTGTGGCACTTATCTGTCCCTCTCTATCACTTTCTTAATCAACAAAACAACCCAAGCCCTCTTGAATAATATTTACCGATTTCCAAGGTAAAAATGCTCATAATGAAAATTGGCTCTCTCCAAGCAGTTTAAGATGATGCCAACATACCCCACCAGTTGTTCTCTACATGTGTGCCCCTCCACCTTTTTGCCTTTAAGTTTCAAATGCAGCATCAGATACATACTAGCTGCATGACCCTGGGCAAGTCACTTAACTCAGTTTCCTCATCTTTAAAATGAGCTGGAGAAGGAAATGACAAACCACTCCAGTAACTTTAGGCAAATGGGGTCACAGAGAGACTGACAAGACCAAAATGGTGCCACAACAACGAATTGTTGATGGTGAGCACACTTTGGTAGGGGGGAAACTTAGGAGGGAAACTGAAACCCAACCCCTCAGGATTACCCCTAGAAGTTTACCCTACCAGTTCAAGAACAGATTGGAAATGGGCAGAGGGATTGCTATACCTTTTTTACAATGGAGAAACTGAAGCTTTCTAGTAAGTATTAAATCTATGACTTGAACCCAGGTCTTCTGACTCCCAAACTTTTACACCAATGGTAAATTGAAGTGTTGATCGTCAACCATAAATAACAGTTCATTCTAGAATTCTCTTATAAAGTACACTTCTCTAATACATCAAAATATAAATCTATTTGACAAAATTCCATTTACATCCAATTTCTGCCTGGTAAAATAAGGAGTGAAGGGTGAGGTAATTAACCAAAAATTCCTAGGTTTCCTTCCATCTATAATATTCTATGATTCTAAACCTTTAAGGAAGTATTTTGCTTTACAATAAATTACTACATCATAATGGTATGTCACTAGTAATTTCCTATTAGTGCTATGTGATTGAGTGGTACATAAAATATTGAAGTGGTCATGCCCAAAAGCAATGTTAAGCTAAAGTAAGTAAAGTTTCTCTTCAGTGTCTTCTATATCTCCTTTCCAGCCTTTTATCTCCTTTTACAGTACTACTGACCTTTCCTTCTTTCCTTCCTCTGCATTCCCATGCCAAGTACTCTCATTAAAAGCAAGGACGCCATCATGATACCTACCCTAGGAAGTACCCCATGTTCCTTAGATTTTGCTCTTTTCTCCTTCACTTTTTATTCACCCCCACTTAAAATGTACCTTTCCCATGTCCTTTTCCCTCAGGGATATGGCTTCTTATAAATTTGTTAATGTTAGTGGATACTAACGCCCATTTTTTAAAGAATAGTCAATATCTACAGATGGGTTTCTGAATATACAAAGCCTTTGCTCAAAAAGAGTAAATCTATTGGTGGAAAGTTCAAGCACCATACTGGCAGAAGAATATTTTTTTAAAAAGATGAAATACAAATCCAGAAGAATAGTGAGGGGCTGCAGAGAGGTAACAGGGTTCAAAGGCTTCAGTTCAAGCATCAATTTTCAATGTTCCTTTATTTAAAGTGTGTTGAATTCCTTGTAGGTGAAGAATCTTTCTGAAGAGATGACAGCTCTAGAAGCAAATATTTCCAAGCTGAACAAAGAAAAGAAATCTCTCCAGGATGCACATCAGCAAACCCTAGATGATTTACAGGCTGAAGAAGATAAAGTCAACAGTCTGATCAAAATGAAAGTTAAACTTGAACAGCAAGTAGATGATGTAAGAATATTTAGTATTGCAGCTGAATATTCAGTGGGCATATGATGCTGAATGGAAAGTATAGTACCATCATCCCACATTCGTAAATGCTGAAGATACAACTTTCAAATGAAAAAATTGCAATCCAATCTTTAATTTTCCTTTTTGTGGCAATGAAAATTACTTTTTTTCCAGCACTGTGATGGAGTAACACTTGAATTTCATTCATTCATTCATTCATTTGTACTGTACTGGTAAGGGATGCCCAAATTCACCAAATGTTATGATAGTACATAGACTGCAATACTTTATTCAACTTGTTTGTGACCAGAATAGTTAAATACCAGTTGGAGAGGGAACCCCTATGGTTAAATTCACAGGTCATATCCCCTAGAGTTGAGTATGTACATTAACACTTTGTTATTGTTCAGTCGAGTCTAACTCTTCATGACCATATCACACAAATACTGTGAGTTTTGTTTTTGTTTGGGGGGTATTTTTTGGCAAAGATACTGGAGTGGTTTGCCATTTCTTTCTCCAGGTCATTTTACAGATGAGGAAACTGAGGCAAACAAGGTTAAGTGACTTGCCCAGGGTCACACAGCTGAGGCTGAATTTGAACTCAGGTCTTCTTGACATCAGTCTAGTACTCTATCTACTAAGCATCCTAGCTATTTTAACACTTTGGTCTTCCCCAATCCCATAATGAGGTGGGTGTGAGATCCAATCCACCCTGTACATAGCTGTAGGGATGCTACAAAGTAACATTAATTTCTTAACTGGCTAACCTACAGAGGTGGGATAAGGGAAGGGTAAAGGAGGGGAAGCACTGGCATCTCTAATTGTCCTGATTTATATCTTGCCACTGGACCTAAATAGCTCCAGAGGAGAGATTGAGGCTGGTGACTTTGCACATCCCTGCAAATCCAATCCACTTCAAGTCATGACATTGCCTACCCAATGCCATGGTCCTCTTAGAGAACAAAGGAAAAACAACCTACAAAGAGCATGCATGCTCTGGATACAGGTCAGAAGGAATCATAGTATCTTAAGATTTAGAACTGGAAGAAGTCACAGATTTAACAAGATCTCAAGCTGAAAGGGATCTTCAGAAATCATCTGATTCAGCCCCTCCATTTCACAGGGTTGAAGGAGGAAATGCATTGGGAGTAGAAGATCAGGGAAGATTCATTCCCTGCCTAACCAAGGAGGGCTGCAGTCAACACATATTATGAGATACAAGGGTTCCTAGAGTATTTACACAAAATCTGACTTCCAATAACTACCTTCTAAAGGACATTGTGTTATTTTCTAGTGGAAAGCACTGAATTTCAAGTTCAAAGATCTTAATTTGACTCCTGGCTGTGCTACAGAATAGCTCTCTGACCTTGTGCAAGCCAATAAAATTCTCTAGGTTTTCTTATCTGCAAAAAAGAGTGGGTTGA